>WOXC01010597.1:0-702696 GCA_011680675.1 Gymnobelideus leadbeateri | reverse complement strand
TCACCTGACTTCCAAAGGTGTCCATAGGACAAAAGATTAAGTACCCAACCTCAAAAGGCAGAGCTGGCTCATTTCAGAAGGAAAAAGCTTCTGGTGCTCCACAGAATTATGATATGAGGCCAGAGATGCCATCAGGTAAGAAATTTTCCAGCCACAGTCAAAGGAAGAAAAGATGAGCAACCGTAGCTAGCAACTCTTTAAAGAACACTACTGAGATGGCTATCTCTCTGCCAGATATAAACAAGAGAGAAGTCAGCTGTCTTCCTGGGGCATGTACCTAAGAATATGATCAATATCTCCCCTTAAATTTTTCACACCTGACAGGCACTGTCCACTCCTGTTGATTCACTTCGGGGAAGAGGCATGACAAATGAAAGATACTGCCAGAAGGATCCCAGAGAGGAATTATGAAGTTCTGGACAAAAATCCCAAAACCTAAGACCTTAGAGGAACTGGTCATCACCTGAAAGTGGAAGCATAAGAAACAGAACAGCAAGGGGAATCTAGGTGGTGCAGTGAGTACAGCACCGGCCAGGAGTCAGGAGGACCTGAGTTCAAATCCAGCCTCAGATATTTAACACTTATTAGCTGTGTGACCTTGGGCAAGTCACTTAACCCCAATTGCCCCTCCTAAAAAGCAAAAAATTTTTAAATTTAAAAAAAAAAAGGAAACAGAACAGCAGACATGGGAAATGAACTTCTAGCTAAAAAGAAGGTATCTAAGAATAAGGTATGGGTTTATGGTCCACAGCTTAAAACATAGAAATAATAGGCTCCTGATTAGAATGGGTGATTCTAACATAAGCCAGCAAAAATGTATTCGCTTGCTGGTGAGAATCTGATGAAAAAACTTTAATTGAAACAGAGAGGATCAGAGAAAAGAGCCCACATGTATCTCTGAAGCCTGCCATCATGACATGTAAACTTAAGAAATAGGGGGGTGGCTAGGTGGCACAGTGAATAGAGTACTGACCCTGGAGTCAGGAGGACCTGAGTTCACCTCAGACACTTAATGCAAAAACTATCCATGTGATCTTGGGCAAGTCACTTAACCCCAACTGCCCTCCCCTTTCCCCTCCAAAAGCAAAAAAAAAAATAAATTCTAAACATAAGAAATAGGGCGAACACTGATAGGAAAAATTTAATTTCTAATGTTTTAAAGTTTATACTGTGCTTAGTTACTGTTGCTGCTGTACAGTTGTTTTCAGTCATGTCCAAGTCTTTGGCAAGGATACTGGATGGTTTGTCATTTCTTTCTCCAGCTCATTTTACAGATGAGGAAACTGAGGCCAACAGTGTTTGTGACAAAGAATCAGAGATAACTGAACAACAATAAACCTTGCCTTAAGCAACCTTATTTATGAAAACAAAAGATAAATTGTAGATGATACACAATTTTTACAAAGAGATTTACACTATGTATACTTTGGGCTGCATAGTATCATAGAAAGAACAATCAATAGACTAAGAAGGAAGAGAGGTTTGGGGGTTTTTTTGATCCCAAATCAACCATTATTGTTTGCATGAACTTGGGCAAGTCTTTTCCCCTTCTCTAGACTTCAGTTCCCCTATCTGTAAAATGGAAAAGGTGAACTCAGTGATTTCTAAGGTGTTTTCCACCTCTTAAATTCTAGGGCTATGATCCTCCAAAACAGCAAATCCCCCTAGTATGTTAAAATATGATCCAATTACAAAAATTCAGCGCATGCACAGGCTTTTCAGAAACACACATTTCACAAAATGGCATGCCTGTAAGTGGCAAGTTTGTTTTCTTTTTGAGAATTGGATTATCTGTTCTTTGGGCCAATCAAGAGCATGGTCCATTTTTGCCAGCATTGCTCAAAAGCTCCCCCATCTTCATTGTAACGTTCATCTCAGACCTAGAAACATGAAACAAAGCAGAATATGATTGTCCCAAGAGCTAGGTAATAGGATACTAAGTCTTTCAAAGTTTCCATGCCTTCGACAGAAACCAGCAGTCACTGCTGTGTGACAGCTGTTTGATAGCCTGCAGGAGGAGAAAAGCAAATGGGCAGTGAGCCTGACTATCGAGGTCTGGCAGACCATCCCCAGCTAGTCATGGGATCTCTCTTCCCTGCTCCCACCCCCATACCAATATGAGAAGCAGGTGGTATTTCAGATGTCAGCCAGCACAGGGAAAGAGGTATACATGGTGGTTAGGGCCAAACTGTACATGAGTGCGCACACACACACACACACACACACACACACACACCCCTACCCTGGAACAACTAAAGGCACATGGAATGAGTAGCAGGCAAGACTTTGCTGAAGCCCTCAGAGTAGGAGGAAAGAGTGGGAGTCTTTTGTGTTTCTTTGTCAGGTTAAATAAAGCCTGTCCTCTATGTGATGCATTGTTATCCAGAGTGCTTGCATAGATGATGAAGGCCCTTCTTTGTTTTGTTGTGGGGGTCTACACACGTGCCAAATTCTGATATTCCTAGAGAAACTACTGGGTGAGGCATGAGCCAGAGAAATACTGAGGGGGTAAACCCCAAAACTGAACAGAGGCATGTAATCTCAGAGCCTTGCTTCTGGACCATGGGTTATTTTTTGGGAGGGTCACCAAAATTCAATGCAGAGATTTAAATTTATTCTTATTAAATTATATCATGTTAGACTTGGCACAGTATTCCACTCCATCACAATATCCTTCAGGATGTTGATTGGCTTGTCAGCAATTTTGATAAATGTACTATCAAAGTCATAATTTTTTTAAACTAGGAAAGAGCTACAGATAGCTCCATAGCATCACATTAAAGACTTCTTTCTAGGCTAACTGAGGTCAGTGGTCTCCCATCTTTTTTGATCACACACCTCCATCAGTAAATACTTTTCAAGTTTGTCCCTTAATATACATATACGTTCTTGTAAATTCTATACATGCACTATTGTAATATTATGTACACTATAAAACATTTTTTTAAAAATTTTTAAAGAATGACCCAAAGATGAAATAAATAGCAATTAAAATATAAACCTTAGTGTTATATATTAGCTATACAAAAAAACTTTTTGCAGGGACCCAAGTGGCTGTGGTTGGCAGGACTGGGCTGGGCCTGCCTCCTGCCTGACTGTGCAGCAGAGTCAGCACTGGGTTCAGGGAGGGAAAGGAGGGTAGCAGAAGCAGGCTGTGGCTATAAGCATGCTGGACAGCTGTGCTGTTCTCACTTCTAAGATTTTCTTCTTGCCTCCCAGTGCACTGTTCTGCTCACCCCACTTTGGAAACCACCGACAAAGATAGCAGCTTGCATTTATATAGCATGTTACAATTTACAAAGTGGTTTCGTCCCAACAGCCTCGGAAGCCAGGTAGCACACGTATTAATAGACATTTCAGAGATGAGCTACACCATTGATGCTCAAAGATGTGTCAAAGGTCACCTAATTAGAAAATGGAAGAGCCAGGATTTGAACTCAGGATCTCTGACTCCAAAGCCAAGTACTACGTCCACCATATCACACTGCCTCCATTAATCTTACTGTTGTATCCTACTCTTTGTGACCCCATTTGGGGTTTTCTTGCCAAAGACTGTAGTGGTTTGCCATTTCTTTCTCCAACTCATTTTATAGATGAAGAAACTGAGGCAAAAAGAGTTAAGTGACTTAACTGACAGGTAAGGTCACACAGCTAGTGTTTGAGGCCATGTTTGAACTCAGGTCTTCCTGCCTCCAGCCTGATACTCTATCCACTGCATCCCCTACCTACTCCTCTCCATTAATCTACTCTCAAATCCATCCCTAACCCTATCCTATCATCTGGGTTATATCTCTTCATCTCATCCACAAGGATATCTTGAGGAAGTATGCCATATGTTTTGAGAAAATCCACATGCCATGTGAATTCATTTTGCTGATTTATAATCCATAGAATGTCATGTGCTTCTCCACTCCCTTTCCTGTCTCCTACAATCATCTTTCATGATCTCAACATCCCTGTTGAAGACTATGACTTCATTGATAAGGTGATCAAGGAACAAGGTGGGCAAAGATTCTAAGAGCACATAGCAAAGAGGTTAGTGTGGGGCTTAGAATCAGGACAAACTGAGTTCAAATTCAGCCTTAGACACTTATCAGGCAGATGACGCCTATGTGACCTATCTGTGTCTCAGTTTCCCAATCTCTAAAATAGGGGTGATAACAGCACGTACCTCCTAGGGCTGCTGTGAGGACTAAATGAGACAATAAACTGTGCAAGCCTTAAAGCAAAACAGAAGTGCCAGCTATTATTATCACTAAGCCAGAAGAACAGTCTTCCCACCATGAAGGAAAAACTTTCTAAGAGGGCTTTACACATGAAAGGACATTCAACAGTAGCTGTTCTGGTCCTGGTGGTGACTACTTGACTTCTCTTGTAGAAGAAATACATCATTTCCTCGGTTCAGATCACCTGGTGCTCGTTTGGCTAAGTGCCTTACATTTAGGCACCGGTATCCAATTTTTGACCTCCCAAATTCTGGGGACCAAACTCCACATATATAGTTGTGTCACATCAACATGCTGATGTGCAAAGAGCACTAGGCTGGAAGTCAACAGGTCTGAGTTCAAAACCTGATGCCAATACTTACTAGCAACCTGACCTTAAGTAAGTCATGACCACTCTGACCTCAGTTTTCTCATCTGTGAAACAGTGATGATAATACTTGTACTATTTCCATGGCAACTGTAATGAGTGTTTTACTAAGCACTGCAGAAAATGAGAGTAGTTACTTCTGAGAAAATTCCATGTGAAGGGCCTTTGGTTTATAGAAAATCCAAACTCTAACTTGGGTCTAGTGCATTACGCATAATGAGAAGCTGGTCTGTGTCAACTTAATGAGTCTGTAAATGTCAGATATAAAAAGAGAAATGAGAGGGGGGAAGGGAAGAGGGGACAGAGAGGGGGGAGAGGGAGACAGAGACGGAGGGAGAGAGAAAAACATCTCAGCATTTATAATGCAATATGGGGTAAGCTGGTCTTGCCTTCTCCATTTCCCCTTGCTTTGAGTCCCTGAGAGTCACATGAAAAAACCTTTATTTCTATACTCTATTTGCCCATGGGCTTCCATTATAATTTCATAAATGTTTCTCTACAGAAAATAGCACAATGAAAATTATACCTAAAAAACCCTAATGTTTATATCAAGGAGGCAGTGAGGTGGCACAGTGGTGGAATACAGGGTCTGTAGTCTAGAAGACCTGAGTTCAAATCCAACCTCAGACACTTACCAGCTGTGTGACCTTGGACAAGTCACTTAACCTGTTTTTATCAGTTTCCTCATCTGTAAAATAGGAATAATAGCACCTACCTTGCAAGGTTGTTGTGAGGATTAAATGGGGTAATATTTGTAAAGGGTTTGGCACAGTGCCCGGCACATAGTAAGCTTGCTGCTGCTGTTGTTATTTTTTAAAATCATCATCATCTTGTCTTCTGGCTTTGAAAATGTCCCTGGACACGGAATTCTTCCAGGAAACCCTTCCAAGAAAAACTTGACAAATGTCCGGTCAATTCCCCTGACTTCCACACTCACTGTTGGACATGTATAGAAACACCAGCAAAAAGAACAGGGGTGATTTGTCCCTTCACTTGACTTTCCCCTGAAGGCTTGTCTCTGATTGCTGAGGATATGATGTCAGAAGAGCTTAGCCAACTGCACTTGGGACAATGACGGGTAAGCAGGAAGCAGACAAGTGAACTTTAATCAGTCAGACAAACGGCTTCCTGAAGTGGTCTGCTCTAGGTTCCCCCATCCCCCTCATTGGTAGAGCCCTCTAGCTCTTCCCTCCCAGCTGGAAGCCCCTCTCCTGGGTCCCTTTCTACACCCAGGCAGCATCAACCCAGTCCCTCCTCAGGATCCCCAGGGCTATCTATCAAAACTTAGGGAGTGGCAGGAGGAAGGGAGCAGAGCTAAGCTGAGCAAAACAGAGGGAAAGGGAGGAGAAAGAAGGCAGGAATGAGGGGGAAAAAGAAACAGCTTCGGACCAAGGGAGTGTCCTGCAACCATAAGGAATGAAGTTAACTTTCTTCAGCAACTGGTAAACTGGCTCTGAAGGCAATTTCCAAAAGGGAGACAGGTCCAAGCAAATTTTAAGCCATTAAAATAATCATTAATTCATTCAACAAACATATCAAACAGATATTGGATGCTGAGAACTAAGCTGGGGAAGATATAAAGTTTCAGGGGGGCAGCTAAGTGGTGCAATGGATAAGACATTGGCTGTGGAATCAAGAAGACCTAAGTTCAAAGCTGGCCTCAGACACTAGCTGTGTGACCCTGGGCAAGTCACTTAACTCTGACTGTCGTTCAAAAAAAAAGTCAAATAAAGACATGTCAAAAGGCAATGTGGTGTAATTAAAGAGATCATTGAACTTGGATTCAAGAAAATTTAGATTCAATCCCCCCACTGGCATTTACTAGCTGTGTGACTATGTTCACCACGTAATCTCTCTGATCCTCAGCTTCTGCATCTATAAAATAGAGACTATAATACTATGGGTATTATAGTATAGCTATATAATACCCACTGTACCCACCTCACAGAGTGATTGTGAGGCTCAAATATATATAAAATACTTTGCAAACTAATGAGGGAAATACAAACGTCAGTTATTACCAGCATGTTATTCCCTGCCCCCATAGAGCTTACAATATAATTGGGGGATAAGAGAACAATAGGAACAGTTAAAATAAAATATCATAAGATAAGGTCATCTAAGGTGCAAAATAAAGTGCTACGTGAGGTCTGAGGGGAAGTAGATGACCAGGGGAAATAAAAGAAGGTTTCATGGAGGATGATGAAACCTGAATTGGACCTTAAAAGATGGGAAGTGGGAGGAGGGTGGAGACCTTGCAAGCAAGGTCTTAAACAAACTTTAAGAAAAGGCACAGAGCCATGGGGAAACTGCAGGCAAAGATTAGCCCAGTTTGTCCAGAGGATGTCACTCAAGATAGAATGTCAGTATTTCTCCAGGGGAACTACTTTGAAGGTTATTGTTCATTAAATGTTTAAGTTTTTAAAAATCATTCATTACTTTGCAATTACAAGTTAATACCAAAATCTTTAAAATTCTTAACATGGTCTCACAAAAGGAAAAATCCAAGATCTAGTGACCATCACAATCCACTATTCTAAGGCAAATCTTGGGACTTGTGAGAGATAGAAGCCTTTTGACTTTGTGGATTCACAATCAGATGCTGCATTGTGTGCCAGCGAGTTTGGCTGCAACTCAAACCAAAGCTTTAAGGCTCTTTTGACATTGAGAAGCAACAGCACAGTACAAAATCAAAGGATGAAAAAGTCAATGCAGGCATTCGCTGATACATTTCAAAGGCAAGTGGGCCTTGCCCAACATCAGGGGACAAGGTGAAGCGGCTGGCTCCATGGAGGGCAGCTTAAAAAAAGCAGAAAAACTTTCTATTTCGAAGGTGGCAGAAGGATGAGCAATTTGATCTGTGATCTCTATGTCAGCTACAGGAAACTCAATGAAAAGAAGGCAGTAACAGTGTGTTGACGATCAGGGTCTCAAAAAGCCATCCAATGGCCCCATTTCTCCAGAATCTTCACAAATATGCCTTTGAATAGCTCCCCAAAGAAACATTCTGAATTCCATGACCCTGATGATGTGCCCTCAGCTGATTTGTTGCAATAAAAATAAGGCAAGAATTATTAATAAGTTCATGTAGTACCTATACTATGAAACTACATCTAATAAAATATAAATTTTATGGAGTAATGTCACCTTGGTCAATTGATACACACTTTGGAGAGCTCTATATTGTAATGGAGCTGCATTTTACATGGGATAAGGTTCTAAAGACAGCAAGTAAGACATAAATTATATAGTATTAAAATTACCCTCTCTTGAATCCTTTAAGTTATCCACAAAGTATGATATATTATGATAGCCTTCCAGCCCTCACACAGCATCTCCTACCTCTCTCAACCCATCCCAGGGGCTGGGAGAGGAGGAAAAGTGCCTAGGGATGAAGTGCCAAGGGAGACAGGTAGTAGGTTGAGGAGGCACAGTCCCTCTACATGTTTGGACCCAGATGTGTTTTCTTAGCCCAGCATGACCAAATCCTCTTAGAGCTGATCCTTATTCCCTAAGGTATAACATAGGCTGTGCTTGTCACTTCTCTTTCCTGGACAGCCCCAATATACCAGGTCATAGACATGCTTAGAGAGTGGACAATGGGAGGGCAAGCATACTGTGGAGTGAGTCTTCCCTATGAGAGGAGGACTGGGGACAGCACTGACACTTCATGCCATCCCAAAACTTTGACTTTGTGGATTCACAATCAAATGCTGGACTATGTGGCAGTGAGCTTCACAGGGATAAACCCAGCTTCAGTGGGCATTATAGGCATCTGGATGGGATATAGAGAATACCAATTCTCCAGTGTCACTGGATGGGTTTTTGCATATTATATTTCTCCTTTTTTTTGGCCAAGAGTTTTTTAATTTGCCTATGTTTAAAATGCAAGTACAATGTGATTCTACTATACTGCATATATTTTAGGATTAATTAAATATGGTGAGCATTTTGATAAACAGTTCCATAAATAGGGAAGAAGGGGTAAGTAGGGAGGGCCTTGACTAGGAATATAGTTCCAATGATGCCCCTTTTCCTTGGGAAAACCAGAATTAGCTTACATCACAAGGAACATGACTGCTTATAAGACTGCCCGTGTTGATGTGGTGATGCCTTCAGGGACCACTGGGACCTAAGTGGCCCCGAGCTATTTTAGTTTTCCATACTTATTTTTAATTTTATTCTTTGATAGCATCAACTTACTATCATTTCTTATTAAGTTCAATCTATCACTAGAAAGTTACTTTCAAATTGATGATTCTGATTTGATTGGAAGAGAAAAATATATCCACACTTGTTAATATTCTATGAAAAGTATGGGTAAATAGGCTCTGACTGAAAGCCTTAGTGATGAGTGAAATGTATATATAGACTTTTGGCTTTGGTTGCTCAGGAGTAGTGCTTAATTACTTTTTCTTAGATGTATTTTGTGTAGGCAAATTTGCCAGCTAAGTGACTATCAGATAGTAGGGCTTGTGTCCTTTGAATACTATTGTTGAGTTGTTTCAGTCTTCTCTGACTCTTCATAAGTCCATTTGGAGTTTTCTTGGCAACAATACTGGGGTGGTTTGCCATTTCCTTCTCCAGTTCATTTTACAGATGAGGAAACTGAGGCAAACAGGGTTAAGTAACTTGCGTAGGGTCATGCAGCTATAAATGTTGGAGTCCAGATTTGAATTCAGGTCTGACTCCAGGCCTAGGGCCCTATCCACATACAACCTCACTGCACCATTATTTGAATAGAGATCAACAGTTTAGATTACAATAGGACTATCAGTATCCCTTTATCTCTTTTTTAATTTCATAGCAGCTGCTATGAATGTGCATGTATATTTCCAAGGTAGGTTCACAAAATGTAATAAACTCTCTTCCTCAAATGCAAAACCAAAATATTTATTTGGGACATAATCATTTTTAAAAAATTCACTCAAACACCTGATACATAGTTAATGTGGTCAGATCCAACTGCTAGTTGGAGGTTAATCTAGAGAAATGTAGTCTCAGAGCTGTGAGTCCATTTAGAGCTTGAAGGAAAGAAAAATATTGGTACTGACCATCTCCAACATTATGACTTCTCAGCAAATGTTAACCATACTGCCAAGAAAGCCTCTGCCTCAACAAGGCTTTCTTTTGAAAGTCTACAACTATTTCGGAAAAAACCCACAAAAACAACAACAACAACAACAAATAAAACAGATCAAATCAAGTAATGATAAATTATGACCAATAACAGTAACAATAAATATAAAGCAGTTGTGTAGTATTTGGCAAGTCCCCTGTGTGGGAGTATTTCCCCATACATGAAATTAATCAGCTGAGGGTGATGATTTTTAAGAACTTCCCAAGCTTTCCTGATCTATAACATACAAAGTATAAGAATCCAGCGGTTATGTACTGGAGACATAAAGAATAAATGCCTCTCTGGGCATCAGTTTTTTCATCTGTAAAATAAGCATGTTATCTTCTTTCTTTCTTTAAGTAGAAAGGTCGGAAAAGGTACTGTATGGGAGTAATGTTGCCTACATCATCAGACACCACCACTGGTTTTGCTTAATGCTTTTTTTTGGTTACAAAGGAGGGCTCAAAGTGAGGAAGGGTAAATTTGGTCAACTAGATCCTCTCTAAGGTCCCTTTCAGCTCTGAATTTCTGTGACCATGATTCTAGGCTCCAAGTGTATGAAAGGAAACTTAGAACAGCCACTTGGGGAACAATGTGCCACTCAGTTTTGGAGATTCATTCTCATGAATCTATACTATGTACAAAGTAACATTATTTAGATAAATCACTTGCCCTAGACTGGCTAAACCAGGGCTTAGGTAGAAGTAAGATAAGACCCAACTTTATCTCACAGTGTATTCTTGTGTGTACCTTTCACTTCAGCCAGGATGAACTCACTCTCTCTGGAATATACTCACCCAGTAGCCCCATCATGAAATGTGTTTCCCTCAACCCACCTCTCCTCTTTACATCCAATCCATCCCACAAGGTTCTGATTAAAACTACAAGGTGAGTTGGAAAGGATCTTGGAATTAATTGAATCCAACCCCCTATGGAAGAAAAAAAAATCAGTACTGTGGATTTGGGGCACATTTCTTACAGAGAAAAATTATGAAATAAATGTAATTCTAAGCATCTCTGCTTAGAGAAAAAAACACAAAAGGGATAGTTTCCCTGTGCCTTTAATTTTTTTAAAATTATTTTTCTTTCAGGCTAAAATCTACCTTCTCTCCCTTTCCTTTCACCCATTAAGAATGCAAGAAAGATAGAAACTCTAGTTTCAAGAAAAATAAATTCTCACATTGGTCACGTCATCTACACATATAAAATGCATAAATATGTAAAACGTATGCATATATAAAATGTGTGTGTCACACACACAAACACACCCCTCCATCTGGACTCTGAATCCAACAGTTTTCTGTTGGGAAGTGGTAACATACTTCATCATGAGTCCTCTAGAATCATGGTTGCTCACTGCATTGATCAGAATTCCTAAGTCTTTCAAAGTTTGTTTTTACAATATTGTTGCTATTGTACAAACTGAGGCTTTGGATATGCTCACTTTACTCTCTATCAGTTCATACATGTCTTCCCAGGTTTCTCTGAAACCATCTCCATCATTTCTCACAGCACAACAGTATTCTATCACAATCATATGCCATAACTTGTTCAGCCTTTCTCCAGTTGATGGGCATCCCCTCAATTTCCAAATCTTTACCACTACAAAAAGAGCTGCTATAAATATTTTGGTACACATGAATCCTTTTTTAGTTTGAAAGAAAATTAATAATTTTAAAAACTAAAGGCACAAGGAAACTGTATTTTTCTGCTCTTTCTTTGATTTCTTTGGAAATCAAAGTGGTGTCATTGGGTCAAAATAGTGGTATCATTGGGTCAAAGTTTAATAGCTCTGGGGAAATAGTTCAAATTGTTTTCTAGAATGGCTAGACCAGTTCACAGTTCCACCAACAATGTTAATATACCTGTTTTTCCACTGCCCTTCCAATAGCTGTCACTTTCCTTTTTTGTCAACTTTGTCATTCTGATGCCTGTGAGATACTACCTCAGAATTGCCTTCATTTGCATTTCTTTAATCATTAGTCATTTAGAACATTTTTTCATATAGCTATTTATAGCTTGGATTCTTCCTCTGAAAACTATCTGATCATATCTTTTGACCATTTCTCATGCCTTTGTAAAATTCTCTGCCTGAGCCAGTTTCAGGTTACAATTCATGTATAGGTTTCAAGAAGGGATAAATTGCATAATCAAAATCAGAAAGACAAAGTCTGGAGAATGGTTTTGGTCCAACAAAAGAACAATAGTTATTTAACTTTGGGCACACCCAAGAGAATCTTTTATTTTTTAACCATTCAATAGATGTTTATCAGTTCCCTATAAAGATTCTTCTTTCAGGCTGGTCAAGGGTTAACTCAAGAGATCATCTATTAATTTAAGTCATCAAGGACCTCTTGATCTGTTCATGGAGTCCTTTATGGGCTGAACAGGACTACCTCTCTTTAGAAACTACTTAAGCCTTCAATAAGAGCAATACAAAAAGAGATTTTTAGTGCTGGACATTTTTGGAGGAATCGATATTAATAAAAGACTGAAAAGATTTCTCATTCAGATTAGACCAAGAACTTCAATTCTATGCCGATGTTATTTTGTAATGTGTAAACTAAAAAGGGAATGAGAGCCCTCAGTATGCTTCCACAGCTCTCATCTTTTAGATGAGGAAATTGAAGGCCAAAGAGATCAAGGGACTAGTTCAAGATGACATGGGTAGTAAACGCAAAGTCAGAATACCAACTAAGCTCCTCTGATACCAATGCCAGGGCTCTTTCCAATATATGTATCAAGTAATTCAATGCAATTCAATAAATATTTATCATTTGCTGTGGTGATATCCTAGGCAGCTAGGACCTGGAATCAGGAAGACCTGAATTCAAATCCTGCCTCAGATACTTACTAACTGTGTAACCCTGGGCAAGTCACTTAACTTCTTTCAGCCTCAGTTTCCTCAACTATAAAATGGGGAAAATAAAAGGACCTACTTTACAGGGTTGTGGCTAGAATCAAATGGGATAATATTTGTAAAACACTTTACAAACTTGTAAAACACTTTACAAACCTTAATGCTAGCAATTAATACTCTCTTGCATCACTGAGTAAATGAAAGTATCTATATTTAATGCTTGAACAATCTCAAAGTGGCATGACTTCAATCAGTTTTCATCAAATTGGAGGCATCCCAAAGCAAATGTGCAGAAAATATCCCACTTAATGTCTTACTGTGAACATTATTAAATCCTAGTTTTACCACCTCTGTACATATATCCAAGACCACACATTCTTGAGCCAAAGGGAAATTTCTGATTGTTAATATATGACTTTCTTAGAGTTTTTCAGTTTACAAAGCACAGTCCTGAGCTGCATCTGACCATCCCCACTGATAGTATGGAGACACTAGGTTTCAAAAAGAGGAATTCACTTGCCCAGGTTCACATAGCTAGTAAGTAAAGCCAGGACTCAAAACAGGAGATTTATCATTCCAAGTCCATGATTATTGCCAATATGTCACACACATCAAATAAAGGCTCATTTTTTATAGTCACAAACTTTTATAGTCACAAATTCTTATATGTAGTATATAACATCAAGAGAAACTTGCTTGTTTAAATATGATTTTGGTATGTGAATCGTGTTATGCCATATTGTCATGCTGCTGTCTGGTCACTTGGTGAATGATTGTGTCTTAAGTATTTCAGGCATCACAACCCTCAATTTTGAGCAGTTAAAAAAAACCCTAAGGGCAATAAATGCTCCTGTGGAACATCTGATGTGTTTTAAGTCTAAGCATACCAAACCACTTAAAGACTGAAGGACTAGTGAGAGCCAGGAAAGTACAAGCCGTGGTCAAGAAGAAAATAGGATAGTCTGGCTAAAACAGAGTTAGTAACAGGAAAATAATGGCAGATAAAGTCATAGAGAGAGGTAGGAGACAGACTGCAAAGGGAACTGAATGGCAGATCGATTTGGATTTGAGGTAGTAGAATGTCACTGACTTGAAGTCAGAAGACCTGGTTTCAAATCCTGCCTCCAAGACTTACTTGACCATAGACAAATACTTTCCTTTTCAATGGGCATCAGTTTCTTCATTTATAAAATGAGAATACTGAGGGGTGGCTAGGTCACAGTGAATAGAGCACCAGCCTTGGGGTCAGGAGGACCTGAGTTCAAATCCAGCCTCAGACACTTAACACAAAAACTAGCCATGTGACCTTGGGCAAGTCACTTAACCCCAATTGCCCTCCCCCCCAAAAATAAATAAAATAAAATGAGAAAACTGGATCAGTTGATCTATAATGTTTCTTCAGCATGTAATAGTCTATAATTCTAAGTTAATAGAGAATACACCCAGCAGAATTTTTGCATGGTCATCTTTCAAATGACCACACTAAAAGTACTGATCTGGTCCCATTTTCTAAAAATTATTTGAATGACCATTACTCAATAGGAACAGGAAAAAATTAGGGAAATGGGATGCTCCTGCTGGTATGATAGATAAGTTCCCATCCTACTGGTATAAAACCCCAGACTTCAGAGAATCTGTATCCCTCCTGACTGCCTTTGCTGCATAGAATGAAACTTCTTGCTGAGAATGCAAAAAGCCAAGCTGAAAAGAAAAATAAACTACTTCTTAGATAACTAACTACTGCAAATTACCCGGACAGAGTGCTGGTTCCTGACAAGAAGCAGAGAAAAAGATATGCCACAAAAGATGGAAGTGGTTTTGCTTATAATAGCCTTCTCAGCCATTACTTAGAGATGCTACAAAGCTTTGTCCTGGGTCTCTGCAGGACAATAGGCCAAGAAGAAACATGCCTGGCAGAATTGCCAAAACGTGTTCCGCTAGAAACAGGATCATTCAAGCAGAAGAATTGTCTTCATTTCTCTAGCAAGGCACCACGCCACCACTGCTCTAAAAACTGCCATTCTCACGGCTTCCTTCCCTGCTCCCACAGACTGAAGCCCTATGACCAGTGACTATAAATGAAACCATCCACTTCCTCATTATTTGACCTCCACCCCTCCACCACCAATTCATCTTCCCATGAGAAACCCCTAAAAATCTATACATCAGAAGCAAATACCTTGTAGCCCCTGAGGAAGGCATTCCTAGGACTGTCCACATGTCAATGTTAGATCAGTAAAATGAAATTCTCCATTCAGCATTTGGCCACTGCTAAACTCTCAGTTGCAGTGAAAAAGAGAAAGTCAAGTTTTCTACTGTCTTTTCCCCTGCCTTTTCCAAGTGGAATGCTGGGGTGTGGGCAAACAGAATGCATGTGTCTTTAGTGTTTCCTGATTTCTGGCCAAAGTCCATTATGTCACTGAAATAGCAATGCCTATATCAAGTCATGTTTAAAAAAATGGAAAAGAAATCAGGAAGAACACACACTACCAAGCTGATACTGTAATATTCCACTGCTTCTTACAGTAATGATATCACAGAAACTATTTTGTTAATTAAAACAAAACTAGTCATTGTTCTTTCCCTTATATACTTTATGATGGCATTCCTTGAAAGACTCAAGAAAATTCAACCATTTTCAGATAAATAGCATGGCAGAATAGACAGAGAGCTGGACATGGGGGTCCAGAAGACCTGGGTTACAATCTCACTTACAATACCTGCAATGGACAAATTGCTTAATCTCTCCAAGACTCGAGTTTCCTTACCTGTAAGATGGAGATATTAATATCTGTCATATCTGACAGAGTTATTATGACACCTAAATGAGAACATGTATCTAAAGCACTTTACAAACCTTGCTATATCAATTTCAGTTATATGAGTTCCAGGTAACTCGAACATGAAGAACTAATAGTAACTTGAATCTGAACAGAAATTAATTATCACCTTAATAATTTGTACACCATCCTTTCTGACTAAAGGGAAAGTTTTAAAAGCCTAAAACTAAACTAAGACTTTTGAGACATCCTTTATAGTAGAAAAAATAATGTTAACCCAAAGATACAGAACCTTAAGGTTTACAAATTCTTTTACAACAAGGTAGTCCCAAAGGATAATAATCCCTACTTTGCAGATAAGGAAACTAAGGCTTGGAGTGATGGAGAAGCTTGCCCCAGATCACACAGCTAGTAAACTCATGAGTCAGAACTCAAACTCAGATCCAATGATCTCTCACACTACTAGGCTGCCTCTGCCAACCAAGGTATAGAAGTCAGGTCTATCTTGGTTCAATGTAATAAAAACAAAAACTCACATTTATATGACACTTAAAGGGCTGCATAGCAATTTCCTCAAAATATTCCTGTGATGGTACAAAGATTACTCCCATTTTAGAGAAACTTGAGCTGTGATTTGACCATGATTATACATGTACTAAGAATCAGAGGTAGAATTCAAACTTGGGTCAAACCCAGGAGAGAACACAAAGACTAAACTATAAATTGATCTGTTTGTCTTCTAAAGCCCTTCATAACCTTGCCCTTTCCTACCTTTTCATTCTTCATATACATTACTTCCCTCCACATACTGTATAATATAGTGAAATTGGTCTCCTTACTATTCCTGGACTTGGAATCAGGAAGATTCATCTTCATGAGTTCAAATACGGCCTCAGACACTTACTAGTTAGGTGAACCTGGGCAAATCACTTAACCCTGTTTGCCTCAGCTTCTCATCTGTAAAATGAGCTAGAGAAGGAAACACCAAATCACTCCAGTATCTTTACCAAGAGAACCCCAAATAGGATCACGAAGAGTCAGGAACAACTTTAAAAAATGACTCAATGGGGGGCAGCTAGATGGTGTAATGAATAAAGCACCAGCTCTGGAGTCAGGAGGACCTGAGTTCAAATCCAGCCTCAGACACTTAACACTTACTAGCTGTGTGACCTTGGGCAAGTCACTTAATCCCAACTGCCCTGCCTTCCCCCCTCCAAAAAGAGAAAAAAGGAAAAAAAGCTTAAAATAACTCAACAATGTGTTATTATTGAATCATCATCTTTAATTTTTTAAAAACCACTCCATTGTCTGACTCCCAAGAATTTCACTGCTTTTCACATTTTTTCTTAGATGTCTACAACTCTCTCCCTTATCATCTCTGTCTCCTAGCTTCCCTGGCATCCTTCAAGTCTCAACTAAAGACCCAACTTGTACAAGAAGCCTTTCCCAGTTTGCATAATCTCAGCGCCTTTACACTTCCAATTTATCCTATAAATATCTCGTTTGTACAGTCTCCCTCATTGGACCATGAGCTCCTTGAGTGCCAGGGCTATTTTTGCCTTTATTTGTATCCCTAGTGTTTAACACAATGTCTAACACATAGTTGGTTCTTAACAAATGCCATTTGACTGGTTGGCTGGCCGAAAGACCATAAGAAGAACTAGGGATGTCCAGGTCAGAGAAGGGAAGACCTAATGGGAACATGATAGCAGTCTTCACGAATTTGAAAAGCTATCATGTTGAAGAAGAATGACATTTGTTCTTGGCTACCAGAAAGTAAAAGTAGGAACAGTCAATGGAAGTAAGAGAAGTTGCAGAATGAAAGATTTAGGTTCCTATTGTTTAGAGTCATCTCAAAGTGGATAGACTGCCTTAGGAGGTAGTGAGCTCCCTGTTATTAGAGTCTTCAAGTACAGCAGGCTACATGACCATTGGGGGAGGAAAAAGAGGGGGGGAGGGGTTCAGAAAGGGCTGAACTGGGTAACCTGTGAAGCTTCTACAGCTCTGAGATTCTGTGCATTCTGACTCCAAAGCCAGCATCCTATCCACTGGGCTGTAATCTGCTTCATTACTGGAGTACCAGAAGAAAAATATAGTTCTGCTACATTATGGGTTAAACCAGCTTTCATGGGCTGGCTTGGGGAACCTCACCACAATGAATAATACATTCCTATAGGAAAATACCTTCTGAGTTCCAAACAACAAACTTACAAACAAACTTTTGATACACAGTCTCTATGTCATAGGCTGACTGCATTTCTATACTTTAAAGCAATTTTTAGAATATAAACTTGGCACGATACAATGGAAAGAGCAAGCACTGGATTCCAAACTTGAGCTGAAATTCTGTCTCTGGCATTAACACTGTGTCAAAGGATAACAGATTCAGAGCAGGAAGATGAACTCAGGTTATCTTGGTCCAGCTCTCAATTTACAGATGAAAAGACAGAAGCCCAGAAAAGTCAGGTGACTTCCCAATGGTGTATAGGCGAGAAATGGTGTGGCTAGCATTCCTTGAGCAAGTCTCCTTCTCTGGGTCTCAGTTTCCTCATAAGGGGGAGAAGAAGAAAGTAGAGGGGGGAGAAGAAGAGAGGAGAAAGAAAAGACTAAGAGGAGAAAGGAAAGACTAACAGGAGGAGAGGAAAGAAGAAAAGAGGAGAGGAGAAAGGGAAAAGGAAGAGAGAGGAGACAGGAGAGGTGAAGAGGAGGAGAGGAGAAGAGAGAGGGAAAAAGAAGGAAAAGGAGAAAGGAGACAGAGGAGGGAGAGCTTGGGAGAGGAAAGGGTGGGAAAAGAAAGGAAAGGAGAGAAAAGGGAAGGGGAGGGGAGAGGAGGAGTTCCCCTTCAAAGAGAGAAATTCTGGTTGAAATAGTGGAGGAAGTACACACCCTAAGTTACTACCCTAGATTATGCTTTGGGAATAGTCACTTCTGCTATAGTTAAAACTTTCAGCCCCTGAAAATGACCACTCTCTGGTCATCTCCCCATGAGCCACATTCCTCATCTCATTTTCAGAAATCTTCATGATTTACAGCTCACATGTCAACATATACCTTTAAACCAGCTTGAAATTCTCTGCAGGAAATTCCCTGTCTATGCTCCCAGATCTTCATTTTCCCTGACAGTGTGTCTGGAAAAGGTTTAAATAAGGAAAACCTACAGAACTTTCAGGAAAATCCCCAAACCCCATTTTAGTTTCAACCTAATCCTTTCTGCAGTCTTACCAAGCATGCGGCAGAGTAGAGAGAGAGCAGAGCAAAGCCAAGAAGACCTGGGTTCAAGTCCCCTTTCTGATCTATATTGGCAGCATCACTTAACCTCTCAGTAGTCTAGGCAACTCTGTTAAGACTTTAAAGTCCAGAATGCACCAACTTGCATTGGCAGAAAGAATTGTCTTATCCAAAAGTGCCCTCTACAAGTGAAATCACAGGTTCAATCTCTATCCCTATCTTACCAAGGCAAACAGGTTGTAGTGCCTTTTTCTCCCTATTCCCCACCCTAAACACACACACACACACACACACACACACACACACACACACACACACACTTTGAGAAAATTGGCATTGGGGTGATCATAGGACATAGAGATTATAGGACTGAGATCTGTGATGGACTCTGGAGATCTACTCCAATCCCCTCATTTCACAGAAAGGAAACCTAAGAGTCAAAGAGAGGAAGATGCTTGCCCCGGATTACACAACTACTAAGTAATGAACTGGAAACCAAACAGATCTTCTGACTCCAAACACAGTGTTCCTTCCGCTATTCCACACCACCTCTCTCAAGATCATCTAATCCAACCCCTTCATTTTGCTGATGAAGAAACCAAAGTCCAGGAAAGTGGGATTAGTAGTGTTCATACAAGGAAAGGTGGTAAGAGAAAGGAAGAAAACATAAAGGAAACATGAAGAATACACACCCAAAGTGAAAAGTTAGCCTGGAGGAAAACCTATAATCATCAAGGCCCAGAATTGAATGAGATGAATTCAAGACTGAATTCCACTTGGGAAATTAAACAGAATGTTCAATGATCGCAAGCTGCTCCCTAGCAAAAAAGGCCAAAAGATTTTCAAAACCAATATTCTTACAGTGAAAGACAGTTTAGTTGTAGTGGATGGAGGGCCCAACCAGACCCAGGTTCAAATCTAGCCTACCAACTTTGTGACCATGGGCAAGTTGCTTAACCTCGAAAAGTCCCAGATAACTTACTAAAATTTAAATCAAAGTTGCTGATCTTCATTAGTGAACCAAGTTTCCACACTAAGGAGTTCCCCACGCCAATGAAATCACAAATCTGGACCAAAAAAACAAACAAACAAAAAAAACCCTATTACCAGTGATATGGCTATGTGCCTATAATTCCTGGAATACCACACCTTCTGGAGAAGCAAAACTGCTGGTATTCCAAAGGCCAATGGAAAAATCCATTGTATATGTTGCTGGTCAATAGCGTATAACTAACAATAACTTGGCACACACAAAAATGGCATGAAATACACCCACAAGAAATTCAATGAACAACGAAAGTAGCAAGAGCAACAGATCACAAAGAAAGGGAAAAACATGGACGGGTTATAACATGCACTGATGATAGAAGTACACACATCATTTAGATCACAGATCCACTAAATAACTGGAGTAGCATTTAATCAGTCTATTTATACCAATAATTACTTTAATTTGTTCAATTAAAAAAATGTTTAATCTCCTATCCACGGCTGAGAACATTATTTTTCTCCTTTTTTTGAACCATTCAACTTACTGATCCATTTGGCATTTCTTAAAGCATAAACTACAAGCTATGCTTCTGGACTCATTTTTAACATACTACCTATCAATTTTCACAACCATTTTTACCAACTGATTCTTTCTAAGTTTAATGTGTCTGAGTTTATTGGACTCTAAGTCTTTGTGTATATTTAGTTCTATTTCTGGAATCTGTATTCTGTTCCAGTCATCTATTTGTTTATTTTTCCCCAGTACTAGATAGTTTTGATAATTTTTATTTTATAATGTTTTGAAATCCAGCAAGGCAAGGTCCATTTCATTAGCTTCTCAATGGTTCCATTTGCTATCCTTACCCATTTATTTTTTCCATATAAATGTTATCAACATAGTGGGAGAGGCAACACAGTATGGTGGGAAGAGGGCTAGACAGAAAAATTAGGAAAATCCCCACCCCAGCCTCAACATTGTCTAACTCTGTGCCCATGGGCAAGTAACTTTATTTCTCTGAGCTCCACATTTTTCATCCATAAACTGTTGATAATAATAGCTGCCTTACTTCCTTGAAAGGGTTCCTGTGAGAATCATTCCAATGAGATAGTATATGTCCATACTATACGTGTTTTGTACACCTTAAAATAATTTATAAATGTCAGCTATTATTAATCAGTTCTATAAAGTAACCCACGGATACTTTGATTAGGATTGCAATGAATCTATAAATTGGAAAGTACTGGCATTTTAATTTGTCTAAGTCTAACTACAAGGCAGCTAGTACATAGAGTGCCAGGCCTGAAGTCAAGAAGATTGATCTTCCTGAGTTCCAATTTGACTTCAAAAACTTACTAGCTAGGTAACCCCAGGTGAGTCGCTTAACCCTGTTTGCCTCAGTTTCCTCATCTATAAAATGAACTGGAGAAGGAAATGGCAAAGCACTCCAGGATCTTTGCCAAGAAAACCCCAAATGGGCTCATGAAAAGTCATTCAGAACTGAAACGACTGAACAACAACAAAATATATAACTCCAATTTGGTCAAGTCTTCCTTTATTTCTGTCAAAGCAATTTAGAAGTTGTCTTTATAAAATTCTTATGTTATCTGATGGTTTTATACCTCCCACTTTGGTCCTCACCAGGGCAAAGCTGCTAGAATAAAGAGGGAGTGTGTCAAATCCTCATTTCACCCCACTATTTCTAACCATTCCTGGATTCTAGGGATCCACATCATACTTCATCCTAGAAGACAAGACACAAGAGCCTAGCTAGTGTGGCATTATACAGCCAGTAAGTGTCAAGTGTCTAAGGCTGGATTTGAACTCAGGTTCTCCTGACTCCAGAGCCATTGCTCTATCCAATGTACCATCTAGTTGTCCCCCTTCTTTTTGGCGGGGTGAGGTCTTGTTTTTTCCAGGCTAAATTTCCCCAGTTTCTTTGCCCCCTTCATGACATGATCTCTAGTCTTCTAGATATAGTCTAGCTTGTATATATCCTAAAATGTAATGCCAAAAAGCAAAAAAAAGGAAAGAAAGAAGTAGAAAAGGCACTGAAGACAACAAAGATGGGAAAATTACCTGGACTAGACTCAACATACAAAAAGAAATGTATGGAAAGACATAATTTTGAGGGTGCAGAACAGTCAATTCTCAAGGCATATGAAGGAGAAGAGTACACTAAAGACTTGGAAGGGACCACAAATGTTACTATTATTCCCGAAAAGGCAACTGATAAAATATTGTTAACTACTGACTCATATCCTTATTTTTACATTTTTTTTTGCTTTTTGGAGGGGGGAGGGCAGGACAATTAGGGTTAAGTGACTTGCCCAAGGTCACATGGCCAGTAAGTATTAAGTGTCTGAGGTTGGATTTGAATTCAGGTCCTCCTAACTCCAGGGCAGGTGCTCTATTCACTGTACCACCCAGCCGTTCCTTATTATTACAATTTTACAAAAATTTTATGATAATTTTATGTGTGTGTATATACATATATGTGTAAATAGATAGATAGATGGATAGACAGATAGGTAGGTAGGTAGGTAGGTAGATAGATAGATAGATAGATAGATAGATCGATCGATCGATCTAGGGCATCCTTAATGGTTTGAGGAGGGAAGAAGCAAGTAATATAAAACCAAAAACATAGCACATATTTAAAATTCAAAAAAAAGAAAAAAGGAGCAACAAAAAAATCATTCTTTTTAAGGCACACTTATACACTGTGGGCAGGGCTGTGTATTGTTCTAACCATTCTAGAAAGTAATTTAGAATTATGCTAAAAAGTTAATAAAATGTCCATTTCCTTTGACCCAATAATAGCTCTGCCAGGTGTATACCCCAAGAAGATCAAAAATGGAAGAAAGACCCTCATATACTGTACTCTAAAATATTTATAGTAATACTTTTTGTGGTAGCAAATAACTAGAAACAAATAGATTAAAAATACCTAAACAGTGGTGAATGAAATGTTACTGCATCATTTTTTTAAATTATGAAAATGAAGAATTTAGAGAAGCACTAAAAGACTTATATGAACTAGTACTGAGTAAAGGAAGGGAACCAGGAAAATGGTATACATAATGACTACAACAATGTAAATGGAAAGAAGAAAAACAAGAACAAATCACAGAAAAACCCCACAAAAACATGCAATTATAATAACCAAGCTCAACCCCCACCCCCCCCAAAAAAGTTTAAAAGAATTTTTTTGCAGAGGTAAAGTGCTATGGGTATAGAACATTACATATACAATCAGATTTAGCTGCTGTACCAGTTATGCTGAAACATTTTTTTCTTTCTTTTTTATTCTGTATTACAAGGGACAGTTAACTGGGTAGCATAAGGAAAAGGATATGTTTGGTAATAAAGGTGACATATAAAAACAAAATTTATCAATAAAATTTAAAATAAAAGCTAAACCCTATTCTAAAACTAGTTCTTAAGGATTTATGGATCTTTGAAAAGGCTAACCAGATTGATAAACCTTTAGCTCAACTGATTAAAAAGATGAGGGCAGAAAAGGAAATCACCAAAACAAAAAATAAGGTAAAATCACAACAAAACCAGAAGAAATAAAAAGAATTATCAATACTACTGAGAAACGTTACATATGAACAAAACCAAGAACCAAAAACAAATGGAGGATTACTGTCAACAACAAAAAGTACACAAGAAAACAGCACACATGAGATAAATTTTAAATAATTTTAAGATTACTTAATCTTAAAATCTTAATCCAGTCTCAAAAAAGCAAATAAACAGAACTACCAAAAAATTTTTCCTGGTTTTGATGGATTTATAGGAGAATTTATCAAAACTCTAAGTATTCTTTTAAAAATTTGCCTTTTGCAAAACAAATAAAGTCCCAATACCTAAACCAAGAAAGGATAAAACAGAGAGAAAGATTGAGGGAGAGAGAGACACACACACAGAGAAAGACGGAGAGAGAGAGGTAGAGGGAAAGGGAGACACACACACACACACACACACACACACACACACACACACACAGAAAGACGGAGAGAGAGAGGTAAAGAGGGAAAGAGCACAAGAGCAAGGAAGAAAGAGACAGAGACAGAGAATTGTAGGCTGATATCATTAATGAAAATTGATCAATTCAAAAATTTTAAATAAAATTCTGACAAAAACACTAGAGTAACCAAGTTGTATTTAGAATACTAGGGATGCATGGATGGTTTTCAACAGAAAGAAAACAACATACTCATATTTTAAAAACAAAAACATCCGAAATGACATGATTATCTCAATCCATGTATGGGGGGGAAAGCTTTTAACAAAGCACGTTTCTCTTCTAGGCTTCTCTACAAAGAACAGTCATAGAGGAATCTTTTTTAATGATAAAAGATATCTAAAACCAAAAGCAAACATCATATGCACACACACTGGAAATTTCCACAGTTAATACAGGACTAAAGCAAAGGTCACCCTTTGCCCTATATATTGTTTTATTTCTAAAAATATTAGCAACAGCAATAAGATAAGACAAAGCAATAAAAGGCATAAAACAGGCAAAGAGGAAACAAAATTATCTGTATTTGTTTATGACATGATAATCCACTTAGAAAATCCTTAGGAATCAGCAAAGAATTTATGGGCAGACATTGACAAGGGTTATCACAAATTGAATAGTCATGGACGAGTTGTTGACTGGACTAAACAGTTGACTGGAGGGAACAAGCTTACTATATCAATGAGATAAGAGATCCATCAACATATTATTACTATGGCAATACTGGAAAGAACACTTAGGAGTCATGATACCTAGATTCTAGTCCCAGTTCTCCCATTAACTTGCTCAGTGGCCTTGGGCAAATCATTCCTCCTCTGTCTCAGACTCCTCATCTATAAAATGAGGGAATTGGATTAGATAATCTCTAAGGTCCTTTCCTACCCTAAATTCTGATAACCATTAAGAATTCTAGATTTTATATATTTATTTATATAAAATATAAATAATATTTATATTGGGTAGATACCCAATAAATAGGAATACAATATCCCTAGGCTTCAGGCTAATATTTTCCCAAACTTCCAGATGTTTAGATACTTTGTCTTTATTAGTTTTATTGTGGCATAACCTCTACCATTCCCCCAAAAGTGCTTTATGGCAGAGTCTTAAATGGATTTAAAATAATTTCAATCTGAAAATTGTAAAAAGTACTACAGAAAATAATCGGATGCAATCTGGGGATACCATAAAAATAGAATCACTGTTCTAGGTAAAAATATTTTACACTAAGTTCACAAAGAAGTCTAGGGGAGATGGTTCCCATATGGAGAAGGTATTTCAGTTTTTGTTTAATAATGAAAAAGCTTTAGGTTAATACTGGTATTTCCATATAAGGCTCTTTTCTAAACCCAGGGTTTTGTGATACATTGTAAAACATGTTATAGCATATTGAAGACAAGATTGCCACAGTCTTGCCTAAATGTGTCTTGTTCTGTTTATACTGATAAAGTTTGCAAATGGATTTAGGTTTATGTCAGGAAGCCTTCCACAGAGGCAGCCCCAAGAGAGGAAAGAGAAAAATCACCTGGGAGTTGGCAACAATAAGCAATATGTCAGTAAAAGCACCCACATGGGATTTCCCCTGATTGATCCTAAGCCTGCCCTTCATTCAAAGTAATACAGAACATCCTGATCAGTCCTCTGAGCAACAGACCTTGAAAGACATGAAAGCTTATCTTTTTCTACTTAGAGACACAAAGCAACATAGTATCCTCATTGTCAGACAACTTAGGTATGTGTTTCCCTGGAGAGGGAGGGAGGGAGGAAAGGAGAAGGAGAGGAGAGAGAGGAGAGAGAGGAGAGAGAGAGAGAGAGAGAGAGAGAGAGAGAGAGAGAGAGAGAGAGAGAGAGAGAGAGAGAGAGAGAGGGACAGAGGGAGAAAATCTCCCAATGTTTGGGAATTATCTTTCAAAAGTTTAAAAGTAAATATAAAACACTGCCCAGAGTCCCTCACTTTTGGGGTGGGAGAAAGGAAAGGGGAGTCAGATCTGTAGGTTCATTGGTATAAGGACAATAGGTACTGTTCTTTTAACTTGTGATCTTAAAAACTTGCCTGGGATGTGAAAGGCTTCATGATTTGCCCTGGGTCCCACAGATAGAAAGAACTAAGACTGAACCCAGGTCTTCCTGATTCTCCCACTCAGATTACCTCTATCCACTTTATATCCACCATGATGCCTTTAACTAAAACTGTTTATATTTAAGTAAAACTGAAAATACTGCATTTAGAAGGTTCCCTTCACTATGACCTCCTATAATACTACTGACACTTTCATTTTCTTCTTTTTTTTTGGGGGGGGAGGGCCAATAAGGCCAATTTAGTAGCTTAATTCAAACACAACCAGACTTGCCCAGGGTCACACTAATTTCATTTTTTGAGAAATAGTGTATTTTTGAGTACTAAACGCTGCCCTGGGAATCAGGAGACAGGTTTTGTTTTGTTCCCACCCATCTTTCTGTGTGACTCTGGACAAGTCACAAGCCCTTTGGGCAAGTTCAAGTTTTTGACTCATAAAATGAAGCAGTTGGACTAGACAATCTCAAAGGTCCTTTTACCACTAAAATTCTGGGATACTAAATATAACACTTTTGCTATAAAAAGAACTCCAATCTCTGTCAAGTGTTTTCTTAGCACAGAGAGTACTTAAATATGCCTACACACTAACAAAGGTTTATTCTGATAGATGCATGGAGCAACTGGATCTCTATTGAAATTGAAATTCTCTGACCCCTTCAGACAAGGACTCCAGAATATTTACAATACTGCCTAATGGTTTGCTCTCTTCAGAAATATGAAGTTTAAATATTTGCTTTCCAATAATGATCCAATCCAAACCATACACTTCTGCAACCAAGTTCCCGCTTTTTTGGGGAATGCGATCCTCAAAGACTAAGTTATTCAGACCTGAGTAGGTTCTACCTCCCCACAGTGGCTCAGCAGAAACCCAACATGGGAGGTCAGTTTTTATTTTCAGAGTGATCAATTTCAAACACAACCAGCAAACATAAACATTGAAGAATGAAAACAGTTTCTTCTTTAAGAAACACTTTGCCAGGGATAAGACGGTTGCCTGGCACTGCTGTCCATGCCACATATTCCTGTCAGACAACAAAGATAACACAGAAACATTAACCTATAGCATTTACCTGGTAGCAATCTTTGTGTGATCCTATACACATATGTGATCACGTGTATGCATGTATGCACACTCTCAAAAGTCTTGATGCAGTTTTAAGCTTTAGTAGCTTAATTAATAGTTTAATTTGATAGCTCTGTAAGCTTATTAAAGCTTAAAACTGCATCAAGACTCTTAGGACTCTATATAGCTATAGGTATATATAATATATATTTCATTTTATATAGAGAGATTAAGTGGAGCAGAGGCTCACACCCATAGAGCTGGTAGGGATCTCATAGGTCATCTAATAAAATCTCATTTTATAGATGGGAAGACTAAGGTAAAAGAGGTTATGACTTGTCCAAGGTCACAAAAGTAGTAAATGTCAAAGGTGGGATTTGAATGAAGGTCCTCTAACTTCAGAGCCAATGGTTTTTCCCTGTATCACAGGGTCTCTCTTGATTCATTCAAAAGGCAACATGGACTGGTGAATGGAATGGCAGCCTAGAAAAAAGTGAATTCAAGTCCTCTGACACATACTGGATACATGACCTTGGAGAAATTACCAAAACTATCAAGCAACTCTCCAAGACTGTAAGTGGCAGATGGGGGCCTAGCTACCGTAGTACCTCCTAGGAGCAGGGCCCTCTACTGCCTCCTGCTGGGAGAGAGAAACAGAATCAAGAAATGGTCCCTAACCTGGAGCAGCTTACAGGTAGGTGTGGTGGGGGTCTATGGTCATCATTATCATTGCTGTGATTGTTTTGGAGAGAGGGGAGACAAATACAAAAAGAAGCACAATGCAATGCAGAATCCACTAAGTGATACTTGAGCAGGAAAAGAAATACCCTGGGGAATTCAGAAGAGAGAGGAAATGACCAATTAGGAAAGAGTATGGTATAAGAGAAAGAGATTTGGAGTCAGAGGGCAGTGGTTCAAATACCAAATCAGCTACTTACTGCCTTAGACAAGTCACTCTGGGCCTCAATTCTCTCATCTATGAAATGAAGAGTTTCAACTAAATGATCACTAAGGTTCTTGCTAGCTCAAAATCCTATGATCCAATCACGATCAGGGAAGACTTCATGGAGGACATGCCCCTCGAGCAGGAGCTAAGATTTAGAAAGGTGGAGATGGAGGCATGAACAAAAGCCTTGTGGCAAGCCTCCCCTATCCTTCAAAACCTTCACTTGGCCCTGCTGTCCCATCAAATGATCATTATACCTGTTTCCTCTCACTGCTAGGACTCCTCCAAAGTCTGCACTTTCTGTGATACTTCTCTTACTTGTCTTTTTTTTCTTTCTATTCAACTAAATGTAGCTGTTCTTCCCACACATACACAAGGTTCTCTCCTGGAATCTCTTCATTTTTCTCTTCCCCTTTCATTCATCCATATTCAGTTATCCCCAGAGTCCCAAATCTCTATATCCATCTTTAATATTCCTCTTCCTCTCATCCCTCCTTATAGGAATTTAATAGTCACCTTAATTTTATTAAATAAACTAGATCATATGGTCAGATAGAATATCCTACTCCTTACCATCTCTTGTGCTTTATTCAGCCTGGAGATGGCTGGGCAATGATCACATTCACAATGCTTGAGACCACCCAGATTAATGACGATGGGACTACTCCCCAAGTGGGGCGCAGGTTGAGACAACAATGCACCCACCATTCAACAATGTTATGGAGCACTTAGAACTTGATCAGGCATCAAAGATGCGAAGGTTAATCACTGCATCCTGGGCCATCGCCAGTTGTCTTGACTTTTGTCCTGTCACTGGACTTTGATGACTCAGGAAAGAGAGTGTAAGAGGCTAATGACTTTGTACAACTTTGCCTCACTTAAATCCAAGTCACACACATATCAAGATATGACCAGTGATGTCACTGGTCCCCTTCGAAAACTAAGGAACAACAACTCTTTTCTGTTATGAGTTCATGTCCTCCATATAAAGAGGGAGAAGAAAGAGATACAAGGCTGCTACCTCCTCTACCCATCTAGAAAACTGAAAGAATTTTTTTCATTTGTCAAAAAAAAAAAAGACTTCTGGAATAAGTAAAACTATTTTAGGAGGCAATTCAGCAGTTCCAACAGAAATACAGGGAGACATATCTAGTCGGGCCATATCCAGTCGTCCTGATCTATATCTAGCCATTGGATCCAGATGGCTCTGGAGGAGAAAGTGAAGCTGGTGACTTTGCACAGCCCTCCCTCATTTAAATCCAATTTATTTGCAAATCATGTCATCATATTCTTGATGTCATGGTCCTCCTTGAGAATGAAGGACAAATCACTCAAGGAACACAGGGTTACTTCCTCCAATAGATCAGTGCTAGACTAGTATCCCAAGAGCCTATGTCTCATGCACCCTCTGACCCTGTTATCCCTCTACTCAATAAACTCCAGTGAGTCTCTATTACCTCAGGGATGAACTATAAAATCACAGTTTGCTTTAAAGTCCTTCACAACCTGGCTCCTTCCTACCTTTCATATCTTAATCCCTTCATATAGGCCAGAGATACTGTGTCCTTATAAACCTCATCTTCCAACTCCATGACTTTTCAGAGAGTACCCCATGAAGTCCTTCCTGGATGTCCCCAATTGCCAATAATCTCCCTCCTCACCTCTGGCACCTGACTGTCCTCAAAACTCAGCTTAAATCCCAGCTTCTGAAAAAGTTCTCCCCTCTCCACCCCTCCCTACTTTTGCTTTCCCTCTGAGATTACCTCTGATTTACTATCAGGTTAGATGTTACCTTCCCAATTAGAATGTGAGCTCCTAGATGGAAGAGACTTTGGTTTTTATATTTCTTTATGTGCACAGTGCTTAGAAAGTACTTGTTGACTAAGAGCTAGCCCCAACAACTTCTCCCACATGTCAATTATCAGTAGTAACTCATTTCTGTAGTGATTTAAGATTCATAATGGACTTTCCTCACAACAACCCTATGAAGAAAGTAGTACAGTTATTACTAACCTCATCTTACAGAGAGGGTTTAATCAGATGCTTGCGATCATTCACCTGACAAGGAGTGGAGCAAAGATCTAAACTCAGATTCCCTAGCTCCAAGACTTTCCACCACATCCCAATGGCTTGTCATCTCATCTACTCTCACAGCACCCCTATGAAGCAGGCAGATAAGTAACATGGCTAATTTGGCTTTTACCTCCCAACACTACTACAGAGTCACATCCTGACACTATTTTTAGGTGGTCCTTAGGGACTTGGCCTGACCTGGGGAGAGTGTGATAAAAGTCAAACAGGGAAGGATTACCATGTAGCAGCCAGGACCAGTGAGATTAGATGACATAAATTTGTAGCACAGTCACTTGATACAATTGTGTGGCTTTCTCCAACAATGGAATAGGAACAGAGCAGGTAGGAGATGGGGTAATCTCAAATATAGCTTACTAAGGCATGACTAGATATAGGAAAAGAGGACAAAAGACTAAAGCTAGAAGTATATAGTTGTAGTATATAGCATATAGTTAAATTGGTCAACCACACGGATAGGATCAAGACAGGGAAGGGAGAAAAGTGAGGCTGAACTGGAGGAATAAGAAAGGGTGAAGGGCTTAGATGTCATAGTGATGATGAAAAAGAAGTTTAGGAGTAGTGAGATAAAGTGAAAGATGGAAAGATTGCAAATTGTTATTAGAGAAAGGAATTTCAGGATAATGAAGGTGGCACAGTTAATAGCAGATAGTGATAACAAGAATGTGGCTATTTCTATTGTTGCTGAAGGTGATCTGAAGGTCCAAGTTAAGGGAGCTAATGAAGCTAGGAGATTAGGGTATCTGAGGCACAGCAATGTGAGTAAAACATCCTTGAGTCTGAGGACAGAGGTTAGAGTGAATGCAATGACTGTGAGCCTGGTGCTGAACTCCTTGAGAAAAGACAGGGAAGATATAGGTCAGCAAATCATTGCTGGAGAGGGGAACAAGGACAGAGAAAACCTCAAAGAAAGGGAGAGTTTCATGATGGCAGGAAAGGGACTGTCTGAAAAAGACAGTGGGCATCAAAGGCTCAAAATGTCAGGGGAAATGAGAAAAGATAGGTATCCAGGGTTAGGAAGAATCATCAGGAATGCACTGTTTTCTGGAGAGAGCTAAGTTTCTACTATTAAGAAAATGGAAAGTAAAAAAGCAAAGTCATCCAAAATGAAGGAAATTTTGTTAATTTTTTTTATAGTAGGCTTTCTAGGGCCAAAATAGAAAGGAATAAGGGAGGGGGATATCAACTTGGAGCCATAAGGGTTGAAATGGGGCTAGGTGAGAGTTTAGGGAGGGGTAGGAAATGGAAAGGATTTTCACCTCAGCAGATGCTGCCACTAAATGCTGTCACAGGTAAAGCAAGAGATGAAAGCTTGTCCAATAGCAAACAGCACTGGGAAAGAACTAAGTGATTGAGGGCTTCTATCCTCTTGGGTCCTATGATGTTGACCATGGATTCATTTCAAGGTGGTAGTGTCAGTTTCCCTGGCTTGTCACTCAAAACACAGGAGAGATGGGGAGAGAAGGGGGAAGAGTGGAGATGGTAGGTAGTTTTGTCCAGGCATCTGAGTTAATAAATAACCAATGTTCTGGTATCCCAGTGAAGCTGAACTTATACTCAAAACTAATAGTATAACTCAGTGATTATGGAACTCAAATAGAAAAGGGTGCCTGATGGCTCCATGTTGACTTAGAAAACCACAAATTAACATTATCTATGTTGTATTGTATTTTTATTCATTTCTGTTAAACATTTCCCAATTACAATATAGTTCCTTGCTTCACTAAGGAGTTAGGCAGCCTGAGTTTGATAGCTCTACTGTAGTTTCAGCTCAAATGGTAGGGCTGTATGAAATAATATATTATAAGGCACTTTGCAAACCTCAAAACACTATATCAATCAGTTAACCAACAAGTTTTTCATAAGTCTTATTATGTGTCAGGCACTGTGCTAAGTTCTGGGGATAAAATCCATTAGGTTGTAAGGTCCTCAAGGGTAGAGACTGCATTTTGCCTCTTCTTGCATCCTTGGCCCTTAGTACAGTGCTTGGCATATAGTAACAGCTTAACAAATGTTTATTGATCTATTGATTGATACAAGGGCCCACAAATCCTTCTTCTAAAGTATAGCCAGTCACAGTTCTGTTTTAAGAAAATCTATTACTTGAATAACCTTTGTATTTACTTATCTGTATGCATGCTTTATTTCCCACCCTCATCCCCAATATATAAGGTACTTGAGAGAAGGGAATTTCATTTTCTGTCTCTATATCCTCTCTGTCTAGCTCAAAGTCTAGTAAGTAGCAGATACTTAATAACTGCTTATTGGTTTGGTTTGAACCTAGCTAATAAAGATATAAGAAAATTTCATTGTCCTCCCATTCCTGATAATTGACTTGTAATATTCAGTACAGTACACAGCTGAATTGGAAGCTGCCCTTGGTGGAAAAAACTCTCTGGATCCAGTTCCACATAGAGTGTAGGCTGAGCAGCCAAATTCCCTACGTATTTAGAGCTGAAAGGAAAATTAGAGGTCTTCCATTCCTTCTCTTCATTGTGCAGATGGGGAAACTGAGACCTAGAGATGGGAATGACTAAGGGTAGAAAGGAAATAAGAGAGTTACAGGATTTAAGGTCAGGTCTCCAAACTCCAAATCTAACATTTCCCAAAACACCTTGCTGCCTCCGGATACGAGACTGTTTTCTTTAATGACATCTTCCATCAGATTAGGAAAAAGATTGAATGGAGCTCTCTGGCTCCCCTTGAGGGGACAGTATAATTGAAGAAGGCTTTGAGGAATAAGGATTTGCCAGATTGTTACACACCCACACCAAAGTTCTTTTGCAAGGGCTCCAGATGGGAGAAGCACCCCTGAAATAAGAACTTCGGGCTCCAAACACAGAGTTCACCCCTGGTAGGTGGGGGAGGAGTGAAGACGGGGATTGGGGGATAGGACAGGGGAGAATGTCAGTTTCCTTAGTCCGGGAAAGTTTTCTCCTCTTCCATTCTACATGAAAAGTTGGTTTTTTTACAAGTTGTTCCCATCCAAGTCTCCTGCAAAAACCAGCTTCCAAGATTGTTTCAAAATGGTTTTAGTCGGGGCTCAACTCAAGGGCCTGTGTGGGTTCCCATTTACTCCAGTTACAAAGAGTAACACCGTGAAAATCTTAAGGCTGCTTCTGCATTAACACTTCCACTCCCAAGGAGTCTCATTTCCAAGGTGGGGAACCAGGCTGGGGGACTCCGAGGGGGTGGGGGAAATAGCTCATACCCACAACCCACTTTCCCTGGATCGAGTCCGAAACAGAGACTGAGACCCGGGTATAGTCTGGATGACCTCCGGTGGGCCCTCTTATCCAACCGGATGAATAGGATTGCTACTCTCAAGCAAAAACCAAGAGATCCAAGTGGGCAAAGTGGGAGGAGCCCGCGGGCACCTCAGTTTCCATTTTTGTAAAATGTAGAGGTTGTCCCGAAGGATCCCGAAGGGCCCTACAAGCTCTAAACCTATTATCCCGAAGAGGGACACACCACCCCCCCTTCCCTATCCCCCTCTGCTCCAGGGGCGGGTCCACAACTCAGCTTCCTTCCCTCCCTGCCCCCCCTCCCCGCCCCCTCCTCTCTCCTCCCCTCTCCCAACTCACCCTCCGCCTCCATGGCGCCCCCCGCTCTTCTATTCATGCCAGGAGCAGGGAACGAGAAGGGGAAGGGGGAATCCGAGTCCAGGTTGGGGTCCCGGAGACCTGGCGCCCTAGGGGCCACCGCAAAGAAAGCAGCCAGAGCAGCGCGGGGCCGGACCGCATCTCGCCAGCAGCGCGGGCGGGCTGGCGGCCTCGTTGACTCCCGGGCTCCCTCCCGCCGCCGCCACCGCCAGCCCCCAAACTCGGCCCCGCCAGGCTGGAGGCAGGGGGGAGGGCTCGGCGCGCGCCGCCCAGGGCTCCCGAGGGGGCTCAGTCCCCGCCCGCCAGCCCGGAGTCCAGCCCCCGCCGTCAGACCACCCCCGCCTCCTCGGCCGCCCGACCGGCCGGCTCCTCCCCTGCTGCCGCCCCTGCCCCCGCCCCCACACTGGCCTCTGAGCCTCGGTGGTTCGGGCTGGGGCTGCAACCCAGAAGGTCATCGAGGGGAAAGAGGCAGCGGGAACGGCTCGGGCTGCTGAACTGCCGACCCTAAGCAGCTAACTTCTCCAAGGACACTCCCCTCCATCTGCCCATCTTCTGCACAGCTCCTCTTTAGCCCTGGTGCCCCTCACCCCGATGCTAAAGTCTCCGCTTTGTTACTTCACTGTTCCCATCTTCAGCCTAACAATTCTTAGCGCTTTATGGTTTACATATAAATCTGGGTTTTGGGATTTGGGGGTTTGTTTGGTTTGTTGTTGGGTTTCTTTTTCCACAACAACCCCTAGAGATTAGTAGTGGAAGTATCGTTATCATCATTTTATCGAGGAAACAGCCTCAGGGAGGTTAAGCAATTTGTCCAAGGTATATTGTAAGGGATGGAGCTAAGATTCCAATTTAGGACTCCCGCCTCTAGTGCCCTTTCCACTGAATCAATCTGCCTCTCACATGATTATGTACAGTTTTCCCAATTAGGGCCGTGAGCTCCAGATCCGAGGGAGGGAGGAAGGGGAAAAGGAAGGAAGGAAGGAAGGAAGGAAGGAAGGAAGGAAGGAAGGAAGGAAGGAAGGAAGGAAGGAAGGAAGGAAGGAAGGAAGGAAGGAAGGAAGATGGAAGAAATGGGGGGAGGGGAAGGGAGAGAGGGAAGGAAAGAAGGAGGGAGGAATCATTTTAATTTTAGCCTCTTTTCTATTTGCTCCTGGACAAAAGTTTAAGGTTTGAACTTCAGTCCCTGCTATTTTCCCAGCTCAAGTCTCTAGTGAAGCAAGAGAAGAAGTAGATGTGGGTAAGCTAACAAACTGGACAATTACTTCATGAATAATCTTTTGAGATGCAAATTAACACAAAGCAATTAAAACCAGAGGGTGGGCCTACTGAACATTGAGTAAATTATACTTGTTCTTGGCATAAGAGATCCTCTCCAATAGTAAACTGGCTCATCCACTGCAAAATCTGGCAGGTGTATTTAGACTGTATGTAGGCTGTCCAGTCCAAAAAAGGACCTTGGAAAATAGACCAAAGAAGGTCAGAGATAGAAAGACCTTAGAACACAGAACTTCAGAACAAATGGAGGTGATGTGGTACTTTTGAAAAAGTACAGAACTTGGAACCACATGACTGCGATTCAAATCCTGATTCTTCTACTTACTGCTTATGGACCATCACTCAACTAAAAGTTTTCTGGACATCAATTTTCTCATCTACAAAATAAGAGGATTGGACTAGATGAACGCTAAAGTCTCTTCCAGGTCTAGATCTATGATCTTATAATCCTGTAACAGGAAAGGAACTAAGAATATAGATGAACTAGAGCTGGAAAAAAAAATACTTGAACATCATCTAGTCCAATTCTCATTTTACAGATAAGGAAACTGAATCCTAAATGTGCTTCCACTCTCTCTTCATCCTCCCTAGGTGATAGATACTTTGCAGTACTGGGCTACAGCATCATTGACCAGAGTCCACCACAGATATTTAGCCTCCAAGCCACAGATGATACCACAGGAACAGTAATAATATGCAAAACTCTGAGGTTTGCAATAACAGCCTTTTTTAAAGCTAGTGCTCCAATGTTTTAAAATATTAGCCCCATTGCTCTAATATGACTGTTAGAAGTAGATGACTTAAGTTGTGGCTTAACATGAATGTTTTTGGGTATAACTGAGTAGACAAAGTTCAAGAAATCTTTTGACCCTACTAAGTTCTGCACCCTGACCTGGAAAGTCTGTCCAAGTAGAACAGGAGTGGGTCACCAGCAGAGTGGCAAGCAGGATGTTGTAGGTATCTGAGATCTTCCACAAAAAGTATAGAGTACATAGTGAGACACTGGACTGCAGGAGCAAAAGTCCCCTAGAAAACAATTTGGTAGCAAAAGGATGGAATCTGGCTATCTGATCTGCTGCACCACAATTTAAAATATAAACATTCATTTCCAAACTATATATGGAAGTAATTCAATATATAAGAATAAAGGGCATTCCCCAATCAATAAATGATTAAAGAATATAAATAAGTAGTGTTTAGAGGAAGAAATAGCCAAACGAAAAAATACTCCACTAATAATTAGAGAAATGAATAAAGAAAATGAATAGAGAAAAAAATATAATTTTGGTATTGGACCAAAAAAGAATCCCTAAAGGAATTTTAAAAGAAATTTTTTTTTTACTTTTTGGAGGGCAATTGGGGTTAAGTAACTTGCCCAAGGTCACACAGCTAGGTTTTTGTTTGTTTGTGCATTAAGTGTCTGAGGCTGGATCCAAACTCAGGTCCTTCTGACTCCAGGGCCAACACTCTACTCACTGCGCCACCTAGCCACCCCTGCTTTAAAAGAATTTTAAAAAGCAAATGAGAGAAGTAGAAGAAAATTGGGAAAAGAAATGACAGTAATGCAAGAGAATCATGAAAAAAGAGTCAATAGCATGGAAAAAGATATACAAAAATTTACCAAGGAAAATAACTCCCCAAAAAATATATATAGAATTGACCAAACAGAAAAGGAAATACAAAAGCTAACTGAAGAAAATAATTCCTTAAAAAATTAGAATTGAGACACAAATTTCAAACAATGTGAAAGGGAGCTCTGAACAACTTCTGGAGCCACAGCACCCACAGAATGGCACAGAGAAGCTAACCTCCTGCTGAGGACAGCCCAGCAGCCCTTCAGGGAGCGGCCAGTGCAGCACTCTGAGAGCAGGCAGCACAGCAGGCTGGGAACCCACAGCGCAGCCCACAGAGCCGAGCCCAGGTCCTCGGTTTTAGCCCCAGGGCAGCCGGGCCTTCAGAACCCCAGAACACCAGCAATTGTGGTGACTCCAGAATTATCAGCACAGATATGCCTAGGACAAAGTGAGAGGTCAGTGCCCTATGGACTTTGGGACCAGTATTTGGGGAACACGTGGCTTCCTCCCCTGGGGGCAAAAAGCTGCTGAAGAAACAGCTGCACAGAAGCCATTTTGCAGAGTCAGTAGTGGCTCTAGCTCCTGGTCTGCAAACTGTAGGAAGATCCAGCAATCAGTCTGGGGGTTAATCGCTCTTGCTTTAAACTGCCTGGATCTGGATTGTGGTCTGGGGGGGAAGTTTGGGGTGGGTATCCAACTTGCCAGAGTGGGTGGAGGCTTTACAGAGGCCCCCAACTGGCGGAAGTTGTGAAGACCCCACGTTTGGGCGGAAGCTCCCCTGTCTGGTGGCAGAATGCTACTGTGGCAACAAGCCCAAAAATCAAGTAATTAAGTGGCAATATGCATAGGCAAACGAAACAAAATAAACAGAAAAGTTCAACATTGGACTCCTATTTTAGGGGCAAAGAGGCTCAAAGCATGGAGGAGGACTGTGAGGTCAGAACTCCTGCACCAAAAGCCCCAAATGAAAATACAAGCTGGCTACAGGCCATAGAGGACCTTAAGAAGCAGATAAGAGAAGTGGGGAAAATTTGGGAAGAGAAATGAAAAAGATGCAAGAAAAGTATGAAATGACAGTCAACAGCCTGACTGAGGAAAATAACACCCTAAAAAATAGACTAACTCAAATGGCAAAAGAGGCTCAGAAAGGCAATGAGGAGAAGAATGCCTTAGAAAGTCGAATTTGCCAGATGGAAAAAGAATCTCAAAAGCTCACTGAGGAGATTCATTCCTTCAGAGTTAGACTGGAGCAAATGGAAGCTAGTGACTTTATGAGAAATCAAGATACTATTAAACAGATCCAAACAAATGAAAGAATAGAAGGCAATGTGGGGGCGGCTAGGTGGTGAAGTGAATAGAGCGCCGGCCCTGGAGTCAGAAGGACCTGAGTTCGGAGCCGGCCTCCGACACCTAATCCGCACAAACAAAAACCTAGCCGTGTAACCTTGGGCAAGTTACTTAACCCCAATTGCCCTAAAGGGGCAGCTAGGTGGCGCAATGAATAAGAGCTCCCACCTCGGAGTTTGGATGACCCGAGATCAGATCCGGCCTCAGAAAATGAGCACCCACGCATAAATCAAATGACTAGCCGTGTAACCTTGAGCAAGTTACTTAACCCCAATTGCTTTAAAAAAAAAAAAAAAGAAGGCAATGTGAAATATCTCATGGGAAAAACCACTGACCTGGAAAATAGATCCAGGAGAGATAATTTAAAACTTATTGGACTACCTGAAAGCCATGATCAAAGAAAGAACCTAGAAATCATCCTTAAAGAAATTCTGAAGGAAAACTGCCCTGATGTTTTAGACCCAGAGGGCAAAATAGAGGTTGAAAGAATCCACAGATCACCTCCTGAAAAAGATCCCCAAAAGAAAACTCCCAGGAATATTATAGCCAGGTTCCAGAATCCCCAGATCAAGGAGAAAATACTACAAGCAGCCAGGAAGAAATAATATCAATATTGTGGAAACACAATCGGAATAGCCCAGGACCTGGCAGCTTCTACACTGAGGGATCAAAGGGCATGGAATATGATACTCCAGAGGGCAAAAGAGCTGGGAATGAACCCAAGGGTCACCTACCCAGCAAAACTGAGTATCTTGTTTCAGGGGAAAATATGGTCATTCAGTGGATTAGAGGACTTTCAAGCATTCTTGATGAAAAAACCAGAGTTGAATAGAAAATTTGACATTCAGACACAAGAAGCAAGAGATGCTTGAGAAGGTAGTCAAGGAAAAGAAATCAAAAGGAACTTATCAAAGTTGGACTATTTACAGTCCTACATGGAAAAACAATAACTGTGTTTGATGAAACCTTTCTCATGAAGAAAATAATTGAAGAAGGGTACATGGCATATGTTCACAGGTATACATGGATAGAGGGCACAGGTTGAATTTGATGGAAAGGGATGATGATTTTTTTTTTTGGAGGACAATTGGGGTTGGGTGACTTGCCCAGGTTCACATGGCTGGGTTTTTGTTTGTGTGTTGGGTGTCTGGGGCCGGATCCTGGCTCGGGTCCTTCTGGCTCTGGGGCTGGCTCTCTGCTCACTGCACCACCTAGCCACCCCAAGGAAGGGATGATTCTTAATGGGTGAAGTCAAGAGGTGAGAGAGGAAAGTGGCAAGAGGAGATGGAGAGAGACAGGGTAGGGCAAACTATCTCATGTAGAAGAGGCAAGGGGAAGTAGTTGCAGGGGAGGGGAAGAACAGGAAGGCAAAAAGGCAAAAGCATATTCTCATTGAAGTTGGCTCAAGGAGAGAACCACATACATACTAAATGGAATATCTTACCCTCACTCACTCTCCTGAGTAGGGGAAAGGGGGATGAGAGGGGGGATGATGGAGGGGAGGGCATTCTGGGGGGAGGGGAGGTTGGAAGTACCCACTTTCAAAGAGGGACAGGATCAAAGTAGGGAATGGACCAGGTGGGAGGTGAGACAGGTGGGAGGGAAATATAAGCAGTCTTTTACAATATATCTACTATGGTAATGTTTTGCATAGCTATACATGTACAACACATACTGAATTGCTTATCTTCTCAGAGGGAGTGGATGACAGGGGAGAAAGGGAATGGATCTGAAAATCGAAGTTTTAAAATTAAATGTTTCATAAGATGTCCAGGCAGTGGGGCTCAGAGATTCACCTTGCCCTAATGGGAAAGTCGAAGGGGGTATGGGAGAAGATATGGGAGAGAGCAGATTGGATGAGGGGATATCTGGTGGGACTGCTATTCTGGGGTGGTGGGTAGGGGAAAAATGGGGGAAAAATGTAACTCATAATCTGGTGGAAATGAATGATGTAAACCAGAAGTTAATAAAGCATTTGATTAATTAAAAAAAAAAATTTGACCTCAGACATTTAACACAAAACTAGCTATGTGACCTTGAGCAAGTTGCTCAACCCCAATTGCGCTCCAAAAAAAAAAAAACCAAAACCAGAAATATAAACTCATGCTTAACAAATTTCCAGAAATATTCTATTCCCCCATAAAGGGAAAAGAAAAAGAAAAAGAGAAATTGTCACTGAGTCCATCATTCTCTTGCCTCTTGCTCTTCTTCCTTGTCTCATTGGATCATAGATTAAGAGCAGGAAGGATTCCTCAAGGGCTATGGAATCCAAACTTTTCATCTTAAAGATGAAGAAACTAAGGATCAAATAGGCTAAGTGAATTGTCCAGGGTCATACAGCTAGTGTCTGATGTGAGACTTCATTCTAAGTTTTTCTGACGCTGTCTCGATACTCTTATCTATTTCTCCTTATACCCTACACTCCAAGTTCCTTTCAAGGGTGAATTCTAATGTTACTTTCTATCTTAAGCTTTTCTTAATCCACCTAATTATTAGTGTACCCTGAAATTATTTTTACTTGCTTTTTCATATTTATATATTTTGGGTTTACTCATCTATGTATATGTGGTATACTGTTATAACCATTAAACTGTAAAGGCCCTCTGAGCAAAATAAATAAATAAATAAAAATTAGAATTGAGCAAGTGGAAGTTAATGATTCTATGAGATATCAAGATATGATAAAACAAAATCAAAAAAGTTTTAAAAATTGAATAAAATGTGAAATTTCTCATTGGAAAAAAAATTGACCTAGAAAACAGATCCAGAAGAGATAATATAAAAATTATTGGACTACCTGAAAGCCATGATGATTAAAAACAAAAAACAAGGGGTGGCTAGGTGGTGCAGTGAATAGAGTACCAGCCCTGGAGTCAGGAGAACCTGAGTTCAAATCCGACCTCAGACACTTTAACACAAAAACTAGCCATGTGACCTTGGGCAAGTCACTTAGCCCCAATTGCCCTCCAAAAAGAAAAAAAAAACCTAGCAACATAGTTCAAGAATTTATCCAAGAAAACTACTCTGATATATTAGATGCAGAAAGCAAAATAGAAATTGAAAGAATCTATTACTGCTTGAAAGAAATCCCAAAATGAAACCCCACAGAACATCATAGCCAAATTCCAGAGTTCATAGATCAAGGAGAAAATATTGCAAGCCACCAAAAAGAAACAATTCAAATATCATGGAGCTACAGTCAAGATTACACAGGATTTGGCACCTTTCCAAATTAAAGAACTGCAGGGCTTAGAATATGATTCATGGAATATGAAGATAAAGAAATTAGGATTACAACCAAAATCATTTACCCAGCAAAACTGAATATAATTTCCCAGGGAGGAAATGCATATTTAACAAAATAGAGGACTTTTAAGCATTAGTAACTAAAAGACCAGAACTGAATAAATTTTGACCTCCAAATATGACTCAACGGAAACATAAAAAGTTTAAAAAAGAAACAAGAAAGAGAAATACAAGATATTCAATAAGGTTTAACTATTTATATTTCTATATGGCAAGATAACATTTGTAACTCTTAAGAACTTTAATACTATAAGAGCAATTAGGAGAACATAAAGACAGAGGGTGTAGATATAAGATGATTTTGATGGGATAATACAAAAAAAAAATAAAGAGGCAAGAAAGAAAATTGCACTGGGAGAAAAAGGAGAGGAAAAATTGAATGGGGTAAACTATCCCACATAAAAGAAGCATGAAAGAGATTTTATAATAGAGGAGAAGATGGCAGTGGGGGGGTGGGTTGGCAGAGCTTAAACCTTACTTGCATTGAATTGATTCAAAGAGGGAATAACATACACACTCAGTTGAATATAGAAATCCATCTTACCCTATAAGAAAGTAAAAATGGACAAGGATAATAGAATGGGAAGAAGGTATTAATAAAAGGGAGGTTAGATTGAGGAAGATAGTGATCAGAAATAAAACACTTGTGAGGAGGGAAAGGGTGGGAGGTAAGGTGGGAGGGTTGAATAAACAAGGGGAAAATAACATGGAGGGAAATACTCAGGTAGTATATAAATTTGAATGGAATGAACTCACCCATAAAATGGAAGCAGCAGAATGGATTAAAAAACCAGAATCCTATAATATGTTGTTTACAAGAAATACATCTGAAGCAGAGAGATACACACAGGGTAAAGGTAAGGAGCTGGACCAGAAGTTATTATGCTTCGATTGAAGCAAAGAAAGCAGGGATAGCAATTATGATAGCGAAAGCAAAAACATATTTATTTAAAAGAGATAAGGAAGAAAACTATATCTTACCAAAAGACAATGTAGACAATGAAGTCATATCAGTACTCTACATATATGCAACAAATGATATAGCATCTAAATTTTTGAAGGAGATGTTGAATGAGTTACAGGAGGAAAAACATAATAAATCTATATTAGTAGGGGGACCTTAAATTTCCCCTCTCAGAACTAGATAAATTTAACCAAAATATAAACAAGAAAGAAGTTAAGAAGGTGTAGCAGCAAGCACCCCAGCATCCCCAAGGTGGCTGCCAACACAGGTTCTTAGATCTGCTTTTCTAAAGGAAAGCAACTCAAAATGGGTTAACAATCTTGCTTTAATCAATGAAACATACCATTTACCTAGTTCAGGGGGAAAAGTCAGCACCCCAAACTTCAGAGTATACAGAGGTTACAAGCAGAAGTTACAAGACAGAAACAAACAGATCAAGCAGACTGGACTCCAACTGTCCAACCATTACATCCATACCTAGTCAGTTACCAGAGAGGGAAGTATCAACATTTGGGTTTTTCAAAGCTTGGGGGCTCAATGGCTGCCAGGAGTCTCATCTGGCCAAATCACACAACACTTCTCAAAGTGAGCCCCCAAACAAAACCTTACACCAGCCTTCTCCTGGCTCAGAGAATGTAACAACCCTCTTGACCCACTGCCCAATCACAAAGTATCTCCTGGAAAACAAGCCTCCAGAGACAGGCTCCAGGTACACTTAAGCCTATCAAAGGGCCTAGGGGCAGGGACAATCTTAAATTCAGATTCCCATTACAGAAGGTAAATAAAATTCTGGAAAAGTTGATATGATAGATCTCTGGAGAAAATTGAATGGGAATAGAAAGGAATATACCTTTTTCTCAGCAGTGCATGGCACACTACACAAAAATGAACCATGTATTAGGACATAAAAACCTCACAACCAAATGGGGAAAAGCAGAAATATTAAATGCATTCTTTTCAGATGCAATAAAAATTACATTCAACAATGGAGAGATTAAAATTTAATTAAAAATTAAATAATCTAATCCTAAAAATAAGGTCAAAGAACAAATCATAAAAACAATTGATAATTTCATTAAGGAAAATGACAACAATGAGACAATATATCAAAATTTATGGAATGCACTCAAAGTGGTACTTAGGGAAAAAATTATACCTCTAATTGCTTACATCAATAAAATAAAGAAAAAGTAGCTCAATGAATTGGACATGCAACTAAAAAAAACTAGAAGAATAAATTAAATCCCCAGTTAAATACCAAATTGAAAGTCTGAAAATCAAAGGAGAGACTAATAAAACTGAAAGTAAGAAAACCATTAAACTAATGAATAAAACTAGATGCTGGTTTTGTGGGAAAAGAAACAATGAAATAGATAAAATATTAGTTAATTTGATTTTTTAAAAGGAGAGTAGAAAACCAAATTATTAATATAAAAAATGAAAGGAGTGAATTCACCACCAATGAAGAGGAAATTAAGACAATTGTTAGGCACTATTGTGCCCAATTATATGCCAATAAATTTGACAATCTAAATGAAGTGGATGAATATCTACAAAAATATGAATTACTCAGATTAACACAAGAAGAAATAAAATACTTAAATCACCCAATCTTAGAAAAAGAAATTGAACAAGTCATCAATGAATTGCCTAAGAAAAAATCCCCAAGACTATATGGATTCACAAGCAAGTTCTACTAAACATTTAAAGATAATCCCAATACTATATAAACTATTTGGAAAAATAAGCAAAGAAGGAGTCCTACCAAATTCCTTTTATGTTACAAATAAGGTGCTGATACCTAAATAATCAAGAGTCAAAACAGAGAGATAAAACTATAGACCAATTTCCCTAATAGAATACTGGTGCAAAAAAAAATTAAATAAAATACTAGCAAAGAAATTAAAGCAATATACACAAGGATCATATATTATGACTAGGTAGAATCTATACCAGGAATGCAGGGCTGGTTCAATATTAGGAAAACTACTAGCATAATTGACCATATCAATAACAAAACCAACAGAAATCATATGAGTATCTCAATAGATGCAGAAAAAGCCTTTGACAAAATACACTCCTATTAAAAATACTAGAGAGCATAGGAATAAGTGGAACTTGCCTTAAAATGATAAATAATATTTATCTAAAATCATGAGCAAGCATTATTTATAAGGGGGATAAACTAGAAGCCTTCTCAATAAAATGAGGGGTGAAATAAGGATGCCCATTATCACCTCTATTAAGATTATACTAGGGGCAGCTAGGTGGCGCAGTGAGTAGAGTGCTGGCCCTGGAGTCAGAAAGACCTGAGTTCGGATCCGGCCTCAGACACTTAATGCACATACAAACAAAACCTAGCCTGTGACCTTGGGCAAGTTACTTAACCCCAATTGCCCTCCAAAAAGCAAAAAAAAAAAAAGATTATACTAGAAATGTTAGCTATAGCAATAAGGGAAGAAAAAAGAAAAGAGTAAGAATAGATAATGAGGAAACAAAAGTATCACTCTTTGCAGATGATATGATGTTATACTTAGAAAATCCTAGAGAATCAACTAAAATGCTACTTGAAATTATTAACAATTTTAGCAAAGTTACAGGATACAAAATAAACCCACATAACTCATCAACATTTCTATATATTACAAAGGCCAGCAGCAAGAGATAGAAAGATAAATTCGATTTAAAATAACTCTAGACAATATAAAATACTTGGGAGGCTACCTGCTAGGACAAACCCAGGAACTATATAAACACAACTATAAAACACTTTTCACACAAATAAAGTCAGATCTAAACAATAAGAAAAATATTAATTGCTCATGAGTAGGCTGAGCCAATATTTTTTAAAATGACAATTCTACCTTAATTGATTGATTGATTTAGTGCCATACCAATCAAACTATCAAAAAAAAAACTTATAGAACTAGAAAAAATAACAACAAAATTCATCTGGAAGTGCAAAAGCTCAAGTATATCAAGGGAATCAATGAAAAAATGCAAAAGAAGGTGGTCTAACGATACAAGATCTCAAACTGCATTATAAAGAGGTAATTATAAAAACAACCTGGTACTGGCTAACAAATAGTGGTGAATCAATGGAATAGATTAGGTACAAATTACATTATGGTAATTGACAATAATAGTCTAGTACATAATAAACCTAAAGATCCAAACTTTTGAAACAAAAACTCATTTGACAAAAACTGCAAGGAAAACTGGAAAACAATATGGCAGAAACTAGGTATAGACCAACATCTCACACTGTACACCAAGATAAAAGTCAAAATGGGTACATGATTTACACATAAGGGTATGTACAAACAAGGTTGATACTAGAAGTAAATTAAGAGAACATGGAATTGTTTTTCTGTCAGCTTTATGGAGAACAGAAGAATTTAAGACCAAACAAGATATAGAAACCTTACAAAATGTAAAATAGGTCATTTTGATTATATAAAATTTAAAAGTTTTTTTTGCATAAACAAAACAAATGCAACCAAAAATATAAGGAAAGCAAAAAACTGGGGAAAAAATCTTTGTAACAAGTATCTCTGATAAAAGCCGCATTTGTCAAATATATAGAGAATTGAGTCAAATTGATAAAAAATACAAGTTGGGGCGGCTAGGTGGCACAGTGAATACAGCACCCACCCAAGACAATCCCAAAGGACTAATGATGAAGCATACTATCCACCTCCAGAGAAAAAAACTTATATTTTTTCATATAGATTGAAACATTCTACTTTTCACTTTCTTTCATTTTTTCTTTTGAGTCTTCTTGTACAAAATTATTAATATGGAAGTGTTTTATATAATTGCACATGTATAACTTATTAATACTATCTCAGGAAGAGGCAAAAGACAAAAGGGAGAGAGGGATGGAATCTGGGACTTAAAACTTTAAATAAAAATTTTTTAAGTACACAAAATATAAAAATGATGGATTATCTCCCAGAAATTAGGAATACCTAACAGAGGTGGATTAAAATATAGTTGCCTGGAATCTCGAAAATCTGATCAAGAGGACTTTAAACTGAAAACAAAGGAAAGAAAATATCCCACATCTATCTGCCAAGTCAGATACCAAAGAAAGTAGAAGGGACAAATTAAAGAGGATTGGTAATCGTCAGGAGACAACATCCAAGAAATGGTAAAGCAGTAAGATCCATGACCTCAGGTGTTTTCTGTACAAATATACAGAGTATGGGTTTTAAACAATTTTAATTGAGAACCTTAATGCAAAAAGGTAAGTTTGGCTTCCAATATATCACTGAGCCCTGATATGATAGTACTCAGGGATATATGAGTATGGAATTCTAACAAAATAGGATAAAGAGAAGTGAGAGACAGGATAGAACTTTTTTAACTCTTATTTTGCTTCTCACTAAATAGGTAATAGGTAATAGAAAGTCAAGATAAGTGCAGAGAAAGTATCAGTACTTTCAATGAGTTCAAAATACCAGATCTAGACAAGCTACATGTAGGATACAGTAACAATCAGGATATGTGATCAATAAGCAGTAGTTGGTCAAATTTTTTTTACATTATGCAGAAATGCTATATAGGACTAGGGAAGGATAAATATTACCATGGTTTTGAAGGAAAAAAAAGTAATGAAGCTATATCCTCAAATAATACAGTGAATCTTGACTTTACTGTGGTTATCAGTTTTGAAGGACTGATGATGAAACATACTTTTCTTCCCATCAGAAAAGATGGACTACAGGTGTAGAATATCTTACACCCTTTTAGACATAGTTGCTATGTTGGTTTTCCTCAAAGGATTTTCTCTATTACAAGGGAAGGTTCTATTACAAGGGTCATGTCAGGAAATTACTGTGGCATAAAAAGAAGAGATCATTAAAAAAAAAAAAAGGTCATGCCAGACTAACTTCATTTCTTTTTTTTTTTAGGGTTACTAGACTGGCAGAAAAGGGAAATACCACTGGATTTCAACAAAGTATGTGACAAACTTTCTAATTTTATCCTTGTGAGCAAGCTGAAAAGATGTGGGCTATAGATTAAGTAATTTTAGAAATGGTTAAATGACCCAATAATATATAGTATAAAATAATGTAATAATGTATAACCTTGTGTCAGAAACTCCTTCCTGAAATGAAGGACCCAGGTACACTTTGGGGGCCTCTCACTTCTCTAATTCGTTCACCCCAGTTAAATGATCTGAGAATTCCAATACTTAACATTCACCCAAAGGTAGCCATCAGTTTCCCTAATGAACATACAGACTCAAAATGTGAACAGTTTTATTTACAAGTTAATGGAAACCAGACTCATATCTGAGCCCAATCAATTAAAAACATTTATTAACTGGTTATTATGTGCCAGGCACATGCTCAGCATGAGGATATAAAGAAAAAGTAAAAACAATCCTTGCCCTCAAAGAGCTTATATTTTAGTGGGGGAGGCAACACATACATACATATACAAAATACATTTAGGTTTCATTCATTAGCACCTGAAGGAAAAATGAAAAGGCCTCCTGAAGAATGTGGCAATTGGACTGAGTCTTAAAAGAAGCCAGGTATTCCAGGAGGCAAAGGCAAGGAAGGAGACCATTCCAGGCATGGAGTACAGTCAGTTCAAAGACAGAGATGAGGAGAGAGCATCATATGATGCAGTAAATAGGCCAATATAGGTTGACCAGAGAGTGCATGCAAGGGAATGATGTGTAAAAAGATTGGAAAAACAAGGAGGAGCCAGATTGTAAAGAGCTTTAAGAGCCAAGCCGAACTGGTAGGGAGCAGGAAGCCACTGAAGCTTTCTGTAACTCAGATGAACTTTCCCCTCCGAGCCCTGTACAGTTTCCATGTGTGTAGTATCTTGGGTAAGGAAGGGTTTCAGTCTTCAGTAGTTGAAGTTGGCTCCTCTTCATCAATGCTTCCCTACATGGCTCTTCTTCTCTTGCTAGTTTCCAGCTACATTCACCGTCATTTCTCAATAGTCATTGGTCGATGCTCTTCCCCACCCTTCTGCAGCTCTTCTCCACTCTCTTCACTGTTGATCTCCAGAATCTCCTCTTTGTATTTTTCAGCTTCCTATTTCTCATTCTGTTTTGTTATCTCTCCTCTAACAGATGACGAGGCTTGCCTTTCTTTTGCTTTCTGCTGCTCATCTTCTTAATCAGCTGACTGTTCTCCACATTTCTGCCTTCCTCCCAAGGGTTTTAGTTTCAATAGAAAGTGGCTTCCTTTCTTTGCAAAGCTTGAAAAAATAGAATTTATAAGATGCATGGAGCCTGCAGGTAATCTCTTGATTACCAAGCCAGGATGGTTATCTCCCAGCTAGTTGAATGTAACACAAATATCAACAAAATCTTCCACAATCCAGCTTTCTTTTAAAAGATGGCAGTAGTCCCCTTTCCCAGGAAACCATCTTTCTATTTTTTTTTGTTTTGTTTTTCATCTTTCTAATTTTAAATTGTGGGCGTGTCTATACAGCTAAAGGAAAAAAAAAACCTACCAAAAATACCCCTCCATACACTACTATTATTTTTTTTAAATTTTTTTTTATTTTTTTGCCTTTTGGAGAAGGGAATGCAGGGTAATTTGGGTTAAGTGACTTGGCCAAAGTCACACAGCTAGTAAGTGTTAATCGTCTGAGGCCAAATTTGAACTCATATCTCCTCCTGATTCCACGGCTGGTGCACTCTTCACTGCACCACCTAGCCACCCCATACCACTATTGTTCTTGAGGATTCTTTTGTACATGACACCCACAGCCTCAAGACTAACTGAGGTAGTGTAGAATATGGGAATTTCACTAAAATCCACACAAGTCCTTTTTCCAAACCTCAAATAAGGTGATAATAGTTTTCTGTCAGCCATCTCCTCTCTTTCCCAATGTTCAGGCTGAGCATCTTCTGTTCATACCAACATGACTCTGGCTGAATCTTAGAACTTCATGGAACACCAGCATCATCTCTCCAACTGTCTTTCTATCTTCTGAATTCCCTCAGAACGGCTAAACCAAATCAAATTACACAAGAGATTTTTCATGTAATATGTTCAAAATGGAGAGAGAGGGGGGAAAAGAGTGGAATTGTCTACTCCCAGCTATATTTCCATGGCTCAAAAAAGTTGCAGTCCCTGCTAATTATATGAGATACATATATAAAATTTTCAGATTAAATATAATCAGATTGTCAAGTTATATAATATCAATCCCATTTATCTCAATAATCATGCATTACTTAGACTCAATTTGGAGCATTTATGAATAATCATAATTATCCCCTTATGACTTGAGCGCCAGTCTCACAACAGACTAGAGAAGTCTAAAATCAAGCTCAAGTCTAGATATCTAGTAACTACTAACACGTCAAATGAGAATCATAATTTGAAGAACAAAGAATATATTTTAGGGACTAAAAACCAGTGGAAAGGGAATAAGAAAATACAATACAATATTCATTCTTGAATGTGCACAAATTCATTCCCAATTCCTACCTGAGTAGTCTTAAGAAAAAAAAAATAGCATCTCAAAGATGCTTGCCTCCAAACTGAGATAAGCAGTCTCTTTTTCTCTCTTCCTTGTGGAACAACTTTTCTGAACTAACTTCCTCTGAAGAGCCATAAATTGCTAAAGATCCTGGAGTTGCATTTTTTTTCCAAGACTACAAAAGAAGACTCATGTCTGAACCAGGACTGGAGGGTGGAGCTTCAGGTACAACAGGAATTTGGGGGGGGGGGGAATGGTCTTTTAGATATGGAATCAGGGAAGGCAGTCGAGACAGCTGTAGCAGCAGATGGACAATTTTCCCCAGGAGAATTAGAAGCCTCTGAGCACCTTTTTCTTTTCTCTGATTTTAAGCTCAGTTTATTAAAATAATCCAGTATAGAGTACTGAAATTCTGGCTTCTCAGAGAAACCTTTGAAAAAAGGGAAACCTACCCAACTCTCCATTTCTCTGATAAAAATAAGATAATTTTAGTGGAGTGCTGAGTTTATGACTTTCTGTAGAAAGTAGGAAGTGTGAGGAAGAAAATCTGGGGATATTTGTTTGAGCTAAATTCAGCTAGTTGGGAGATAACCATCCTGACTTGGAATCAAGAAATTGCCTGGGGGCTCCAAGCATCTTATTAATTCTATTTGCAACATGCATTTTAAAGCTTGCTTTTTTTTTTTCTTTCCTCCTTTCTTTCTTTCTTCCTTTCTTCCTTCCTTCTTTCCTTCCTTCCTTCCTTCCTTCCTTCCTTCCTTCCTTCCTTCCTTCCTTCCTTTCTTTCTTTCTTTCACTTCGAAAAAAATAGAGGCCATTTTCTACCAAAACTAAAGCCCTCAGAAGCTAATCTCATTATCTCCAAGCAGACTGTTTGTTTTGTGCCAAGGGCCCTTTTTATTTTTCCTTCAAGTGGTAGGGAGAAAGTAGAGACTTCAAGAGAAGATTGTTCCTAGAGCCAGGGACAAGGACCTTTGCTGGGCAATAGCTGCTCTTTCTCAAGATGAAGTATGTCCCTCAGTGATGACATCTTTGAACTTCTAAATTGCTCCAGTTGCCTTCACAGCTTTTCAGGGAAAACTTTCCTGATGATTACCAAAAAGACCCATGTTCCAGGGTAGAAAATTGTCTTTGGTATGGTTAGACTGAAGAGGTAGGGCCCATTCATTCATGTGGCATCTCCCTTCAGCTTGTTCTCAGCAGTCAGAAAGCAGGCTCCATGACTGTTGGCCCCGGGTCCATCTTGGGTGGTAGCTGGAAATGTTTCCTTTATTTCCATAAGTCTACTCATTCCAGTCAAGGTTCACATTTCCTTGACACAATTGCCTTAGGTCCAAAATATTGTGGGAAATGAAGTTCTAGGAGCATCTCCAAATGAGCAATTGTTCTCTCAGCTCAAGCATCACAAAAAATATAATCAGAAGGGAACTGCAGTATATCCCCTCAGATATGCCCCTATTACACATCTGAGTCACATTGATTAGACTTTGAATGTGATCTTTCCTTGAATAAAGTTTGCTGCTTTGAGCTTGTAGACATCTCCACACTACATAAATGATATCCTAGTTAATCACCCCTGGAGTACCATATGTCAGCTCTGACAAGCACAGTTCTGCACCTGTGAACAATCAGGAATAAGGGGGGCTGTCTATTGCTTCTAAAGGAACTTATATCCTCTGTCCCCTTTAGCTCTCCAGAGGTAAAAGTAGCCAGCAAAAGGAAGACTGCCTCCAGGTTTAATGCCTCTCTCCTTCCCAGGCAGAAGTTTCTTGATAGGTGAGGCACTCTTGTACCATCTCTAATAGTATGCTGACACTCAGTTTTCCCCTCATCTAGACTTTGGCCTGAACACAGGTCTCAAACCTCATTTATAGATACATATATCGATAGAAAGAATCTATGAATATTTATGATCTCATCCCTCTTTCTAATTTCCTTATAGTTCTTTGAGTATGAAAGATTTTCTTAAATCAACCTTCTCCCACGGTTGGGGGTTTGAAAGCAACTGGAAAATGCTGGGTTGCTATGATTCTCTGTGCTACATGCCCGGGGAATCCAGAAAAACTAGAAAGAAACCTAAAAATGCAACTCAGCAGCTAGAAATCTAATTATAAAGATTCAAGTGCAATTTGAAAACTACAGAAATAAAAGTCTGCAAATCTAGTTAGAAACCTAAAAACTGTTAGAAGAATAGAAGTCTACCTAAGAAACTTATATACATGCCTGTAACACATAAACACACACAATCTAGCCAGGAAGAAATCAATATACACTTGAAATTCACATAGCTGGAAATCTAGAAATCTATACAGAAGTCTAAAAAGAGTTAGAAAAGTAGAAATATAGATAGGAAAGTTAAATTACAATAATAGCTATAAAGCTAGTAATTGTACCAAAATGCTTCATATACAATTAATAAGCTGAAGCATAAGGAGAGCCCTGAAAATCCAATTAGAAAACTCAAATGTTACTAACAAAACTATGGTCATAACTGAGAATGGATAAACATACCTAAAAAACTGGAAATCTAGAAAGAAATCTACAGAAAAGGCTAGAGACCCATTTGAAAACTAGTTTCTCAGAATTCTTGTTTTATTTTTAGCTAACCAGCAAGTATCCAGTAGTATTGAGCAATTATTATCTATATTTAAAGATTCTTAGCTAGATTAACAGGCTTCTCACTTTGTTTAAAGCCTTCTGCCCAGATTTTGCACAATTTCAGTATTAGAATGGACCACAATGACCATCTAGGTCAATATGTAGCTTAGAAAGAATCCCCTCTACACTATGCCTGGGAAAAAGTCATCTAGCTTTTGTGAAAAGACTATACAACTGTCCATTCCACCTCTGAGTAGCTCATATTGTTGGGAAATTTTTCCCTACATATAACTGAAATCCACATTATAACTTCCATTCTTGCTCTTAATTCTGCCTTTAAGACCAAGCAGAAAATGCCTAACCCCCCTTTCATTGGATAGTCCTTCAAATACATGAAGAAAGCTATCTTTTTCTTCTCAATATTATTTAATGTCCTTAATTCCTGCTAGTTTTCTTCATAAACCATAATCTTGAGGGCCTAATTAATCTCCCTAACTGAATCTATAGCGTCCCAAATTCATTTCTAGCTTTCTGGTTGTGTTTGTGAACATCTAAGTATGGTTCTAGCATTTTATTTTCCCCAAACACATATAAAAACAATTCTTAACATTCATTTTTAATAATTTTTGAGTTCCAGATTCCCTCTCTATTTCCTTTCCCCCCTCTTTGAGAAGACAAGCACTGATATAGATTATACATGTGCAATCATTCAAAATATTTTTATATTAGCCATCTTGCAAAAGAGAATACAGGTTTAAAAAAAAACACAGAAAAATAAAGAAAGTTTAAAAAAAGTATGCTTCAGTCTTCATTCAGACTCCATTAATTCTTTCCCTGGGGGTGAATAGCATTTCTTATCATAAGTTTTTCAACATTGTCTTGTATCCTTGCTGAGAATAGCTAAGTCATTCACAGTTGACCATTGTACAATATTGCTGTTACTGTGTACATAATAGACTCTTAATAAAAACTTCTTGACTTGACTTGGTCTGCCTAGGGCCATGAAGGTAGTAAGGGGCAGAGGCAGAATTTGATACTAGGTCCTTCACATCCTGAAACAATGCTATTTCCACTGAACCATGCTGCCTACACACAGCTATTTAGTTCTGAATCCCCTTTTTAGGACCATCTACTTTGCACCACTTGATTCACCAAAAACCACATGAGAGGCTAAAATCCAACTAAACTATCACATACAGTGTTTTATATCATGACTCAATAAATCACAGTCAGGAGGAACAGCTGCATAGGAATTAAGCCTTACAATGTAGGTTAGTACCAAGACTACAATCACAGCAGGGAAAGCAAATACTATTAAAACTGTATTGTGTAAAAAAATCTTTATAGCAGCTCTTTTTGTGGAAGCAAAGAATCAAAAATTGAGAGAATGTCCATCAATTGGGGAATGACTGAAAGAGTTTAGTATATGATTGTGATGGAATACGATTGTGTTATAAGATATGAGGAGCAGGATGGTTTCAGAAAAAACGGGGGAAGACTTATATGAATTTATGCAAAGTGAAATGAGCAGAACCAGGAAAACATTGTACACATTAACAGCAACATTGAGCAATGATCAACTGTGTGATAGACTTAGCTCTTCTCAGCAATCCAAGACAATTTCAAAAGACTCATGATGGAAAATGCTATCCATATCCAGATAAGGAAGTATAGAGTCTGAATGCGGATCAAAACATACTATTTTCACTTTTTTGCTTTGTGTGTGTGTGTATGTGTGTGTGTGTGTGTGTGTGTGTGTGTGGTTTTTCCCTTTTGTTCTATTTCTTCTTTCACAACATGACTAATGTGGAAATGTTTACACAGTTTCACATATATAATCTATATCAGATTGCTTGCTTACTTGGGGAGGGGAGATGGAAGGGAAGGAGGGTGAAAAATTTTGAAACTCAAAATCTTATAAAAAATGAATGTTGAAAACTACCTTTACATGTCATTTTTACCAAAAAACAAAATAAAAGAAATGAGGAGCAGGATGGTTTCTGGGGAAAAAAAACCTGGGAAGACTTATATGAACTCATACAAAGTGAAATGTGCAGAACCAAGAGACACAGCAAAAGGAATATTGTAAGGATGATCAACTATGAAAGACTAACTACTCTGATCAAGACAATGATCCAAAACAATTCCAAAGGATCCATTATAAAAAATGCTTATCCAACTTCAGAGAGAACCTATGAACTCTGAATGCAGACTGAAGAATGCTTTAAAAAAAACAACTACTATATTTTTCTTGTGGGTTTTTTTGCCTCTGTTTTCTTTTGCCACATGGCTAATATGGAAATATGTTTTACATGACTTCACATGTATAATCATTATCAAACTGCTTGCCTTTTCAAGGAGGGGTGGGGGAGGAGGGAAGGAGAGAATTTGGAACTCAAATGTTTTAAAGATTGCTAATTTTACATGTAATTGGGAAATATTTAACAAAATAAATAAACATATTTTTTTAAAACTGCATTGTGTAAAAATACAAGGTAAGAAACAATAATCAAGAATCTTGGAAACATCCAGCAATTTGTTGAAAAGTTCTACGCTAATTAGATTCCCTGCATTTGATAAGATTTCTTTCTCCCTAGTCAAAGGCAACCAAATCACCTTGATGAGGGAACTAGCAGCCCCAGCTACTGAAGCTCATCTATGAGGAAGGGAAAAGGGGTGAAATCAATCAATTCATTTGAGCTCAGCCTCCACTCAATAAGAACTAATCAGGAGTTATCTTCTGTTCTTTTAAGAAACTGCCAATGGAAAAGATGTTTATCAAATGCCCCAAATAAGAGCTCACTGCCATACAAGCTCATCAATTTGTACTCAAGGGAACTCTCTCAATCAACTCTCTTTTCATGAAAAATAATGAGATTACAATTTCCTAAATGATGACACCAGAGCTACCATACTAAATACTTTGGAGTTGAACCAGCTGTTGCCCAAACCCCATGCCTTATATCTTGTCCTATATCTCTGGTCTCTAGTCTTTGTGCTCAGAAAAATGGAGAGAACATACAAATCCCATGGACTTTGGTCCCAAAGCATCCAGTGATGGTTCCTGGGGAAGAAAATTATGCCCATATAAGAGCTCACTCCTCAGTCCTCCAGAAATGATGTCCAATCTGTTGAGCTCTGTCTGCCCTCTGAACGGTCCAAATCTAGCATTCCTTTGAACTGCTCCACTCTGTCTTCCACAGTTGCCTAGAAGGGCCTTGCAAATGTCCTAGGACATGGCAAAGGATTCAAGCCAGAGTTTCCTTCAGCACTGGCACAAAACTTATATCAACAAGAAAAATGTTGTCAAAAAGTTAACCCCCTTAAGAAATGATGAGGAGGGGTGGCTAGGTGGTGCGGTGAATTGAGCACCAGCCCTGGAGTCAGGAGGACCTGAGTTCAAATACAGCCTCAGACACTTTAACAAAAAAAAAAAAAAACTAGCCACATGACCTTGGGCAAGTCACTTAACCCCAATTGCCCTGCCTTCCCCCCCTCAAAAAAAAAAAAAAAGAATGTTAAAGTTTAGCAGAAACTAGGTATAGACCAAGATCTCATACCACATTCCAAGATAAGGTCAAAACGGATACATGATTTACACATAAGGGTGATATCATAAGCAAATTAAGAGAGCATGGAATAGTTTATCTGTAAGATTTATGAAAAAGGGAAGAATTTAGGACTAAAGAAGTTATAAAGAGCATTACAAAATGCAAAATAGATCATTTTGATTATCTAAAATTTAAAAGGTTTTGCACAAACAAAACAAATGCAACCAAAATTATAAAGAAAGCAAAAAAAAAACAGGTGAAAAAAATCTTTACCACTATCTCTGATAAAAGTCACATTTGTCAAATACATAGAGAACTGAGTCAAATTTATAAAAATACACATCATTCCCCAATTGATAAATGGTCAAAGGATATGAACAATCAGTTTTCAGACAAAGAAATCAAAGCTATCTATAGACATATGAAAAAATGCTCTAAATCACTATTGATTACAGAAATGCAAATTAAAACAACTCTGAGGTACCACCTCACACCTATCAGATTGGCTAATATGTCAAAAAAAAGAGGAAAATGTTGGATATTGGAGGGGATGTGGGAAAACTGGAACACTAATGCATTATTGGAAGAGTTGTGAACTGATCCAAACATTCTGGAGAACATTTTGGAACTATGCCCAAAGAGCCATAAAAATGTTTATAACCTTTGATCCAGCAATACCACTGCTAGTTCTATATCCCAAAGAGATAAAGATAAAATAAAACAAAAAACAAAAACAGAAAATGACCTAGTTGTACAAAAATATTTATAGCAGCTCTTTTTGTGGTGGCTAGGAATTGTGGTATATGATTGTAATAGAATATTATTGTGCTGTAAAAAATGAAAAGCAGAATGATTTCAGAAAAACCTGAACTTACAATAGTGAAATGAACAGAACCAGGAAAATGTTGTACATAGTAACAGCAATATTGTTCAATGAAAAACTGTGAATGACTTAACTATTCTCAGCAATACAATGATCCAAGACAATCCCAAAGGACTAATGATGAAGCATACTATCTGTCTCTAAAGAAAGAACTGATATTGTTTGAATACAGACTAAAGCATGCTATTTTTCATTTTCTTTCACTTTATTCTTTTAGCGTCTTCTTGTACAAAATTACTAATATGGAAATGTTTTACATAATTGTACATGTATAACCTATATCTGATTGCTTACAATTTCAGGAAGAGAGGAGGGAGGAATAGGATTTGGAACTCAAAAATTCAAATTAAACATTTTAATTTAAAATGTTTTAAGAATGTTAAAAATAAATAACAATAAAATAATAAAAATTTTAAAACAAAATAAATTAACCTCCAGATGGAATTTCATACCACATTAATGATACAAGGCAGATCCTCTACTATTATTGCTACTACTACTACCACCAACACCACCCCTGATGCTGTTATTAACAATAATTCACTTTTTTTTTTGCTTTTTGGAGGAGGTGAGGCAGGGCAGTTGGGGTTAAGTGATTTGCCCAAGGTCACACGGATACTAAGTGTTAAGTGTCTGAGGCCATATTTGAACTCAGTTCCTCCTGACTCCAGGGCTGGTGCTCTATTCACTGTGCCCCCTAGCCACCCCAATAATTCACATTTCTAAGGTATTTTGTCACAGAAATCTTATAAGAAGTGTAAATGTTTGTCAAAGGATATGAACAGGCAGTTTTCAGAGAAAGAAATTAAGGCTATCTATAAGCATATGAAGAAATGCTCTAAATCACTATTGATTAGAGAAATGCAAATCAAAACAACTCTGAGGTACCATGTCTCACCAGTCAGATTGGCTAAGATGACGAAACAGGAAAATGACAAATGCTGGAGAGGATGTGGACAAATTGGAACACTAATGCGTTGCTGGTGGAGTTGTGAACTTATCCAACCATTCTGGAGAGCAATCTGGAATTATGCCCAAAGGGCTATAAATAATTTCATACCCTCTGACCCAGCAATACCACTTCTAGGGTTATATCCCAAAGAGATCATAGAAGTGAGAGGAAGACCCATATGTACAAAAATATTTATAGCAGCTCTTTTCGTGGTTGCAAAGAATTGGAAATTAAGGGGGTGCCCATCAATTGGGGAATGGTTAAACAAGTTCTGGTATATGCATGTAATGGAATACTATTGTGCTATAAGAAACGAGGAGCAGACGGACTTCATATTTACCTGGAGAGGCTTATACAAACTGATGCTGAGTGAGAAGAGCAGAACCAGGAGAAATTTGTATACAATCATAGACACAACATATGTGTGATGACCAATTATGATAGACTGGACTCTTCTCAGCAATGCAGTGATATAAGTCAATCCCAAAAGACTCATGATAGAGAGAGATGTCTACATCCAGAGAAAGAACTAGAAAGAACTGGGTTTGAATCCAGATTGAAGCAAACTACTTGATCTTTTTCTTTTCATTGTTTGGTTTTATTTCCTCTTTACCATTTTTCATTCCATCTAGTACAATCTGCCTTTGTAACCTGACTAATGTCTAATGTGAAAGTATTTGCAGATCCTATACTGGATTGTATGGCGTCTTGGGGGGGGGGAGGGGAGAAAGGGAAAGAAAATTTGAAACTCAAGGAATTATGAAATTGAATCTTGTAAACTAAAAATAAACAAATTAATAAAGACAAAAAAAATGGGAAAAAAGAAGTATAAATGTCATTATGCCCATTTTATAGATGAGGAAACTGAGGCTCAGAGAGACTGACTTACTCATGGTCACATAATTAATTTCAAGACTGAGATACAAACCCAGTTTTCCCAACTCCAAGTCTAAAGCTCTTTCTACTAAGTCACACTGCCTCTCCCTTCGTAGAAGAGGATTCCTTGGGAAACCTAGAAAACAGCCTGCCTGTCACTTTCATAGGCCTAGTAGACACACCAAGTCGTGTTGCAGGGCCTCATTGACCTGAATCATAAACATTAAAGGCTTCCATCCAGACTGAATGAGGAAAGAACAATCCTGTGCTGTATCCAAGATGGGAAATATGACTCTTGATTGCCAAAGAGAATGTTGGGTTTGATGCCTGATTAGCTGACTTACTTGAGTTGGAGAGATTGTAGGGATTGTAGGAGAGATTGCTCAGCCTCAGCTGTCCCTCCCCCTAACTATCATGTGGGCCTTGGTTCTTTGTTTACTCTCTGTAGATCTTAAATCATATCTCTCCATGCCACCCTCAAGCCATGTCTATATATTTAGATAATCTATAGGGCAGTGTGTAGCACGATATCTTACATAGGGTAGAGGTTATGAATAGCACCAAAGATATTGGCTGGAATTAGAAACAGTTTGAGGATGTGGTTTTTGGGATGGTGGACTTCTCCCCATGATTGTCTTGCCATTTTGTGAGCTAGTGTGGCAAAAAACAGCTCATATTTATGTAGTGCTATAAGGTCTGCCTTGTTTCCTTACAACTCTCTGGGGTAGGTAGTGTAAGTATTACTACTCCCATTTTACTGATTGAGAAATTGAATTTCAAAGGGGCTAAATGACTTGCCTATGATTACAAAGCTAGTAAGTAACTGACTGAAGAAGTATGTTAACTTGGGTCTCCTGGCTCTTGGTGCAGAATTCTATTCACTCCTCCATGCTGCCTCTCATTGTGATGTTAAAGCATGACAGTGAGCTAAGAAAAAGGCATTCTAATGATGGCTAGTTAGATGCATTCCATGGCAAAAAGACATTTCCCTTTCTTGTGGCTCTGCATGGAATGATTATCCCCTCCCAGCAGACTGCACCATTCACCAAAGGGAGTTTTAATGACTAATCAGGAGCTCAGGTTTCCAAATGTCACAGGCTTTGTAAATTTGGTGTGATCTGTTAGGAATAAAAGGTGCAGAGGACATTTCATCTCATGCAGTAATTGCCACCTGATATTGGAGTGGACAAAACCAGTAGTCTTGATGAAGGCTATGTTGGGCCATTGTACTCAACTAGAAGAGGCACCTTCTTAAGTACGACCTGATGGTCCTGGAGAACCTTCTTATACCAGTTTGTGAATTATACATAAGAAGGTTGACATTAGGGAGATCACCTCTTTATCTGGTCCCTTTCTGTTTTAATTCATCATTCTTGCTACCTGGTGTTATGCTCAGGTGTTTCTAGCTGCTAAAGGAGTATCCAAGTCTTGTGAGTAACCTCTATATTTTGGTACTTAAAGCTCTGCTTTTTAGTCTTTGTAGACAACGAATGTTTCTGGAGACATTTCGAACTCATGTTATAAACATAATCATACGCTTATAAGTCCAGGAAATTCTGAGCACACACATGTTGAAATGTTGAAAAAGCATGATGGCATTGTAATAACAACGTCTTTACTTTTAACTAGTTTCTGACATTGGGCAAGATATTCAGTTTCTTCCTCTGGAAAACAAAGTCCAAGCTCCATTCTAGCTCCAAAGGTACAGGTATGTTCAGGTATGGTTCAGATTATCTGAGATCTGGGGTGATATAGTAAAAAGGGCATTTAGCTTTGAGTAATGAGATCCATTATGGGGGCAAGTAAGTTCAACTCATCTACCAAATAAGAGTGCTCTAATTAATAATGCCTCTTTGTGATAGGATAGTCTATGATAGTCTGAGTACATTCAAAATATCCATAAAACTCTCAAAAGACAGTATTCCACTATGTATATACCAAAGTAATAGGCCCCTTGGAGGTCCAATTTCATAAATCAATGAACAATCCACTTGAGGCCATTTTAAAAGTTCTGATAGAGGTTATCCATGTATTAACCATGACCTAGAATCATATACTGACTTATAAAACAGTCAGTAATGAATACAAAAGTAAAATCCAATATCTTCTAAATCTCATTAAGTATTAAGCTATTATGACATTTCTTGTGGTAGTAAAGAACTAAATACAAAGCAGGTTCCCATCCATTGGTAAATCACCAAGCAAAATTGTGGCATATGAATGTAACAGAATATTACTGAGTCATAATAAATGGAGAGCATAAAACACTTCTGGGAAGATTAATTAAATGATGCATAGTGCAGTAAGTTGAACCAAGAAAATAATGTGGAAAGAACAAAAACAAAACAAAGAAACCCGAATACTATGTAATTATAATGATTAAGCCTGCTCTCATAGAAGAGTTAAGAAAATGCACCTCCCTCCTTTCACTGAAGAGGTGGGGTACTACAAGTGTGGAATGGTACATATACAGCCAGACCCAGTGGTTAGTTTTCCTGAACATATTTTCCTCTTTCTTTTTTAATCTGTATTATAGAGTCTATCTTTCTGATGTAAGAGGAGGAAGAAAGGGATGTATCTCAAAACAACCTCAAAACAAAAGACATCAATAAAAATAAGATATATTTATTTTAAAAATACTGCCATAAATGCCCTCCTCCAGTGGCTCATCATGTTATGGAAGTGACATTGGATCTCTTAAGGCTCTCCCAGAAGAGTCTAATCTCTGGCAAATCTCACAGAAACTCTTTGTGTATAGGCCTAGAGTGCAGATAGGCTCATCAATAAAGGTTTGGCTACCTAAGGATTAATTTTTTTCATCCACAGCAACTCATGAAACCATCTACCAACATGTGAAGGGGTTGCTGATATGTATCAGTAAAGGAAGTGTTGCTCCTAATGAAATTATAGGTATTTAAAGTATTAGAAGTTTAATTTTTCAATTTTTCATTTTATTTTAGTAGTTTATATAACAATTCTTCATGAATAAGGTAGACACATTGGTGGATGAGGTCAAAAAAATGGGTAAAAGATGAACCTCTCTCTAGAAGAAATAATCCACCTGTGGGAAGGTGTATCCAAATAGCACTTACCTAACTGGGTAATCAGCAGGGTAGTGCAGTGGAAAGGTATTAGAGTGTCTTCCCTCTAAGACTATTTCTAATTTACCCCATATGTACATAAACCTTTCAATGCTGTCTCAGCCTTGGCCTCCCTTTGTATTCTCATCACTTAGCACAGTGCTTTCCATATAGTAAGAGAGTAATTAATGCTTGTTGATTGACTGAACACTGAAAATCAGAGTACTTTCTAAGTAGATGAGTTTATGAGTGTCAGCTCTTTATTGTTGTCTGTTGTTGTCTGTTTATTGTTGTCTGTTGCTTCCTTCTGAATGGGCAATATTCTCCCTTTGAATGAACTTCAGATCTAAGGAACAGAGATCTTCTAGCAGTAAGGGGACCAGAACTCAATTGTGTTCAGAGGATGGTGGGATTGGCCACCAATCCCAAGGATTACTGGGAATTCAAAGGCATGTATTACTTCACATTGAAAGCAGTAACTGGAGGCTATGGAAAGAAAGTAACATCTTGTGTGTAGCAGATTCATAAGTGAAAATGCATCTGTAAATCTCCTATGCTTCATCAGGGGTAACCTTGAGATTGAGAGGGATGTTTTGGGACTGTGGTAGTCTGTCCTAACCTGTAAAATGAAGGGGATATATAGAATAGACTTATAGCTCTTAAGGGATGATCCAAGGACCTTTGGATCCTTGGATGAACCAAGGACCTTGGAGTCCCCAAGACCTTTTCAGGAGGTCCATAAGTCAAAATTATTTCATAATAATAAGATATTTTCATTTCTAGTACAATAAATATTGATAGATATAACACACATAAACAAAAACTCCTCAAGGGGGTTCTTCAATCATTTTTCAGAGTGTAAGTGTAACAAAAAATTTGAAAATTTTTGTCTTCCAGCTCTAAAGCCTATAAGTCTATAGCATAGACTTCTTCAGCTCTTCCTTTCAGAATTTTTATCTTCCTTTAAGGCTCATCCCTGTCCAGCCTTCTCTTCCTCCCTCCTTAAAAGGTTCTCTCTCTTTCTCTCAAATATTCCTAGACTACTTTGTACCTTGTATCACACACACACACACACACACACACACACACACACACACACACACACACACACACATATATATATATATATATATATATATGTACATGTCCTATTCCACTCACATCCAGCCCCAGTAGGGGGCAAGGTTCTTAAGGAAAGGCACCATTTCATTTTTTGTCTTTGTATTCCTAGCACCTAGGATGGGCCTTGCATATACCAAGTACTTAATGTTGTTGAATTGAATCAAATCAAATGGAACAGAATGGTAAATAGACTTATCATGTGCAAAAAGTAAGGACAAAGGAACTTGAGTACTGAACTATTATCCATAAAATATTGAAGAAACAAGAAGACCTCTAGCCTCATATACTTACTAGCTGTGTGACCCTGAACAAGTTACTTAACCTCTGTCTGCCTCAGTTTCTTCAACTGTAAAATGGGTTATTGTGAGGATCAAATAAGTAATACTTGTAAAGCACTTAGCCCAGTATGAGGCACATAATAGGGGCACTGGGCTCAGTAAATGTTTGTTCCCCTTTTGTAGATGGAGGATTGACAGAGGAACACATATAACCATCAAAGACTTATGGATGGGTTGTGATGTGCATTAATGGAGGAAGTATCCACATGGAGGGGAACATACAGAAATGATGTAGAAAGTTGGGTATTTAGAATCCAAGGCCCTGGGTTCACATCCTGGCTCCACTTTTTACTACCTGTTTAACCTTCAGCAAGTCAGTTTCCCCTCAAGAACTATTTCCTCATGTACAAAATGGAAGAGTTTTACTAAATGGTCTTTAAGGTTGGGGTTTGTTTGTTTCTTTGACAACTACTAAACTATTCCTAAAATCCTATGTACCTTTGGCCTCTGGGCATAAAGGAAAGTTGCCTAACTGCATTATTGTCTCTGAAAAAGACTACTTTCTCCAATGATCTGTGATTTCACTGACATAAGGACTCCCTCTACCAATGGAGATCCACAGTCCCTCCTTACCATAGTGGACAGCTTAATGAATTGCTCTGGCATGAAAAATCAATCCCTAGTACCAACCCTATAATAAAGAGTTTATATAAAATAATGCTTCCCTTTTATTTTTCTAAAGCTTGTTCTGTGATAGTATGTCTCTGGTTCTATTGGGAAAGAGAGTTGTCTATTACTCATTACTGTAAATGTAAAGTAACTTTTTTCTATTAAGCCTCTACTAAAGTCTTAGTCTAGTGAAATATGTTCACATCATGCTTTATCATGAGGTTATAAGTGACCCTGGATTCTCAAAGGCTATGCTAGAAGAGCATATGTTTACCAGGTTGGAAAGACAAGGAGGATCCAGATGTACAAAAATATCTGTAGCCATACATTTTGCTGTAGCAAAGAACTGGTATCAATGTACCTGCCAATTGATTGGAGAATGGCTAAATAAATTGTGGCATAGGAATTTGTAAGAGGGAGACAGGAGTTTGTTTTACTTATCTGTTGTAGCGCTAGAACATATGCTCCATGGAATCACCCCTGTTAAAATGGAATGGAATAGCATTGCCCCATGAAAAATTATCCGTAAAGGATGTATGTATGCGGTTGCTGGTTTGAGGGGTTTTTGGCCCATGTAGGTTATGTGTGCCCACATGGGTCTTTCTAGATATGGCTCATAGGAAGGCAGGAACATATATTTCTAGCATTTCCTCCTCCCGCCTTAAAGGAAGACTTTAATTCCTGCTAGGAGGGGAAACAGAATGTTGGGACCAGAGGTTGGCCACTCTGATCTCCTCAGACAGGTGGCACTGGACTAGAATTATATCTATCTGTTCCCTCAAATATTGCTAATATAGGGGAATCAAGTTTTAGGTTCAAGCTGTACTCTAGATCGATATTATGTAATGAGAAAGGAAGGTACCAAGTAATATATCCAAGACTTGACTTCCTTCCTATAAAATACCAGTTTCACAATGAACATGTATAGCAAACAGCAAATAAATCCATTTATACAAACATAGAGAAAACTGAAATCGGGGAATATATATATATATATATGTATATATGTATATATATATAATACACACAGAGACATATATATACACATATACATATTTTCCCCCAATTATTTCTTTTTCATATATATAGATACACATACACACAAGACAATACAGAGTGAAGGAGCTTTTCCACTAGTAGTGAGATAACTCAGTTCAACCAAAAGAAATATTCTCAGATCTCACCCAAGATTAATTCCCTAAAGTGTGTAATGTAGCAAGGTAGAGAAAGGGATATAAGAGAGATTTGCTAGCTCCTCTACATGTTGACTTCTTCCCTGAGTCTTTCTCTTCCTTTGGGATCTGAAGAGAGGTTGGAATGATGCATCTTCTTTTGCAAAGCTGATAGCCAGAAGAGCCCAGAGATATCTGATCTATCCAACTCTCAATAACTCTGCTCACCCTCCCACACCACCCCCCATGCAGGTACAGAAAATTCATCCCCACTAATAAGGAGAGAGTCTCATATAATTTTCCTTTTGAGCCAAGGGTTATAGATGAATATGATGAAATATGGAAAAACTTGTATGAACTATTGCAGAGAAAAATAAACAATTTACATGCTAGCCACAGTAATATATAGAAAAATTATTTTTAAAAACTTCAGATGGAGCAGCTAGGTGGCACAGTGAATTGCCCTGGAGTCAGGAGGACCTGAGTTCAAATATGACCTCATAGACTTAACACTTACTAGCCATGTGACCTTGGGCAAGTCACTTAACCCCAATTGTCCTGCCTTCTCCCCTCCAAAAAAACAAACAAACAAAAACTTCAGAACTCTGATCAGTGCAGTCACTAATCATGACTTTAGACTAATGATGAACTATGCCTCCCATCTCTCAGCAGAGACAGGTTAACAGCCCAGAGGTTCTGAATGAGACATACATTTTCAGACATGAATGAAGGGTTGTTCTTTTTCACTTGACTATTACTTATGTGTTAAAAGGGAAGGCTCTATTTGGTGGGGAGGAGTGAAGTTAGCAAGAAATGATACTGATGCCCCAAAAAAGATAAAAGAACATGAATAAAACATTAAAAAGATACACAAAAATTGAAAGGAAGTACAAATGAGGTTACAAAAACAAACTTCAGGACCAGAGAAATGACAAAGATTAATAAGTAGCGAGCTGAGGACTAGAGTTGTGGAATACAGTTTACACTAGCCAGCAAAGTTGCTATTTTGGTTGCCTTTGGATCTTGGATTTTGTTTTTTAAATGTCTTGTTGCTGTAATAAGGAAGGATCCAATAGTAAAAGGAAAATGATTGTAGTGTAAAAATAAAAGGCATCAATAAAACTATATATTTTTTTAAAGAGAACATTCTAGTGGCTTCCAATTTAACAATTCTTCTTGTCTACTAAGTACTTGACTCAGCTGTTTCTATTGATAGCCAGAATACAGTAGCTAGAACTGTCAGCACCCTCTGAATTTCAGTACCCAGAGGCAAAGCTCTGATCTCTCAGTCCAAATTACAACTCCGAGATTTGAAAAAGACAAAACCCTGGGGGTTTCTTTGGAAAATTAATTAGAAAAGCACCTCCCAAAAGCCAGGTGGCCCCACATCCAGAGAAAGGATGGAGATAGAAAACTGAAAACACAGACAGCCTTAGCCAGGAAAATCTATCTCAGCCAGAAACCCCAGACTAGAGTTTGATCTAGCATAGACCAGACTAGGTCAGCTGATTCAGGGAACACTATCTGAACAAAAGAATTCAATCAGAAGAGGGGGAGGAAGGAGGAAAATGTATGGAATAATAGAACACTTGGTAGTTCCTTAAGTACTTGCATGGAAGACCAAGATTAACTTCTGTAAGTTGTCATTTTTCTCTCCATTATTTGAAATAGCTTATGTTTCTCTTTAGGGAAAAAAAAAATCCTTAAAAAAATCTAAAGACAACTTGTATACTATGTGCAGCAAGCAGAACAGGAAAGAAGAAGGTGGGGGATGGGGAACAGCTGGTTTATCGCATGGCTTACTTCTTTCAAGCTTTCAGACTTCGGAGGATTGCTCTACCTCCAGCATCTCCAGACTTGGTGAACAAAGTCTATATCTGCCCATCCATAATCATCGTTATTGCAAAGAGTGAAGAGTAATGAATCTATTCAGTTCAATTCAACAAGAATTTATTGCATGTCTACCATGAGTGTGCCATTGTGATAAGCACGAGGGATCCAGTTTTTTTTTAATGTTTCTTGCATCTAAACTTACACTCTATGGGGGGTGAAGGAGGAGGGGTATGATGTGTATTAAAGAAGACTGGGAATGAAGATTCTAGAGCCAAACAAAGTGTTAATGGGGAATTTGAGGTTGAGAAAATGCTAACACAGGCAGCTGTTCTAAAGGCTCTTCTGTCTTTGTTTAGTCTTACGGAGACAAACCACCAAATGTCTTTGCAGATAAATATTTTATCATACCTTACTTACAGATGGGCAGATTGGTGAAGTTTCACAAAATCACAGAATTTCCGAGTTGGAAGAAACCTTAGCAGCCCTTGAGTCCAATCCATACCTGAAAAAGAACTTCCCTTTAATAATTTATACAATTAAAGCACTTTACAACTAGTATTTCATTTTGTCCTCAGTATAAGTCTGTCAAGTACGTGCTATTGTTATCCCCATTTTGTTGTTAAATAGTTTTTCTGTCGGACTCTTTGTGACCCCATTTGGGGTTTTCTTGGTACAGATACTAGAGTGCTTTGCCATTTCCTTTTCCAGCTCATTTTACATATAAGGAAATTGAGGCAAACATGGTTAAGTGTCTTTCCCAGGGTCACCCAGCTAATAAATATTTGAGGCCAAATTTGAACTCCTAAAGATGACCTCGGTACTCTACCCAATGCCCCTCCTAGCTGCCACAACAATAATAACACAAACTTGTGAAATAAGTGGTATAACTATCACCATTTTACAAATGTGGAAACCGAGGCAGACAGCAGTTAAGTAACTTGTCCAGGGTCACACAGCTAGTAAGTATCTGAGGCTGGATTTGGATACAGGTCCTCCTGATACCAGGTCCAGCACTCTAACCACTGTCCCACCTAGCTGTTTCTACAACATACCCAGCAAGTAATCATTTAGCCTCTGCTGGAACACCACCTCCTAAGGCAGTCTGGTTTGTTTTCAGATAGCTCCGAAAACAAATTTTTCCCAATGTCAAATATGCTGCTTTACAACTTCTACCTGTTGCTTCAAGTTATGCATCAAAAGAGCAAACCTATCCCTTCTTCCATATTAACAGCCCCTTAATCCCTGAAGAAAGCTATCACATCCCCATTGACTCTTCTCTTCTCCAGACTAAATAGTCCAACTTCCTTCAACTGTTCTTTGTATGGCATAAACTCAAGGTCCCCCCAACCTTCTGTTTGTCTTCCTCTGGATATCCCTCATCATATCAATGTCCTGGGGTCCCGAGAAATAAAGATGTTCTTACACATATGATCTGACGAGGGCAAAAGTATAGCAGAACTAACATCACCTGAGGATTCCTGGAAGCCAAGCCACTCTCATTTCAGCCCAAGATCCCATTAGCTTTGGGGCTGCTCTGATATACCATCAACTCACATTGAGTTTACAGTCCCCTAAATACCTTCAATCTTTTTTATTTGAGTGCCTTGGAGACATCCTTCCCTAATTTTAAAAGTTAACCAATAAACTAATATCGGGTCAACATAGGAGAATTGCCTTTTTATCTCTTTGAATTACTTCCTCCTGTTGCTGGGGAAGTGATTTATGGAAAAAGAGGACTATATCTAATGATCCTGGTGCCAACAGTTACCCTTTCCCCCTCACCTATGGTTTCAGTGAACTGGTTTGCTGTGAAGCTAAGGTAAAGGGGAGATAGAATAAAGGGATGATATCTGTATGTTTGTGGGGTTTGCTTTTCAATTTTTCTTTTCCTTTTTTTGCCCTTGGGATTCAGACTTCCTGGAGAGAAAAATAGGAGTAGCTGGGAGAATGTGGAAGTGACTTGGGACCACACAGAAGATCCAGAGACTATAACTAGTACCACATAAAAGCTACAGCACCCAAGAGAGCTTCTGAATCTACAGCAGAAATGGTAGCTTAAAGGCACTGGCAAAAAGTTCCAGTTGCCATGCTGCCAGCAATTATGAATCCTGACTGGCTATTAAGCTGGGGAAGCTGATTCTTCTTTTTAGTCTATGAGTCAGAATGGGGAGTGGAAGCTCTTCATCATCTTACCCATTTTCCCTCTTTTAGTCCATGGTCCTGAGAAAATGAGCAAACATCCCTCCCTTCAATTCCTTTTCCATGAGCTATGGATGTGTGTGGTTGGGAGTTCCCTTAGCCACACTCAAAGATCTGGGAGGGAAAAGGGAGGAATGCTGAGAAATGAAAGGAAGCAAATGTCTCCATAAAAGTGTTTGGTTTAGTTTCTTTTTCATTTTATTCTATATACAACAAACTATGTGATCATAGAGACAGGTAGATGGTTTAGTGAATAGAGTGCTGGGTCTGGAGTCAGGAAGATCTAAATTCAAACCCAGTCTCTGGCACTTACTAGCTGTGTCACCCTGGGCAAGTCACTTAACCTCTATTTGCTTTAATCCACTGGAGAAAGAAATGGCAAACTTGTCTGGTATCTTTGCCAAGAAAATCCCATGGACAATTTAGTCTATGGGGTCATGAAGAATCAGACATGACTGAATAATATGTGATCATAACATGCTAAGTTTCAGAATCTAATGGGCAATAAAGTGAGATAATAGAAGCCACAATGGACTGGGGGCTCTGAGCTAGAAAGATAGCAAATATAATATTTTAAAGCAAAATTTTTATATTTCCAGCAATTTGTCATAAAACCATAGGACCCCAATCACAATCTGGAAGGGACTTCAGAGATCATGTAGTCCAATCCACCCACTTTAAAGATGAGGAAATCGAAGTCCAGCAGAGTTAAGTGATTTGCCAAGGTCACAGAAGTAGTAACAACAGAAACACGATTAGAACCCATATCTTCTCTCTGTATTGGGCCCTTTCCTTATAATACACTGCTTCCAACATTAGATTTCATCACCTAAGTTGATTTCAGAGCTCACCAGAGAGTATATTAAAGCACTTAGCACCATGGCTGTTCCATGGACTTGGCAATAGAGAAGCAACTTAGGTATAGGTTAAGAGCCCTCTGATAGCCAGTAGGAATAATACAGCCTCTTATGAAAATACTCTCATGCATATGCTAGACAGTGTAACTAATGCTGGCCTGATGGTTCAAAGAGAGTGCCATCTGGTGGACAATTTAGATGTAGCACTCCCTCATTAAATAATTAATAGACAGTCTTTCTATAGGTTTAAGGAAGGCAATACTTAAGCCACAAAACTCAAAAATCCCATTGAGGGGGCTAGGTTATCTTGACATCATGGCTCCTATCTGTAAATGTTCCTGTCAGTTTAACATAGGTCAAAGAGATTTCTTAAGATTACTTGAAGATTAGTTCAATTTGAAATCCAGATGCCCAAAACATATAAATTTGAGGTCCAGAAAGAGAAACTATCTTACTTGCCCGGGATCATACACATACTCAGTGGCAAAGGAAGGATTTGAATCCAAATTCTTTGAGTTGTTCAAGTCTTGTTTTCATACAACAGAAGGATCATGATGTTCTGTGATTGCTTTGGAATCTCTGTTGAAAGAACACTTACTACACATGTGACCTTGGGCAAGTCACTTAACCCCAATTGCCCTGAATTCTCCCCTCCGAAAAAAAGAAAGAGAGAAAGAAAGAAAGAAAGAAAGAAAGAAAGAAAGAAAGAAAGAAAGAAAGAAAGAAAGAAAGAAAGAAAGAAAGAAAAGGAAGGAAGGAAGGAAGACGCAGTTTGGCATCTGATACTTTTCCTTTGTCTAGTGAAAGGCTCTTCATTTACCATTCTATCTGTTTTAAAGTGTGTGGAAGTAGAAGAAAGAAGATTGCAGTTCAAAGATAATGCCAATCTAGGCCTCATGACCAAAAGCCTCATGACTCTTATTGAAGAACAGAGCCTAGATGACAATTTATTACAACAAATGAAGGAAAATGCCAAGCTTCCACTAAACTCAGGATAGAAAGTAGTCTACAAAGATTTATTAAGCATGGCAGATTGCTTTGAGCTCATGAGTTCTGAGTTTCCATAGGGCTAAAGCTGATCACACTAAGTCTGCCAACCAAATAGTGAGTGAGTCCCTGGGAGTAGAGGTTTGTGAGGACCACCAGGCTGCTTATGGAACAGCACACTGACCCAGCTGAGAAAAATGAAGGTCAAAACTTCCCTCAGAATTGAGATCTGCACTTCAAACCTAGAAAGATAGGGAGATATAGTGTGAGGGGAGGAAATCCCCAAATAAATCTGGTCAGTGAATTTGCTTCAAGAAAACTAACCAGAGCAGAATGAGATGGATTAAAGGTAGAACCTTGGGGCCAGCTCTCTAAGTTACTGTTTCAGTCAACTTTTCTGAGCCTCTTTCTGTTTTCTCATCACCCTTATCAGCAAATCTTGAGCATCAGCTATTTTATATAAAAAATGATTAGTGAGTCATCTAGCTGATAACACCAAAAGCCTTCAGATACCACACTTACACCAGTTGTGTGTCTCTTTAAAAAGTAAATTAAGAACAGATACAATCTCTGTTCCCAGAAGGTGTTGACACATATAACAATAACACATCTATATAGCACTTTCCTCACAACCATTCTGTTAGGTAGGTATTTTTACTCAGTTCAGATCTGTGATTTCACAGGTGAGAGGAACTCCTGGTGTGGAAACTTCCACCACTGTTTCAATACAATTCACCTCTATCTTATGGCCTGAAGAGTTTTAGGAAAGGAAAAAGGAGGAGGGGGTGTGTAAATGAGAGGTTAAATGACTTTCCCAAGGTCACAAAACTACAATGACTCTGAGACAGGATTCACAGGAGAGGGTGACCCTAAGAAACTCCAGGTCTAGAACTTGTTCCACTACTTGTCCCAAACTGTCTCCATATTGGGAATTATTTTTACTTTAAAGCCTTTGAATGACTGCTGAGTTACTGGGGATGTCACAGATGAAGTGGGGGGGAGGGAAGGAAGAGAAGCTCTTATGTTCCAACACTTTCTTAAGTACCTAAAATTTTAAGCAAGGTCAGAGAAGAAGGACAGTTCAATGCTCTGAGGAGTAGGAGAGAACTGAGGATGGGCTGAAAATGTAAAACCTCTTCAGGTTGGAATGGGAACAGACAGGATCACAGAATCATAGAAAAACAAAATGTTAGTGCTGAAAGAAATCTTAGAAGCTAAGTGGTCCAAACTGTGCTTTAAAATGACTCAGAATTTGAAACAAAACCAACAATGGTCACCCAGCCACCACTTAGAGGTCTAGTTAGCTAACTAGATAGCCATTTCTTATATGTAACTAATTATTCACATAGTCTCTCCCCAGAAGAATGTGAGCTCCTTGAGGTCAGGTACAATTTTGGCTTTCTTTGTATCCCCAGTACTTAAGGCAATGCCTGTAGCAGAGATCCTAAGAAATACTTTTTGATGTATTGACTCATGAGATCTCCAATGACATTTCCACTACTGCAGCCCTTTCCAGTTCCAGCATCTCTCTCTAATTTGGAACTTTTTCCTTGACATAAAGTCTTAATTTATCCCTTTGAAACTTCCGTTACTTGGTCCCCCTGGGGCCAACAATCCTTCAAATTTTGGAAGAAGGCTAATGGAGGCCCTGCCTCCAAGTCTAGGATAAACATCCTCAATTCCTCTGTTGGCATGTCCATAATGCCCTTCATCATCTTCATAACCCCCCTGTGGATGCTCTCTCGATTACCCAACTTCATCAATGTCCTATAATTGTTATCTGTAACTTTAGGAAGGAATTGGAGTCCTAACAACATGGGCTGTTTCTAACTTTATTTATTCCCAGTAGTTGGGAGAGGGTTAAGATCATCTTCCCTGGCCTGCTAGAGGGTGGTTTGGCTTTCGGGGTCGGTAATGAGCATGGACTGACTCAGAATAAATATGTGAAACCCATAGGCCAGGAGCTTCTTCCTCGAGGGGCGGAGGCCAAGTCTTTGTTCAGAGAACCTCTGCTGGTAGGCCCACCCGATCGCCTCTCACCAATGACGATTAAGCCTCCTGCGCCCTTCCCCGCACCCGCTTCTGATCCTCGGCAAGTACAGAGGGGGAGGGGGAGGGCATTAGAGTTTCAGGCCCGAGAAAGGGAATGAGGAGGCGGGGCTGGTGGTGGAGAGCTGTTGCTGGACCCCCAGTGTTTCACTCCCACCCAAGGAAGTGGTTGTGAGGAAGTGGGTTGGCCGTAGGCGGAGAAAGAGGCAGTGGATGTGGCTAAGCAGGCCGGCAGCTGATCATAGAACGTGCCCAAATGGCTGGCAGGCGCATCACCTCGGAGGCCCGCAGAGCTCTGAGTTCAAAAGAACCTTGGGACACCTTGAGCACACTTTTTTACTTGATGCTTTTCCCGACGTCTCTGCCTTCCTCCTGTTCTCTCCCTCCTCAAATTACAGGCACGCGCACGCGCACGCGCGCGCACACACACGCCTAGCATCCTTTACATATTAATAATTGCTAGCATTTTGCAAAGTGATTTACAAATATCTCATTTGATCCCCACGACAACCGGGGAAGTAAATGCTTTTATTATCTCCATTTTCCCAATGAGGAAACCAAGGCAGACAGGTTAAGTGTCTTGCCCAGGGTCACACGGCTAATTTAGTATCTGAGACCACACCTGAACTCAGCTCTGGGGCGGGGAACTAGTGTTCTTTATCCTCTGTGCTGCCAACGTATCATATGTTCCTTTAGGACAGAGAGTTTTTATTTTCGTACCCTTTAAAACAATGCTTTGCAAATAATGGGTATTTAACAAATGTTTGTAGAATTGAATTAGAAAGAACACTATATTAGAGCTCAAGATCCTGGGTTCTAGTCTACCTATCCTTCAAGGCTCAGATCAAAACCCTGATAGCAGTTGTCTACAGACCTCCAGGACACCCCGCTTCCTTCTTCAATGAGTTCAGTACCTGGCTCAAAATCTCTCCTCCCCAGCCCCTCCACTCATACTAGAGGACTGCAATGCACATATTGATACTCCCTCAAATACCATAATCTCAGTTGTTCAACTTACTTATTTTGTATGGCATACTCCTTCATCTCCCTCCCCTCAGCCATATACAAAGATGGTCATAACGTCAATCTTGTCATCATCTACAAATATACCCACCTCCATGATGGAGAACTCTGAAATTCCTTTATCTGATCACAATCTATTAGTTTTGCATCTCTCCCACTACCTTCTCATACCATGACTAGTCACTCTCTCTCCTTCTTGACCCCTTGGTGAAGCACTTCAACGAAATCCTGTCCTCTCCTCTAGATTCCCTTGCTCCATTATCATATCAATGATTGTGCCCTGCCAAGCCTCAGCCTTGAATCGTTCCCACCTTCTGCAGCCTTGACTCCTAAACACATGCTGCTGAATGACGCTAGAGAAAATCACAGAATGATACTGACTGGGTCCACTATAACAAATTCATGTTAGAGAACCTTAACTGGGCCCTAACTGCTGCTAAACAATGCTTTTATACCTCCCTAATTCACTATCCTACTCACCAACAGGGGTCTTCCAAATCTTTTCATCCCTCCTCAAATCTCCCATGGCTCCACCTCCTACCTTCTCAACTGAGAAACTTGCCTCTGAAAAAAACTGAGGCCATTAGCCAAGAGCTCCTCTTCTCCTCTCCTCTTTATCTAGCATCACCCAGAAGCTCGCTACCACTATCTCCTCCCTTGCCCCATCTCACGTGATGAGATAGCATTTCTCGACAAGACCGACCCCTCTACACACACAAGTGATGCCATTCAATCCCATTTTCTTCCAGCAAATTGTCCCCTCTTTCATTCCCATTTTTTCACATACAATTATCCCTTCCCCATCACAATTTTCCCCATTGAAGTTTCAATATATTGAAAGTCATGGGGGGGGGGGGGGCTAGGTGTCGCAGTGAATAGAGCACCCTGGAGTCAGGAGGACCTGAGTTCAAATGCTACCTCCTCAGACAATTAATACTTACTAACCACGTGACCTTGGGCAAGTCACTTAACCCCAATTGTCCTGCCTTCACCCCTCCAAAAAGCAAAATATATATAGAAATTAAATTAAATATAAATATATATTTAATAAATATATATTATTATTTATAAATTATTATAAATTTAATAAATATATTATATTTTTATATATAATATATATAAATAAAGAGAGAGTCAGCATAAGAAATTAAATGGGAATTTGGTGGAGTTTTGCATAAGCTGCAGATGATATATGAAGGTCAGCAGATGACACAAAAAAAAGTTTAGAAACTCAGGAATGCATAAAATATATGTAGAGTATTGTATAATATAGATTATGACCAACCCAAATTTTACAATAAGGTACTGTAAGCACCCAGTAAAAGAAAAAGAAAAAAAATCCAGACTTCTTCTCTGGGACAAAGGGAGGGCCAAAAAATTTTACAAAGATTTTCCATATCTCAAGGGTGCCATGCCCATAGCCTTTGAAATTTGGAAGGGATAACTGAATCTTCAATCTCTCCCTGACTAATGGTTGCTTCCCTGCTGCCTACAACATGCCCATGTGTCTTCTAAACTCAAGCTGGCCTTTTTTTCATCTTTCTCCTTCTTGATCTCTCTGAAGCCTTTGACACTGTCCATCATCTTTTTTTTTTTAACTCTCTCCTTTCTTTTTTTTAATTTAACTCTTTTTTTTGGAGGGCAGTTGGGGTTAAGTGACTTGCCCAAGGTCATACAGCTAGGTTTTTGTGTTAAGTGTCTGAGGCTGGATTTGCATTCAGGTGCTCTATTCACTTTGCCACCTAGCCAACCCAAAACCCTCTTCTTTCTAGGTCTTTGGGGTGCTGCTCTCTCTTAGTTCTCTTCCTACCTGTTCCTACCTATCTGTCTGCCCTTCAGGTTCCTTTGATGGATCTTCATCCAGGTCATGCCCACTAACTCTGTTTTTTGCCTTTTCTTGTTTTCCTGTTGCTTGGCACTTAAGTAGAGACTTAATAAATGCTTGTTAATATGACCACTTGACTAAGCTTGGGATACAAAAACAAGCAAGAAACAATGCTTCTCCTCAGGAGATTATGTTGTAAGGAGGGTAGAAAAATACATAAAGGGGAGTTAGAAGGGAGAAGAGTATCTCAGGGCAGAGTGCTTGTTTCCCATGGGAAAGAGATGAAGGCAGAAGTAGAAATAATTGAATTGTTGAAGCTGGTGGCCTGGAAGTGAGGCAGAGGCTTGGTTCAAGGACAAAGGTGAAAAGTCACCCGTCACAGCCCAGGGTGCTTCTCAGGATGGAATCCAAGTGGGATGTAGGCCAGAAGGTCAATGACTTCATTTGGAGTTGCTGGTAAGGAAGTGAAGTAATGGGTAATCAGTCTAGAAAGCCTGGCTGGAGCCAGATTGTGACAGGCTTTCAATGCCAAACCAAGGAGTATGTATTTTTATTCTGGAGCCTACTGAGCAGCACTGAAGTTTTGGAGCAGAGGTTCAACAGGGTCAGAGAAGGGCTGTAGGAATATCAACTGGGCAGCTTAATTACCGTCATCAAACATTCACTTATTGCCTTCTCTGTGTATTAGCATGGTTAAGAGAAAGAAATATTAATCTGGCAAGAAAATATCTAACTTTTCATTCACTAAGCAGATTCACATTCATTTCCATCAAATCGCCTTTTCTGATATCTCATTTATTAGTGCCCCTCCCTATCCTTATATATTGCATATATCCTACACCTATTTATCAGATTAATCAATCAATAAACATTTATTAATGCCTACTAGGGTCAGCTAGATATGAACTGGATTCCAAGCTTTGGGCTTGGAATCAGGAAGACTCATCATCATGAGTTCAAATCTGGCCTCAGACAAATCCTAGCTGTGTGACCCTAAGCAAGTCACTTAACCCTATATGCCTTAGTCTCCTCATCTGTAAAATGAGCTGGAGAATGAAATGACAAACCACTTCTGGATCTTTGCCAAGAAAACCCCAAGTGGGGTCAGGAAGAGTAGAACATGACTGAAACACAAAGTGCCCACTATGTGATAGGCACTGTGATAAGTGTTGGGGATACAACAAACAAGAAAAAGAGTCCCTGAACTCAAAGAGCTCACAATTGAACAGGAGAAACAACCTGCAAACAAATGTAAACAAAGCAAGTTATACATAGGATAAATAGGAAATAATTAAAAAAGGGAAAGCACTGGAATTAAGAGAGGTCAGGGAAGGCTTCCTGTAGAAGGTGGGATTTTAGTTGGGACTTAAGTAAGCCAGAGAGGTCAGTAGTCAGAGCAGAGAAGGGAGAGCTTACCAGGAATGGGGATGGAGTGCCTTGTTCATGGAATAGACAGGAAGCCAGTGAACTGAAGAGTACATGCTTGGGAGTAGGGTTCAAGTAGAAAAAGGTAGGAGGGGGCTAAGTTATAAAGAGCATTGAATGTCAAAACAGAGCATTTTGTATTTGTTCCTAGAAGCAATAGGAAGCCACTGGAGTTTGAGTGGGGTGAGTGACATGATCAGACCTGTATTTTAGGAAAATCATTTCAGTGGCCAGATGGATTGGTGTGGGGGAGAGACTTGGGGCAGGCAGATCCACCAGCTGACTATTACATGATCCAGAGGCGAGAAGGGGATACATAGGAGAGACATTGTAAAGGTGAAATCGACAGACCTTGGCAACAAATTGGAACTTCAGTGCGAGAGATAGTGAGGAATACAGGCTGACTCCTAGGTTTTCCTATAGCTCCTCTGTGAAGGCCTTCCGCTATATTTTTTTACATTTCTTCAGTACTGGGGCAGGATTCCAAATGTCCACCAATTGCCACAAAAGTATCCCCATTATCTTTCAAAAGAGTTCTCCCTTTGAAGCAGGAAATTTACTAGGAATAATCTAATACTGGATCAAAGGCTTATAACCTCATCAATTTTAAAGATATATTACAACCCTCTGATTTAAAAAGAGGAACCGAGGCTTATAAGGAAGGAGAAAATGCTTGGTTAAAGGGAGAGTCAAAATAATAACTTGGGTCCTGACTCCCCATCTGGCACTATTCCCAGCCAAAGAGCCCGCCAACTATGGCCTCCTTAGAAAACTCAATCTCCAAGTACACTTTTGGACATGATCAATGTGATCTCTGTTTTTTCCCCTCTATGCATATCTGTATCTTAATATATCTTAAATTAAAAAAAAATAAATCTTTAATATCTTAAAATTAGTAAAGGAAAGAGAAGAGGAAAAAAGGAAAGAAAAAAGAAATGCCTGTCTATGAAAAATAACGTAGGTCCCACAGGCAGCACTCATGGAATAGACCGGAGACCAGTGAACTTCAGAATGCATGCTTGGTCTCCCAAGGGCTCAAGTAGAAAAAGGTAGGAAGGGGTTGTTATAAAGAGCTTTGAATGTCAAACAGAGCATTTTGTATTTGTTCCTGTAAACAATAGGAAGCCACTGGAGTTTGAGTAGGGTGAGTGACATGATTAGACCTGCATTTTAGGAAAATCATTTCAGTGGCCAGATTAGTGTTGGGAGAGACCTGGGGCAGGCAGATCCTGCAGCTGGCTGGTATTTCCTAAATTAAAGGGCGGCAGGATAAAACATCAAGCCAGGTCAGAGCAGAGTGGAGTAGAAACCACGTGGCTGCCCACCTACTCTTCTTCCGGCCCACCTACTCTTCTTCCGGCCCACCTAGGAGGGGGCGGAGACTGCGGGGTTACGTAAGACGCTCGGGGGCGTGACTCGGCCTCTGTTTGCGATGGCGGCGGTAGAGGTAGTTTCGTCGCTCTATAGAGGATCCGGCCCGGACCGTATCCAAATCCATCCTGGGCCTTGGAGACTTCCAACCGCTGGCTATGGACAGGTAAGGACCGTGCGGGATCTGGAGGTTTCATCACGGAGGGTTTGCGGGGGTCTTTCCGTGCGGGAGGCCACGGGAAAATGTCTTGGGGGACTCTGGGAACACCTGACCGGGACTCTGGGACCCGCCGGTTTCGGGGCTCTCACCCCCACCACCTCCGCTTTTCTGGGCACCTGGACTGATGTCCTGTTCTCTCCCTAGTGGAAGACCCCAGGGATAGAGGGGACCTTATGGGTGAAGCTGAGGCCTGCCACGTGAAAGACCATCTTCTGCAAGATGAATGGGTAAGGGACGCGTTAGTTTCCTTAGTATCGTCTGCCCCGGCCACATTTCCTTAGTGACCGCCCCCCTCACCGTAGCCCCCACTACGGCCCAGGGTCTGCGCAGCCCACTGAGGGAACAATAAAAGGGAGCTCGCCAGTAGAATGGGTGCATGCAATATGCAAACAGCTGTAGACAAACTATATAGGCCGCGTGAGCCGGGACTACCTCTCAGAGGGAAGGCACTAAAATTAAGGAGGACTGGGAAAGTTTTGCAGAAGCTGAATTTTGGCCGAGACTTGAGGGAAGCTAGGAGGCGGAGATGGAGGAGGGAGAAAGTTAAAGACTGGGGGGGTCTTTAACTAAAACTTGTGGACTTGTGGAATGTGCAAGGTCCTGCACCCTTTGGAAAGAGCCTTGCACTTGTTCAAATCCCAGGCTATTTACCTTCAGTGACTTTGGACTTGTTTTCTTACCTGTAAAATGGTATGGTTGGACCCTTTTGACATAAAAATCCATGAACTTCTAAGACTTGCTAACAGCTATGAGACAGTACATTACCAGGAAAAATACAAGAAACAGAAAGAAAAGTAGATAGGGGAATATGAATCAGAACTAACCTCCCTCACCACTTGTATTATAAGTTTCTGGTGTTAAGACTAAAATTCCTTAGTTAAGTACCAGCGGTTAAACTTGCTACCCAGACTCAAAATAACTCATTAAACTCAAAACAAAGGGGTTAAGCAAAGTGGTGATTAACATCCAAGCTTTAACAGGAGGAGATTACATATGAAACAACTGAGCCCCCCAGAGTAGCTTAAATAACCTCTTTAGTAAGGTTACACAGTAAGAACAGAAGCAGGGAAAGGCAGCTAGGGGTCCAACCTTACACTTCTTAACTCTTAATCTGGTGTTCTCAAACATGGCATTTCCCACTCTTATTAACCAGATTCTCTTCTTTCCTCACAGAAGTTGACTGAAGCTGCCCCTTGATGCATGGGGCTACTAAACCAACTAGGTAAGTACATTTAAGAGTATACTATGGGGATAGAGTATGCTATACTAGGTAGCCCAGTTAATAGAACACTGACCCCTGGAGTCAGGAGGACCTGAGTTCAAATCCAGCCTCAGACACTTAACACTAGCTGTGTGGTGTGACCTTGGGCAAGTCACTTAACCCCAATTGCCCACCAAAAAAGCAGGGGTGGGGGGGGTACTATGGCATGGTAATTAGTTACTGAATGACTATCTTAGTGTTCAGTTTTTCAAATTTTAATCTCATTAACAGCCATTCCTTGCGTCTGGGTTTATGGTAAGCCCATGCATTCCTGGTAACACTTTTGAAATGGTTTAAGGTCCTATCCTCTCCCTTTTCTGATTATAGTGTTAGAGAGTTCTGATGTAGGCTTAGTGGGCAAGATTAGGCTTTGGTTCTTGGGGCTCTGATGCAAACCTCTTTGATGTTATTGGGGTAAACAAGTTGCCTTTCCTGATGGGCTGTAGCTTCTGTCTCATTTCTGCTTTGTTTAGTTTCAGGTGCTGATCACTGACCAGCTCCCGGCAATTGTGATTTTCTTAGATGGACTACAGTTGGTAAGTGTATAATTTGCTAGTGGACTTGTGTCAAAATCACCTTGTTCAGTTGCTCCTCGACTTCCTAAGGCCTCTTTTGGCCATGTGTTTAAACATCCTTTTTAAAATGGCCATTCCCTTATGACCCTTCCTTTTTTTTGAAGGGGAGGGGAATTGGATAAGTGCTGGTGTTGCGGTCCTAAGAGAATGACAGAGCCACATATGCAGATGTGGCTGCCAGTCTTAGCCCTTCCACCCTTCCCTGAGTGCTTAAGTTTTTTCATACTCTAAAAATGAGGGACAAGTTCAGTCCATCCTGTGCCTCACTATTCTTTCAAAGATTACCCATACCCAGGGATAGCTTGATGGAAGCCTATCCTGTGGGTTGTATGCAAGCTTTCCAGCATGTTGGTGTCCTCTATGACTCCAGACATTCCTAAAGACTTGCTAGAGTAACCCTGAGATGGTTTGAGGCCTCACTCTGCTGTGACTTCAGAGTAAGGTTATAGAAATCTCAGATATCATAGGCTAGACTGGGGAAAATAAATGTTCACATGAAAATCAAAGCCATGTCTGTGACTCATTTTGGATTCTCTCATCTTTAGGTTTTGGCTTTTCCCCAACTTTGATGAGGACAGAGGGGAGACTATGGAGAATGGAACCGTCTTCAAGGTGTCAGTCACCTCTTGGACTTCAGAACCATTAAATGATACTTAATAAACTAAAGTACTGCTCTCTCAATTATACTTTTGTTCTCTAAAATGTTAAGATTATAATTATTGCAATTAATATTTGTGGAATGGAATGATCAGTCAGTAGGTCATGGGTGGGGGTATTATATGATAGCCAATTGTCAAGCATTTGAAGATCCAGAGAGTAAAAGTAAGCAATGAGGATACATTATAGAGAAGGTAGATTATTCTGGAGCAATAAGAATTGATCACTATGTGCCTGGGAGATAGAATTCCTTTAAAGTTGAGGATGCAGCTTAACTAAATACAGGATATAAACACAGTAAATTCAGGGAGATGGGTTGGAGGGAGCACATCGGGAAAAGGCCACTTGGAGAAGGGGGCATGGATGGGCTTGAAAATGACCCAGGATAGGCTACTCAGCTGGGTCTCTTGAGAGGGAGAGGTGGATAATCTGGAAGAATGTAAAGGACCTTGAATGCCAAATAAGTTGGCTATAGTTAATGGACTTTTTGAGTCAAATGTGCTTGGTGCTAGGGTTATGAAGATAACTGAAAGCTTCTGCCTTCAAGGACCTAATCTACTAAAGAAGATGCTGTACTAGCAAAAATGTAGAATTGTGAAAGGGGTAGCAAGGAGACCAATCAGGCTTTGTCACCATAGTCTAGTTGGGGGGTAAGGAGACCCTGAACTCATAGTGTAAGTATTTTTAGTGACTTATCAAAGGGGTGGATAATGGGAGATTTGGAATTCCCGATTCAGAGATGGTCATGTAGTCCAACTTTATTAAGAAAGGAACTGGCCCTCAGGTTGTGATACTACATCAGGTCACAGGTTGTAGGTGGCAAAGCTGGAATTTGAGGTTGTGCATCCTTGCCTCATGGAATGGAAAATGTATTCATGCAAAGACCTGGCTTCCTGTCTACTAGTTTTCAGCCCTGTGTTCACGGAAGTTACTCATGAGACTCAATTTTCATAAGATTTAGTTGGAAAGAACCTCAAATCTAGTCCCACCTCATTTGAAAAATGAAACCTGTCCAAAGAGACCCAGGGTCACACAAGTGGCAGTGTTAGGATCCAAACCCCAAATTCTCGGACTAAATTTTTTACCTCGGGTACTTACCTATAACATGCTCCTTTATAAGGATTTTGGGAATCAAAATATGAAGCTTAAAATTAAGCTATTTGCTGCCTATAGATATTTAGGGCACCCCCAGGATATGACAAACTGAATCACTGAAGTAGAAATAACAGCTGGGATTTTCAATTCCATGGGTTGGAACCTTAGGGTAAAGTTATAATAGAATTTCCAGGCCCTATGGTAAGAATGATTTGGGGGTGGGGAGGAGTGTGCCTTCCCCTGAGCTTCTGAAATGATGGCCTGTATCATGTGATCATGTGATTTGAAACTAGATGCCTCAATAATTCATTTCACTTTTGAATTGACAGTTTTGCCTTCCTAAAACAAAACTCTCAGTTCTTGGTCTTTGGTACCACTTATGAATCTGCTTCTCTTTTAATTTCTTTTAATCTTCCTACCTAAGCCCTCAAGTGAAGTTAGGAGTGATACAATGGAAATTATCAGTTTAGGAGTCAGAGACCCTCCTTTCAAATCCATCTCTGATCATTAACCTGTGCAGGTCTCAGTTTTGGGTTTGTTTGGGTTTTTGTTTTTTTTTTTTTTTTAGTTTACATCATTCATTTCCACAAGATTTTGAGTTACACATTTTCTCCCCATTTTCCCCCTACCCACCACCCCAAAACAGCGATCCCACTGAATATCCCCTCCCCCAATCTGCTCTCCCATATCTTCCCCACCCCACCTCCGACTTTCTAGTAGGGCAAGGTGGATCTCTATGCCCCAGTGCCTGTATATCTTATTTCCCAGTTACATGTAATATATATTTTAAATATATTTTAAACCTTTGAGTTCCAGATTCTTTCTCTACCTCCCTCATCACCCACCCTTACTGGGAAGATAAGCAATACAATATAGGTTTTACATGTGTAGCTATGCAAAACATTTCCATAGTGGATATATTGTGAATGACTGACTATATTTCCCTCCATTCCTATCCTACCCCCCACTAGTTCTCTCTACTTTGAGTCTGTCCCTTTTCAAAAGTGGGTGCTTCCAACTCCCCTCCCCACCAGCCTGCCCTCCCTTCCATCTTCCTCCCTCTCATCTCCTTCCCCCCCTACTCTCCTGTAGAGTGAGATGCCCTATTTAGTGTGTACGTTATTCCCTCCCTAAGCCAAATTCAATGAGAATAAGGTTGACTCATTCCCTTTTACCTTCCTGTTCTTCCCCTCCATTGTAACAGTTTTCCCTTGCCTCTTCTATAGGAGATAATTTACCCCATTCTATCTCCTCTCATCTCTTAACCTTTTAAGTATCATCCCTTCCTATTCAATTGGTCCTGTACCCTCTGTCTATGTATACCTGTACACTTATATACACACACTCACATATGTGTTCATACGCCCATATACCCTCCTATACAGACATATGTATAAATGTGTATATAAATGTGTGTATACAATTATTACTTTTCCACGTAGGAATGTAAGTAGTTCAAGATCCAAGAGGGAGTTTGTCCTTTGGACTGAGGAAAGGAGGGAGACAGCATTAGGATTTTAGGTGTCTGATAGGGGATGAGGGGAAAAGATACAGAAAAAGGGAGAGTCCAGGGGTGCTTGAAACAAATCTTTTTTTTCCTTCACAGTTTGGAGGTGGCCAGCTCTGCTCAAAGCTGAGGGTTAGGATTTTTAGTAACTCCGAAAGGGAGTCTGAGAAATATTCTTCCCTCTCAGTTCTTGGTCTTCTCTTTGTCCAAGGGGAAGTAGGTTTGGACAGTGGGGGGGGGGGGGGTCTTCCCTTCATTTTCCTCAGCTATAAAATAGTGAGAATAATGCCCTTATTACCTTTTCCCTCCTGGATCTTGTGAGGAAAGCTCTTTGTAAACCTAAAATGTGAGTTATTGTTATGTTCTCTGTAGCTTTTGGGGCTTCCTTATAGTCTGGGCTAGGGAATCTTTTTGAATGTTGCCAGCAGAGGGCATAAGGGAGGGGGCCCCTAACAGAAGAAGATGCTGACTTAGAGGAAGCTGTGAAAAGAACTTTAGAGATGCCACTGGGGTGGGGAACCTGCAGCCTGGAGGCCACACATGGCCTTCTAGGCCCTTGGGTATGGCCTTTTGACTGAGTCCAAGTTTTACAGAACAAATCCTTTTATTTTGAGGATTTGTTCTATGAAGTTTGAATTCAGTCAAAGGGCTGCACTTGAGGACCTAGAGGGCCACATGTGGCCCAGAGGCCTCAGGTTCCCCACCCCTGGATCCCACCTCATTTCATACATGAGGAAACTGTGACCTATAGAGACATACCCAGGACCACATGGGTAGTAAGTACAATTGGAACCAGGTCCTCTGGTTTCGAAACTAATGCTCTTAGTCAATTAGTGCCTACTGAGTGCCAGGAACTGTGCTAGGAGTCAAAGAAAAGCAAAAGACAGTCCATATTCTCAAGGAGTTCACAGCCTAATGAGGGAGAAAACATGCAACACACACACAGAGCAACTTGGATAATAAGGAGAAGGCACCCTTGATAAGGGAGATCAGGAAAGTCTCCAGACTTATTCTATGGTTTCTCTGCACATCATCTCGTCAACCTTATTCATTTTGCAGATGAAGGGAACAAGCCTGGCCGAGGATGTGACTCACCCAATGTCACAGAGCTAGTGAGTGGTACAGTCAGGATTTGAACTCAGGACCTCTGGATGCAAATCCAGTGGGGATTGTACTATCCCATATGGACTTCAGCACATCAGACATTTACTGTGGGCCCCAAACTGTCAAGATGCTATGAACAGATAAGAAGTATGACAGAGTCGATGAGCTTTAAAAGATATAAAACAAGTATTTTTTAACTAAATGGTTAGTACTACTTTCTGGGCCTCAAGTTCCCCACCTATAAAAATACTGTTAGATTAGATGAGTTCTGGGGCAGCTAGGTGGCGAAGTGGATAGAGTGCTGGGCCTGGAGTCAGGAAGACTTGAGTTCAAATCCAACCTCAAATACTAGCTTTGTGACCCTGGGCAAGTCACTTAACCCTTTTTGCCTCAGCTTCCTCATCTGTAAAATAAGCTGGAGAGAGAAATGGCAAACCACCCCAGTATCTCTGTCAAGAAAACCCCAAATTGGGTCACGAAGAGTCTGACACAACTGAATGACAGATCCCCAACAGATTCCAAGGTGCTTTCCAACTCTTAACACTTGGGGATTCTAAGTTCACTACCAGAGAGGATGTGGAGGGAAAGGACAGTGTTCAGTAGGGTTCAATGGGAAGAGAGCTAGATTTGCAATCAAGATACCTGGGTTCAGATCCTTGCTCTATCACTTACTACTTCTGGGACCTTGGGTCCTCCTCTCTGGGTCTGTTTCCATTTTTGTAAAAATGAACAGTTGTTCTAAGGTTCCTTGAGATATGAGCCTATGATCTCTGACCCTAAGGACCTCAGAGGAGGGAGAGATTCCTATGGGCAGGGGTGGCCAGGGAAGGCTTCCTGGAAGAGATGAGATCTGAAGAGGGTAAGATTCAGGTAGATGAAGGCACTATCCTTCTTCTAGGAGAGGAAACCAAATCAAAGAGAAGATGGAAGCCTAAGTAATCACTGCTGAGTGGCAGAGGCTCCCTTCTATGAACCGTTAAACACACCCTCTCATCGGGGAAGAAGGAAGTAGGGGTCAGATCACCTCAGGGTGGGGGTGGGGGTAGCCCTGCAAGTGGTAAGAACAGGAACCTCCCAGAGCCCAAACCCACTTCCTATTGCACTCCTCTAGTGGTAAGAAGGGAAGGGAACTGAGTTTATGACAGTAGATGTTGCTGATCGGGCACCCAGCTCCATTGAGAACTCAGCTGCCTTTCTACCCCAGCAGAGCACACTTGCCTGTTTGCCTTTGGGAGCCATTCTCCCCACTGAAGGCCCCACCTTTATTGCAGTAAGCTTTGAGAGAGGTTTACTGGCTGCTCTCCACAGCCCCACCTCCTAACACCCAGCACCCAGTCCAACAATCATGGAAGAAGATGAAGGTCTGGAGTTTGGCAAACCAGACTTCGTTCTACTAGACCAGGTGACCATGGAGGACTTCATGGACAATCTGAAAATCAGGTAGGAATCAAGAAGACCTGAGTTTTAATCCTGTCTCAGATACTTCCTAGCTGTGTGACCCTGGGCAAGTCACTTAACCTCTGTTTGCCTCAGTTTCCTTATCTGTAAGATGGGGATAATAATAGCAGCTACAAGGGTTGTTGTGTGGTACTTTGCAATAATTATTTGTAACATAATAATAAATGATGACAGTAATGATAATTATTATTAGTACCTGGACAGAGGAAGAGTTGCTGGGCTCTCTGTGTACATGAAGCTCAAGAGGTTGGGACAGTTGAACTGCTGGTATGTAACATAACATAATAACCAGGGATCACACTCATCAGTGGTTGAGAGTGAAGTGTCAGGTTCCCATAGTGCTAGGCCTCTCACAAGGCACTATGGGAGCCTAACTGACACCTCAAGAGTAGCTGAAACTGATGGCCGCAGTCCATACAGAAGTCTGTACTGAGACCTCCAGGCATCTCCTCATGTCTTCTCTCCCCTCTCCCCTCACCCTCCCCTCAGCATTAGTGGCTCCCTTCTCTTCTCAATGACTTAGTCTTTGGCCCTTCAGGCAGTAAGGAGGGGGCCTCAGAGTTTACCTTAGTCTGTCCCTCCCTACCCTACCTCAATCTACCAACCACTTCATTTCGGCTTTTCCCTCATAATCATCATGGGTCTTTCCCAGACTCAATCTGGGCTTTTCTCATACTTAACATGGGTTTTCCCTGCTACCTACTCGCACCCCCTTTCCTCTTCTGTACATTACATCAACTTCCAGCACCCTCCAAACCCCACCCCTTTACTCAACATGGACCTGTCTCCCAGCATAATGCAGTGGGGGGCGGGAATTGCTGGATTTAGAATCAATCTGAACTTTGTCATTTTCATCACTTGTGTGACTTTGAACAAGTCACTTAACTTCACTAGGTTCCTCATCTGTAAAATCAGGGCTGTGGACTAGATCACCTTGGACAGAGGTCTCCTCCATCTCTATGTCATTCACCAATCCTAAAGTGCTAGGCATCACATGTGATCCCCACAAACTTACATTCTTTCCAAACAGTAGGGCAGCAGGGGAGGCTGCCCTACCCTTTCTACTCCTCTGGCTGCTGTCACACCCTGGCCTCTGAACAGGAAACAACTAGGCCCTCAGCCCAAGCCCCTCCCTTTGACCCAGTGCTCTTGGGGCTCTCTTTACCCACCTTATTTCTTTCCTCCTCTCCTCTTTCCCTATAGGGTCAGTCCCTCTCCCCTCTTTCAGGTATCAATCCCATCTAGGATTTTAAGGTGCAGAACAACAAAAAACAAAACAAAAACCCCAGATATCATCTAGTACACATTCTCCCTTTATTAGGAAGTTGAAGCTCCAATAGGAGATGGGACTTGATTAAGGTCATGTAGCAAATTGGTGTTTTCTGGGAAGGTTTTCCATATATCCATAAAAGAATAGGATTTGGGGCTTGAAGGGACCTCAAAAGCCATTTAGAGAAACCCCTTCATTTTTCAGATGAGAAAACTGGTTTACTATGAGGAAAAATGTCTTGACTCAAGTCACATAGGTAGAAAACTAGTTACAGAACCCAGATGCTTTGATTGTGATGGCCTCCCTACTAGTTAAGTTGTACAGGGCTGTTCCAGGGATTGTCAACCTAAGGAACACATAGAAAAGGTGGCAAGTGAGATTATTCTTCCTCCCTCCACATAGTACTCCTGGGAGCTTCTCCCTATTCACCTTCCCCTGAGGCAGCTGGAGCTGGAGCCAGCTTCTACTGGCTCTCCATCACTCCCCCTACCCAATCCACTGCCAAATCTGGTCATTTCTTCCTCTACGTCCCCCTAATCCATTGCCTCTCTCCACACAGCCAATACCCCTACCCTTTGGCTTGGACAATGGCTGTAAGCCTTCTTGTTGGTCTCTCTGCTTCAAGACTCTTTCCACTCCAATTCATCCTCCAAAGTGATTTTCTTAAAGCACAGGTCTGACCATAAAACTCAACCTCCCCTTCCTACAAATAAACTCCAGTGGTTTCCTATTATCTTTAGGATAAAATAATAATTCTTCTGTTTATCATTTAAAGCCCTTCACAATCCTACCTTTTCAACCTTATTATACATTACTACACATACACACACACACACACACACACACACACTTTATGGTCCACTTAAATCAGCCTTTTTATTATTCCTCATACACAACACTCCATTTCCCATCACCATGTCTTTGTAAAGACTATCCTACTTTCCTGTAAGGCATTCCTTCCTCATCTTCACATCTTACTCCCTTCAAGTCTCAAATGCTGCCTTCTACATAAATCCTCTCTGGATTCCCCCAGCTGCCAGAGTCCCCTGACAAAATCACCTTGGATCTATTTTGTATATATAGTCAATCCTCAACATTCAAGCATTTAATTTTTGAAACCTTAAGCATTCCCATGATTTTATTTTCACGTTGGCCTTCCAGCATATTCCCACCTATGTGTGGTAGGAAAAAAATAAGAGATGGAATGCACACTAGTTTGTGGAATGGCTGGTATCCTACGAGATAGTTCCCTTGTCTTGTTCATTCTACCATTGTAAAAAGCTCCCATTCATTCATTGCATATTTTCATTGTCTGCCTTTAAAACTCAGGTTTTGTGTTGCAGTCACGCCCCCAAATCATGGTAAAAGTCCTCTGGGCTCTCAGATGATGTCAAGACCTCAGCAGTTTAGTGATTAAGGTCTCAACAACCTCTCCCTTGGTTTTCAGAGGGTGGCCAAGGTAGAGAGTGTTATAGCAGTATAGTACACAGTACAACACCCTCACATTGCCATCTGAGACAATGGAAAGTAAGATTCGGGTTAAAAAATGTTTTAGTTTTAAGAATTGCATTTGCTGTACAGTATTTATGGTAGATTTCATGTCTTATGAAAAGTGAATACTGTCTGAAATCAATGGGTTTTTAGTTGAGATATTAACACAAAAGGTGTTCTAGAAAATTATTAGTAAGAAAAATGTTTTGCATGTTACCAATTATATTTTATGCACTTCATTTTATGGGTTATTCCTTGATTAATGTGTTAGGAAAAGTGCATATTATCAGAATTAACATTTTGTTATTAAGAATTATATGCAGAAAAGTACATACTTAGCAATCTCTAGCAAAAGATTACAGTTTTTGGTGGTTACTGGAACCTAAACCCCCATTTCCCATAATTTCCACGTATCTACATTCACATTTTTTCCTTTCATGATGTTTTCTAGGAACCTTACCTCCAGGAAAACTGAATATTGACTGTGCCTCCCATTGAGTATCTCTACCTATAGAATACAATCTCCTTGAGGGCAGGGATTGTTTCACTTTTATTTTTATATCTGTAGTGCCTAGCATGATGCCTGGAACTTAGTGCATGCTTCGTAAATGGTTATTGGTTATTGGTTAAGTAATGTACCCCTTGGTGACCACAGGTTTGAGAAAGGCCGGATCTATACATATATTGGTGAGGTGGTAGTATCAGTGAACCCATACCGGGAGCTGCCCCTGTATGGGCCAGAGGTGATTGCCAAGTACCAAGGACGAGAGCTCTATGAGCGGCCCCCCCACCTCTATGCAGTGGCTGATGCTGCCCATAAGGCCATGAAGCGCAGGGCCAAGGACACCTGCATTGTCATCTCAGGTCAGCTTTGACTTCCCTACCTATCTTTCCCTCTTCCTTCCTTAGGGACCTACCCCCTCTCCCAGAAACCTGTCCCTCTCCCATTCCCAGAGAGACTTCCCTCTATTTTGTGCCTCATGATCCCTCAAACTCCAACTCTTCTTTCCTTCACCCCTTTGCTCAGTGTGAGGAGTCAGGATGCTGTTTGAGCCTGTTTGGCACCCCTTGGCCCCTATCCCCAGGGACCTGCTCTCTCCATGTCTTACTGTAACTTGAGCTTGGACTCTGCCTTAGACAGTCAGGCCACAGGAATCTTGGCCAGGTGTGGGGGTGGGGTCTCATTGTTCCTGTGTCTGTCCATCCTCCAGGGGAGAGTGGGGCAGGCAAGACAGAAGCCAGCAAACACATCATGCAGTACATTGCAGCCATCACCAATCCCAGTCAGAGGTCGGAGGTGGAAAGGTAAGAGGAAGAGGTGGGAACAAGAGGACTGGGCACAGAGGAGACTGAGAAGAACCCATACTCTGTGCTTTGCAATGGGCAGCTTGCTTCACCTCTCTAGAGACCCAGTGTCCTCATTTTCAAAATGAAAGGATTGAATTACCTGATGTCTACGTTTCCTTAGAGCTGAAACATTCTCAGCTCCATATTCCCAAGACCCTTCCAAACGACATTCTATTTCCTACATTCAATGTTATGTTCCAATGTCCCTTCCAGCCCTGACCTTTGTACTTTCTGTCTCTTACCTTCTATGTTTTAAGGATCCTTTCTGCACTAATATTCTATGTTCTGCATTCTGAGGGCCTTTCTAGTGATAAGAGTCTGTCCTAGAGTTTCATTCAGCTCTGACTTAGCAATTAAAATTGGGTCAGAGCTGGAGGAGAGACGAGACACCTCATTCATTCTCCTCCTGCACCAGATTCAGAAGTCGGATGTGGTGTGGTATGATGAGTTTGGGATGCTAGAAACATCCCTAAACTGATTGTCAGGAGACCCATTTACTTCCCATCACCCTCCCAACCCCCCCACCCCCCCTCACGCTACAACCAATGCATTGTATGAGCTTGAATAAGTCTCTCTGGTCTGTTTTCTAACCTGTAAAATGCTGGTCCTTGACAAGCTGTAGGACAATATAGAAATGGGAGCTCTTAGGCATATGTCCATGCTGTCTTCCCCTTCAGAAGGTAAGCTCCATGAGGGGAGGAACTGTTTCACTTTTGCCTTTGTAACACTAGTGCCTAGCATATAGTAGTCACTTAATGCTTGCCTCCTTGATTAATTGTCAAATCAATCAGCCAGTTCATAAATAATAGTTTATTAAATTGCTATTCCTAGTTCAGCTCTCTGCCAGACATTATAAAGGCAAGAGAAAACCTAGTTCCTTCCTTTTAGGAGCTTTCATTCTGACTAGGTAGAGGATGACTAGAAAGAAGCATAGAATGTTACATTGTGTGGTAACAAAATAATTCTAGGATGACACAGTAGCTGACATTTCTAAAGTTCTGTCGCTACAACCACCCACTGACGTTGACAGTACAAGTTGTCTATTCCCATTTTACAGATGAGGCAACCGAGGTTAAAATTAATTACTAGCTAGTAATTGTTAATTTGGGGATTTGGGCTCTGGTCTACTCACTCCAAGTCCAGTGCTTTTTTCACTGCTGAATGGTATAAAAGAACAGGGAAAGGAGAGTTTGGTATGGTTTGGAATAGTTTAAAGGAAGAGGGTAGACTTGGTCTTGAGATCGGTCTTCTTGAGGTATGGCAGAACACTTGTGAAGCCTGGCATGATGAGAGAGCATTGAACTTGGAGTCAGGAAACCTGAGTTTAAGTTATGATTACTACAAGCCATGTGGTATTGACTAAGTCATTTCAACTTTCTGAATCTCAGTTTCATCATCTATAAAACGGGACTAATAATTGTCCCACTAGCTGCCACATACAGGGCAGCCCTTTTGTAAACTCTAAATTGTTATAGAAAAGAGGGTTGTTGGGACGGCTAGGTGGCACGATGAGTAGAGTGCCGGCCCTGGAGTCAGAAGGACCTGAGTTTGGATTCCGCCTCAGACACTTAACACACACAAATGAAAAAAAACCTAGCTGTGTAACCTTGGGCAAGTTACTTAACCCCAATTGCCCTCCAAAAGGCCAAAAAAAAAAAAAAAAAAGAGGGTTGTTTTTTGTTGTTGCTGTTGTTATCTGAGTGAGCTTCTACTCCCCAGAGCTGATGAACTGTTGATTTGCTTTAGTCTCATGGAGACCGGCCATCATGACAAGGGCCAAATACTGGGTCATATCCTGGCCTCCTGAGCCCCTTTCTACTATAACAATCATATCTTCTGTGCCTTCCCAACTTTACCTCCTTAAAAAAAAGGGTCAAGGATGTGTTGCTCAAATCAACATGTGTGCTAGAGGCCTTTGGCAATGCCCGCACCAACCGCAACCACAACTCCAGCCGGTTTGGCAAGTACATGGACATCAACTTTGACTTCAAGGGAGACCCAGTAGGGGGCCATATCCACAGCTACCTGTTGGAGAAGGTAGGCCAATTGAATGGGCGTGGGGAAGGAGGGCAGAGGGAAAGGGCATCATCTCACCTGGCTCCTAGTCAAAGTCTGGAGCATCTCTATATGATAGAAGGATCCCTACCTTAGAAGACAGTGAGGAGACCTGGCTTCTAAGTACCAACTCCTTCCCTGACTCATTCTATGACGTTGGATATTTGACTTCTTTGGGCCTCAGCTGGCTCACTATAAAATGAAGATAGCAACATTTTGCTTGTTTTATGAATCCAGTCCTACGCTAGGTGCTATGGTAGAAACTAGAAGAAGCAAAACGAAGAGTCCCATTCACTTTCGGAGTCTCACCTTCAGTTAGGAAATCTGCCTTTAAATCCCAATTATTGGCTGTATGACCCTGGGTGGTACTTAGTATCTCTGAGTTTCAGTTTTCTCATCTGTCAAATGAGGACAATGATACTAGGTTGTTTTGAGGAAGGTATTTTGTACATTTTAAAGTCATATGGAAATGGGAACATATATAGAAAATATTCCTACACATGTATCCACATGTATCCACATGTGTGGATACACACATATTCAGGCAAAGTCTGTATGTCCCAAAAGTCTTTGTGAAGCATAAATGCTACAATTTACCCCAAAACCCCATCATTTGAAAGTTTAATTATTTACATTTCTTCTGCACTTATTTCATTTTGTAAATTTTGAATAATAAGTTTTTAATTTTAAAAAGACAGGGCACCCTGTCACTCACTCTGCATTGTGTGTAAGACAGTTTCTGGATACCACTTTTTCAGATAAATAAATGGGTAGAAGAGGTCCTCTTACTTAGATACCTCAGTCACTTTTTCTGTATCCATTACTTTTTCTTATGGGGTCCTGTCAAAACTGTCAGAATGCATCAAATCCTTTTTCTTGGGATGATATTAATGCCAGGATTACAAATGAAATCTTCTCAGTCACTGAGCAGTAACTGATGAAAGTTTTTACCAAGTTCAAAAATCAACTAAAAGGACATATAGTATAAGAGAGTGAATTTTAATAAGAAAAATCAATATTTAGGGGGTGACTAGGTGGTGCAGCGAATAGAGCACCAGCCCTGGAGTCAGGAGGACCTGAGTTCAAATCTGGCCCCAGACACTTAACACTTAACTAGTCATGTGACCTTGGACAAGTCACTTAACCCCAATTGTCCTCCAAAAAGCAACACAAAAAAACAAAAATGAAAAATCAATATTTAGAATATTTAAATAACTAACCTTTCAAATATTGTTTCTTGTAGTTTTGAGTTTCAAGTAGCACTTACATTTCTGAAGTTAAGGATTAAAATCGGTTTAAGACTTTTGGGATACCCAGTATCCTATAAGTAACATAGTAATAGTAATATCTCCAGCTTAAACCTACTATGTTCAGAGGAAGGGAGGAAATGAACATTTATTAAGCACCTACTATGTACCAAGCACCATACTAAGCATTTTAAAAATATCTTATTTGATCCTCATAACAACTCTAGGAGGTAGGTGCTAGTATTATCCCTAGATGAAGAAACCGAGGCAAATAGATGTTAAGTGGCTTGCCCTGAATCACACAGATAGTAAGTATCTAAGTCTGGATTTGAACTCAGGTCTTCCTGACTCCAGACCCAATCCTCAATCTACTGTGCCCCCTAGCTTCCTCTGAGCTGCATATGGCAGCACTGTGCCATGTGATCAATCAGTAGATATTTATTAAGTACTTACTATGTTCTAGATGCTATATGAGGCGGGTGAGGGGGAGATTAGGATTTAAGGCAGAAAATGGTTCCTGAGCTATACCTTACTGGCAAGTAAGGCAATGGGACCCATGCACAAGTATCTAAGATACAAAACTATATATACATAAGTGCATAAGAGAGACACAGAGTATCTCTGTGGGGTCCAGGGTGTGAGGATCACCATTGCTGATCAGGTGGATCAGCAAAGGCTTCCTGGAGGAGGTACCATTTGACCTGGGCCTTGAAGGAAGAAGCTGAACCAGATGACGTCTTGAAATCCCATTCAGCTTTGAGATATGATTCTCTGAAACATTTACTGCAAGTCTATCTCATGCCCAGCCCTATGTTTTAGGTTTTGTAGGGGAAACAAAGAGGTTCATGGAATCCTAGAATTTTAGAGTTGGAAGAATGTTTGGTCCCAACTATGCTTTCAGTTCTTGTCCTATAATCACTTACACCCTAGCTGGGGAGACTAGGCAGAAGCAGGGGAAGCAATCACTTACACCCTAGCTGGGGAGAGTAGGCAGAAGCAGGGGAAGCAATCACTTACACCCTAGCTGGGGAGAGTAGGCAGAAGCAGACCAATAAAATCTTAAATTGTCTGGTAGAGATGGAGTCAGGAGGCCTCCACTCTTGCCCGTGCCTGGAGTGCCCTCCTTCCCCATCCTTTCAAGGTAGATTCCAGCATTCCTTCTTCCTGGTCCTCCTGGTAACAATCTTAGCCCTCAGACCTCACACAGACCTTTGTTTTGCACCTCTCCATACACCCATTGCTCAATATTGGGCTTTATCAAGATCAGTGGTATGGTCTTATCTCTCTACCAGACTACACTTTGTGAGTTCAGGACCATGTTTTAGCTAAACTTTGTATTCTCTTCTCTGTGGTGCTTTGCACACGACTTGTATTTAATAAATATAGTGAGAAAGTGAATCAATCCATCAATTGAGAAAGATGGATTAGACATCCAAGTTTAAGTCCTGTGAAACTCTGAATGAATGAGTGAGTGAGTGACTAAATGAATGAATGAAGTAGAAGTTGAGATGGGTCTTAAGTGACTAGTAGGCATTGCCTTGGCAGAATATTCCAGGCAAAGTGAGGAAAGGCTGGTGTTGTGGGTGGGGAAGGAAGGGCTGAAGCTTCACAAAACCCTTATCCCCTCTTTATCTTCCTTCAGTCTAGAGTCCTTAAGCAGCATTCTGGGGAGAGGAATTTCCACTCATTCTACCAGGTAAGGGATGGGGCAGACCAAAGGATGGAAGAGGGGCAATGGTTCCCAGTTGGGAACAAGGCACCCAAAATCTCTTCCCTCAGTTTCCCCAGCTCTAAAATGAGAGAATTGGAGTAGGTGATCCTTAAGGTCCTTTGATCTGTAAAATAGGTTGGTGGGTAGGTGGTGACCAAATGACCCCCAAATTCCATTCTACCTCTGAATCCACAATCCTATGATTAAATGGATTGAGGAGGAAAAAAGGGAGGCAACTAAACCAGGCCTTGGCTTAAGCCTCAGTGAGAACTGTTGACAAAAAGTCTGAGGGCGTGAGGGGAAAGATTAGGACACTAGAAACCAGAAAGCTCTTGACTGGGATACCCCTAGAAGTCTGGAGAAGCCATGTTGAGTCAGATCTAAAAACTTTGTGGGCCTCCACTCCCCTCCCCATACCTCTGACCTTCAACTCAATGACTAGGGAGAGACGGGAAGTACCACAGCCCCACCCCTGCAGTCCTGTCAGTCAGACCTGGGGAAATCTAGAAGGAAGCACCCCCTCACCCCGTCCCTCCTTATCCCTGCCCCCTCATACTTCCCACTGGTCATTCTTATGCTCATTTGATGGTGTGGGCCTATGGGCCAGGTATATGATGTGTTTCATGAGTGCCTGATACAGGACTATGTGTCTCCAAGTATATGTGAGTGTGGGGCCATGTGTGACTGTGTATATAAGTCTGTGTGCTCATGTGTTTGAGTGAGTGAGTATCTTGGTTTATGTCTAACAGTATGTGCCTGTGTGGAAGCAGATGTATGAGGTTCCTTGATCCTCCTGGGTTTACGTGTGACTCTGTGAGTGTGTCATTACGTGACATACCCTTAGTACTCCTTTGGGAGGTGAGTCAGGGGCAGAGCAGAGAGGGTTAGGCTTGGTTGAGGTTGTACAGATGGTTGCCACATGCTGACGGCCCCTTTTTTCCCACTTCTCTTTCCTTTTCTTTCCCTTCCTCCAGCTGCTGAGGGGGGCCAAGGATGACCAACTGGAGGCTCTGAACTTGCAAAGGGACCCAGCCTTATACACCTTTACCCAGCAAGGGGCAGGGCTCAGCGTGAGTACTGAGGGAAGAGAGGGTTAGAAACAACTCACTACATCCTCAAACTAACAGGACACAGATGGATGATCCCTTGTAGTGACCCAGACTTCAGTAGTTTTTAGCAGCTCAAAGAGTTCTGAATAGTTATATTCATCTGGCTATGTCACCTTGGACATACCATGTAAACTTTCTGAGTATTAGCTTCTACGCTTGTGAAATAGGGATAATAATACTAATAGTAAGAAATAGGGACAATGTACTATCTTATATAGTTATGAGGAAGGTTCTTTGTTAAGCACCATAGAGATAAAATTTAATATTATGATTTATTGTTGGAAAGACACTTCTTGGTGTTTAGTCTCTGCTTTTCCAGGGAACTCATACATCCTTCAGGGAATTGCCCCTTCCTCCTGGAAAATGCTGAAGTCTGATTCCCCTTAGCATGGGGAACTCCTCCAACCTGGTCTAATTGAGACTGGGGAAGCCCAGAGAGGAGCCTTCTCTACTCCAAATTCAGCTGTATGACCAGGGTTACTGAGGACAAGGTTGAGAGCGGGTGTCAGTGAAACCAGCTTCACATCTCACCCCACCCTATTCTCCAGTCTTCAGATAGTGATGAGGCCAACTACCGGGCTATGACCCAGGCCATGAAGATTATTGGCTTTAGCCCTGATGAGATGGACTGTGTGCACCGTATCCTCGCGGCCATCTTGCACTTGGTAAGCCCTGGGAGGTGAAACCTACCTCCTTACATAAAGAGGAAAGGGGCAAAGGGGGTGCTTCCTTCTGGATTTCCCCAGATCTGGCAGACAGAACAGCAGGGGTGGGGCTTTGGCACTTCCCGTCTCCCATGATGTCAATGGGTAGAAGGTCAGAGGGATGGAGAGGGAGGTGGAAGTGGGGTAGGGAGAGTTCTGGTCTCTGGTTAACAAAATCAGGGTAAGGGTTGTCAAGAACATTACTAGACAGAGAAAAGATCACTGAGAAAGTCCTTTCTTCTGCATGTTCCTGTTTCTCTCTTATGATTCTGTCTGGTACATACCACCCCTTTCCTCATCCCCCACCCTAACCTGGTCTTTAGCTATTATCTAGCCTCAGTTTGTTCAATGAGCCCTGGGCTTAGAGAGGTAAAGAAAGTGATGGGGAAAGGGAAAGGATAGTGGTGAGAAGAGGAACCAAAGAATCTGACAATTAGTCACTGAGATTTCCCAAGAGTCCCCTTCTAGATAGATCTATGCCTCTCCTGTTAAAGCTACATAGACGTTAACATTTCATTTCAGAAAAGGTTGTTTTAAAAAGGAGGATGGAATAGTGGATAGAGCTTGCCTCAAAACCAGTCCCACCTGGGCTTGGGCAAATGTGACTCTGGGAAAGTCACTAAGTTCATGCTATGGGCAATATTCTACGACAGTAGGTTTCAGAATTTTATTGGTAGAAGAAATGTCCTTATCTGTGAGTTCCCTGTACCAATGACATCACCAGCCCAGTCCTTATCCCCTTTATTGAGCACCTATTGCAAACAACTCTCTGCTAGGCACTGGGGTGAATACAAGCCTCCTTTGCCCCCTTGAAGCTCACAATTCACTAAAGAGATAAAGACACAGAGAAATACTGCTAACCATCTTACACAGTGTTACATGATAAGAATCTCTGATAGATCTAAGTGAAGTACTCTGAGATCTGAAGGGAAAGTTGTTACTGATTGGTTCTGGAGCAGGGAGGGCTTCCCTGAGGAGGTGGCACCTTGAACTGGGTTTTACAGGAGGGGTAGGAGAAATTCAGCAGGTGGCAAGGCAGAAGGGGTCAAAGTAAGAGAAGGGACAGAGAGGAGGAAGTATAGGGCATGAATGAGGGTGGGGAGGAACAGGGCAGCATTAGACTTCTAGATGTTTGGATTTGGATTTGTAGAGGCAAAATACAAAACAAAGAAGACATAAGTGTTAAACTGAGGGATGTAGGCAGTAAGTGCTATAGAATTTGCAGTATGTTTTTGTGGAAAGTGTCCTGGATTTAGAAAACCTAATTGTGAATCCTGGTTCTGTATCCCCTTAGGTAAGTCCCTTAACCACTCAGCCTCAGTTTCCCTATATGTAAAATGGGGGTGTTGAATTAGATGGCCTCAAAGGCCCCTTGAAGATTTCAACCTATGATTTTTATTTACATAAAAATTGACAACTTATTTGATATTCTATACTTGTTGACCCCACCACCACTACCTTTACCTCCACAAAGAACAGTGGGATGGGGTGTGAGAAACCTATGATCTGATAAAAAGGAAGACCATGGAGATAGGGGGCAGTAATGTGAACAGAAGTAACAACACAGTGGAAGGGTTTAGGGAAGATGGAGAAGAGATGGCTATGCCTGGAGCAGAGCTGGGGAGAACAGAAAGATGTAAGTTGAGACTAGACTAAGGTGCACCTTGAATGTCAAGTAGAGAAGTATAGGTTCCATTTAATCTTGTTGTTCAGTTGTGTCTGACTGTGTGACCCCATCTGCGGTTTTCTTAGCAAAGATACTGGGGTGATTTGCCATTTCCTTCTCCAATTCATTTTACAGATGGGGAAATTAAGGCAAACAGGGTTAAGTGACTTGCCCAAGGTCACACAGCTAATAATTGTCTGAAGTCAGATTTGAATTAAGGAAGATGATGAGTCTTCCTGACCTCAGGCTGGCTGGCACTCTATCCATTGCACCACCTAGCTACCCCCCATTCAATTTATCAAGTATTTATTGAGTACCTACTAGGTCGGTTCCTGGCATTGTGCTAAGAATCAGGGATGCAAGCACATAAATGCCCATAAAGACCTGCTATTTTGCTCTGAACGTTCTGGGGTCCCACATGGGCTCTACGTACAAGTGGGGGAATTCTTTGGTTGCCAGGGCAATATTCAGTTTGTGGAGACTGAGTCAGGATTGGAGGTGCCAGAGAAGATGCTGGTGGACCATGTGGCAAGACTGACAGCCACACCCCCGGAGCTGGTGATGCGTTCCCTCTTGTCTCGAACTGTCGCGTCTGGGGGTCGGGAGCTCATTGAGAAGGGTCACAATGCCTCGGAGGCACAATACGCTCGTGATGCCTGTGCCAAGGTACCTAGGGAAGGTGGTTTGGAGGGCCCCTCAGTACCCCTGTGATGCTCCCCCTTTAGCTGCCTCCCAACATAATTTTCTGCTTCTCTGCCCCAATCAGTCACACTAAATGGTCTCTAAGCTTTCTTCCAGTTCTAACATTCTATGTGCTAAGTTCTAAGTTCTCTTCAGCCTTAGCAGTCTATGTTCTAAGTCCCAGGTTCGAATCCCCTTCAGTTCTGACATTTTGTGTTCTAAGGGCCCTTCTAACATTGCAGATTCTATTTGAGCTTTAATTCCATAGTCCTCAACTGCCTGCTCTACTGGGCAAGCACCTCCTTCCTGATCCTAAAATATAATAACACCAGCCCTGGCCCTACGAGGTTTACTCTATCCCAAGCCTTTGTTTGGCTCCGGTCTGGGTTAAGGTCCTCACTTCTGCTATATACGATCCCCCCCCTAGAAAACTGAGAGCCCCCTCATTGCTATTGAGTGTCTGCTTCTCTAGTCCAGGGAGGGAATTACTTTGGAAGTCCACCTAATCCCAGCCTCTGTGGAGGGCTTATTGCCCCCAGAAATGAGAAAATGGTCTTTCCCACCCTGGCCTTCTGCAGGCAATATATGAACGGCTGTTTGGCTGGATTGTGGGGCGCATCAATGAAGTAATGGAAGCACGAGGCCGGGATCCCCGGCGAGATGGCAAGGACACGGTCATTGGAGTGTTGGACATCTATGGCTTTGAGATCTTCCCTGATAACAGGTAACTCCCGTAACTACCTAATTTCTTAACACTGACCATCCCCATACCTTTAGTATCCCTCCCATCTCCTCCAAAGTCTTCCTATCTCTCTACCTCTTCAATGTCACCTGTCTCACAAACGTTCCCCAAGACTAGGCCAACGTATCCCTCTATCTTGCCAATGTCTCATCTTGCAATACTGAACACCCTGGCTCTACCTGAATCCAGATAGACACCTGGGGCCAGCTAAGAGCAAATATCTTTTTTCCTACTGCTATCTCAATGGTTTCAATTGCCAAAGACAACGTTTGCTTTCTTTCGACTGGGAGAATTAGGGGTGGTATATGGTGGTCATAGGAATTGGGTGGAGCCCTTGCCTCTTCCCTAGAGTGGATAGAATCATATTGTAGCTATTTAGGGATTCTAGAGTAGGCAAATGGGAGGAGAAAGGGGAGAAGGGGTGCCTGGAGAGGGCAATGCTTAACCCAAAAGAATGACTCTAATGGTGGGATTTCTCGAAAGGGATATTTTGGAGAGAACTTTCCAAGCCCTCCCCATCCATTACATCATGTAGACAGTTGCCTCCTTTGTTAAGAGAGATGATAACTAATGGTCATGTACCTTCTGGTACCCTATGGTGTTTTGTCCCCCACTAATGCCTACCCACTCCCAACAACTAACCAGCTTTGAGCAATTCTGCATCAACTACTGCAATGAGAAACTCCAGCAACTGTTCATCCAGCTTATCCTGAAGCAGGAGCAGGAGGAATATCAGCGGGAGGGCATCACCTGGCAGAATGTGAGTGCTCGGCTGGGGGAGGGTAGAGCGCAGAAGATGGAGAGTGCCTGCTAAGTCACAGGATCACTCCTGAACATGGCCAAATATAAACAGCATGGCTGTGCTGGGCATGTATCGTGGTAGAAAGAACACTAACCTTGTAGCCAAAAGACACAGGTTCAAATCCCCACTATCATATGACCTTGGGCAAATCCCTTCTTCTCTCTGGTCTCAATTTCCTCATCTGTCAAATGAGATTTTTTGTAATCCTTGCACCATCTACCTCACAGGATTGATGAAAAGAAAGCTTTTGTAAATTTTAAATCCTCATAGATTGCACTCCAAATTAGCTAGGATTATTATAGGGGTGGGGCACGGAAGGTTCATTTGGAAGGAAAAACAGTTTTGAGGATTGAACGAGTGCCCATATCCAATCTCTTTAGGGGCAGGGGATTAAGTGACTTTCCCAAGGTTTACAAGGAGTAGAGCTAAGATTCAAACCCAATTTTTCTGAGTGTACATTCACTGCTCTTTCTATTACACTATGTTATCAGTTCAGACTGCAAAAGTCAGGGAAGACTTTCTGGTAGAGATGTCAAAGGGTGGTTGGACCTAGAAGAACAGTTAGGATTTGAAGATACCTAGGAAGGATATGGGAAGGCAGGGGAAACTGGGAATGGCCAACCTGAGTTTGAGAAATGGTCAGCTTGGCTGGAGTGGAGGGCTTGTGTGAGGGGTGCAGTGGGAGGCAAGGTTGCAGAGGCAGCTTGGGCCCAGATTTTGGAGGAGCTTGAATGCCAGGATCAGGAAGCTGAACTGATTTTCTTTCCTCTCTCCTTGCCCCTCAATCCCAGATTGATTACTTCAATAATTCAGCCATCGTGGAGTTGGTAGAGCGGCCCCATCGGGGCATACTAGCCATACTGGATGAGGCCTGTTGCATTGTGGGCACTGTGACGGACCGTCTATTCCTTCAGAGCCTGGACACTCACCACCGACACCACCCCCATTACACCAGCCGCCAGGTATCTGTCCTCTGACTTCCTCAATCCTGTCTGGCCCAGCAGTTTCCCTATTCTCCCTTTACCCTGGCTGTCCACTCCAAGGACACTGTCCTCACTTCCCTCCACTCCCCATTCCCCCAGCAGCACACAGTGCCCAATGCAACAGAAAGACCCTAAGCCTAGGAGCTTAGTATAGCCTTGGTTTAGTTTTGGCTATACTATTAACTCACTAAATTCAATTCAGTTCATTCATCTATCAAGTCAGTGGGGTGGGGCAGCTAGGTGGCACAGTGGATAGAGTACCACCCTGAAATCAAGAAAACTCATCTTCCTGAGTTCAAATATGGCTTCAGACACCTACCAGCTGTGTGACCCTCAGCAAGTCATTTAATCCTGTTTGCCTCAGTTTCCTAATCTATAAAATGAGTGGGAGAAAGAAATGGCAAACCACTTCTAGTATCTTTGCCAAGAAGATCCTAAACAGGGTCATGAAGAGTTGGATACAACTGAAACTACCAAACAACAGTGTCAAATGAATGAATAAAGTATTTATTAAGTACCTATTTACAATGAATGAATGAATGATTTTTCAGCACTTATTAAGTATTGCATTGGGTAAGTTATCATGAAAATCACATGCTCTTATAACTGAAAACAGCTTTATCAATCATCCCTCAATTTGCTGATAAGGAAATACACATGGAAAAGGCATTGGAATTTGGAGTCAGAGGAGCTGGGCCCCAAATCCCAGCCCTGCTTCTTACTACCTATGTGTAACCCCAAGGCCTCTGATCCCTAGGTGAAGTGATTTGCTTGTGGCCAAGTTAGGATTCAAACCAACATTGTCTGATTCACAATCTAGTTCTCTCTCCACCAGATTCTTTTTTGGGACCTCAGTTTCCTCCTCTGTCAGATGAAAAAATTAAATTAGATGTCCTCTAAATTCTGCACACTTATCCCAGTCCAGGTGTGTGCTGGAGTCAGCTTGAGAGCTGGTTGTTAAAAATGTTCAGTGTGAACATTTACACCCCAGAAATCAGCAAAGGCTACAAACAAGGGCTTTGTTTATTGTTTTGTTGATTATGCAGACATGAGAAAGTAATGGAAAAAGTGTTAATAATATAGATTAAATTTAAAGGCACATCACACATATATTTTTGAAAGTCAGTTGTTAAAAATATTTATTAGCACCCTCCTGCTAATAAAGGCGGGACCCGTCTGTCCTAACTTGCCTTTGTCCTGCCAAAAAAGAAAAACAAAAAATAAAAATAAAAAACCTAACTCTGGTTCCTACTACATAGATATTTTAACTGTGCTACCAGTAGACCTCCTCACAGTATAGCCCTTCAGTGAAGCATGATTTAGTAGATAGGTCCTGAAGCTGGGAGTCAGGATACCTGGGTTCAATCCCAACTCTTTGTTGTTCTTGTTCAGTCATTTCAGTCATGTCAGACTCTTTGGGACCCTATTTGGAGTTTTCTTGGCAAAGATACTGGAGTAGTTTGCCATTTCCTTCTGCCCATTTTACAGATAAGGAAACTGAGGCCAACAGGGTTAAGTGACATACCCATGGACACACAGCTAGTAAGTGCCTGAGGCTAGATTTGAACTCAGGTCTTCCTAGCTCTAGGCCACCCAATTCACCTAGCTACCTTTCTAAAGAAAACATTTATAGTAAATACAGGGTAATGAGAATGGGAGAGAAGGACACTCATGCCTGGGGAGTTCAAGAAAGGTGCCTCTCAAACTTGGCCTTGAAGTGAGCTCTCAGATTACAGGAAAAGTGATCTCAAGGTGGAAAACCTGGGTACAAATCCTGCTCCCGACATTTCTTGAGAGAATCACTCCACCTGTCCAGACCTCAGTTTCCTCATCTGTAAAAGGAAAAAGTTACACTAGATGCCCTCAGAGGGCTCTTCTGGGTCTAGAGCCATGATCCGGTGGGTTTAGTGCAGGCTAGGAGGGAGAGCCCTCTGGCCAAACGGAACATTCCTTAACCATGCCACCTCCCTCCACCTCCTACCTTGATCCTTCTTGAACCCTTCCTTCTCTCCGCAGCTCTGTCCCACAGACAAGACTATGGAGTTTGGCCGAGATTTCCGCATTAAACATTATGCTGGAGATGTCACGTAAGGACTCTATGTTCCCAATCCCCTAACCTGGGTGGAGGAACCGCAGAGCTAGACAGGGAGAGTTGGGCGACATCTAAGTGAATAGCAACTTAAATGAGTGTGTGTGTGTGTGTGTGTGTGTGTGTGTGTGTGAGTGAGTGCATGAGTGCGTGAGTGTGTGTATGAATGTGTGTTTGTGTGAGTGTCAGAGTGTGTGTGTGTATAAATGTGTTTGTGTGAGTGTGTGTGTGTGTGTGTGTCTGTGAGTGAGGGGAGCGGGGAGACAGACAGACAGACAAGTTCCTTCTATATGAGGATGATTTCCTAAATGGGCTGGGATTTGAGGCTGGGTAAGACTTGAATTAATGGAGGCAAGAAAAAGAGGAAATGGGCTGCTGTGAGTAGGAGTGGATGGAGTAAAAGAAGAGGCAAAAGTCTATTTCAAAACCCCTTACTTGACCCCTTTGCTCTGCTCCTGTCCTTTCTCTTTCTGTGATCGTCCCACTCTTTGTGACCCCATTTGGGGTTTTCTTGGCACAGATACTGGAGTGATTTGCCATTTCAGTCTCCAGTTCACTTTATAAATGAGAAAACTGAGGCAAATAGAGTTAAGTGACTTGCCTAGGGTCACACAGTGCCTGAGGCTGGATTTGAACTCAGGAAGAGGAGTCTCTCTATCCTCGGTGCCACCTAGCTGCCTCTAGCTAGAACTGTCTGCCTCACAGCTGTGTTCCCGCCACCCCCTCAAGCCCCAAACTTCCCACCTCTCTAGGTACTCTGTGGAGGGCTTCATCGACAAGAACAAAGATTCTCTTTTCCAGGACTTTAAGAGGCTCCTGTACAACAGGTAAGAGGGCTGGCCAATCGGGTGGAGGATTGGATGAAAGGTAAGTGACTGAGCTATGCTAAAGAGGGCGGGAGCTAGGATGGAAGGTAGAGGCAAGGCAGAAGAATCATGGAAGGGGGCACGTTAAAGCTAGAAGTGGACCACAGTCAAGCCCCTTCATTTTACAGAGGAAGAGACTGAGGCACAGAAGAAGGAAGAGGCCAAGGTTGCCCAGGGTTAGTAGCAGATTTGGAACTAGAGCCAAGGTTCTCCAGCCATGTCGGGTGGGGTGCAAAAGGAACATTGATTTGGTTTCTTCTTACTAACTGTGTGACCTTAGTCAAGTCTTTCTACCTCTCTGGTCCTCAGTTTGCTCATCTGTGAAATGAGAGGATCTTACTAAATGTTCTCTAAGATTCTTTCCAGTTCCAACATTTTGTGATTCAAATTTTAGTTCCTAGTTCTCCTTTTGAACCAAGGGGATAGTGAAATAGCAGAGGAGGCAGCTGGGCTCAAGGAGAGGGGCTGACATGGGCTGGCCTCTGGGATGAGGGCTGAGACTTTGGGTCTGGTACCCACAGCACAGACCTCACCCTTCGAGGCATGTGGCCTGATGGACAGCAGGACATCACTGAAGTCACCAAGCGCCCCCTGACTGCAGGAACACTCTTCAAGAACTCCATGGTGGCGCTGGTGGAGAATCTAGCGTCCAAGGTATGGGGGCCCAGTGGGGAGGGATGAGCCCCCACCTCCAGGTACCTCCTGCTGGCACAGTTCTTTCTCTCAGATTCCAGGGAGGAAGGATGGGGTTGGGGGTGGGCAGAAGACTGGCCCACAAATGGAACGACCCATTTGTCAAACAAACTTCCTCAGTAGTTTCTAGGGTAAATAAAACCCTCTGCTTGCTTGGGAGGATGAGGGATTAGGTAGAAAGTGTGGAACACATTTCATTGTTTACAAAAAAGAAAAAGAAAGAAAGAAGTGAAAATGTCATTGTTTCTGGGAGGTGGAGCATGAAACACACTTCGGTGCTTAAGGGGAATAAATTGTGCAAACCATTTCAGTGATTTTGAAAGTGAATGGAGATTAGGTTAAACCACTCAAAATATGTTAGCTTTAGGTGGCTTTCTCTTTCAGATTTGGGGTCTCTGGCTTAGAGGATGAGGCTTTCTCCTTCCTGCTAAAGGCTAAGAGGTGAAGCAGGAATAAACCACACTTCAGTAAGAGGGAAAAGCAAGTGACCTTTGCTCAGTAGCTGAATAAGCATTTATTAAATACTTACTGTATGCCAGTAGAGGGCATTCAGTGTTCCACATGCAAGGACACACTTTAGGTCAGGTGCTCGTAACCTGGACTACTATACTAACCACCTTTATGGGTGGACGCGAATACCAAATTGATACCTATAAAGCACAAGTCTCACCATGTCCCCTCTTCTGCTCAAGAAGCTTCAGTGACTGGAGCAGTGACTAGAGCACCAGCCCTGGAGTCAGGAGGACCTGAGTTCAAATCCAGCCTCAGACACTTAACACTTACCAGTTGTGTGACATTGGGCAAATCACTTCACCCCAATTGCCCTGCTTTCCCCCCTCCAAAAAAAAAGAAGAAGAAGCTTCAGTGACTCCCTATTGCCTCTAGGATAAAATGAAAACTCCCCCACTTGGCCCTTAAAGTCTTTCTCCTAACTCCAATCTGTTCTTCTAGAATGATTTCCGTTTGCAATCCCTTACCACTCTACTTCCATTTACTGTTCTCTGTACTCAGAAGCATCTCTCTCGAACAGGCTTTTCCCTCTTCCTTGGAATGTTCTTTCTCCCTATTTCCTCCTCTTGGCATCCCTAGCTTCCTTCTAGAATCATCTGGAATTCTGCTCGATTCCCCTGGTTAATAGTGCTCTCCTCACCCTCTAAAATTACTTTGCATGTTTTCTATATTTATATGTTGATGTGCAAGTTGTATTCCCCCAGTAGAACTTAAGGTCTTTGTGGGCAGAGACTGTTTCCTTTTTTTGTCTTTGTAGCCCTGGCCACTCAGAGAATTCATGGCACATAGTAGGCATTTAAATACTAGTTTAGATGAGAAACGGCAGGCTTCCTATTGGAGTCTAGTAGGGCAATATGACAGGGCAGCAAATTTGGCTTCGTAGGTATCACTAACACTTGATGGGATAGAATCCATAATTGGAACATCACTGGAAGGTTATATCTTATTCAAAACAAGCAGGAGAGATTGAAAAAAAAAAAAAAGATGGGGATTCCAGAGGACTAAAGATAAATCATGCCACCCAGCTCTTGCCAGAGAGGTGATAGGCATAAAATCCTGAATGAGCCATATTTATCTGGATTTGGACAATGTGAGAATTTGTGTTGCTGAACAATTTGTTGAGAGGGTTAAAAAAAAAAAAGTTCTGTAAAGAGGCATCTGAAGATTTAAAAGATAATTGTATAAAAAATAAATTTAAAAAAGGATTAGGGAGAAGGGAATTGTTAGTAGTGGTAAAGTAACCTTGTATATTAAAAAGATATCATCATGGAAAGAAATCCAGAAGCCAGATGAAGAAAGTAATAGAATTGATATTGTCATACAAATATAGACCAGCTGGGCAGGAAGAGGATCTACAGAATAGGTATAGGAAACAGATCACAAACCTGGAAGAGGTGCACGGTGGTTATAGGGGACTTTAGTTATATGGACAACCACTTGAACTCTCTGTCAAAGGAAAAGTAGCTTAGAATTTTCTATGCCTTAATGAAAAAAATCAATCAACCAAAAAAGATAAAGAAACCAATGAGAGGAGTTGCAATTCTAGATCTGATTGTCACCAACAAGAAGGAACTGTGTGCCATGGAGGACTTGATTGGAAGTTTGGGGTGGGGAAGAAGTGACCGCTCCATCTTGGAATGCATGATAGAGAAAATGAGGAAAGCCTGGCATGGGTGGATACACATCCTAGATTTGTGAAGATCAGGTTTCAATGGATTCTGAGAAAAGATAGGTAGGAAATAGGTAGAAGGCCATGGCCATTTCTTTTTTTTCTCTTTAAATTTAATATTTTATTTTTTCCCAATTATATGTAAAATAGTTTTAACATTCTTTTTTTTTCAATTTTTGAGTTTCAAATTCTCTCCCTCTCTTCCTTCCCCCCCTCATTAAGAAGTCAAGCAGTATGACATAGGTTATACATGTATAGTCATGCAAAACACATTTCTGATCATGGCCACTTCAAAGGATTCTGAGAAAAAATAGGTAAGAAATAAGGAGATCATGGTCTCAGATTGTAAAGGGGAAGTAGCCCAGTAAGGAGAGAATTTCATAAGAATGAAACTCTGAAAATACAACAAGAAACAATTGCAATGAGGAAGAACGAGGGATATCATTTGGACCAAAGAGGGTGCTCATGGAATTCTTAAACTTTAAGTTTTTTTCTCTTTTTTTTCCTTCTAATTAGCAAAAATATATTTTCTCTCCCTCCTTCCCACTCCCCCCTTCCTGCCTTTGGGGAAAAAAAGGAAAAGAAAGACAAAATACTTGTAGCAAATAGGTATAGTCAAAAAAAACAAATTCCCACATTTGTTATTGATGTTGTTGAAAGTTTCTGGTTAGCACAGTGGATAGAGTGTCCAGCTTGGAAGACTCATCTTCCTGAAATGAAAATCGGGCTTTAGACATTTACTAGCTCTGTGACCCTGGGCATGTCACTTAACCCTGTCTGCCTCAGTTTCCCAATCTGTAAAAAGAACTGGAAAAGGAAATGGCAAATCACTCCAGTATCTTTGCCAAGTAAAACAAATTCCCACATTGGCTACATCCAAAAATGTATATTTCACTCTGCATCTTGAGTCCATTCCTTCTTTGTTCAGAGTCAGAGATCTTAAGTCTTTCAAAGTTTTTTTTTCAATAATGTGATTGTTATGATATAAATATGCTCCTGCTTTGGCTCACTTCACCCTGCCTCAGTCCATATAAGTATTTCCAGGTTTCTCTAAAACCATTCATCATTTCTTATGGCATGATAGTATTCTGTTATACTCATATACCAAATTTGTCCAGCCATTCTCCAGCTGATGGGCCTTGAACTTAGTTGCTTTTTTTTTTTTTAAGACACATATGGGGATGGCTAGGTGGCACAGTGAATAGAGCACTGGCCCTGGAGTCAAGAGGACCTGAGTTCAAATGCCGCCTCCTCAGACACTTAACACTTACTAGCCATGTGACCTTGGGCAAGTCATTTAACCCCAATTGCCCTGCCTTCCCCCTCCAAAAAGGGGGGGAGGGGAAAGACACACATGGGAGATGGAAGCTAGGTCAGGTAACACTGAGTATAGAAGCCTAACATTCTATAAGAATGGTGAGTAAGCTTGATTTCAATTCCTGGCAAAATTCTGAAATACATTATTAAGGAAATGGTTAATGAGCATTAGGAAAAGGAAGCAATGACTCCAAAGAGCCATAATAGTTTCATCACAAACAGGTCATGCCAGACACATCTTACTTCCTTTCAGACAGGGTTACTAGGCCAGTAGACCAAGTGAATGCTGGAAACAGAGTTGAGCTAATTTCTCACAAAGCACTGGACAAAGGCTCTTAAACTATACTTGCAGGACAATATGGGGAGGTGTGGATTAGACAATAATATGGGTATAGATGGATTTGCTCTTGGCTGAATCCAAGGAGTAGTTACTGATGATTTAATTTCAATCTGGAAAAGAATGACTTGTTCAATGCCCATGGGATCTGTGCCTTTTAACATTTTAATCAAAGATCTGGAGAAAGGAATAGATGGCACACTCATCAGTATGTGAATGTCACAAAACTAGAAGGGATGGTTACCACATTGGTTTGACAGGATTGAAAGAGCTCTTGAGACTATAATGTTTAAAAGACACATATGGAAGATGGAAGCAAGGTCAGGTAACACTGTTTGAATATGGAAGCCTAACATCCTATAAGAATGGTGAACGAGGGGCGGCTAGGTGGCGCAGTGAATAGAGCGCCGGCCCTGGAATCAGAAGGACCTGAGTTCGGAGCCGGCCTCCGACACCTAATCCGCACAAACAAAAACCTAGCCGTGTAACCTTGGGCAAGTTACTTAACCCCAATTGCCCTAAAGGGGCGGCTAGGTGGCGCAGTGAGTAAGAGCGCCGGCCTCGGAGTTTGGATGACCCGAGATCAGATCCGGCCTCAGAAAATGAGCACCCACGCATAAATCAAATGACTAGCCGTGTAACCTTGAGCAAGTTACTTAACCCCAATTGCTTTAAAAAAAAAAAAAAAAAAAGAATGGTGAACGAGATTGATTTCAATTCCTGGCAAAATTCTGGAATACATTATTAAAGAGCATTAGGAAAAGGAAGCAATGACTCCAAAGAGCCTATACATGTTAAACTATAATGTTAAACTAAATCTAACACAATGGAATCATATTAATTAATTAATTAATCGTAATTAACATAAAGTCTTACTCTTAGAATCAGAATAAATTTCACAAGTACACGATGAGGGGCTAGTCTCCAGACACAGCAATAACTCCTATTTCTAAAGTGTTTTAAGTTTTACAAGTCATTTTTTTCTTCCAATAACCCTTTGAATTAGAGGTAGTGTACAATGTTAGCCCCTGCATTTTACAGATGAAGAAAGCAAAGATCAGAACATTGAAAAGATTAGCCCAGGGTCACACAGCTAAGAAGTCAGAGCCAGAATTCAAATCTGGGTCTCTGAACTACACGCTCTGCACTTATATCACTATTACTACCCTGCTTTTCAGGGGGGCTTCCCAATCTTTCCTTCCGGTTTCTCCACTTGTAAAATGAGACTGTTGAATCATAAGGTCCCTTCCAGCTCCTAATCAGGTAATCTCCTCAGGAACCCTACTACGTTCGCTGCATAAAACCCAATGAAGAAAAGTCCCCTGGCCGGCTGGATGAGGAGCGCTGCCGCCACCAAGTGGCATACCTGGGGCTGCTGGAGAATGTGAGGGTCCGAAGGGCTGGTTTTGCCTCCCGCCAGCCCTATCCTCGATTCTTGCTCAGGTAACCCCCTCCCCCAATACACAGTATTCTAGTTTTTGTCATATATCTACTTTCTCCCACTCCCAGCCTCCAGCTGCATCTAGGAGTTTCAGCCCTAGGGGAAGGAGGCAGCTTTAGTCTCCTGTGATTTTTGGGGGGAGTCCCAGGGTCCTGGGGTTGCATTCCCTCTATTTGCCTGCTGGGGGCAAAGATTGAGTCTGTGACTCAGGCACAGGTATGTCAACAATAGATTAGGCAGCCCCATGGCCATTTGTGGGGTTAGTGGAACAGGGTGGTCTAATGAAATGATGATTGAATTTAGAGTCAGATCACCTGAGTTCAAAGCCCAGCACTTAAATATCCTTAGGGAAAAACCACTTCATTTCTCTGGGTTTTAGTCTCATCTATAAAATGGGAAGATGGAGAATCAATCTCCAAGGTTATTCACCTCTAACACTGTGATTCATACCAAGGGGTTTGAGAGGGAATGGTTAACCCAATATGGTTACACGGCTAGGTTTTTTTGTTTGTGTGTGCAGTAAGCGTCTGAGGCTGGATCCGAACTCAGGTCTTTCTGACTCCAGGGCCGACGCTCTATTCACTGCGCCACCTAGTCGCCCCTTATGTTCTCCTTTTCAAATGAAGAGAAGACACTATGAATCCAAAGGAACAGAACGTTAATATCGGCATTTCAGGGGCCATGACGAGCATTAGGACGGAGATAGGGAGCCAGGGGCCTTTTGGCTTTCTCCACTTAAAGGTCTGGACCTGAGACGAGCTCTTTCCCCTCCTTCTCACTGTCCTAGGTACAAGATGACGTGTGAGTACACATGGCCCAACCACCTGCTGGACTCAGACAAGGCAGCTGTGGGTGCCCTGCTGGAGCAGCACGGCCTCCAGGGGGATGTGGCCTTTGGACACAGCAAGCTCTTCATCCGCTCACCCCGCACCCTGGTCACACTGGAGCAGAGCAGGGCCCAGCTTATCCCTATCATAGTGCTGCTACTGCAGAAGGTACGGGGCCTTGTACAAAGGGGAGAAGGGCAGGGGAGGTGTGGGGGGGAGGTGGTAATAGGTCAGGAGCAGGATCCACAGAGGAGGATCTGTCGATGCTGGAAATAGGCATGGCTTGGGAAGGTACCAAGACCAAGGCAGGTCCAATGGGCGATGTCTGGGGCCTGGAGTGACTGGGCAATATGCTTTGTGGAGATTCTACAGGAATAGGATGTGGTCAGAAGGTTCGTAGGGTAGGTTCAGAAGACTGGAAGGAAATCGGAAAGGCTTAATTTGGGGAGATGGTAAAGATTTAGGAAAGGGGTAAGAATTAAGAGGGTCCAGGGGACAAAAGCTGGGATTGAGCTGGCAGTTTAGAGTACTGAGACTGCCCCCTCTTTCCAGGCCTGGCGGGGGACCCTAGCAAGGCGTCGGTGTCAGCGCCTGAGGGCCATCTATACCATTATGGGCTGCTTCCGAAGGCACAAAGTTCGAGCCCACCTAACTGAGCTGCAGAACCGCTTCCAGGCTGCCCGACACCCCCCCTTGTATGGTCGAGACCTAGTCTGGCCCACACCCCCTGCTGTGCTCCAACCTTTCCAAGACACCTGCCAGGGGCTCTTCCGAAGGTACCCTTCCTTCTCCTCCAGGGTTCTCCCCCTTTTTTCTTCCCCTCCTGTCTTTCTCTTCTCTCCAACCAGTTCCCCTTCTCCATTTTTCCTTTCCTTCTCATTCCTTCCCTTCTCCCTTCCTGGTCCTCTGCCCCTCCAATTCCACAGAAGCCCCCATCTCTTTCCTGGTCAGGTGGCGGGCCCGACAACTGGTGAAGAATATCCCCCCTTCGGACATGGCTCAGATCAAAGCCAAGGTGGCAGCCATGGGGGCGCTCCAGGGGTTGCGCCAGGACTGGGGATGTCGACGAGCGTGGTCACGGGACTACCTCTCTTCAGTAAGTTTGGCAGATGGCCGACCCCCTGGGATGAGTCTGTGAATCCTAAAAGGGCCTCTTCTTTAACCGAGGCCCTTCTGCCTCTGGAACTCCTCTCTTGGGGACACTGAAAGTGCTGGGGAGAGCATTAATGGAGGAGCCCTTTGTCCTCTCCTAAACTTCAATCTGTCTCCCCTGCCCCTCCCTCCTCTACCTCCAGCCATTCATGCCTGTATTCTTTACCCTCTGATCCCCAGTCCCCCCGCCCTTGAGCTCAACTGCCTTCCCCTGCCTGTTCAGCCCATCCCTGATTCATGTGAGTATGGTGTAGCCCACATACCTGGCTGAAGTTCTCCCAGCCCAGGGTCCAAGCTCTGACAAGGGCACTGAGAGCCCATCTGGGGACAAACCAACTTGAGCTTGCCCTCGCTATAGCTGTCTTCATGGGGTGGCCTGGCCCCAAGCTCCCACCTCCACCAACTTCCTCCGCTGTCCCATTAAGGAGCTAGTCTCCAGACATAGCAATAACTCCTATTTCTAAAATGTTTTAAGTTTTACAAGTCATTTTTTTCTTCCAATAACCCTTTGAGTTAGAGGTAGTGTAAAGTGTTAGCCCCCGCATTTTATAGATGAAGAAAGCAAAGATCAGAACATTGAAAAGATTAGCCCAGGGTCACACAGCTAAGAAGTCAGAGCCAGAATCCAAATCTGGGTCTCTGAACTACACGCTCTGCACTTATATCACTGTTACTACTCTGCTTTTCAGGGGGGCTTCCCAATCTTTCCTCTTTCTATTTCCAGATTTACTTCATATCTTCTCTGGGAGACTAAGTCCTTCCCGATAGTCACAATAGTAACTTGCCTTCTTTTGTCCCCATTATCCCCATTGTATAGATGAGGAAACAGTCCTGGGGAACCCAATTGATTTGTCTATGGTCACATACCTAGTAGTATAGGAGAGAGTTATAGAAAATGGAGTCATAATTGTCCTTGGGGGCAGGGATTGACAGATGAGTTTGAGTTAGGTCATTTAACCTTACTAGGCCTCAGTTTCCTCATCTATAGAATGGGTATAATGAAACTTATTCTCAGTTTCTTCATCTATAAAATGACTACAATAACCCTTATCCTAAAGACAACATCAAGTTACTATTAAATGCTTCGAAAGAGCTATAGAATCTGAGCTATGAATATGTTTATGATTACTATTATTAATTAACCATAATAATTTCATGTATTCTGAATTACCAGTGAGATTTGAGACCTGGTATAACTTCACTTAACATTAAAACTATACAGTCAGATAATCAATAAGCATTAATTAGACGCATGCTGTGTGCCAGGTACTGTGGTAAGTGCAGGGGCTATCAGCCCAGACCATAAGGGAGTCTTCCTCTGAGTATTCAAACCACATTTAGGCATCTTACAGTCAATCAGCTTGCCAGTCCCCTCATGCTGATCTGCTTTGCACTGTGGTGGATGCAGACATCTCTGCTTTGTGTTCTTCCTAAGGGCTATTTAAAATCTCGTTGGAGGGACATGACATACATGAACTAGTCATAGAATAATTGAGTCCTGATTTGTGAGGTACAGCCTCTTGAGTTCTAGAGCAATTTAGAGAAAGAGGAAGTGAAAGTGGGCTGGGGCAGCATCTCCGCTGAGGATATCATTTGTGAGCTGGGCTTTATGGCCGCTGTTAGGAACCTGAGTTCTCATAATAGGATGGAAAGGCCAATTAACAAAGGGAGGCTTCTGGTTTTTGATATGAGAGTATTCATAACAACATTCCTATAGCATTTGTCAGACAACAACCTATTAGAGGTGGGTTAAGCAAGTATTCTGTACCCATTTTCCAGACGAGAACCAAGGACCAGAAAGTAGCAGAGCTGGGATTTGAGCTGAGATCATCTTACTCCAATCCAAAATTCTTTCTACTATTCTCCACCAGGCCTCCTTTTCTCTTTTTTTTTCTTTTGGAGGGCAATTAGGGTTAAGTGTCTTGCCCAAAGTCACACAGCTAGGTTTTGTGTTAATTGTCTGAGGCTGGATTTGAACTTGGGTCCTCTTGACTCCAGGGCCGGTGCTCTATTCACTGCGCCATCTAGCCACCCCCAGGGTTCCTTTTCTTCATCCCAAATTATATGTTCCCAGCATTTGGGGTTCCCCCTGGTTTTAGCATTCCACCATTGTCAGTGCTCTGGGTCTGCCTGTTCATCTTTCCAACTGTACTCATCTGTTCCTTGGCCCCCCCAGACTATTGACAACCCCACAGCAGCAGCCCCCTTTGCTCAGCAGCTGAAGAACCTGCAGGAAAAGGACGGCTTCAGAAATGTGCTTTTTTCCAGTCATGTCCGAAAGGTAAGGACCACCCTGTGGAGGGTAGCCCTACGGGTCCATGTTTTAGAGAAAAGGCTGGGTTTGAATCTAGGCACTACTAATGACTACCTGTGTGATTCTGTGTAGTGTGTGGCAAATTACTGGGGTTCAGCTCCTTACCTGTAAAATGAAGGGGTCAAAGTCCCTTCTGGCCCTAAGCCTATGATCTTATATGGTCTAGGAATAGAACTTAAAAGGGCCTTAGAGGTCATCTGATCATTTGACAAAGTCCTTCAAGTTATCCTGGAGGACAAGAGGTTGACAAGAGGCTAGGCAGATTTGGGACTGCTTGAATGATCAGATCCAAGGTGTGGGTCAACATCAGCATGAAGGGAGGTCTCTAGTGAAGTGCCCTGGGGATCAGTCCTTGTGCCTGTGCTTTCAATGACTTGTATGATGGTTTAGGTCGAAGCCTTATCAGATTTGCAGATGATACACAACTAGAAGGGGCAGCTAGGTGGCATAGTAGCTAGAGTGATGGACCTAAAGTTAGGAAAATCCCATCTCCCTGAGTTCAAATCCAGACTCAGATCCTTACTAGCCCAGACCCTGGGCAAGTCACCTAACCCTGTTTGCCTCAGTTTCCTCATCTATAAAATTAGCTGGAGGAGGAATTGGCAAAACCACTCCTATATCTTTGTCAAGAAAACCCCAAAAAGGGATCACAAAGAGTTAGACAAAATGAACCGGCTCAACAACAACTACACAGAAAGAATAGCTAACATGTTGAATGACAGTGTGAGGATTAAAAAAAAAATCAACCCACCAAAAGATTTAGCTAAATCAGATAAAATAAATTTAATAGGAATAAATTAAAGTACTAGACTTGGGTTCAAAAAATGAACTTCACAAGTATAATATAGGAGAGTTATGTTGAGATAGAAATTAATCTGAAAAAAAGGTCTTGTGATTTTAGTGGTTCAGAAATGCAGTGCATACTTTGGTAACAGTTGGCATGGTAGCCAAAAGACCTAATGAGATCTGGGGGTGGTTAGATGTCTCAGTGGATAGTGCACTAGCCCTAGAGTCAGGAGGACATGAGTTCAAATCTGACCTCAGACATTTACTAAATGTGTTACCCTGGTCAAGTCACTTAATCCCAATTGGCTCAAGAGCTAATGAGATATTTAAGATAGCCTAGGGACTGGACCTGTGATTTCATTGGCATGGGGAATACATAGGTGATACAACTCCCTCAAGTTGTAACCTTCTCTGCAACTCATCCTCGTAGTTACCTAGAGCTTTGAAAGGTCAAGTGATTGGCCCAGGGTCACACAGCCAATATGTGTCAGAAGTGGAAACTGAGCTCAATGATTCCTGGTTCTTCAAGGCTGGCCTGGCCCTCTATGCAGCACCACACAATGACCTGAGCAAAGAAAATGCTAGTGCTACTGGATTCTGCTCTGGTCAGACCGCATGTGGAGGACTGTCTTCAGGCTTCATGTTTTAGAAAGGACACTGATAATCTGGACAGCCAGCAGAAGAAAATGACCAGGATAACTCTAGACTGTGCCAGATGAGGCCTGACTGGAGGAGCTGGAAGTGTTTAGTTGGAAAAATGATGTGAGGGCATAATCCTAAGGGCACTTGAGATCTCCCTTTAAGTTCTTGAAAGGTCATAGAATGATAAGCGGAGAAATAAGACCTTTGGCTTGTTCAGAACCAGGAATACAACGGAAGTTACCAAAAGGCAGATTTAGGCTTGGTGCAAGGAGAAACTTCCTAATGATTAGGGCTGCCCCTAAGTACAATCAGGGGGCTGCCTCAGGAGGTAGTGGCAAAGGCCGGATGACCACTTGTAAGGGATGTTGTAGAGCAGGGGTCCTTAACCTGGGGTCCACACAGAGAGAGGACGTCTGTGACCTTGGTGGGGAAAAAAATTCTATATTTATTTTCATTGAGTGAAAACCTCTAAGTAAAATTTAGCATTTCCTTCAGTTATTAATACAAGTAACAAACCCCAGTTATATCAATAGAGTCACATGTCCAGTATGTAAGAGGCAGAGCTCCAACCCAGGTCTTCCTGGCTCTGAAGACACCTCTCCATCCGCAGTGCCATGTGACCTCTCTAAACTTTAAGGTGCTATCTAAAAGTAATTTCTTACTTGGTGGAGACTGTAGAGTGGGTGCAAGGGAGGAAGGATGCTGAAGCTGCCACTAGAAGGGCATTCTGAGTAATACTGACTTGATTCTCTCTCTCCTTCAGGTAAACCGATTCAACAAAAGCAGAGACCGGGCACTGTTGCTCACTGACAAGCACCTTTACAAACTGGAACCCAACAAACAGTACCGTGTAATGCGGGCAGTTCCCCTCAGCCATGTGAGCAGGGGTACCAGGAGGGAAGGTGGCATGTGGTGGAAGGTGGGCTGGGGGGGGATGCCCAGAGTGCTGGGTGGAGACAGTTGGTCCATGGAAAAGTATTCACTGAACCCTCATTCCAAGCACCTGACTCATTAAGCATATTAAAGGAAGGGGAAGTAAGAGGAATGGAAAGGAAAGGGAAAGGAAAAGAGGAAAGGGACAGGGGAAAAGAAAGGGAAAGGGAAAGGGAAAAGGAAAGAGAAACAGAGGAGAAGGGAGGGGAAGGGAAGAGGAGGAATTCAATTCAACTCAATACAGCTAACCCTTTTTAAGTACATGTGCTTGGTGCTAGGGACTTGAAGATGAAAAAAAGAAACATTCCCTGTTCTCAGGTTGCTTATAGTCTACAGGGAGTTGAGGGAGGGGGATGTAGGGAATATAACATATACACAGATAAGAATAATCCAAGGTAGATAATGTGATTGAGGCAAAGGAGAGGTCCTTCCTAAATGCTCTAGAAAGAGGGATGAGAGATCACTTTCACATGTGGCAGGGGAAACCAGGGAAGGCTTCCTAGGGGAGGGTGGCATCTGAGTTGCTTCCTAAAGATGGGGAAGAATTCTGAACGTCAAGAGATGAGGAGGAAGGAGAGGACCAAGCAAAGGGAGAGGGGAATTTGAGCAGGAAGAGCTCACTCCCACTTTGAGGGTTCACGAAAGGCCTCTATGAAGAGCTACATCTGAGGTGGCCCTGAAGGTAGGGAGGGAACAGACAGAGATCGATTCAGGGAGAAAGATATTCTGAGCATGCAGGAGAGAATGAACAAAAGTAAAGTAATGGGGAATGGCTCTGGCCGTGAAGCATGTATAGTCTGTGAAGGGGAGAATTATGAGATGAGATTGGCAAGGTAGGTTAGAGCCAGACCTTAGCCTCTATCTTGGGGATGAATGGACTGAGAGGAAAAGATTGGATGTGGATGTTTAAGAGCTTCATCGGGAGGTCAAGGGCACTAGGGCCCCTGTTCCTCCCCTCCTCCCCCCCATAGCATGAGAAGGAATTGTAAGACACAGAGAAGGGCAAGTCAGGCATGGGGTAAACACACACACACACACACACACACACACACACACACACACACACACACACACACACGCATACACTTCACAGTTGAATCAAAGGCACAAAAGATGGGCATTTGGGGCAGTGTCCATAAGTGTCTCAAAAGTGGCTGATCGCCCTTTCTCGTGTACCTCTTCCCTCCAGGTGACTGGGTTGAGTGTGACAAGTGGTCAGGACCAGCTGGTGGTGCTACATGCCAAGGGCCAGGATGACTTGGTGGTATGTCTTCACCGAACTCAGCCTAAAATGGATAATCGCATTGGGGAGCTAGTAGGCATGCTGGCTGGACACTTCCAAGGGTAAGATATGGTCATGGAACAGTCACCACTGGGATGATGTGGTCAGCAGTAGAGAGACTCTGCCTGGAGGAAAGTGTAAAATGGTAACGTGGACTCCCAACAGAGTCCTTTGCCAGGAACAGGAGGTAGGACCAAACAAGGGGCCAAGGCCCCTCTCTCAATACCACCAAGACTTTCTATGACACTGGGGAGGCAAATTTTGGAGAAGTATCGGAAGGGCCCAGGTGTCATAGGAGCTCTAGGGGAGGACACCTCCTCAGGAGCTAGAATGATGGGGTAGTCTAGCACCTTGAATCTAGCCCATAAGACTGGGAGAAACAACTAAGGTTTGTCTAGCATTCTAGGTCCTGGTGTTTCTCTTTCTACAGAGTGGGGCAGGACCTACAAGTACGTGTTTCAGACTGCATCCAGCTGAACCAGCGTGGTCGCCGGCGCCATGTGTCTGTGGAGACAAAACCTGATCAGCCCATGCCAGACTTTCGTCGTAGCCGTGATGGCTTTGTCCTCCTTTGGCCAAGTCTCTGAGTCCTATGGGTCTCTTCTCTGTTGCTCCAGGGTTTTCATGGCCTAAGCATGGAGCCCACATCACAAGTAGATTTTTAAAAATTCAGTTCTAGAATGTTGACCATCTTTGTGTATATGTATACATGTACGTGTGTGTGTGTGTGAGAGAGAGAGAGAGAGAGACAGAGACAGAGACAGAGACAGAGAGACAGAGACAGACAGAGAGAGGGAGAAAGGAGGAGGAGGAGGAGGAGGAGGAGGAAGAAGAAGAAGCAGAAGAAGAAGAAGAGGAGGAGGAGGAGGAAGAAAATATTTCTTTGCTTGAGCTACAGAATAACTTGAATGGTTTATGATAAAAATCAATTGGTGTATTATTTGATACTTGGTATATACGGCATATGAAGAGAATAGTCCATCACAGACTCGTAGCCACACTCAATTCTGTTAGCCTAGGCAGCCATCTATAGAACATTAAATACCAGCCACAAGCACAGGGGCCCAGACCTCATCCTTTTGTCCAGTCGCCAGCCCACTTCCTTCAGTTATATTGCTGAGCTCCCTTTGTATGGGCCCACTGATACACACACCCACCTTTGAGTGTTTATGTCTCTCTGCTGTCAACAAGTTCTTGGGCCTGTTGTCTCCCTCATTGAACATGTATGTAGTGATCCTTTCTTTCTTATTCTCATCTCCTTTCTTCCAGCTGGAATTTACTCAAGTTTTCCCAATGGGTCCTTGAGATTAATCTTTCCTATATAGTCATAAATTAAAATTCTTTCATCTGGAGCAAATTCACCAGGAGAAGGGGAGTTATAGAGATGACAGAAGAAGGGGTGTCCAGCCCATATCCCATTAGGTTTTGGGGAGGAAGACTAACTCTGGGAAAGGCTCCCCCTGGGGAGATTAGAGGGTCAGGAACTTATGTCACTGAGTGGTAAAAGATCACAGTATCGGGATAGTGGTTGCCTTGGGAAGGGAGATACATGTCTTCCCATACCCCCAGATTGTGCAACAAAGCCTCAGACTGCTCAATTTAGTTACTTTCTCTTTCCCTGTAAATACTCAGTTGACAGCAAATTAGCATTGCTGCTAATCTCTATAATTTGATGTATTTCCCACTGAAAGCCCAATAGGTTTATTCAGTGATTTGTACATTCAAAGTAGCAGAAAGGTATATGGGCATAGCCCTACAAAAGTTGGTAAACAGGAACTGAGTACCCCTCCCTATCCCTTATGGGTGGGGCCCTCAACTGCAAAGCAGTAGCAAAATAAGTCTAAACCTGGTCTGCCAGAGTAAAAGGGACCTCTGTCCTTGAGGAGTCTTCAATCTGAGGAAGATCTCTGATGAGACATGCAGGCGTCCTCAGAGGAACCCCTTTTGTGATGGGGTAAACCCCATCTCTGACCTCAGGAAACCCCTGTTTTGATGGAGTGTACATAGCATTGTCCACCCACATCCCCAAGCTCCACCAAAACAAAACAAAGCAAAAACACCCAAACCTTCTCAGAACACCTTAAGAATGACAAGGATACAGAAAATACAATGAACATTGTTCATTAAGAGCTTATAAATATAGGAAAGGCAAAATCACAGTTTTTCGGGGGAGTTAATTAGGGAAGGCTTCCAGAAGAAAGTAAGAGTTAAGGTCTGCATAGAGATGAGGAAGTGTGGCCATACAATTCAATTCATTAACATCAGTTGTTTTGTATTTTGGGTCTTTTGCTTTGAGTACGGACTACCCTGTGCTAAACACTATAAGGCATGAAATAAGATATAAGATAAAATTGATTTCCTCAAAGAACTCATACTTTGGGTGGGGAGATAGGAGAGATAAGATTTTTTTAAAAAATAATGCAAGATAGCCTAGGGCTTAGGCAAAGAACTCCCTGCTAGATAGTTAATCTGCCATATTGTAGAGTTATTTCATGCAATGGGAAAGGGGATGGACTAAGTAAGCCCTTTTGATTCTGAGAGTCTGGTAAATTTCACTGGCTGTGGCCTTGCCTGGAGTCATTAATGTTAAAAATAATTAAGTGGGGAGGGAAATTAGAATGGCTTATCAAGCTCACTGACCTACATTTTACAAACAGCACTCTTTCCTTTTTTTTTTTTAATTAAAAAGTCAGACTCTTTGCAGCTCTTACAGCAGTTCTCTTTCCACCGTTTTTATCAAAGACCACTGATGGTGGCTCAACTCTTCTCAGCACTCTAAGGAGCAAATTGGCTAGACTTGGGAACTTGAAGTCGTTATGGCCAATTAGGTGCTTTCTTCTTCTTTTCTTATTTATTTTGTGTTCCAAACCCTAACAGACAATTTCGTTCTATCCTTTCCATTCCAAGTGTCATTCCTGGAAGGGAAAACAAGCAAAATGAAATAAGTAACTCTGCTTCCTTTCCCTAACACATATCCACCCCTAGGAATGGGTCCTGTCCCTCTTCTGACCTTCCTCTTTTTCTTTTTTTTTCTTTCTTTTTTTTTGCTTTTTGGAGGGCAGTTGGGGTTAAGTAACTTGCCCAAGGTCACACAGCTAGGTTTTTGTTTGTGTGTTCGTTAAGTGTCTGAGGCCAGATCCGAACTCAGGTCCTTCTGACTCCAGGGCCGGCGCTCTATTCACTGCGACACCTAGCCGCCCCCCCCCCCCTTTTTCTTAATACAACAACAACAAAAGAAATCCTTTTTTCCCCTTGATACTTCATCACTAGTCAGCTCATTCTGACTTTTAGTGTACTGGAACCTATTCTTGCAGAATCATACCCGAATGGATATGATTTTTTTCCCTTGCATGTGTCTGGTCATGGTGTTATTATCATCCTATCTTTGCCAAAGGGTAAGCAAATTTTAAAATCTAAATTGGTTGGTGAGTTCCAATTTTATCTACACTGTTCTTTTTAATCACTTCCCCTATTTCTTCCCCTTTTGAATAGCTTTTATTTGCATTTCCAGAACTTAAAGCTTAAGAGTATATCACTCATATGACAAGTCCTTCATTTATTTAAAGTTAGTTGTCAAGTCATGGTGTTGAGGTCAGGGAACCATAAAATGTTGAGGTTTAAGGTTTAGGGGTGCTCGAGACCCCAAAATACCAACACACTGGGTCCTGCTGAATGAATTCAAGTCTTATCTCAGTCGAAGTAAAGCAAAGTTTATTAAAAGTTTGCCATAATGGGTAGACTCTTTAGGAGCCTAGGTATCTGTGATTCTTGTATTGGACACTCTGGCCAGAATAATCTGACACAGAGTGAGTCTCCACTCTCACGGAGGCAAGATGGAGCTTATTATATACAACTTATATACAGAAAGACTGTGGGAGGGTTCTAGGGGTGGTCTGGAGGAAGAGTTTGGGGAGGGTCTTGAGGAGGATTCAAATGAGGTCAGACTCCAGTAATGAGACTAAGGGTGGGAAATAACTGGAGGCTACCTGGAGATGACTAACCACAGAAGGTTAGGTTAGTTTAAGGGTAACAGATTTGGGTATAGAAATTTTGGGAGGATCAAGGGTGGGAAGTAGCTGGACAATGGAACGGCTTATGGCCTTAGACAAATGCCTTATCAAATGGGAAGATTCAAGGAGAGTTCAAGGGGGTTCTCAGAGCCTGAACCTCTTTCAAGAAGAGTTCAAGGGGGTTTCCAGAGACTATACCTCATTAATGGGATCATAGTTTTAGAACCAGAAGGAAACTAAGACCCTGCAGAATTTTAGGCCAGGGCATCCTCTTTCACCTTTCTTCAAACCTTTTGAAATCCATTCTCCTTAAATCTAAGGTTTATGTCAAATTCCAGATGTCTTTCCTGTTCTCTACCATGAATTCAGAGGTAGAGTGGTCACTATCTCTCAGTCCCTTATAGGATGTTCAACAATGCCCTCATCAGGTTAGTGACTGTAAAGTTAAATCACTGAACAATGACTAATGATGTTGGCCCAAATAAACATTCAGTGTTCTCATAAGTTGGTATATGTTGGGCTATACAAATTGTTAGAATCACAGCAAAAAAAAATATGATTACCCCCTTTATTTCTTTTCATCCTGTGCAACTCCAGTTCACATCCTCCCATAAATCTTCCACAGGGGTCCACCCAACCTACTAGGGGCTTTGCTCTAGATTTGCAAATATAGCAACAGAGGACCTGAGCTATCTGTTTATCCCAGCAATTTTCCATAAACAGCTCTATTCTGGGTCCCTGTTTTGTTTGCTTTGAGTCAGAAATATAGTCTTCATAACAATATCAAGAAACAGTGTGACATAAAATTCTTCAGAACTTTCTAAAGCATGTACTTTAAGCACAGTGCTCTGGTCCCATGGAGACCTATATTCAACTGCACTTTAAAGAGGCACTATAATGCCTTCAGTTGTCCAATTTTAGTAAATATCTTGTCTTTGTCTCCAAAATGATTGTTGTATTGATGAGGTATAGACTCTGGAAACCCTCCGGAACTCTCCTTGAATCTTTCCACTGGATCTGGAGTTCATCTGGGGTGATGGGCTCTTCCCAGTTAATTAACTGCCCTTTCATTGTCTGGACCTGGACCCACCCTAGACCCCTACTCCCTTAATTCTATCTAGACCCCAGTCTCCTTTAGGCACGTGGTCCAGGTCCCTGGCATTCCTGGCCCTTCTCTGTTACCTCACAGTCCCCACAGCCTATTGGCCATTCCATCAAGATCCTCCTTAGATCCTTTCTCCAATTGCCCCAGACTACTTGGCCACTCTTAGATCCCTCCCATATATTTCCGTATATAAGATCCATCTTGTTTCCATGAAAGTTCACAGATTCAATCTGGCTGCTTGCATTAGCAATACAAATGCACAGATTCCTTTAGAGTCCAGCCAACAAGACAGATTTTTAGAATCATGCCCACTTTCTATCAGTGTTCTAATAAACCTTGTCTTTGGCTGAAAGAAAGCTTGGGTTGAATTCATTTGGGCAGAACCCTCCTGTTGTTATTTTGGGGTCCCAACACCTCTAAACCTCAATTGTATCAAGTAATAATAATGAGGTCAGGTTTAATGTTCTCAGTGCCCAGGGCAACCTCTATCCCTGCCCCCATACCTATTTCCCAAAGGTAGGGTAATAGACAGTAGCTTCTGCCATACCCAGTCTGCATTTCTTTCTTTTTTTTTCACTGTGAGTAGAAATTATTTATTCTTTTTTTTACTTTATAGGCTCTTTGCTTCTGATTTTTTAAAATTAAATTTTGTTTATTTTTGGTTTACATCATTCATTTCCACAAGATTTTGAGTTACACATTTCCTCCCCATCTTGCCCTTACCTCCCACTCCAAAACAGCAATTCCACTATATACCCCTCCCCCAATCTGCTCTCTCCTATATTCTCCCCCATTCCCCATCCAACTTTCCAGTAGGGCAAGATGGATCTCCATATCCTGGTGCCTGTATATCTTATTTCCCAGTGCATGTAAAATAATAATAATAATTTTTTTAAACATTTGATTTTAAAACTTTGAATTCCAGATTCTTTCCCTTCTTTCCTCATCACCCACCCTTACTGGGAAGATAAGCAATTCAATATAGGTTGTACATGTGTAGCTAATGCAAAACATTTCCATAGTAGATATATTGTAAAAGACTGATTATATTTCCTTCCCTCCTATCTCACCTCTCACTTGTTCTATTCTCTATTTTGATCCTGTCCCTTTTCAAAAGTGGGTGCTTCCAACTTCCCTCCCCCCCAGCCTGCCCTCCCTTTCATCACCCCCCCTTTCATCCCCCTCTCCCCTACTGCCCTGTAGGGTGAGATACCCTATTTAGTGTGTATGTCATTCCCTCCCTGAGCCAAATTCAATGAGAATAAGGCTGACCCATTTCCTTTTGCCTTCCTATTCTTCCTCTCCATTGTAACAGTTTTCCCTTGCCTCTTCTATATGAGATGGTTTACCCCATTCAGTCTCTCCCCATCTCCTCTCATATTCTTCTCTCACCTCTCAATTTTTTAAGTATCATCCCTTCCTATTCAATTGGTCCTGTGCCCTCTATCTATGTATACCTGTACACATATATACATACACTCACATATGTATTCATATGTCCATATACCCTCCTATATAAACATATATACACACATTTATATTCACTTCAACTATCCTCATACTGAGAAAAGTTTCATAAGTTACAATTATTGTTTTTCTATGTAGGAATGTAAATAGTTCAACTTTGATAAATTCCTTATGATTTCTTTTCCCTGTTTACCTTCTAATGCTTCTCTTGCTTCTTGTATCTCAATGTCAAATTTTCTACTCAACTCTGGTATTTTTTTTTTTTTTTGCTTTTTGGAGGGCAGTTGGGGTTAAGTAACTTGCCCAAGGTCACATGGCTAGGTTTTTGTTTGTGTGTGCGTTAAGTGTCTGAGGTCGGATCTGAACTCAGGTCCTTCTGATTCCAGGGCTGACGCTCTACTCACTGCACCACCTAGCTGCCCCAACTCTGGTATTTTTTTTATCAAGAATGCTTGAAGGGGCGGCTAGGTGGCGCAGTGAGTAAGAGCGCCGGCTCGGAGTTGGGATGACCCGAGATCGAATCCGGCCTCAGAAAATGAGCACCCACACACAAATAATGACTAGCCGTGTAACCTTGAGCAAGTTACTTACTCAATTGTTAAAAAAGAATGCTTGAAGTCCTCTATTTCATTGAATGACCACATTTTCCCCTGAAACATTATACTCAGTTTTGCTGGGCAGGTGATTCTTGGTTTTAATCCCAGCTCCTTTGACCTCTGGAATATCATATTCCAAGCCCTTTGATCCCTCAATGTAGAAGCTGCTAGATCCTGTGTTATACTGATTGTGTTTCCACAGTATTCACATTTATTTCTCAAATGAATCTAGGATGTGGCACTGCCACAAGTGCTTATAAAGTCTAGGGGAATAGCCCAGGGCTTGGAGTCAGGAAGACTGAAGTTCAAATCTGGCAGATGCTTACTTGTGTGACCTTGGGCAAGTCACTTAACTGGTTTGCCTCAGTTTCCCCATCTGTATAATTGAGATAATAATAGCACCTAGTTCACAGGGTTATTGTGAGGATCAAACACTCTTTGCACAGTGTCTGGCACTTGTAGTAGGCACTTTGTAAATGTTACCTATTATTTTTATTAGGTAAAGAGGTAACTCAAATTTCATGGCTGCTGGAAGTCAATTACTCCCACTCACAGAGTTGTTCTAGATTCTAGAAGTTCCCCTTAGTGTTTTTGTAGAGTCAGGAGTGCTTAGTTTCCAATGATGCAGTCACTACCACCAGCTAATCCAAGGCTGCCATTTAGGGCAACAATGGGAAGGGTGAAAGTCCAGCAACTTCTGGGTGTTTGAAGTTAGAACGTCTTTCTGTGTTTGGGGGTGAGGGAGCATGCTGTAAATGGGGGGAGACCTGCCCAAGGCAGAAGCCTTAGCCTGTCCTTCCCCACCAGGTGTTTTCTTCTCAGGTATGTGCTGAAAACCAACATGCTCCAATTTCTGGAAAAGCCTCCCCTTCTAAACTAGATAATTTATAGATGATCCTTGGAGGCATCACCAAGATTCCCAGCCTTGTGAAACAGATTTCCTGTTTGGAATCATATTATTTCATTCAATGACCTTCAGTGACTTTTCGCATTTAGTCTAAGATGTTTTGATTGATTGATTGATTGATTGATTGATTGAGACATGTCTTTACCTCATTAAGATATCAGAACTAAAATGGGGTAGGAAAGTTTAAACTCCAAGCTTATATACACACCATAGAGTCAAAAAGCATTTGCCATTTTTTGTTTGTTTTTAAAATTTATTTATTTACTTTTAGTTTACAACATTCAGTTCCACATTCCCTTGAGTTTCAAATTTTCTCTCCCTACCTCTCCTCACCCCTCCCCAACATGGCAGCATGCAATCAAATATAGGTTCTACAAATACCTTCACATTAAACATTAGTCAAGTTGTAAAGGATTATAACTAATGGAGTGAACAATGAGAAAGAAAGGGCAAAACAAAACAAAACAAAACACAAAAGAGAGAGCAAGTAGTTTGCTTCAATCTGCATTCTGACTCTGTAGCTCTTTCTCTGGATGTGGATAGCCCTTCCATCATGAGTCATTTGGAGTTGTCTTCTAATTATGTATTGCTGAGAGGAGCCCAGTCTATCAAAATTAGTTGTCACACATCCGATGTGTCTGTAATTGTGTACAAAGTTTTCCTGGTTCTGCTCTCCTCTCTCAGCATCAGTTTCTATAAGACTTTACAGGTTATTATGAAGTCCGTCTGCTCCTCATTTCTTATAGCACAATAGTATTCCATTACATTCATATACAACTTGTTTAGCCATTCCACAATTGATGGGCATCCCCTTGATTTCCTATTCTTTCTCATCACAAAAAGAGCTGCTATAAATATTTTTGTACATACAGGTCCTTTTCCTACTTCTGTGATCTCTTTGGAATATAAACCCAGAAGTGGTATTGCTGAGTCAAAGGGTATGCACTTTTTTATATCCCTTTGGGCATAGTTTCAGATTACTCTCCAGAATGGTTGAATCAGTTCACAACTCCACCAACAAGCATTTGCCACTTGTACTGAATGATATTGTGAGAAACTTACTATAACCCCTGTACATCCTGGCCCACCGCCTGATTGTTGCTCTAGTTTTTGCAAACATCATTGCTATACGATTTCAGGGTTCATAATCTTAAAGCTCTGCACAAATGTAACATTTAGCCATCTAATGCTTACCATTTTTCCCTTTCTCTAGTGCTTACCAATGCTATAGTAATTCTGTTACATAATTAATCCAAGTTTCCAATGGTTCTTCCCCAAGGTACAGGGGGACATAGAAACAAGTCCTTTCTTTAGAAAATACCCAACTTGGACCTGTGACACCCTTGTGGCCCAGGATATCCAGACCCTTGTACCATTCATGGATATAGTGACTTTATCAAACATTTTAACTCATCCACAGGCAAACATTCTCTCATGATTGTGGTCTCAAACTCTCTAAGCAAGCCATCTTCTTTAGATGGAGACTTAGTGATCAACTGCCAAATACCATCTCCTATAGTTACTAAGTCAAGAATTTTTGGGGAAGGAGGGGGGAAGGCAAGGCAATTGGGATTAAGTGACCTGCCCAAGGTCACAGTAAGTGTCAAATGTCTGAGGCTGGATTTGAACTCAGGTCCTCCTGACTCCAGGGGCCAGTGTTCTATTCACCTCAACACCTAGCTGCCCCCTTAAAATCATGTCAAGAATTTTTGAATGATCAACTGTTTCTGACAGTTTACAAAAAGCTGTCTGGGTGAGATCTCCCAAATTTTACTTTTTGATGAATATTTCACATTCCCCCCAATCTATTATAGCTTCCTTTAATGTTTTTGTGACCTTATTTCTGCTTTCTGGATCTGCTCAGGCCCTCATCATGCTTCTAGAACCATTATTTGATACCACATTTTTAAGATCTTGGCCCCTGTTAAAATTCTAATTAAAATCAGGTTCAGCAAGTCAGTAACACAAATAGCAAGCAGACAGTTGTGGGGTGTGGGGTGCCACCTAATAATGAAAGCAGTAAATGAAAACAAAATATATTGCCATGTTAACAATGATATTGAGGGGTGGCTAGGTGGTTCAGTGAATAGAGCACTGGCCCTGGAGTCAGGAGGACCTGGGTTCAAATCCAGCCTCAGACACTTAACACCAAAGAAAACTAGTTGTGTGACCTTGGGCAAGTCACGTAATCCCAATTGCCCTCCAAAAAGCAAACAAACAAAAACCCAATGATATTGAGGGGTGGCTAGGTGATGCAGTGAATAGAGCACCAGCCCTGAAGTCAGGAGGACCCAAGTTCAAATCCAGCCTCAGATACTTAACACTTACTAGCTGTGTGACCTTGTGACTTAATCCGAACTGCCCTCCAGAAAGCAAAACAAAACAAAATAAAACCAATGATATTGAAAAGTAACCACCAGCAATGAGTATACAAAAAGGAAAATAACATTAGTGAATTCGATGCCAAATACAATTAAGCTTCAATGTAATCAGTATCATGATATTGTTATTAATTCCTCCTGATAGTGATTAATAACAGTGCAATACCACTGTAATCAACAGATAAAATGCATTAATAATGGATGACCTCCACCAACATGATGTGTTAAGAATTCTTTGGGACATGATAGCTTGACCACAAGAGAAGAAAATCCCAAGGACAATATATGTGTGTGTTTCTGTGTGTATGCATGTATATAGATATTTACACATATAACATCTAATGTTATACATGACATAATGTTTATAAGACATTATACATGTAAATACGCACATACATAAGTATATATGTATAAATATTCATAAGTACAAATATATTTTAATGTGCATATTATATGTTCTCACCATATTAAAAAAAATACTCGTGAAGAAATGAGGAAAGTTTCAAAGTGAAGATCAAAAGGAAAACAAATATTTTCAGGGAAAAAAACAGCTGAAAGGGAAACATCTTCCAGCTCAAAAATTCAGAAACTTAAAAATATCCTAGGATGAACATCTCCACGTGACAATTACAAATCCCTACATGTGTATGTGGCTGAATATTCTGCAATTTCCTGGTTTGGCTAAGGCCCTTCCACAACTTGTGCCCATGTGGGCATAAAAGTAGGTCTCAAAGACATGCTCTCCCCCAGAGTGGAGGATGGCTGGCCAGGGTGTAGTCTCATGACTCCACCGAGGAAATAAGTAATAAGATAAGGACGGGGCAGATTGAAAGATGAACGTGGTATAAATTGGGAGAAAGAAGCCCAAAGTTACCGAATCACAGTGACAGAGATGGGACTGAAACATTCTAGGAGCAAGGTATTGCAAACTGATCAGAAGCTTTATGTTGCTCTGCCTAGGGACAGCATTGTTTCTCATGGGATCCATTTCTCCATCATTTTTTCATGTAAGCAATATCCAACTTCCCATGGGCCTTTACAATGACATCTGCTCACTAGAACAGGAGGTCTGTGCACACACACACACATACATACAGTACACATATATGTATATATGGCTGTTTTTCAACATAACTGGTTTCCTTTGTAATCCTATGTGTTTTACTTTATGCACTTAAACACATTATTCTAAGAAGGGATCTAAATGCCTCACCAGGCTGACAAAGGGATCCATTAAATAAAAAAGGCTAAGGACTCCTGCTACAGAAGCACAATTAAGACAGGTCTAGGGTCCTGCTTCCACAGTATTGATTGTGGAATATGCTATCTTTGACCGAATAGGCTATCACTGAGATAACAAAAAGTACTGTGGTGGGGTTGAGTTCAGGGTGAAGTATTTAATTTAGCCACCAGGTGACACACTTTAGTCATTCCTCTGAAAGATTTGTATACAATGGCCTCATATGGTATTTTCCTCTTAATCCTCCATCCAAGTCTAGTCTCTAAAATGAAATGTTAACCAAGATCTTAAAATAAAAAGAAATCTACTAGTTAAATTTTGGATCATTGCTCCCACACCACAAGATATTTTACTTTCTCAGATCTGTTGGCACTCAGATTCAGGCACTTAGTATGTGATCACATAGCTTTAATAACATGGAATTAAAATGCAAGGAAAAAAATAAATATATAAAATATAAAAAAACATAAAAAATATATAAACATATAAATATAAAAAATGCTCCATCCCAGATGGGAGTAGTTCCCAAGCTTGCACACTTATGGCTCATAAAGAGGAGCCGGGAAAGGACATTCACTTACTCCATCTCAGACTGATGGACTCCAGGGAGGTGAAGATAGAACTAGGTGTGATGTCAGACACTTGAGACACACTTTAGTGTTCGTCCTGCTGAATCATGAGGATATGAGTACGTTTGCCTGCTGATTGTCCAGGAAGCAAATGCAATTCCTGCAGGAGGTGGGATGGGGTGGAGTATAGATATCTACTGTGTGATTTTGATGGGGAGGGGGGAAGGGAAAGCTTGGAAGGATTTTTATGCCGTAGTCTCTGGAGACATTATCTCCTTGTCTCCTGTGAGAGTATGTCTTTAAAAAGGAGAGGGGAATCCTGGGAAATTGAAATTTCAGACCTTACTAGAAGTGGTTGCCTTGATTTGTCAGGAGTTATAATGTTGTAACTTACTTTTGATCCCATTCAGGACTTGAACTATTATCTATGATGTGAGTGTGTAATTGTTTTGATCACACAATGTTAAGGAGATGAGAATCTCAATGGACATGGGGTCATGAGCTATTTTGATAAATGTATGGATTATTGTTGATAATTTTCATAACTCTCCATCCTACACTAGTGAGTCAGAAACTTCCGATGAGACACTGAGAGCTGTAGGACCCAGGCAAGTCCATTGGTACCTGAGAGGAACTGAATGGGAGCTAGGAGAGGGTAGCCTAAACTCTTAGTGCTCTAATTAATGGCAGATGAAGACACAGCAGAGGGGCTGCTCTAGTCCTACCCTGCTCTTTTCTGCCTCTAGAGTCATCGGCGAAAGTAAAAAAATTCCTGTCTTTAATAAAATATAATAATAAAATTCTTTCTTGTATTAGGTAGCAATCTTCCATTTCTTCTCTGATCCATAGCTCCCTCAATTCCTAAGCTAAAAGTAATCACCCCCCCCCTTCAAATATCCTAGACCATTTTGTCTAGCTTTCTCCTTGTTCCCAAAGCATTTTAAAAATTAGTGCGTTTTACACTAATGCATTGTTGATGGAGTTGTAAACTGATCCAACCATTCTGGAGAGCAATTTGGAACTATGCCCAAAGGACTATAAAACTGTGCATACCCTTTGATCCAGCAATACAATAGGTCTTGTATCCCAAAGAGAGCATAAAAAAGGGAAAAGGATCTACACATACAAAAATCTTTATAGCAGTTCTTTTTGTGGAGGCAAAGAGTTGGACATTGAGGGGATGCCCATCAATTGGGAAATGACTGAACAAGTTGTGACATATGAATGTAATGGAGTACTATTGTTGCATAAGAAATGATAAGCAGGTGGATTTCATAAAAACCTGGAAAGACTTACATGAGCTGATTCTGAGTGAAGTCAGTAGAACCAGAACATAGTACACAGTAACAACAACATTGTGCAGTGACCAACTTTGGTAGACTTACCTCTTTCCAGCAATGCAATGACCTAAGTCAGTTCCAAAAGATTTATGATGGAAAATGCTATCCACATCCAGAGAAAGAACTATGGAGTCTGAATGCAGATTAAAGCATGCTATTATTTCCTCTTTTTTGTTTTTTATTTTTTTTCTTTCTTGTGGTTTTCCCCTTTTGTTCTAATTCTTCTTTCACAACATGGCTAATATGGAAATGTTTAATATGATTGTACATGTATAGCCTGTATCAGATTGCACACTATCTTGGGGAGGGGGGAATTTAGAACTCAAAATCTTGTGAAAAATGAATGTTGAAAACCAAAAATAAAGAAAAATTTTAAAAAGAAAAAAAAAAAGAAAATGGGTACATTTCCAGCCCCCAGCCTTTCCTAGATGGCAGCTCTTTGAAGGCAGGTCCCATGTTATTTTCCCTGTGTATCCCTAGTATTGAGCTCATGGGAGTCACTTAAGAAATGCTTGATCTGGACTGAACTAGAGTTGATAAGGGAGTTGGAGAGAATACTATGATAGAGAGGGTAAAACTGACCATTTATTTCATACAAAGTTTATTAATCCGAGGGGACCAGGGCAGAATTTGGTGCCAGAAGCAGAAGTTAAGGTGCAGATTCACCCCAGGATCCTATCCCTTATTGTCACCTCATCCAGAAAAAATGTCCCGGAGTCTCCTATATCCATCCTGCAGGATTCTATATTTTAGATAAATGAGATTTGCAAAACTCCAAATAAGGCGATCCAGAAAACCAGTACTCAATGCTTCAGGCTGCAGAAAAAAGTAAACAGGACTCCTTAGGCTATAGTCTCTGGGGGTCAGACTAAAAAGACAGGAGAAAACTGCACACCAAGAATCCTGTCCTCTGTTGTAGCGGTCCTCCAAGTGGGGGGCTAGGGGAAGAGTGTGTATGATGTGACCCCAAGAGGTAAATGCTTTACCAATTGGAGGGGGGAATATGGGGCACACCCCCCCCCGAGAGAGACAATCATGAGGTTTGTCTACAGCTATAATCACAACTATCCTTCACCCATTACAATCCAAGAATCTCTCATTCCACCCCCTTGTGCAGTTGTGAAAGCTTCTAATCTTATCCCATCCGAGCTACCCAGAAGCTCTTCAGGGCAGGAATAACCCAAAGTCCAGCAGCTGAGCAGGCCTCATTGGGAAAATGTCTTCACAATCATAGTATACTAGCCAGAAAATTTTCTTTAAATGATGGGGTGAATTTAAAGACACTGCCTTTAAGGGTTTGGAGATGACTGCCCTTTAGGGTCATAGCAGTTAGAGTTGTGAAAGACCTCAGAAATCAAGCAATCCAATCTCATTTTAGACAGGAGGAAACTAAGGCTCAGATCATTACACATCTAGTAAGTGACAGACCCAGAATTTAACCTCAAATCACCAGATTTTGGGGCCTCCAAAATCCAGGGGTCTGTCCACTGGATCAAGCTAGCACAGGAGGATAATGCCTTGTGGGTTTCTTCCTTGTTAATTCATTTTTTTTTTTTTTAAAGCAATTGGGGTTAAGTAACTTGCTCAAGGTTACACGGCTAGTCGTTTTGATTTATGCATGGGTGCTCATTTTCTGAGGCCGGATCTGATCTCGGGTCATCCCAACTCCGAGGCCGGTGCTCTTACTCACTGCACCACCTAGCTGCCCCTTTAGGGCAATTGGGGTTAAGTAACTTGCCCAAGGTTACACGGCTAGGTTTTTGTTTGTGCGGATTAAGTGTCGGAGGCCGGCTCCGAACTCAGGTCCTTCTGATTCCAGGGCCGGTGCTCTATTCTCTGCGCCACCTAGCCGCCCCTGTTAATTCATTTTTTAAAAACATTCATTAAATAAAAAGTTTTCCTAGAATACCCACTTCCTGTTTCAGCTCTGCCATTTACTAGCTATATGACTTTGGGCAAGGTCACTTCATATTTCTGGTCTGTTTTCTCTCTATAAATTGGGATTGAGGGGGAAGGAGGGTTTGAACCAGATGGGTTCTAAGGTTCCTTTTAGTTCTAAATCTGTGATTAAATCTCTGGAAGAACAAGTCTAGGCCCTTCCTGTCCCACTGCCCCCTCTACTTCTCCCCTTTCCTTAGGACTCTGAAACCAGAGATCCCTCTAGCTCCACAACTGGAGTTGCTGGATGGGGAAGAGAAATATTCCTACTTCTGCAGCTATATCTCCTACTGTGCCTGGAAGAAGAAAGGGAGGCTAGGCAGACGACAAGGTTCAAAAGAGGGCAGAACGGTCAGTTGACCCCAAACTCTTCTAGCTACAGATCTAGCCTGGAGTTTTGGTCTCTTCCCCCGGGAATTCCACTGAGGAGACATCACTTACCCCACCACAAAAAATATTGAGAGAGGGCTGAGTAGCGTCCAAGGAGATGGTTCCAGAGCATTGTTTGACCAGCTGTGAAGGTGTTGGAAAGACTGGGCTCAGAACTGGGAGCCTGTGACATCTACCTCTGACATGCCAAGGATAGCAGCGGTTCAAGCCTGGTCCCACAGGCCTGCCCCAAACCAGCCCAGTAGAGGTGCTTTCCTCTGCTTCTAATCTTGAGAAAGTCACTTTCCTCAGGGCAGTAGGAAAGTAGAGCTCATCTTCCTGGGGAAGATCCCCAGAAAGAGATTGCCCTGACAGTCCTCCTCCTTAGCCCATGATACACTCACCCCATTCTCCTTAAATTTACATTCATCCAGATTGTGTTGCTTGGTATTGGGGCAGACAGTCTCCATCATGGTAAAGTTCAGGGCAAGGGGAATAGCAGGATCATTGTTCTGGGGAGGAAAACAGAATAGTCTTTCAGCATAAGGCCTCATTTGAGCTTATTCAGGGCCAGCAGGAAGCTATAGTCATATCATAGCATTTAGTGTTGGAAGTCACATTAGACATGGTCTAATATGACCCTTTCAGGGGTCTAAGAAGCCAAAACTGTTTTCATAATAATACTATGATGTTTTGATGTTTAATATGACAAATATCAACAGATAACTTACATAAAAGCTCTTTGGAGGGGTTCTCAATCATTTTTAAGAGGATAAAAGGATTTGGGAGGAAAAAGTTTGAGAACTGCTACTGTAGGGTATCAGGAGAGGGAGATATAACTATGACCTAGTGTTAGTAGGGAGAGCTTGGGTTATACTCTGACATGTGAGTATGGTTGGATGGTCAGGGGTTGGTAAAGCATTCTAGGTAAAGGAATAACTTGAGAGAAACATGGAAGTAAGAATAAACCTGCTGAATAGGAGGGAAACTTCACACCTCTAAAATGCTTTCTCATTCCCAAGATGTTTTCCTCACAAAGACAATGTTAGTTGAGCTGTTCAAGAATGCTTAGCCATTTTTAGAGATGAGAAATGGAGGCTTAGAGAAGGAAGCAAATTTGCTTAGATCCCAGAAACTAGTGTCAGACCTGGAACTCTTACCCAGGTCTCCTGACTCCTCAATTCTCTCCCAAATAGGAGATTAGAATATTTGGAGTGAAATGTTCCTTTTGGGATAGCTTGACAGGCTAGAGTTCTTTCCCCATACTCACTGCCCCAGGCTGCAGATTCAAAGTCAGGAGTCGGAAGAGATTGCCTGAGATTGACTTCTTGCTGTAGTTGGTGATGAATCGTTTCACCAAATTCTGGTAGCTTAGGGTCTGGTCAGCAGCAAATGGAGTCATCAGGGTAAATAACAGTAGCAGCAGTGGTGGCAGCCACATGATCCAACCCCTCTCCATCCTTATCCCCTTGGTTCTCAATGCTGTGATCTGGAAGGAGCCATCCTTTATTCATTGCCTCCTTCCTGGTCTTACATGGGCAACATTGGGCCCCAACAGCTTTCTGAGGTCTGTGGTTTCCCCTTTCTTTTGTCATCCTTCAACACTTGTCCAAAAGGTCTGAGTTTCCCTCCAAGGTAGGGAGGTATTTCTTCCTCAATTGCTTCATGGAGCCTTGGAGTGTTAGTAGAAAGGAGGCACTGGGGAAAGAGGGGAAATAAGGTAAACAGAATGAGGAGGAGGACTGAGGGTCTAAGCTGGTGAAGGGATGTGAAGAAATGTAAAGAAATAAAGGATTTCCCCTTTTTTTCTTCTGTCTTACAGAGTCCTAAAGTCAGGTCGTATCCTGGATGGGTTTCCCTTCCAGTTGCCCAATTACTTTGCATTAGATCCAGGATTGCTCAAATCTAGCTCAGAAAGTCCCTCTCTTCCATCACATCCAATTCAATATTTAGTAAGCATCTATGATATTTAGGACCTTGTGTTCACCACTGGTTAAACAAAAATGAAAATACACTCAGTCCTTGTGCTCAAGGAGCTTATAGGCCAATAGTGAAATAACACTAGATTCAATTCAACAAATGTACTTCCTAGGGGCAAGAGTAGAGGAAGCCTGGCGTAGTGGATAGATAGCAAGCCTTGGAGTGCAGAAAGCTTGGATTCAAATCCCACCTCTTAAACATACTGTCTGTATGACCTCAGGCAAGTCACTTAAGCTTCCTCTCCTCCCAGGTTCCACACTTTAAATCACTTTCTCATCCTCTTCCCCTCTTCTCTTTCTTTGCTCTAGTCACTGAGGACAAGGTGGCTCTTTCTTTTGCCAAGGCCCATCCCTCTGTTAGTCCCATCTTCTCCCATGCCCTCTAGGAGCTTTCCCTTTCAATCATTCTCTCTCTCTACTTTTCAAATTCATCTTATCAAATGACTCTTTCCCTCCTGCCTGTAAAATACTCAGACCTCCTCCATTCTTGTAAGAATTTTTACTTGGCCTTACCAGCCCTTCAAGCTATAATCTTATCTCTCTTCACAGCTAAACATGTAGAAAAAAACTGTCTTAACTTGTTAGTTTTACTTTCTCACTTTAACTTCATTTAAAAAACTATTATTTATTTTTAACATTAAAAAAAACCTTTCAGTTCCAAATTGTCTCCCTCCCTCCCACCTCTCCCCCAACCATTTAGAAGGCAAGCAATATGATATCCATTATATATGTGAAATCATGCAAAACATATTCCATATTAGCCATGTCACAAAAAAGCAAGAAAAATAAAGAAATATACTCCAATTTCCACTCAGAGGTCATTATTTCTCTCTCTGTATCACTTTCCCTGTCCCTTCTAATCTTATTTCCCTGTTACCACTTGACTGAAAAACTCTCAACAAGATTGCCAAAGATCACTTTATTGATAAATTCAGTGGCCTTTTCCTAGGCTTCATTTTTCTTGAATGTTGGTCCCCCCTCTCTAGGATATTCTGTCCTCTCTGGTGTTTTGTGATACTGCTCTGTGGTTCTCTTCTCACCTGTCACATTATTTTTCTTCCTCTCCTTTGTAGGCTCATATCCTGGCCCCTACATGTAGGTATACCCCAGGATTCTGTCCTGGGCCTTCTCTCCTATAAGGTATTTCCCTATATCTTAGTACCTCTTAGATTATTATTATTATATTCAAAACATCATTGTAGTCACCACCAACTTCCATGGATTCAATAATCATCTTGATAAATCTGTTAGTTGATTATATAACTTGGATACCATACCGGTATCAATGAAATTTGCTATGAAGATTTTTTCCCCCTATTTTATAACTTTCCTTCTTAATCTAGGTGCACAAATTTTGTTTGTGTAGAAGTTTTTCAGTTTCATGTAATCAAATTTATTTATTTTATTTTGTAATTGCCTCTCTCCCTTCTTTGGCTGAGAATACATCTCTTACTGATAGCTGTGAGAAGTGTATGATTTGTTTCTGTTCTAATTTCTTAATAATATGTCTTTAATATTAAGGTCATGTCTATACTTAGAATGTATTGAGGAATGTGGTATAAGGTATTGGTCTAAGCCTAATTTCTGCCAGACTGCTTTCCCAGAAGTTTCTTTTCAAATAAGAAATTCTTGGGTTTTTTTTTGCTTTTTGGAGGGCAATTGGGGTTAAGTATCTTGCCCAAGGTCACCCAGCTAAGTTTTTGTTTGTGTGTGCTTTAAGTGTCTGAGGTCGGATCCGAACTCAGATCCTTCTGACTCCAGGGCCAGGGCTCTACTCACTGCGCCACCTAGCCACCCCAAGAAATTCTTTCTAAGCAATTTATTTTGCTGGTTTATAAAATATTGAGTTATTGAGTTCCATTATTCAATGGATGATTTGGAAAAGGAAGAAATTGGATGCAGGAAAACCAATTGGGAGGTTATTTCAATAGTCCGTGCAAAAAAAAAAATGATGATGTCTCTTCTCTAGTCTGTTCCATTCATCTATCTTTCTTATTTTTAACTAGTACCAGGTGGTTTTAATGACTACTGCTTTATAAAATAGTTTAAGGTCTAGAAGTGCTATTCTGCTTTCATTCCTACGTCTTTTCATAATATCCCTCTATAGTCTAGATCTTTTCTTTTTCCAAATGAATTTTGTTATTATTTTATCAAGCTCTGTAGAGTATCCCTTTAATTAGTATAGCATTAAAAATGTAAGTTAATTTTGATAGTGTTGTCATTTTTATTATATTGACATGACCCAGCCATGAGCACTGAATCCTGTGCTAGCTATAAAAGTTGTTTATTTTTTCAAGGAGAACTTTGTAATTGTTTCTATAGAAGGGATGAGCATGGTGATAAATTGACTCCCCCAAATTTTATACATCTTTTTTTTTTAAGCAATTGGGGTTAAGTAACTTGCTCAAGGTTACACGGCTAGTCATTATTTATGTGTGGGTGCTCATTTTCTGAGGCCAGATTTGATCTCAGGTCATCCCAACTCTGAGGCCAGCGCTCTTACTCACTGCGCCACCTAGCCGCCCCAAAATTTTATACATCTTTGTAGTTATTTTAAATGGAATTTCCCTAAATCTTAGTGCCTCTTAGATTTTTATTATCATATGGAAATGCTATTGATTTTTGTGTATTTATATTGTAGCCTGCTATTGTCTCAAATTAGTGTCTTTGCTAATTCCATAAGATTTCCTAAGTAAACTATCATATCACTAGTAAATAGGGTTTGTTTTATAACCTACTTACTGACCTTGATGCATTTAATTTCCTTCTCTTGTCCTATTGCTATTGCTAGCATTTTCAGAACTATATCAAATAATAGTCAGAGGGAGTAGGAAGCCTTACTTTATTCTTGTACTTATTGGGAAATTATTGAGAAAGGTTCTAGTGTCTTCTCATTGCATATAATACTGGCTTTTGATTTTAGCTAGATATTGTATTTTTAAAATGTCCTTTTACGCCTGTTCTTTGTAGGGATTTTTAGCATACTAAGTGTCTTAAATTGTCAAAGGCTTTTTCAATATCTATTAAAATCTATTAAGATGTGGCTTTGGATGTTTTTATTTTGGGTGTTTTGTTTTTAATTTCACTGGAATATTTCAATAGCATCTTAATTAGTCTTCCTACTACCAGTCTCTCCCTTCCCTAATCTGTATATACTCCACCAGTTGTCAAATTGCCATCATAAAGCACAAATCTGTTACTCCTCGGGTCAAGAAGCTTCAGTGGCTCCCTATTGCCACTAGGATAAAATACAAATTCTTTTCTTTGGTCCAAAACTCCTTTTACTTTCTGGTTCCAATTTATCTTTCCAGACTGATGACATTTTACTTTCCTTCAAGTATAACTGATCTCTAATCAAACTGGCCTACTTATTGCTCTCCTTACATGACATTCTAACCTCCTACCTCTGGGCACAGACTATCCTCCAGGTCTGTAATCCTTCCCCTCATCCCTGCCTCTTGGAATTCCTTGTTTCCCTCAAGGCTCAACTCAAGTCCCAAGTCCATCAAGAGACTTTCCTGATTCCCTCAGTTGTTAGTGTCTCCCCACAACTCACAATGTAGTCATTTTATTCATTCTATATGTACTTCTCTGTAAATGTGTCCTATCACCCTAATAGAATGTAGACTCCCAGATATTTGTTTCCCCATTGCCTAGCACCATTCCTGGCATATAGTAGGCATGTAATAGATGCTTGTTGACAGATTCGTTGACTAATTAAAAGATCCTTGACTTTTCTTTCTCCCTTAATTCACATACCAATCAGTTGTCAAAACTTTTTAGTTCTACCTACAGTACTCCTTTCTCATCACATCTCTTCTCTCCAGCTCATCCAACCTCTAACTTAGTTCAGCCCATCATCATTTTTTTGGCATAGACTATTAAAATGACTTCCTAATTGGTTTTCCTGCCTCCAGTTTCTTCCCTTTCCAAATTATCCTTCATAGAGCTGCCAAAATAATATCCCCATAATGCAAATCTGATCATTTCACAACCTACCACCTGCTATACCCCTAGTAATAAATTTTCATTGGCCCCCAATTACCTTGTTATCGTCTGTTGTTCAGTTATTTCAGTCATGCTCAACTCTTCATGACCCCATTTGGGGTTTTCTTAGCAAAGGCACCAGAGTGGTTTGCCATTTCCTTCTCCAGTCCCTATTACCTTACGTATGGGATAAAATATGAAATCTTCAGCCTGACATTTACAACTCTCCATATTTTAGCTCCCACTTTCCCGGTCTTATTTAATATTATTCCCTTTCACAAATCAAACTGACCTGTTAGCTGTTCTCCACACATAGAATTCTGCTAATTTAGTGTCTTTGCATGAGTGGTTACTGATGTCTGGAATATACTCCCTCTTCACTTTCTCCTTGTAGGATCCTTCAAAGAATAGCTCAGTTGTCAACTCCTACTTGAGACCTTTCCAGACTTTCTCTTCTTAGGAATAGAGTTCCAAAACCTATTATTTGTCCTCTGCACTGAATGCATTTTTTTATTTTTTTAGATTTTTCTTTTTGCTTTTTGGAGGGGGGAAGGTAGGGAAATTGGGTTTAAGTGACTTGCCCGAGGTCACACGGCTAGTTTTGTGTTGAGTATCTGAGGCCAGCCTGCACTGAGTGCATCTTGATTGCAACAACCACAGAGATGAAAACTGTGGAGCTCAGTAGGCTCAAGAAATTACAGTAAGTATAATAATTGAGGTCACAAAGAATGCCAAGCAACTGAGAGATTTTGAAGCTTACTCTGGCTCTTCAGGAGGTTTGAGCTTAGGGCATGAATACAAGGTATGGCTGAGATGATTGTGGGTCACACTGTATTCTGGATGCTCTACTTCCCTGGCATTTTGTGATACTGCTCTGCTATGGTTCTCTTCCTGCCTGTTGTATTATCTTTCTTAGTCTCTTCTGTATGTTGATCATCTGTATTCTGCTCCTTACAAATGAGTATAGCCCAGGAGCCTACCCTGGACCTTCTCTTCCCTATGTCTGTTTTCTTGGTACTTGCATCATCTCCCATGGATTCGATGATAATTTTGATATGTTAGTTGTTTGTAAAGCTTGAATACCAAACCCTTATCAGAAAAAAATGGCTATAAGTTTTTTTTCTTCACCATTTGACCACTTCCTTTCTTAACTTAGGAGCACATATTTTGTGTGCCACCATCCACTAATGGACCCTAGAACCAAACCTGGAGAAAAAGAACCCTGGGAAAAGGCTAAAAGGAAACTGAAGAGCTTTTAAAGGCATCAAAAATCAGTTGCCCTTTGGGCATTTGCACCTGTTAACTATGATTCCAAAGGTTTGACAGTGATATCTCTAAAGGAGAGGCCAAGAAAGACACTGGCTATATGCCCTGGGTCAGCTGACTGAGAGATCTGATGACCGACTCACCTAGGGGTGGCTAGAAGTTGAGAGTGCTTTGCCCTGAGAGTTGAGGGCAGGGAGATGATTTCTCCTTTCCTTGTGACTTGGACCACTTGGAGACACTTAACAAAGATTTCCTGGGTGTGCCTTGTGGAAAATCAGGTGCAGAAGACTGCATGAAGAGGACTTGAATCTCCAGACCATAGTAGGAGTGCTGGAAGCCCAACTAGCATTCTCTAGGATATTAAAGCTCACATTATACATGTTATTTTTATTGTGGTGAAGATTACATTTTATTTAGATGTGAGTAAGTAAATCTTTCAGGATCATAGAAGTTGGGAAAAGGCTTAAGATCCTGTAGAAATGGATAAACAACCAACTAAAATTATGAATTATTACTGGAAATATTTATCCCTTAGTAACCCTGGAAGGCACTGAAAAAGGGAAATCTAGAAGCTGTCTGCTGGTGAGCAGTGGAAGGAAGTAGGAGCAGCCTGAGCTTGGAGTGCCTCCTGGTGGCATATGAGGATATTGCACCCTGATTAGTGCTTAGCCACACCTCCCATTAGTGCCAACTTAGACACAATAGCCAGGCAAGTTTGGTGGTGGTCTAGTGGATGGAGCATAGGGCCTGGAATTAGGAAGACCTGACTTCAAATCCAGCTTCAGACATCGATTAGCTGTGTGACCCTGGGTAAATCACTTAAGCCTATTTGCCTCAGTTTCTTCATCTGTAAAACGAGCTAGGGAAGGAAATGGCAAACCAATCCAGTATCTTTCCCAAGAAAACCCCAAAAAGAGTTCACAAAGAGTTGGACATAACTGAAAATGACTAGAAAACAAAGACACATTAGGAATCTCTCCCTCTTGAAATATATTATTTTTTATACACCTTGTATTTTCCCATCTGGGTGTTTTGTCCTCCAGTAGCATCTTTGTCCTGGTTTCCCCCCACCATCTTCTAGCACCTTGAATATAGTAGGACATTTAATAAATGTCTGTTGAATTGAATTAAATATACACCAATAAGTCTAACAAAAGTAGTATGTGTTAGGGACCAAGGAGATATAGGCATAAAGTGCTTCAGGATGGGGAGGAGATTGTGAAAGACTTCATGGATTCCATGGCACTGATAGACAGGAGTATGATTCTTGACAGGGATTATAGCTTCCCACAATGGGTCCCCCAAAGAATATTTAACCAGTCTGTCCTTCAAAGAGGAAATACAGTTATCCCTTCCATATCATGGGAGTTAGGAACAGAGTGCCCCTGCAATATGGAAAATCTGAGTAAAATTCTTTGGTCCTCCCTTCATACTACAGAAGAAGTCTGATTTTTTCTTTTTCTTTTATAAGGTGTTTACAGTACCTTATTGTAAAATTTGGGTTAATATCATACAGTATTATACATTTATCTTATGCATTTCTGAGTTTCTAAACATTTTTCTGTGTCATCTGCTAGCCTCCATGTGTTGTCTATGGCTTCCTCAAAACTCCCAATAAATTCCCATTTAATTTCTTATGCTGACCCAAGATATATGGAAACCACGATGGGGAGAGCTGTGATGTGGAAGGAATAACTGTATTGGAACAATTTCCTGGGTTTATGAGGGTGATGTATATACTATGTCAATGAAAGGTAAAACATACAGGAGGGAAGAGTGGCAGATATACTACAATATACATTCACCAAGGAGTCAAAGATTCTCTCTCTCATCTCTGAAACTGCCATGGGGTGGCTGGTGATGGAAAAAGGAGAAAATAATGATTTATACTCTATAATTTCTAAAAAAGCAGGGGAGGAACCATGTGAATGCGGACCAATAAACCTAGCCACAGTCTGAGCCTAAAGCAGGCTATTGGGAGAAGAGAAAAATACTGGAGTAGTTCCTTTCTGAGGGCAGTTTCCTTAAGCCCCTTTGGTCCTTTTCTTCCACCCACAAAGGTTTAATGAAATGCCTCTACTGAAGAATTTAGATTAAGGACTGGATTTGAAGGGAAACTATGTCTGATGAGAAGTAGAAATAAGGGGTGCTACCTACATGAGTGTGGAGGTCAACTAAGAAAGAGATACAGAAGCGCCTTCAATCCTACATAACTGCTAGATTTTCATCAATGATCATATTACATCCCCGTTGGTAAGTCTCTGTCCCCAAAATTATTTCAGGTACTCCACCCACCAAATACCCTAAATACTCTATCAGGAACTAGGAGAAAGCTGGATGTGGAGGTAAGGAAAAGGAAGTCCACCTTGAACCCAAGATCTTTTTTGACTGATGTGCTGATCAAGTTAAAGCAAGAACCAAAGGCCAGGTGAAGTAAACCAAAATATTTAAAATAGATCTAGAAGCTCATTACTTTGAGAATTCCCTTGAACAGTGCAGATTGTGACCTATCAATATTGGCCTATCCTAAGCATATAATCCCAGAAGTTTGTCACGAAGGGATATATCCAATATGCAGGAAGTCTTCTTTAGTCTTTTCTGATATTGCAAAGGTACCAGTGAAACCTTCCAGCTGTTTCTTCTTGTGCCTCACTCTTGTCATGTGACTAACCAGCCTATGTTGGCATCTTTTTGTCCCTGTTCTTCTTTGGTTCCTCATTTGGGTATATGGCATTACTTCCTCATGCCCACCATGTGCTTCTCCATTACCCTGCAGATGATCACCTTTTCTTCTTTGGAGGCAGTGGAATTCTACATTTTGCTACCATATTGCAAGAATGTTAAAATGGGGGGCGGAGCCAAGATGGCGGAGTAGAAACAGCTCGTCCAAGCCTCTCTGCCCCCAGATTCCCCACAAACTATGTAAAAAAGGACTGTGAACAACTTCTGGAGCCCCAGCACCCACAGAACGACACAGAGAAGCTAACCTCCCGCTGAGGACAGCCCAGCAGCCCTGCAGGAAGGACCAGCGCAGCGGTCTGGGAGCTGGCAGCGCACAGAGCACAGAGCGCAGGAGCCGAGCCCAGGTCCGAGTGAGCCGAGGTTTTAGCCCCAGGGCGGCAGGGCCAGCAGCTGGCTGGAGGAACCCCAGAACACCAGGAGCTGTGGCGATTCCAGAATTATCAACATAGACATGCCTAGGACAAAGTAAGAGGTTAGTGTCCTATGGACTTTGGGACTAGTATTCGGGGAATGCGTCAGCTCCCTCCCCTGGGGGCTAGAAGCTGCTGAGGAGACACGCCATTTTGTAGTTTTCAGAGGCAGCTCCAGCTCCCAGCCTACAAATCGTGGGGAGATCCAGCGATCAGTCTTGGGGGGTAATCGCTCTTGCTTTAACCTCCCTGGATCTGGATTGGGATCTAGGGTGGAAGTCATGGGTGGGTTTACAGCTTGCCAGAAATGGAAGTTGCCCCCCACACGTTCGGGACGAAAATTCCTCTAGCTGGCCTTAAAGCCATAGTGTGGCAACAAGCCCAAAAGTCAAGCAATTAAGTGGCAACATGCCAAGGCAAAGGAAACAGAAAAAATGCAACCCTAGACTCCTATTTTGGGGGCATAGAGCGGGAAAAGGACTGTGAGGTCAGAAGTCCTGCTCCAAAAGCCCCAGGGGAAAACATGAGCGGGTTGCAGGCCATAGAGGACCTTAAGAAGGACTTAAAAAATCAAATAAGAGAAGTGGAGGAAAAATTGGAAAGAGAAATGAGAAGGATGCAGGAAAAGTATGAAATGAGGTCAACAGCCTGACTGAGGAAAACAACACCTTAAAAAATAGACTAACTCAAATGGCAAAGGAGGCCCAAAAGGGCAATGAGGAGAAGAATGCCTTAAAAAGTCGAATTTGCCAGATGGAAAAGAATCTCAAAAGTTCACTGAGGAGATTCATTCCTTCAGAGTTAGACTGGAGCAAATGGAAGCTAATGACTTTATGAGAAATCAAGATGCTGTTAAGCAGATCCAAACAAAGGAAAGATTAGAAGGCAATCTCATGGGAAAAAAACCACTGACATGGAGAATAGATCCAGGAGAGACAATTTAAAATTATTGGACTACCTGAAAGCCATGATCAAAGAAAGAACCTAGAAATCACCCTTCAAGAAATTCTCAAGGAAAATTGCCCTGATGTTTTAGATCCAGAGGGCAAAATAGAGGCTGAAAGAATCCACCAATTACCTCCTGAAAAAGATCCCAAAAAGAAAACTCCCAGGAATATTATAGCCAGGTTCCAGAATCCCCAGATCAAGGAGAAAATACTCCAAGCAGCCAGGAAGAAACAATTTCAATATTGTGGAAACACAATCAGAATAGCCCAGGACCTGGCAGCTTCTACACTGAGGGGATCGAAGGGCATGGAATATGATATTCCAGAGGGCAAAAGAACTGGGAATGAACCCAAGGGTCACCTACCCAGCAAAACTGAGTATTTTGTTTCAGGGAAAATATGGTCATTCAGTGGAATAGAGGACTTTCAAGCATTCTTGAGGAAAAAACCAGAGTTGAATAGAAAATTTGACATCCAGACACAAGAAGTAAGAGATGCCTGAGAAGGTAATCAGGGAAAAGAAATCAAAAGGAACTTATCAAAGTTGATCTATTTACATTCCTATATGGAAAAGTAATATCTGTGACTGATGATATCTTTCTCACTATGAAAATAATGGAAGAAGGGGGGTGTGGTCATATGAATACATATGTGAATGTGTGTATATGGTTACAGTTATATATGGATAGAGGGCATAGGTTGAATTTGTTGGGAAGGGAGAATACTCAAGGGATGAAATTATGAGGTGAGAGAGGAAAGTGGCAAGAGGAGATGGGGAGAGACAGGATAGGGTAAACTATCTCATGTAGAAGAAGCAAGGGGAAGTGGTTGCAAGGGAGGGGGAGAATAGGAAGGCAAAAAGGCAAAAACCACATTCTCATTGAATTTGGTTCAGGGAGAGAATGACATACATACTAAATGGGATATCTCAACCTGCAGCAGAATAGGGGGAAGGGGGATGAGAGGAAGGATGATGGATGGGAGGGCATCCTTGGGGTGAGGGGAGGTTGGAAGTACCCACTATAGAAGAGGGACAGGATCATGTAGGGAATAGACCAGGTGGGGGGTGGGATGAGTGGGAGGGAATTATAAGCAGCCTTGTACAACATATCTATCATGATAATGTTTTGCATAGCTAGACATGTACAACATATACTGAATTACTTATCTCCCAAGACGGAATGGGTGACAAGGGAGGAAGGAAATGGATCTGAAATTCGAGGTCGTAACATTAGATGTTTCAAATATATATAAATACTATTATTAATACTCTTTTGCTTGTAATAGGGAGATAAGATGTGCAGGCATTGGGATGCAAAGACTCACCTGCCTCTAATGGAAAAGTCGATGGGGGTATGGGAGAAGGTATGGGAGAGAGCAGATTGGAGGAAGGGATATCTTGTGGGACTGCTATTCTGGGAGGTTGGGTAGGGGAATAATGGGGGGGAAATGATTGTAACTCAAAATCTGGCGGAAATGAATGATGTAAAACAGAAGTTAATAAAACATTTGTTTAAAATTTAAAAAAAAAAAGAATGTTAAAATGTCAGTATGGGGGTGGAGTCAAGATGGCAGAGTAGAAGCAGGACTTCCTCACTGCTCCAGCTTCCACCTCCTCCAATTCATGTAAAAAATGATTGTAAACAAACTTTGGAGATACAGAACACACAAAATGACACAGAGAAGCTAACTTCCCGCTGAAGACAGCCCAGCAGGCTGGCAGGAAGTGGCCAGTGCAGCTCTCTAGGAGACAAGCCCTAGGAGCCAGATGTTTTAGCTTCAGGGTGGCCACAACCAGGCACTGGCTGGAGGGACTTCAGATCACCAGCAGCTGTGGTAGTTTCCAGAATTATCAACCCATAGATACTAAGGACAAAGTGAGAGATCACTATAGTATGGACTTTGGGATCTGGGAGTTTAGGAATGTGGTTCAGCCTTTACCCCCCGGAGGGAGAAGTAGCTGAGGCGTGGCAGCCATGCAGATTCCAACACGTAGCTGCTTCAGCTCCTGCTCTACAGATTGTACAGGGACCAAGCGACCAGTCTGAGGGATAATTGCTCTTGCTTTAACCTGCTTGGATCTGGATTGTGGTCTAGGGTGGAGGTCCTGAGGTGCATGGCCAGTTTGCCAGAGAGGGCATCCTCTCTGAAGTTCCAGCAGCTGAGAAAACCCCAGCAATTGGGACAAAGCTCCCTACTCTGGTAGCAGAGCTCTACTGTGGCAAAAAGCTCAAAAGTCAAGCAATTGAGTAGCAACATGAGCAAGCAAAGGAAGCAAAGCAAGCAGAACAATGCAACATTAGACTCCTATTTAAAGGATCAAAGCATGGAACAGGAGGAAGACAGCAAAGTCAGAACTCCTGCACCAAAAGCTTCCAAGAAAAATATGAGCTGTTACAGGCCACAGAGAAACTTAAGAAGGATTTTGAAAGCCAAATAAGAGAAGCAGAGGAAAAATTGGGAAGTGAAATAAGAACAATGCAAGAAAATTATGAAATGAGAGTCAATAACCTGACTGAAGAAAATAAGACCTTAAAAAATAGACTAACTCAAATGGCAAAAGAGGCTCAAAAAGGCAATGGGGAGAAGAATGCCTTAAAAAGCTGAATTTACCAGATGGAAAAAAGAATCTCAAAAGCTGACAGAAGAGAGTCATTCCTTCAGAATTAGATTGGAGCAAATGGAAGCTAGTGACTTTATGAGAAATCAAGATGCTGTTAAACAGATCCAAACAAATGAAAGAATAGAAGGCAATGTGAAATATCTCATTGGGAAAACCACTGACCTGGAAAATAGATCCAGGAGAGATCATTTAAAAATTATTAGATTACCTGAAAGCCATGATCAAAAAAAAAAAAGAACCTAGAAATTATCCTTACAGAAATTCTCAAGGAAAATTGCCCTGATGTTTCAGAACCAGAGGGCAATATAGAGTTTGAAAGAATCCACTGATCACCTCCTGGAAAAGATCCCAAAAAGAACACTCCTAGGAATATAATAACCAGGTTCTGGAATTCCCAGATCAAAGAGAGAATATTACAAGCAGCTGGGAAAAAACAATTTGAATATTGTGGAAACACTATCAGGATAATACAGGATCTGGCAGTTTCTATACTGAGGGATCGAAGGGCTTGAAATATGATATTCTGGAGGTCAAAGGAGCTGGGATTAAAACCAGGAATCACCTACCCAATAAAACTGAGTATCAAGTTTCAGGGTAAAATATGGTCGTTCAATGAAATAGAGGACTTTCAAGCATGTTTTTCCCAAATACTTTATTAATTTCTGGTTTACATCATTCATTTCCTCCAGATTTTGAGTTAAAAATTTTCTTCCCATTTTCCCCCTACCTATGTCCCCAAAATAGGGATCCTGCAGGATATCCCCTCCTCCAATCTGCTCTCTCCCATATCTTCCCCCATACCCCCTTTGACTTTTCCAGTAGGAAATGGTGAATCTCTATGCCCCAGTGCCTGTATATCTTATTTCCCAACTACATGTAAAATAGTATATATATTTTTAAACATTTGGTTTTAAAACTTTGAATTCCAGATTCGTTCCCTTCCTTCCTTGTCACCCACCCTTACTGGGAAGATAAGCAATTCAATATAGGTTGTACATGTGTAGCTAATGCCAAACATTACCATAATAGATATATTATAAAAGACTGATTATATTTCTCTCCCTCCTATCCCACCTCCCATTTGTTCTATTCTCTACTTTTGTCCTGTCCCTTTTCAAAAGTGTGTGCTTCCAACTTCCCTCCCCCCAGCCTACTCTCCCTTCCATCATCCCTCCTCTCATCCCCTTCTCCCCTACTCTCCTGTAGGGTGAGATACCCTATTTAGTGTGTATGTCATTCCCTCCCTGTGCCAAATTCAATGCAAATAAGGCTGACCCATTCCCTTTTGCCTTCCTGTTCTTCCCCTCCATTGTAATAGTTTTCCCTTGCCTCTTTCATATGAGGTAATTTATCCCATTCTGTCTCTCCCCATCTCCTCTCATTATATTCTTCTCTCACCTCTTAATTTCACCTTTTAAGTATCATCCCTTCCTATTCAATTGGTCCTGTGCCTTCTATCTATGTATACCTATCAATATATATACACACATTCACATATGTATTCATATGCTTTCTATTCCCTTCTACTATTTTCATACTGAGAAAGGTTTCATCAGTTACAATTATCATTTTTCCATGTAGGGATGTAAATAGTTAAACTTTGATAAGTTCCTTATGATTTCTCTTCCCTATTTACCTTCTCAAGCTTCTCTTGCTTCTTGTATCTGAATGTCAAATTTTCTATTCAACTCTGGTTTTTTCTTCAAAAATACTTGAAAATGCTCTATTCCACTGAATGACCATATTTTTCCCTGAAACATGATACTCGGTTTTGCTGGGTAGTTGATTCTTGGTTTTAATCCCAGCTCCTTTGCCCTCTGGAATATCATATTTCAGGCCCTTTGATCCCTCAGTGTTGAAGCTGCCAGATCCCGTGTTATCCTGATTGTATTTACACAATATTCAAATTGTTTCTTCCTGGCTGCTTGTAATATTCTCTTGTTGATCTGGGAATTCCAGAACCTGGCTATAATATTCCTAAGATTTTTCTTTTGGGGATCTTTTTCAGGAGGTGATCAATGGATTCCTTCAACCTCTATATTGCCCCCTGGTTCTAAAACATCAGGGCAGTTTTCCTTGAGAATTTCTTGAATGATGATTTCTAGGTTCTTTCTTTGATCATGTCTTTCAGGTAGTCCAATAATTTTTAAGTTATCTCTCCTGGATCTATTTTCCAGGTCAGTAGTTTTTCACATGAGATATTTCACATTGCCTTCTATTCTTTCATTTGTTTGGATCTGTTTAACAGCATTTTGATTTCTCATAAAGTCACTAGCTTTCATTTGTTCCAATCTAATTCTGAAGGAATGATTCTCCTCGGTGAGCTTTTGAGATTCTTTTTCCATCTGGCAAATTCAACTTTTTAAGGCATTCTTCTCCTCATTGCCTTTTTGAGCCTCTTTTGCCATTTGAGTTAGTCTGTTTTTTAAGGTGTTATTTTCCTCTGTCAGGCTGTTGACTCTTATTTCATATTTTTCTTGCATGGTTCTCATTTCTCTTCCCAATTTTTCCTCCACTTCTCTTATCTGCTTCTTAAGGTCTTCTATGGCCTGTAACCAGCTTATATTTTCTTTTGAAGCTTTTGGTGCAGGATTTCTGACTTCACTGTCTTCCTCCTGTTCCATGCTTTGATCCTTTTGGTCTCCAAAATAGGAGTCTAATGTTGGGTTCTTCTGTTTGTTTCATTTCCTTTGCTTAGTTATGTTGCCACTCAATCACTTGACTTTTGGGCTTTTTGCCATAGTAGGACTCTGCCACCAGGTAGGGGAGCTTCTTTCCCAAATGCTGGGGGTTTCTCAGCTCCTGGAGGTATTAGTTGGGTGCCCTCTCTGAAGCCTGGCAAGCTGGTCACACACCCAAGACCTCCACCCTAGACCACAATCCAGATCCAAGCAGGTTAAAGCAAAAGCAATTACCCCCCAGACTGGTCACCAGGTCCCCCCACAGTCTGCAGGCCAGGAGCTGAAGCTGCCATGTGGCACCTGCTGCACCACAGCTCCTCAGTGGCTTCTCACCCTGGGGGGAAGAGGCCAATCCACTCCCAACTACTGGGTCCAAAGGTCCATACTGCACTGACCTATCACTTTGTCCTTAGCATCTATGTGTTGATAATTCTGGAAATGGCCATAGCTGCTGGTGCTCTGGAGCCCCTCCAGCTGGCTGCTGATCAGGCCCTCCCTGGGGCTAAAACCTCTGGCTCATGTGGGGTTGAGCTCAGCTCCCAGAGAGCTGTGCTGGCCGATTCCTGCAAGGCTTCCAAGTTGTTCTCTGTGGGAAGTTAGCTTCTCTGTGTCATTTTGTGGGTTCTGTAGCTCCAAAGTTTTGTTCAGAGTCCCCTTTTACATAAATTGGGGAGGGTGGGAGCTGGAGCTGCACAGAAGTCCTATTTCTACTCTGCCATCTTGACTCCACCCCCACTTTCAAGCATTCTTGATGAAAAAACCAGAGTTGAATCAAAAATTTGACATCCAGATACAAGAAGCAAGAGAAGCATGAGAAGGTAAACAGAGAAAAGAAATCATAAGGAACTTATCAAAGTTGAACTATTTACATTCCTACATGGAAAAATGATAATTGTAACTTATGAAATTTTTCTCAAAATGAGAATAGTTGAAGTGAATATAAATGTATATATATGTATATATGTATGTATGTATGCATATATATGTCTATATAGGAGGGTATATGGGCATATGAATACATATGTGAGTGTGTATATATGTGTACAGGGATACATAGACAGAGGGCACTGGACCAATTGAATAGGAAGGGATGATACTTAAAAAGTGAAATTAAGAGGTGAGAGAAGAATATAATGAGAGGAGATGGGGAGAGACAGAATGGGATAAATTATCTCATATAAAAGAGGCAAGGGAAAACTGTTACAATGGAGGGGAATAACAGGAAGGCAAAAGGGAATGAGTCAACCTTATTCACATTGAATTTGGCTTAGGGAGGCAGCGACATACACACTAAATAGGGTATCTCACCCTACAAGAGAGTAGGGGGGAAGGGGATGAGAGGGGATGATGGAAGGGACTGTAGGCTGGTGGGGAGGGAAGTTGGAGGCACCCACTTTTGAAAAGGGATAGGGTCAAAGTAAAAATTAGAACAAGTGGGGGGTGGGATAGGGTGGAGGGAAATATAGTCAGTCTTTCGCAATATATCCACTGCAGAAATATTTTGCTTAGCTACACATCTATAACCTATATTGAATTGCTTATCTTCCCAGTAAGGTTGGGTGACAAGGGAGAAAGGGAAAGAATCTGTAATTCAAAGCTTTAAAATAAAATGTTTAATCATATATGTATATATATATGTGTGTGTGTGTGTGTGTGTGTGTGTGTGTGTGTGTGTGTGTGTGTGTATACACTATTATTACTATTATTTTACATGTAAGTGGGAAGTAAGATAAACAGGCACTGAGAGATCCACAGTGCCCTACTGGAATGTCAGAGGGGGCATGGGAGAAGATATAGGAAAGAGCAGATTGGGGCAGGGGATAGTCACTGGGATTGCTATTTTGGGGTGATGGGTAGGGAGAAAATGGGGCAAAAATTTGTAACTCAAAATCTTGTGGAAATGAGTGATGTAAACTAAAAAAATATTTTAAAATGTCAGTATGGAAAAGATGGGCCTTGGGGTTAGGAAAAGAATTTTATAATTTCCAGAAAGTGTTACCATTTCAAAAAAGTAATACAGCCTCCTGTTCTCCTACTTCTCTAAGCCTCATTCATTTTCCATCCCTACTGCCTGGATGAGATATACACGCTTTTGGTCAAGCTCCATAGGTGTTGGATGTGTGTTGATATCTGGGCAATAAACTTTCTTCAGTCACTTGCTCTTTCCTGAGTGGAAACACAGGTCAGCCTCCTTTGAGTGATCACAGATGTCTTCTGGGAAGGTTTAGAATGTCCTAGAGTATTCAGCAGAATGTCTGAGCATCAGCCAGACCTTGCCATCCACAGATATTCTCCCTCAATCTGGATTCTTGAGCTAGATCTGCCTCAGAGTAGCAAATGCCTTTGCAGAGCATACATTCCCCTGTTTTATTCCTCACCTGAATGATCAAAGTTACTTCTGCTGTTAAATCTTTCAAGGAATGCTGAATTATCTTAATGGGGTGGGAGACACATTACTGCAAAGGACTTAAAAGGTAATGTTCAGTTTTAGTGAAAATTTGAGGAGGGGTTTAATAAACAATCAGTACAATGAGAAATTACATCCTCTACATTTTTTAGTTAATTGTGAGATGTAAAGATGTGGTCCACTGTGTGTGTGTGTGAGTGTGTGTGGTATATGTGTGTACTTGGTTCAATCTAGCTGCTTTTCCTGTCTTTATTCTCTTTAGTACCATTTCTACCTCCTTTAAAAGAATATGTGAATGGTACAGTCATATCAGGGACCAAATGTGTGGATGGGGGTGGATGGGGGTTTCCATTGTCCTTCACAGAAAAAAAAAAATAGTTTGTTAAAATGGCTTTTGCAAATCTTTTCCCATTTTTTTCTGTTTGTAGTCCTTACACTTTCATCTTTGAATACCCTTGGAAAGACTTCACTTGAATTTCTCGCTACACTTTCTTTAAACTGGTTTTGTCTTCTGCTTCACTCCGCTCTGAAATCTTCATAAGATTTTATGAATGAGTTTATATTTAAACTTGGTATTGTATTTGGCAGCCATCTATCATCTTTTATTTTTTTTTCATCTATCATCTTTTGGAAAGTATTGCTAGATATGTGCTCATTAAGATGCTTCCTGACTTCTTTTAGTCTCCATTTTGTGGCAATTAATATCTGCGGCTCAATCTTTTGGAAGATATTGTAGTGAGTGTCAGTCATTTCTGATATCTATTTGTTATTTTTAATTACTTATGTAACACTGCTACTTCTCACTTCCCACTGCTTAAAGGCCAAGAAGGTTACATTTCATCCCTCCTCCAGGGTTCTCTGGTATCCTTCAGGGTGATGGGACTATCTAGGCTCTTTGCAAATGAGCCCCTACTAATGATGTTTCCTTAAATGTAGAGGGGATTCTGGTATCACTGAGCCACTAACATACTAGCTTTTAAGAAGGAGCATTTACTTCAAACGATATAATTATAAAAATATAAACTTAGCTCCCCATCACAGGGGAGGTGTAATCTTCCTCTCTTTTTATACCACCTCATTCTCTGGGAAGGGAACAGGGTTTAGATTCATACCTTAACTCAGTTCTTACAGAGCACAGTCCTAAGTTTCAAGTCCAAGACACCTCTTGGGCTCAAGTCCCAGACACCCTGACTTCTCAAGGCTTCCCTTCTAAGATAGTTGTCTACAACATCCCAACTACAATCCCCACTGAAGATCCAAGGTTATCATGGCTTAAACTTCCCCGTCCAGTAGAGTTTTTGCCTGTACATGAAAATGGAGGACAAATGAAACAGAACAGAAACAAACAGCCCCAGGCCCACTTTTCTGAGCTAGGGTAAAAGAGAGAAGCAGGAGAAGGCAGTCTTTCTTGTTTTAAATTAAATTGAATTAAATTTTTTTGGTTTTTGGAGGGCAGTTGGAGTTAAGTGACTTGCCCAAGGTCACACAGCTAGTAAGTGTCACATATCCGAGGCTATATTTGAACTCAGCTCCTCCTGACTCCAGGGTTGATGCTCTATTCTTCCTCTTTCCATTCATGGTCTGGTGCTGTGAATGAAGCGTGATCCTCTGGAAAGAGAGTACAGGAAAAGGTAAATGAGAAAAAACAAATGTCTCATTCTCACCAGTTTGTAGGGAATCAAGAATGCCTCCATATTAGGACATCTGGGCATGGCCGGGCAAGACATTGCTTTACTTGTTTAAATGTTTAGGATTCAGTCATTGCAATTGTATCTCATATCTTTTTCTCATTCTTATTCTTTTTGTTTTTCTTAACAGATTCTGATCTTAGCTTTGATGAGTCCATGGTCTGATTGTACATAGGCAGCTGACTCAGGTATAATTCCCACGTCAATAACAAGTCTTTTTACTATAAATCACCTATACTAAATTCCTTCCTTACTGTGCGTAAGCACTAACAATAAAATAGCTTTTCCTCTTTTGTTTACCTATAACCAGCACAGAAGTGCTGTTTTTCTATAGGGGATATAGCACCTGAATGCAGATAGGAGGAAAGAAAAGGGTTTCTTCAACTGGTGGAGATATGGAAAAGGGGAGTTCCAGGCTTAAGGGATAGGTGGTCTGGGCAGGACAACTAATTGCTGGCTGAATATATAGTATGCAAAGGGAATAACAATAAATAAGTTTAAGAAGGTAGAGTAGGCTGGAGCAACACTTCCCCTACATGAATGAATGATCTGGGGCACAGGAATGGACCTCTAGGTGAGTGACCATCTAGGGAGGAGGGGCCTCTCCAAAGAGCAGCTGGTGCTGTCCCAACTTGGACAGCTTGTTCTGTTGCTTAAGAATCACATTCTACCACAGCAAAGAGATTTCTTACTGGAAGACTGGGGCTCTGAATGTTCTGTTTTTCTTAGAATAGAACAGATTTTAATCTCAGTCTGAGAAATTGTGGTAGCCAACAAACTCTGATGCAAAGACCTTAAAAGTTCAGTGGGGTAGTCAGGGGTGGCTTGGTGCTGCAGCAAATAAAACACGGACTCTGGAGTCAGGAGGACCTGAGTTGAAATGTGGCCTCAGACACTTAACACTTACTAGCCATGAGGCTTTGGGCAAGTCACTTAACCCAATTTCCCTGCCTTCTTCCCTCCAAAAAGCAAAGAAAAAAAAAAGAATGTGGGGTAGTCAGAAGGACAAGAGCTACCAATGCCTGGGTAGTTTGTGGATGTTTGTTATTGTTATTATTCAATGGTGTCTGACTCTTTGTGACCCCATCTGGGGATTTCTTGGCAAAGACACTGGACTCATTTACCATTTCCTTCTCTGGTTCATTTTACAGATGAAGAAACTAAGGCAAATGGGGTCAAGGGACTTGCCCAGGGTCACACAGCTAGTAAGTATCTGAGCATGGATTTAAACTCAAGAAAATGAGTCTCCCAGACTTCAGGCATGACAATCTATTGTGCAACCTAGTTGCCCCATATATCTGGATATCCCATGGCAAAAGCAGAGAAGGGTAAGGGGGATACTACCCTGATCTGAGCGTCAATAGTGTGGATAGGTCCATGGTAGTCCTTGCTTACAATCTGGTGTTTTTTCACACACACACACACACGTATATATATATATACATATATATGTATGTATACATATATGTATACACATATGTATACACACACATAAATACATATAACTTTCATTTTATTTTACTTTTTTCCAATTATTTTTTTCTCCCACCCATCTCCCTCCTCCCACTGAAATATAAAGAAAGACAAAACCCTTGGAAAAATATATGGACAGTCAAACAAAGTAATTTTTTTGTACTGGTTATATAAAAAAAAATATGTCTCATTCTGCATCTACTTTATAACCTTCTGAGGGAGTGCTTGGGTGCCTGTGCTTGAACCTCAGTTTGTAAAATCACATTTCTCCCTAGCCTCAAATCTCCCTAGCCTCGGAGCATTATTTCTGCCTGATTCTCCCCCTGCCAGTACTCTGCCTAGCAATCATTCACAATCAAGACCCAGTCAAATGTTTATCTCCCCTTGGTACAGTAACAAGCTGCAACTATGAATCATTCACTAGATTATCTATAAGTAACTACCTAGCCCATTATATACATCCTGAATCCCTCATTAGCTTGGGACATATGTATACTCCCAATATCCATCTTGTCAAACGTGACATTAATGGGAGGCAGCTTGGTCAGTCCTGACTGCTAGCTGACTCAATGACGTTTCAAGCCTAAAACCACACCTCCATGCAGCCCCACTTTGGGCTATTTCCTGATGAATTCTGGGCAATACGCCTGCACAGTAGATATTAAAAGTGCATGTTCCTTTAAGAACTGACCACTCCTTAAGTGCTCCCTAATCCCATCCTTACTCACCTAGTTAGCACATTTGGGACAGGTTTTACTATAGTTATCCTATATAAATTATAATATACCCCCTCTAAGGTTGCAGGTTCCCTAAGAACTCTTGCCCACTGTATAGTATAACAATAAATCTTTATTTAGAGAATGCTTGAGTCTGTGAATTCATTCCAGACTGCTTTCCAGGAACTCTGAATATTGATGTTCCTGGACTTCCTGAACCCTATCATTTCCATCCTGCTATCAATACAATGTTTTGCAGAAAAGCCCAGGAATTCCAACACACCTATTTCAGGAAATGATCTTTGGACAGAGAGAAGAAAAATGATTGGTCGTAAACTAAAGCGGGGGAAAGGTTTGTAAGCATCCCCAAGATGAGGGGTTAGAAGAGGCCTTCCCAGCCAGTACCTACCTCTGTAAAACCAGGGTCTGAGGTGGAATTGCAATATCATGAGATTGTCATTTTTTATCACATTAAGGAGAGCCTGCTCTGGGGATCTCATCCTAATTGAAGCAGTTAGTGACCCTGGCTACCTAGGGGTCAAAAGATGGACTGAATTGAGTTTAAAATCTGCAACTTCAGCAAAGGCTGGTGAAGGCTTTTCTCTATGGGTCCCTTGCTTTCCTCCAACTGAGGGAGTAAAGATAGGTCTCTGGGTGAGCATCCATATGGAGGAGAGAAACCTCTCTGAGAAGCACATAGGGACTCCCTAGGGGTGTGCCAATAAATTTTTAACAACCAGTTCTCCAAATAGAGGCACAGCCCATGTTTAAATTTAATCTGCATTAACATTTTCTCCATCACTTTCTTAAATCTAGACAGCATTTGCCAACATATAAGGTATAAATGCTCACACTAAACATTCACCAGTTCTCAGGAATTGGTAGGAGAGGGAAGCCCCACCTGTTTCTCCTGGCCTTCTCAGACCTGACAGAATATCTAGGTTTGCTCAGGCCACAGTCATGGCTGCCTCCACCTCCACCCACCATATATCTTTGTGTTGATTTTTTAATAAAGCAACTTTTTTGACAATATACCCAGACCCCTAGTGCTTTAATACAAACCAAAACAGATTCTAATCTCCACTGGAGACAGAACATTTATGTACTGGAGTTATATTATGAGGGTTCTAAAGTGCTAGCTGAGGGGGCTGCATTTTATTCTAACCATCAGGGAAACACTGAAGTGTTTTCAGCAAAGGAATGATATGGTTAGACTTACTCAAAGGAACAATGTTTTAGCAGTTATATAAACCAAGGGCAGCTGTATTTATAGACAAAATGCCTCCAATTGCTTAAGAATCCCCTCATTAGTGGAGATTGATTGACTACTCAATGTTCTATGCCTGGGTGAGGGGCAGAGCTCACAGAGAGCTTGAGAGAAGAGAGATTCTGGTCTTTCTCTGTTCCTTAAGGGACCTCTCCTTGGAGAGAATACAGAACCGTATTTGTTTGGGTGTTGTTAGTTTTCTTTCTAGATTGCGAAAGCCAGAAGACCAAGATTTCCTTCTCTCAAACTCTTGCCAACTCCACCCATCTCAAAGGCACAGTAATAATAAGTAATCAATCTCTACCAATGAGGAAAGTCTTATGTAAATAATCTTTAATCCAACGGTTGCATAAACTACATTTTTTACCCAAGTAGAGGCCAATTAGAGCATACTAAGATTTGAGAAGGAAGAGACCAGTTCTAGCTAGAAAGATCAGAGGAGACTTCATGAAGACAAGATGCTTGGATTTTGAAGAAAAGGAAAGACGTCAATAGAAGGAAATGAAAGTTCTATTGCAGGGACAGGGCATGGCCTATCAAATACATGAGGGGAGAGAGCAAAGGTTGGAGTGGGAGAACAGTAAATAGTCCAATTTGTTTAGAGAATAGGAAATGGGAAGAGGGGGGTGGGAAAATAAGGTTGGAAGGACCTCAGGCTCCCCCTCTGTCAGGCTGGGGCCAGGATATCCCCTCTAGGCTTCTCCACACTTTCTCTCCCCTTTTTTTCTTCCCTTTGAGATCTTTCAGGGTCTCACTCAGTCTTTGCTCTGATACTCTATTGGAGGGTTAGACACTAGCAGATCATTTTCTTTCCAACAAAGAAATAGTTACTGGGAGATTTGGGGGAGGAGGAAAGATGTGTGATCTGGGTTTACTTAGAACCTAGTTCTGCCCTCTTATGTGGCAAGGTCAGGCTTAGAAGTTCCCCAAAGGAGTCTGAGGCATCCCACTTAAGAGTTCTGTCGGAAATTTTGATCTCTGGTCACACAGGCATTTGGATAGAGCCTAAGGTAAAGGAGTGTAGTGCAATGAGTGTTGGTCTGGAATCAGGAGATGAGAGTTGAGGTCTTGGCTCTGGTATTTACTGGATGTGTGACTTTGGGCAAGTCCCTTGCTGATTCTTTTTTTTTTTAAAGCAATTGGGATTAAGTAACTTGCTCAAGGTTACACAGCTAGTTATTTTTATATGTGGACGCTAATTTTCTGAGGCCGGAGCCCATCCCTGATCCTCCCTACTCCGGAGCTGGCGCTCTTACTCACTGCACCACCTAGCCATCCCTCTCTTGCTTATTGTCTCAGGTGCCTCACGTGTATAATTGATAATACTGTCTGTGCTAGCTAACTCCCAGGGTTATTGTGAAGATCAAATGGGATAATGCAGGTAAGGAGATCAATAAACTTTAAAGTGCTTAAAAAGAGAGAGAGAGGTGATTATTATTGAATATAAAGACAAGTAGGACAAAAGCAGTAAGGAAGGAGAGAACAGTGTTGGCTCCAATGGCCCGAGAAGCCTTCATAGAGGCTAGAGAGTAAGATGATTCATAGAATGTCCGGACTGGAAGGGAATTTAGAGGCCATATAATTCATTGTCATCCCCCATAATATGTTTGACAAATAGTTATTCAGTTCAACAAACATTTATTAAGTATATCTAATATGCAAAGTACTCTTCTAGCTGCTGGAAAAGAAGACAAAATCAAGGAATTTGAGGCAAGAAGAGAAGGACACAGATGTATCTGGGAGGAGAGAAAACATCTCAGGCAGTTTTAGATTGTTAACTTCCCCTTGCCCCTCCATTACTGCTGTCAATCAGCAGCAAGTCTTTTGGGGAATCTTTTGACCCCCACCTTCAGTCCTTTGTCCACTTTCCCACTCTGTGGACCCCTCCTCCCAGCCAGTGGGAGTCAGGGACAATAGAGGAAATATGACCCTGCTGTGTTAGGGTTTAAAAACTCTGTTCACCACACATAGTGTGCCTCTTCCTCATGACCAGTCATAGGGAAGACCACCCTCTTCTCCCAGGGGAAGAGAATAAATTCCTGTTCTTTGATAAGAGATCTCCATGTTCTTGAACAAATTTTGGATGAAGTTTTTCATCCCAAACAGATGCTTCTGCTACATTATTATTATTATTATTATTATTATTATTATTATTATTATTATTATTATTATTATTTTGCAAGGCAATCAGGGTTAAGTTACTTGCCAAGAGTCACACAAGAAATGTCAAGTGTCTGAGGCCGTATTTGAACTCAAGTCCTCCTGACTCCAGGGCTGATGCTCTGTCTTTCCTCTTTCCATTCATGGTCTGGTGGTGTGGGTGAAGTATGATCCTCTGGACAGAGAGTACAGGAAAAGGTAGATAAGAAAGAACAATATCTCATTCTCACCAGTTAAGTGAGAATGATATACAACCAATAAAGGAGGCTACCCCCACCCATGTGGTAGGGAATGAAGAATGCTTCCATATTAGGACATCTGGGCATGGCCAGGCAAGACATTGCTTTACTTGTTTAAATATTTAGGATTCAGTCATTGCAGGTGTATCTCATATCTTTTTCTCATTGTTATTCTTTTTATTTTTCTTAACAGATTCTGATCTTAGCTTTGATGAGTCCATGGTCTGATTGTACATAGGCAGCTGAACCAGGTATAATTCCCACGTCAATAACAAGTCTTTTTACTATAAACCACCTATACTAAATTCCTTCCTTAATGTGCGTAAGCACTAACAATAAAATAGCTTATCCTCTTTTGTTTACCTATAACCAGCACAGAAGTGCTGTTTTTCTATAGGGGATATAGCACCTGAATGCAGATAGGAGGAAAGAAAAGGGTTTCTTCAACTGGTGGAGATGTGGAAAAGGGGAGTTCCAGGCTTAAGGGATAGGTGGTCTGGGCAGGACAACTAATTGCTGGCTGAATATATAGTATGCAAAGGGAATAACAATAAATAAGTTTAAGAAGGTAGAGTAGGATGGAATTGAACTAATCCCAAAGCAGTTGTAGAGCAACACTTACCCTAGGTGAATGAATAATCTGGGACATATGAGTGGACCTCTAGGTGAGTGACCATCTTGAGAGGAGGGGCATATCTAGAGAGGAGGGGCCTATCCAAAGAGCAGCTGGTGCTGTCTCAACGTGGATAGTTTGTTCTGCTGCTTAAGAATCATATTCTAGGCAGAGTCAAGATGGTGGAATAGAAACAGGACTTCTGCACAGCTCTGGCTCCCACAACTTCCAATTTATATAAAAGCAGACTCTGAACAAACTTTGAGCTAGAGAACCCACAAAATGACACAGAGAAGCTAACCTCCCACTGAGGATAGCCCAGCAGCTGGGCAGGGAGTGGTCAGTACAGTGCTCTGGGAGCCAACTTCAGCCCCACATGAGCCAGAGGTTTTAGCCCCAGGGAGGGCCTGACAAGCAACTGGCTGGAGGGACTCCAGAATACCAGCAGCTGTGGCTGTTTCCAGAATTATCAACACATAGATGCCAAGGACAAAGTGAGAGGTCAGTGCACTGTGAACTTTGAGACCCAGTAGCTGGGAGTATGTCAGCCTTTATCCCCTGGAGGGAGAAGCTGCTGAGGAGCTGTGGCATAGCTGGTGCCACAGGCAGCTTCAGCTCCTGGCCTGCAGACTGGAAGGGAACCTGACGACCACTCTGGGGGGTAATCACACTTGCTTTAACCTGCTTGGATCTGGATTGTGGTCTAGGGTGGAGGTTCTGGGGTGTGTGACCAGCTTGCAAGAGTGTGTGGAGGCTTCACAGAAGGCACCCAACTAATACCTCCAGCAGCTGAGAAAACCCCAGTATTTGGGACGGAAGCTCCCCTACCTGGTGGCAGAGTCCTATTATGGCAAAAAAAGCCCAGGGGTCAAGTGACTAAGTGGTGACATGAGTAAGCAAAGGAAGCAAAATAAACAGAGTACCCCAACTTTACACTCCTACTTTGGTGACAAAAAGAATCAAAGCATGGAACAGGAGGAAGACAGTGAAATCAGAACTCCTGCACCAAAACCTTCCAAGAAAAATATGTGCTGGTTATAGGCCATAGAGGACCTTAAGAAGCAAATAAGAGAAGTGGAAGAAAAATTGGGAAGAGAAATGAGAACAATGCAAGAAAATTATGAAATGAGAGTCAACAGCCTGACTGAGGAAAATAACACCTTGATAGACTAACTCAAATGGCAAAAGAGGCTCAAAAAGGCAATGGGGAGAAGAATGCCTTAAAAAGTCGAATTTGCCAGATAGAAAAAGAATCCCAAAAGCTTACTGAGGAGAATCATTCCTTCAAAATTAGACTGGAGCAAATGGAAGCTAGTAACTTTATGAGAAATCAAGATGCTGTTAAACAGATCCAAACAAATGAAAGAATAGAAGGCAATGTGAACTATCTCATGGGAAAAACTACTGACCTGGAAAATAGATCCAGGAGAGAGAATTTTAAAATTATTGGACTACCTGGAAGCTATGATCAAAGAAAGAATCTAAAAATCATCCTTCAAGAAATTCTCAAGGAAAATTGCCCTGATGTTTTAGAACCAGAGGGCAAAATAGAGGCTGAAAGAATCCACTGATCACCTCCTGATAAAGATCCTAAAAAGAAAACTCCTAAGAACATTATAGCCAGGTTCCAAAATTCCCAGATCAAGGAGAGAATATTACAAGCAGCCAGAAGGAAACAATTTGAATATTGTGGAAACACAATCAGGATAACACAGGATCTGGCAGCTTCTATACTGAGGGATCTAAGGGCTTGGAATATGATATTCTGGAGGGCAAAGGAGCTGGGATTCAAACCAAGAATCATCTATCCAGCAAAATTGACTATCATGTTTCAGGGGAAAATATCGTCATTCAGTGGAATAGAGGACTTTTAAGTATTCTTGATGAAAAAACCAGAGTTTAATAAAAAATTTGACATTCAGATACAAGAAGCAAGAGAAGCTTGAGAAGATAAACAATGTTTAAATTTAATCTGCATTAGTATTTTCTCCATCACATTCTTAAATCTAGACAGCATTTGCCAACATACAAGGTATAAATGTTCACACTAAAAATTCACCAGTTCTCAGGAATTGGTAGGAGAGGGCAACCCCACTAGTTCCTCCTGTCCTTCTCAGACCTGACAGAATATCTAAGTTTGTTCAGGCCATAGTCATGGCTGCCTCCACTTCCACCCACCATATATTTTTTTTGAAGGGAAGTTTGGGGTTAAGTGCCTTGCCCAAAGTCACACAGCTAGTAAGTGTCTCAAGTATCTGAGGCCACATTTGAACTCAGGTCCTCCTGACTCCAAGGCCAGTGCTGTATTCACTGTACCACCTAGCCATCTCCACCTCCACTCACCATATATCTTTGTTGATTTTTTAATAAAGCAACTTTTTTGACAATATACCCAGACCCCTAGTGCTTTATTATATACAAACCAAAACAGATTCTAATCTCTGCTGGAGACAGAACATTTATGTACTGGAATTATATTATGAGGGTTCTAAAATGCTAGCTGAGGGGGCTGCATTTTATTCTAACCATCAGGGAAACACTGAAGTGTTTTCAGCAAAGGAATGATATGGTTAGACTTACTCAAAGGAACAATGTTTTAGCAGTTATATAAACCAAGGGCAGCTGTATTTATAGACAAAATGCCTCCAATTGCTTAAGAATCCCCTCATTAGTGGAGATTGATTGACTACTCAATGTTCTATGCCTGGGTGAGGGGCAGAGCTCACAGAGAGCTTGAGAGAAGAGAGATTCTGGTCTTTCTCTGTTCCTTAAGGGACCTCTCCTTGGAGAGAATACAGAACCGTATTTGTTTGGGTGTTGTTAGTTTTCTTTCTAGATTGCGAAAGCCAGAAGACCAAGATTTCCTTCTCTCAAACTCTTGCCAACTCCACCCATCTCAAAGGCACAGTAATAATAAGTAATCAATCTCTACCAATGAGGAAAGTCTTATGTAAATAATCTTTAATCCAACGGTTGCATAAACTACATTTTTTACCCAAGTAGAGGCCAATTAGAGCATACTAAGATTTGAGAAGGAAGAGACCAGTTCTAGCTAGAAAGATCAGAGGAGACTTCATGAAGACAAGATGCTTGGATTTTGAAGAAAAGGAAAGACGTCAATAGAAAGAAATGAAAGTTCTATTGCAGGGACAGGGCATGGCCTATCAAATACATGAGGGGAGAGAGCAAAGGTTGGAGTGGGAGAACAGTAAATAGTCCAATTTGTTTAGAGAATAGGAAATGGGAAGAGGGGGGTGGGAAAATAAGGTTGGAAGGACCTCAGGCTCCCCCTCTGTCAGGCTGGGGCCAGGATATCCCCTCTAGGTTTCTCCACACTTTCTCTTCCCTTCTTTTCTTCCCTTTGAGATCTTTCAGGGTCTCACTCAGTCTTTGCTCTGATACTCTATTGGAGGGTTCAGACACTAGCAGATCATTTTCTTTCCGACAAAGAAATAGTTACTGGGAGATTTGGGGGAGGAGGAAAGATGTGTGATCTGGGTTTACTTAGAACCTAGTTCTGCCCTCTTCTGTGGCAAGGTCAGGCTTAGAAGATCCCCAAAGGAATCTGAGGCATCCCACTTAAGAGTTCTGTTGGAAATTTTGATCTCTGGCCACACAGGCAATTGGATAGAGCCTAAGGTAAAGGAGTGTAGTGCAATGAGTGTTGGTCTGGAGTCAAGAGATGAGAGTTGATGAGGTCTTGGCTCTGATATTTACTGGATGTGTGACTTTGGGCAAGTCCTTTGCTGATTCTGAGTCTGGGATGGCTCTTGTGTATAATTGATAGTACTATTTGTGCTATCTTATCTCCCAGGGTTATTGTGAAGATCAAATGAGATAATACAGGTAAGGAGATCAGTAAACTTTAAAGTGGTTTAAAAAAAGTGATTATTACTAAATATAAAAACAAGTAGGGCAAAGGCAGTGAGGAAGGACTGTTGGCTCCAATGGCCAGGGAAGCCTGCATGGAGGCTAGAGGGTAAGATGATTTATAGAATGTCCAAACTGGAAGGGACTTTAGAGGCCATATAATTCAGTCTTTCATTTAATTCAGAGTTATCCCCCATAATATGTTTGACAAGTAGTTATTCAATTCAACAAACATTTATTAAATATCTCTATTATGCAAAGTACTGTTCTAGGTGCTGGAAAAGAAGACAAAATCAAGGAATTTGAAGCAAGAATAGAAGGGCACAGATGCTTCTAGTATGTTATTATTATTTTTTTCAAGGCAATCAGGGTTAAGTGACTTGCCAAGGGTTATACAAGTAGTATCAAGTGTCTGAGGCTGGCTTTGAATTCAGATTCCAGGGCTAGTGCTCTTTCTACCATGCCACCCTACTGCCTACAGCTATTTATGAAATGATAATCACACAGGTTGTCAGAGTGTGAGAAATTCCAGAAAGAAGGAATGTCTTCCAGTCATTTTGAATGGGTGTGATAGAATCTGCATATTGCCTAGTTGAAAGACAAAATAAGTATGCTTCAGAGGCTGGGACAGAATCTAAATCAAAAGTAGGAACCTTAAGCGAGGCAAATTCAGTTGGGGGTGAGTTGAACTGGGATTGAAAGGTAGTCTATTCCAGGTGAAGTTGTGCCCTATGCTCTGAAAAATGAGATGATGGTAGCCAGACCACCAATTCCTAGTAGGATGTGGCAATGAAGTGGGGGTTAGGATAATTTGTACACAGGGTGCTCTGGGAATATAAGTCCAGGGAGAAGGGTCTCAGAACAGTGAGAACCTGTGGGAGGGTTGATGGCAGCTTGAGGACCAGATGAGGGAGGGGGGACAAGCTGGAGGACTGCCACAGGGACTAATCATGCCTCTAGAAGTCCATTCCCTGGACAAAACCCCACCACACTATCCTAGTTACTGCTCTGTCTGGGCTATTTTGCCAGGCTACAACTGGCCACACATTCACAGACATTCATTCCCTTGATGCTGCTGAAGAAAAGACAGTAGTTTTTTTTTAAACAAATGCTTTATTAACTTCTGTTTTACATCATTCATTTCCTCCAGATTTTGAGTTACAATTATTTTTCCCCCCTGTTTTTCCCCTACCCACCCTCCCAGAATAGCACTCCCACAAGACATCGCTTCCTCCAATCTGCTCTCTCCCATATCTTCTCCCATACCCCCTTTGACTTCTCCATTAGAGGAAGGTGAAACTCTGTGTCCCAATGCCTGCACATCTTATCTCCCAATTACAAGCAAAAGAGTATTAATAATAGTATTTATATATATTTGAAACATTTAATTTTAAGACCTCGAATTTCAGATCCATTCCCTTTCTCCCTTGTCACCCATTCCCTCTGGGAAGATAAGTAATTCAGTATATGTTGTACATGTCTAGCTAGGCAAAACATTACCATAGTAGATATATTGTACAAGGCTGCTTATAATTCCCTCCCACTCATCCCACCCCCCACCTGGTCCATTCCCTACTTGATCCTGTCCCTCTTCTATAGTGGGTACTTCCAACCTCCCCTCCCCCCAAGGATGCCCTCCCATCCATCATCCCTCCTCTCATCCCCCTTCCCCCTATTCTGCTGCAGGTTGAGATATCCCATTTAGTATGTATGTCATTCTCTCCCTGAACCAAATTCAATGAGAATGTGGTTTTGCCTTTTTGCCTTCCTATTCTTCCCCTCCCTTGCATCCACTTCCCCTTGCTCCTTCTACATGAGATAGTTTACCCTACCCTGTCTCTCCCCATCTCCTCTTGCCACTTTCCTCTCTCACCTCATAATTTCACCCCTTGAGTATCCTCCCTTCCCAACAGATTCAACCTATGCCCTCTATCCATATATAACTATAAACATATATACACACATTCACATATGTATTCATATGACCATACACCCTTCTTCCATTATTTTCATACTGAGAAGGATTTCATCAGTCTCAGTTATTGTTTTTCCACATAGGAATGTAAATAGTTCAACTTTGATAAGTTCCTTTTGATTTCTTTTCCCTGATTACCTTCTCAGACATCTCTTGCTTCTTGTGTCTGGATGTCAAATTTTCTATTCAACTCTGGTTTTTTCCTCAAGAATGCTTGAAAGTCCTCTATTCCACTGAATGGCCATATTTTCCCCTGAAACAAAATACTCAGTTTTGCTGGGTAGGTGACCCTTGGGTTCATTCCCAGCTCTTTTGCCCTCTGGAATATCATATTCCATGCCCTTTGATCCCTCAGTGTAGAAGCTGCCAGGTCCTGTGCTATTCCGATTGTGTTTCCACAATATTGAAATTGTTTCTTCCTGGCTGCTTGTAGTATTTTCTCCTTGATCTGGGGATTCTGGAACCTGGCTATAATATTCCTGGGAGTTTTCTTTTTGGGATCTTTTTCAGGAGGTGATCTGTGGATTCTTTCAACCTCTATTTTGCCCTCTGGATCTAAAACATCAGGGCAATTTTCCTTGAGAATTTCTTGAAGGGTGATTTCTAGGTTCTTTCTTTGATCATGGCTTTCAGGTAGTCCAATAATTTTTAAATTGTCTCTCCTGGATCTATTTTCCAGGTCAGTGGTTTTTCCCATGAGATATTTCACATTGCCTTCTAATCTTTCATTTGTTTGGATCTGCTTAACAGCATCTTGATTTCTCATAAAGTCATTAGCTTCCATTTGCTCCAGTCTAACTCTGAAGGAATGAATCTCCTCAGTGAACTTTTGGGATTCTTTTTCCATCTGGCAAATTCGACTTTTTAAGGAGTTCTTCTCCTCATTGCCCTTTTGGGCCTCCTTTGCCATTTGAGTTAGTCTATTTTTTAAGGTGTTGTTTTCTTCAGTCAGGCTGTTGACCCTCATTTCATACTTTTCCTGCATCCTTCTCATTTCTCTTCCCAATTTTTCCTCCACTTTTCTTATTTGCTTTTTAAAGTCCTTCTTAAGGTCCTCTATGGCCTTTAACCCACTCATGTTTTCCTTTGGGGCTTTTGGAGGAGGATTTCTGACCTCACAGCCCTCCTGTTCTATGCTTCCATCCTCTTTGCCCCCAAAGTAGGAGTCTAAGGTTGCATTTTTCTGTTTAATTTGTTTCCTTTGCCTTGGCATGTTGCCACTTAATTACTTGACTTTTGGGCTTGTTGCCACAGTATGGCTGCCAGACAAGGGAACTTTTGTCCCAAATGTGTGGGGGGACAACTTCCATTTCTCGCAAGCTAGAAACCTACCCACGACCTCCACCCCAGATCACAATCCAGATCCAGGGAGGTTAAAGCAAGAGCCATTACCCCCCAAGACTGATCACTGGATCTCCCTACAGTTCGCAGGCCAGGAGCTGGAGCTGCCTCTGAAAACTACAAAACGGCGTGTCTCCTCAGCGGTTTCTAGCCCCCAGGGGAGGAAGCCAACGTGTTCCCCAAATACTGGTCCCAAAGTCCATAGGGCACTAACCTCTCACTTTGTCCTAGGCATGTCTATGTTGATAATTCTGGAATGGCCACAGCTGCTGGTGTTCTGGGGTCACTCCAGCCGTCTGCTGACCCAGCCACCCTGGGGCTAAAACCGTGACTCAGGCAGACCTGTGCTCAGCTCCCTGTGCACTGCGTGCTGCGCTGACAGCTCCCAGAGTGCTGCGCTGGTCCTTCCTACAGGGCTGCTGGGCTGTCCTCAGCGGGAGGTTAGCTTCTCTGTGTCGTTCTGTGGGTGCTGGGGCTCCAGAAGTTGTTCAGCATCCCCTTTTACATAGTTTGGATGTGATCTGGGGGGAGAGTGGCTTGGACGGCTGTTTCTACTCTGCCATCTTGGCTCCGCCCCCAAGACAGCAGATTTTGAGACTGTGGCATTTGAGTTGACTCTCTATAGAGGGGAGTGTGAAAACTTGGGATTTCCGTTGTCTGTGTGCCTATTTTTAAGTCTAGATCAGGGAGAGTGAGTCTCTAATTCAGAGAACTGGCAATGAGTAAATATTAAGGCAAGTCAGGGGTTTACCACCCTAGTCTGTGTGTGGAGCTCTGACAGTCTGAGAAGCTCTGGGTCCCGGTGTGATATTGGTTTGGGGGGACAGGAGTAAGACATCTGGGTCTGATTTCATGTCTTTCTAGTAAAATTCTTATTCAAAGGGACAAGCCTTCCTTTAACTTCTCCCCACATACACTGCAGATGTATGCTTGATGTATGCTTGATCACAAGAATCACTGGATTGATTCTCTAAAGTGTACTGGGTCTAAGTAGGTAGCACAATCACCGGGTAATAGAGTCAACTTTCATCCTGCCTTCTCCATGAGCCTCATCCAATCAGTTTCCAAATCTGGCCAATTCTGCCTCCTATCCTATCCAGTTCTGCTTTCCCATCCAACCCCCCTTTTCCATTCCTATAACTACCAGCCTAGAGCAAGCCCTTATCAACTTTCACCTACTGCAATAGCCTCTTTACTGGTCCCCCTCCATCTAATCCTAAGCTTCTCCACTCAACTTCCTAAAGAAATTATCTTCCTAATGAAAACATATGATCTTGTCACTCTTCTGCTCCAAACAAACAAATAAAAAACTTTCAGGGACTCTTTATTGTCTATAGAATAAATTACAAACTCCTGGGGAAGACCTGATATTTAAGACCCTCTTGGCCCCAGTCTACGTATACCATCTTACAAACTGCACCCCTTAATGCTCTAAATATTTTGCTGACAAACTAGATTTCCTACTGTTCCATAGCCTTATCTTGAGCTGCCAAAAGAGAGTTCCCTGTGCCTGGAATGTATCCCTTCTCCTCTCTGCCCATGAAAGCCTTCCCTTTGTCCAAGACCCAGCTCAGACCCCAATTCTTCCCTGAAGCCTTCTCAGGTCTATTGCCCCCCACAGGCCTAACCATGAAGTGATCTCTCTCTCAGATTTCCTAGACCACTTTGTCTAGATGTTGCCTGGTCTCCACCCACTGCCACATGTTACATTGTGTGCTTCCATGCCTGCTCCCACTCCCACCCTTCCTAGATTATAAGCTCCTACAAGGGAGACATTGGGTGGGGGGAGGGTTAGGGGCCATTCATCAGAATGCATGATAAGTACTTAAATGTTCAGCCAGAAATGAACTGAATGGAGGTAGAAGTGTGAGAAAACATGGAGGCAGAGAGAGTAAAACCAGAGTTTATTAATCTAAGGAGACCAAGGCAGAGTGCATGGCCTTAAACAGAAACTGAGATTCAGTCTCACATAGGGTTCTCATCTCCTATGGGAGAAAATTGTTAATTAAGTTTTTATTGTAGTAATAATTCTGGTCTTAACTTTTTCACCCAGTCTCCTCAATAGACCCTGAATAAAAGTGTAAAGTCCAATTTTCTTGTTCTTTTTAGGCTGCAGAGGGAAGACAAATAGATCTTCTTAGTCCAGGGCCTCTGGAGGTCAAGCTGAAGAGGGAGGGAAGAAAAAGCTGACCCCTCTAGGAATGGAGTAACTTAGAGCTTCATGATACTCACAACTTGGAGGGCCCTCCACTGTCACCTGCTGCAAACTCCACATTAGAAAGGAGGAAAATTAAGAAAGATCTTGACCCAGCTGGCAGGTGACAGACCCAGGATTCACCCCCAAATCTTCAGCCTTGCAGCTCTGAAGCCAGTGCTGCCCCAGCCCAGAAAGCTGAAGCCTCAGGGGCTTCTTCATGTTCATTTTGAAAAAGATAAGAAGTCTTCCCAGGACACCCTTCTCCTGTTTCTGTGCCCAGAAGATGTAGGGAACAAGAAATCCTCAGCCCAACCCTTCAAAGCTTCTACCCTCCAGGAACAGCCTGGGACCAGGTCACACTGGCCATGCCCCTGAGATGACCACATCTGAACTCAGAGCCCACTCTTCAGAGTGACTGGCAGGGACAGGGGTTGTGCCCCCAGCCTACACCACACTGGTTCCCCTGATCTATCTCATCACTGAGCTCTTGGGATTAGCAAGATAGCTGGACTGAGTCAGAAGACCTGTTTGAGCTCAGACATTTGTTAACTCTATGACTTTTGGGTAAGCTCACTTCACATCTTTGAGCCTCAGTTTCCTTCTCTGTAAATTGGGGGCGGGGGAGTTGGACCAGATAATTTCTCGGGCTCCCTGCAGTTTAAAATCCTGAAACTGATTCTTTGGAAACAGAGGTTTAGATCCTTTCTGTCCCATCGGCCTTCTTTACTTCCCCTCTTCCCTTTGGACTCTGTAGTCAGAAACCTCTCTAATTCCAGAGCTGGGGGTGAGTGAGGTGAATGTGGGAGAAAAATGCTCCTGCCTCTGTATCTACATCCCCTCCTGGAATCTGGAAGAAGAAAGGGGAGGCCAGGCTGAGGCTAAGGTTGGAAAGAGGACAGAAAGGTCAAAGTTGATCCCAAGTCCCTTTAGCTACAGATCAATTCCAGCAGTCTCCAAGAGAGAAGGCACCATAAACCCCTAGAGGAGTCTGGAGATTTGGGCTCTTCTCCCAGGCCCCCCATTGAGGATCCATCACTTACTTCATCACAGGAAATATTACCAGAGAGGTTGGGAGAATCCAGGGCAATGGCTCCAATGCATTCTTTCACCAGCTGTGAAGGGTTGCAGAGTTCAGGACTGCTAGTCTGCAGCCTTTGCCCCTGACATGCCAGGACTGACAGCAAGCTCAAGCTTTGACCCAAACCAGCTCACTGCGAATATTTTTCTGTTTCTCATCTTTGACAAATCACTTTCCTCAGGGCAGCAGGAAAGCAGAGCTCAGCACCCTCCCTGCCCCAAGGGAGGAATATCCCCACAAAGAGACTAATTCATTCAGACTCCCTCCCCAGCCCAGGACACTCACCCCATTTTCCTTGTAGTCACATTCATCTGAATTGGAATTTTCAGTATAAGGAAACTGATGTTGAAACTCAGAAGTCAAGGAGTAGCAGGATCATTGTTCTGGGGAGGAAAGCAGAACAGCCTTTTAGACATAGGCCATATCTGAGCCCTCTGGGCCCAGGAGCAAGCTATTTAGTGCTGGAAGCGGCCTGTAACAGCAAGCACCTTGGCATACCCAGGATGGTTTCTAGTACAGGTTCTTTGATCTGCTTTTTCAAATGAAAACAACTCAAAAGGGGTTTACAATCTTACTTTAACCAAACATATATATCATTCACTTAGTTCAGGGGGAAAAGTCAGCACCCTGAACTTCAGAAAATACAAACAGAAATTACAAGCAGACAAAAAACACAGACAGAAAAAATAACTCAATTCAACAGACTGACATGGCTTCTAGATGTCTGACAATTGCATACATACAGTGCTAGTTACCAGAGAGAGAAGCACCAACATCTGGGTTTTCAAAGCCAGAAGCTCAATGGCTGCCCAGAGTCTCATCTGGCCAAATCATACAACTCTTCCCTCAAATGAGCCCCAAAGCAAAATCTCAGCTCAGGGAATATATATAGCATTCTCCAGGGTCAGAGAACACCACAACTTTTGTGACCCACTACCTAATTACAAAATAACAAAAGGTATGTGCCTTCCTGAAATACAAGCCTCCCTTAAGCAAGCTTCTCTTGCTGGGCTTGAAGTGAAGCCCATTAAGGGAAGATCTTTAAATTCCCTTACTATTACAGGACCTTAGACACCATCTAGTCTGACCCCATCAATGTTTAGAAGAGGAAATTAAGAACTAGGAAAGCTAGGTGACATGCCCAAGAGCACACTGGCAGCAGTGTCAGAACTGGGGGCATCCAGAACAGTCATTCATCCAAACTGTCTACTGAATGATGTACAGGGTCCCCCTGTGCTCAGCTGCCACATTCCCTGTCCTCAGGCAACACCTCAGGATAGTGGGGAGATAAAAACTCTCAGAAAGGAAAAAAAACAAGTTTAAACCTGTTCAGAGCCACATGAGAGTTCCAGTAGTGACAAGAATCCTGGGTGTGGAGCTTGAACCCCTGGACTGTATTTGTATGCTTAGCTTTGTTCCTGGGACAAAGCAAGGAATTCAATCAATCACTAAGCATTTATTAAGCACCTACTATGTGCCAAGCACTGTGCTAACCACTGGAGATCCAAAAAGAGACAGAAGACAGCCCCTACCCTCAAGGAGCTTACAATCTAATCAGAGGGAGACAGCATGCAAACACATCTACACAAAGCAAGCTATGTGCAGGGTAAATAAGAAATCATTAAAAGAGGGAAAGCATTGGATTCAGAAATGCCTTTTCAGTCATTCACTCCTCCATTTGTTCATTCACTCATCCCCAGTTCTCTTACTTCCTGCTGTTTACCCTTTGCTTCTCTGGACCAGAATTTCCTACTTTCTAAATGGAGGGGGTTAAATTTGGGGACATGTAAGGTCCCTTCCAGCTTGACAGCCTGTGATGCCATGCAGTGCTGTAGGGTAAGGGGAGGGAGGAGAGATCCCTCTGGCCTGGCAGTGCTGATGGGGAGCTTGAGCTCTGCTCTGAGGTGGGGGCAGGATTGGCAAATCAGGGGCAAGGGGAAGGGAATTCAAGGCAGGGGAGTCCTCAGAGGGCTCCTGTGAGAGAGGCCAGGCATGGATTGTTATCCCCAATATACAGATGGGAAAACTGAAACTCAGAGAGGGAACAGACCTTGCTCAGAGTCAGAAAAATGTGTCAGACTGGGAATGAGTACTTAGGTCTTCTGGCTCCAATAATAATAGCAAAATTTAGACATATATGTGTGCATATATACATACATACATACACCCATATATATATATGTGTGTGTGTGTGTGTGTGTGTGTGTGTGTGTGTGTGTGTGTGTGTATACATATACATACTTATGCCTGGCTAATATGTTCCAGGCAACACACCAAGTGCTTTACAATTATTATCTCGTCTGATCCTCACAACAGCTCTAGGAGGTAGGTGCTCTAGTTATATCCACTTCACAGTTAAGGAAACTGAGGCAAACAGAGGTTAAATGACTTGCCCAGCCATACAGTTTGTAAATGTCTGAGAGAGGATTGGAACTCAGGTCTTCCTGACCTTCAAGGCTAGTGCTATCTCTACTCTGCCACCTAGTTGTCCCTCTTTTTCCAGTATATCACAATGTCTCCCTGTAAGGAGACCAAGGTTTTCTGGAGTGAAGGGGTCATATTAGGGAATCTTGGTACCTGGAGCCCTTCCTTACCATCCCAGTGCTACTCACTTCCCCAGATTGCAGATCCAGGATTAAAAGACAGAAGAGGTTTTCTGATCCTGACTTTGTGTTGTATTCCTCAATGAATCTGTTCACCAAATCCTGGTATCTCTTGTCCTGGACATAAGCAAGTGGTGTCATCACCAGCCCCAGCACCCATAGGAGTACCAGCATGGTTGAGCCCCACATTCTGTTGACTAGCAATGCTATGGGCAGAAAAGAATGATCCTTTATTAACTGGCTCCTCCCCAGCTTTACACAAAGGTAATGTATACCTCCAGCCAGTGGGTAGCAAAAGTTTACTGAGCTCTGTGGTTTCCCCCATTATTTTGTCCTTGGTCACCTCTTGTCCCCTCCTTCAATCCCCTCCTGCAGCCCTCGTGTTAAGGACATGGGTTGGGGGAAGACAGGAAGTAAGGGGGAAAGGTGGAGAAGGAGAGTAGGAAGACTAGGCAGGTAGGGCGATATGAAAAAATAAATATTTTTTCCATTTCTCTGTCTTACAAAGTCCTTGAGGGTCTGCAGTTGGGTGGTTGGTCCAATCAGCTGGCACACTGGGTTGCCTTTGCAATAGAGGTAGGTTGTTTAAATTGATCTTTGTATTCTCTGATTATTCCCAAAATGCTCAATTCTCTAAAAACAGAGGGTCTAAGGGTCAACAGAGGTTTCTGGCTCCCTGTATGATTCCTAATTCCCCCTAGTAAAACCTTCCTCCTCCCTGCCTCCATCCCATTCAACTCACCAAATCTACATGCTGACAGATCAGCCCCATAGGCTGTCCATCTAATAGAATATCACAGGCCAATCACCTTTCTTCAGTCAGAAGAGGTGACTCTAACCAGAGCCTGAAAGAGGCTAAGGATTCTGAGAGGAAGAGAGCTGGAGAGAGAGCATTGGTGGCCTGGGGACTCCTGGCCTGTGCAGATCCAAGGAGGTGGAAGATGGAATCAGGCTGAAGAACAGGCCAAGCAGGGGATAGACAGACAGTGAACTAGTCAGTGGGTGGGGAGGGCACAGGAGGAGAAGAATCAACAAGGGTCTGATGTAGGAAGTGGTAGTTTACAGGGAGTGAGGTAGGGATTCAGAAAGGTAGATATGAGGAGAGAGAACATTGCAAATATGCAAAGGCCCAGAGGTGGGAGATGATCTGTCAGATACAGAGAACAGCAAGTAATCCAATGTGGCAGAAACCTAGACTATGTGAAGAGCAGTGAAATGAAATCAGTACAGAAAGAAGGTTGGAGCCAGACTGTGGAAGCCTTTAAATGTCCAAAAGAATGTTTGGATTTCATCCTATAGACCATAGGAAGGCAGGGCAGTGACATGGACAGACTTATGCTTTAGGAATATCAATGTGGCACCTTTATGGTGATTGAAGAAGAGAGACACTAAAGAGAGGAATCCCAATTAGGAGGCTGATGTTAATAATCCAGCTGAAGACAGGCAAAGATGTCAAAAGGTAGAGATGGGGGAGTAGCTCCCCTGCAGCTATGGGAGATGGCTTATACAAATGTGTAGAGGCAGTATTTGGTGCACAGCCAATCTGCTTTTATATTGCTTTATTGACTGTGCCTTTTATTCACCAGGTTGTGGTGAAGAACAAATTAGATACTGTATGCTATCTGCTTTGTAAATAATAATAAAGCAATAAAGGGTTGTGCAAATGTGAAAAAATAGTTACCCTGTTTATCTCTTTTAATTAAATCTATTTTATTCATAATTTTGAAATCATGATAGCTACCCCTATAGGAGAGGTCAGGATGGGGTGGAAGAAGAGGGAGTAGTGTAGTTTGTCTGAAATGAAGAATACATCACTTCTCAAAGACTCCCCCCCCCACCCAATCTCCTTTGTAACAGAAAAGTACAAGCAAGTAAAATAAATAAAAAATTGGCTGTGTCTAAAAACATATGCCTCACTCTGCTTCATTAGTCCAACAGCTCTAAGAAGGGAAGGGAATAAGCATTTATTAAGCACCTGCTATGTGCAAAGAAGATAGGTAGATAAGGCTAGTGTACCTGAAAGGCTTAGGGGAAAGCGTCTTTCTATTCAAAACTATTTATTGCACCATTTTTAGTAGCAGTAAAGACCCAGAGGGTAAGCAGGCGTCTCCTTCTTGCCCTCAATTCTCAAGGAGGACCAAATTGACATCACTATGCTAGAGTCTAGTTTCAGTGTATCCAACGGTGGCTCATCAGACCACAACAAGCTGGGAATGTTCTACCACAGGTTGGGCACACATAGCTTGTGTGAATATTTGGGGTGGATTCTCTGAATTTGCACATCTTCCACTTCTGAGCTATTTCAATTCTGCTTTACAGCACAGCACCTTCTCGAATGAGGCACACCATGCCAACAGGTCCTGTGCCAGTGACTCCCACGTCACCCAATCAATTCCAAAGTTATTAAGAGAGATCTTGAGAGTGTCCTTGCATCTCTTCTTCTGACCACCATATGAACCCTTACCCTGCTTGTCCTTATCTTTAGTAATAATAGGTTTTATAGCACTTTAGAGTTTTCTAATCTCTTAACATGAAATTTCCCTCTTGATCTTCACAACAATCCTGGTAGGTAGCCAGCACAGACAGTATTATTCCAATATAGACATGAGGCATCTGAGATTCAGAATCAGTAAGGAACTTGCCCAAAGTCAAACGTCCTGTAAATACCAGTCATCTCCTGACTCCAGACCAACACTCATTGCATTACGCCTGCCTACCCTTTTGGCATTGTCCACATGCCTATGTGGCCAGAGATGTATATTTCCAAAAGAACTCAGTATGATCCCCAAACTGCTTTTGTGAACTTTTTTTTTGTCTTTTTTTTTGGAGGGCAATTTGGGGTTAAGTGACTTGCCCAAGGTCACACGGCTAGTTTTTGTGTTACGTGTCTGAGGCTGGATTTGAACTCAGGTCCTCCTGACTCCAGGTCCAGTGCTCTATTCTCTGTGCCTCACTTTTGTGAACTTCTGAGCCTGACCCTGCCCCCATAAGGGGGCAGAACTCAATTCTATATCAATCCATATTGCCAAATCATTCAAGCTTTAAATGTCAGTGTATAACTCCACTTAGCATTTGTATAGTATTTTAAGACTTACTAAGTGCTCTCTCTCTCAATAACCCTCTGAGGCAGTTAGGGCAAGTATTATTATTCTGCTTTTGTTTCTTAATTGAGTGAATGAATGAATGTAGAAGAGATCCGAATGAGAGGAAGAAATATATGGATTAAGTCACAGCTGCCCCTGAGTTCTAAAATAATTCAATTGCAGGAACTAGTCTACAGGATTTATCTCTGTGGTCCCTCCCAAGTCTATGACTCTGAATCTATGGCTCTCCAATCTGGTTGAACTTGGGTCACATCCCTGGATATAGAAAAAGAAAGAAGTGAGCAGTTGTGCAAACTCATTTCAAGATCTCAGCCCATTTCACCAGTGGCCTATTGGTCAAGTCAAAGTCATGTTGCTTGAGGTACTTGCATGGGGGTTTGAGGGTTTGGGAGGGTGGCTAAGGCATTTCATTGGGGATGCCAATCTCAGTTGTAATGGAAATCTGCAACAGAAAAGCAATATATTGTTACGTCATCTTTGATACTATTCCTTCTTCTTTCGTGACCTTGCTCAATGCCCTGTTCTACCACCACCAGGGCCTGTGGCATACTGTCTGGGCTTGGAACTAAAGATTAGCTTGGCCTCCACACTTTCCTTCATCCATCCTAATACCCCATACTTGCTAGATTTGTGAACTTGGAAAAGTCACAAAAGTTTCACCTCTGTTTTCTTCTCTATAAAATGGGGAGAATCAGACTCACATTACCTGCCTCACAGGACTCAGTTAAGTTCCACTCAATTCAGCTTATTCAAAAGATGATGTTTGAGAATGGAATCTGGGTTTCAGGACCACAGCTGAAAATATAGAAATAAGAGAATTGTACTGAGGGAAGGAATGTATCTAACAAAGACTGACAAGATTATATATATATATATATATATATATATATATATATATGTCTTTTTCCCCCTTCCCCTGTCACTTTTTTGCAGAGGTGAAGGACAATGACTGGGACATGCTGCATATTATATCAGATATTTTTCAGTAAGGGAGTTAGTTTTATTGAATATTTTCCCCTTTTTAATTTTTGTTTTATAAATGTTGACTCTCTAGTAGGGAGGAATAGAGGCATGCCTTGTGAAATATAGATGATATAAAAATAAAACATATTGGGGCAGGTAGGTGGCCCAGCGAATAGAGCACCAGCCCTGGAGTCAGGAGAACCTGAGTTCAAATCTGGCCTCAGACACTTAACACACAAACTAGTCATATGGCCTTGGGCAAGTCACTTAATCCCAATTGCCCTCCAAAAAAGCAAAAAAATAAAAAATTTAAAAAATAAAACATATCAACATTACATTTGAAAACTCACAAAACACTATGTTCCATGAGGGAAGAAGAGGAGTGAGAGAATGTATGTGTCTGGAGTCTTGTCAATTTAATCCAATTGACAAGCCAGGTAGGAGAGATACTGTTTATCCACTAAGCTAGAGATCATAAAGAGTGGTTGGCTATAGGAAAACATCTGTTGCCTATATTTGTTTAGTCACAGGTTCTCTTTTCCTAGGAGAACATAAACTCCTCAAGGGAGTTTGTGAATAATTTTCCAAGTGTTTCAATTTTCCCTTTCCTCCACCAAAAACTAACACAGTTGTTGTCCAGAATACTTTTCCCATAAACGTTAGTTAAACTGAATTCATGTGACCATATGATCTCAGATTTGGAAGGGAGCTTAGAGGCCAATTCATCCAATCAATACCTGAACAAGAATTCCTTTTAAATCACCACCTATTAGGGCCAGCCAGCCTTTGCTTAAAGACCTCTGGAAAGCTCCTCTAGAGAACACCCAGCACTCCACCCAGCCTGGCCATCATCCTCTGAACATCCCTTCTGTACTACATTGTCATCTATTCCTGCAATCCTCCAGGGACCACCTGAAAGTTACCTACATGGGAGTTACGATCTAAATCTCACAATCTCACAATCTAAAGTCCACAAACTGCAAGGGGCCAGGCACTCCTGTGGTATGGTCTCAACCACCATCTCTTTATGCCTTAAATTAAACACACAATCCCCTTGTGTTTTGTCACACGTTGAGTCAAACTATTCTGGAGCATCTTGGTTCAGAAACCACCCTGAAAATGCTCCTGAACTGGCATTTCCTGTGGAGACACTCTTAAATGGGGATTTGACACACACAAAGACCATCTAAGATGGCATCATCTCCTATGTAGAAGACTCTTCTGAAAGACAAGAGAATTGGCTCATGCATGGACATTCTACACTGGCCTATCAATGTTTATCTGGGGTAACCTACTCAGTGCAGACCATAGAAGATGGCCCAAAAGACAGACTTCAGGGCACTGGAGAAGGGGAGGGGATGCAAGTAGGACCAGCGCAATCCTTACAACAACAATATATTCAATCAGACATTCCCAACATGAAACACCAGGAGATCTGAAGAGACAGTGGGAGTGTTAACAGGGGATCAATGAAAGGCTTACAGAAGTAGCTGTAGCTAATCTGAGTTTTGAGGGAAGATAAGAATTCTGAGAGGAAGAGCTGAAGAGGGGTTGTATTTCAGGCACACATGTAATTCGAAGGAGATGGAAGGTAGAATTCAGTTTGGAGAATTGGGTGAGTAGTTCAGTTTGGCTAGAATGCAGACTCGTTTAGTCATTTCAGTCATGTCTATTTGTTGTGAACCCATTTGGGTTTTCTTGGCACAGATAGTGGGGGTAGTTTTCCATTTCCTTCTCTAACTCATTTTACAGATGAGGAAACTGAGACAAACAGGGTAAAGTGACTTGCCCAAGATCATAAAGCTAGTAAGTGTCTGATTTGAAATCAGGCTCCCCTGACTGCAGGTCTCCCTATCCACTGCACCACCTAGCTGAACCAGAATGCAAGACATGTATATTTAATTTAGGGATTATGAGAAAAATATTAAATGCTATCAATCTAGCCTGGGAGGCAGGAAGACCTGGGTTCAAGTTCTTCCTCTGAAACAGACTGGCTGTGTGACCCTGGACAAGTCACTTTGGTGCCCTTGGAATTCTTTAAAATTGAAAATTATAGAATTAGGTCAATCAATAAACTTTTCTCTTTTTCCAACTGAATAGTTTTTTATCTTTTACCACTTACATGTACAGATTCTAGTTTTCAACATTCACTTTTATAAGATTTTGAGTTCCAAATTTTTTTTTCCTTCCCTCTCTTCCCTCCATCCTCTTTGAGATGGCAAGGATATAGGCTATACATCTACAATCATATTAAATATATTTTCACATTAGTCATATTTTGAAAGAAGAATCAGAATAAAAGGGAAAAACCACAAGAACGAAAAAAAAGACAAAATAGTATGCTTTGATCTGCATTAAGATTCCATCAGTCCTTTCTCTGCATGTGGCTGGCACTTTTCACCATGAGTCTTTCACAACTGTCATGGAGCTCAGTATACATTTATTTATTTATTTATTTATTTTGGAGGGCAATTGGGGTTAAGTAACTTGCCCAAGGTCACACAGCTAGGTTTTTGTTTGTGTGTGAGTTAAGTGTCTGAGACCAGAACCGAACTCAGGTCCTTCTGACTCCAGGGCCGACGCTCTACTCACTGCACCACCTAGCCGCCCCCAGTATACATTTATTAAGTGACTACTTCACTGTGCTAAGCACTGGAGATACAAAAAGAGGCAAAAAAACCCCAACACTTGAGTCCCTGACTCAGGTCTAACAGAGGAGACAACATGCAAACAAATATACACAACATAAGCTACATATAGAACAAATAAGAAATAAGTAACAGAAAGAAGGCACTAGAATTAAGATGGTTTGGGGAAGCTTTCCTGGAAAAGATGATGTTTTAATGGGGACTAAGAGTATATTATAAGCTCCTAAATAAGAAAACATGGAGGCAAGAAGAGCAAAACTGGAGTTTATTAATCTGAGGAGACCAAGGCATACCATAAGGCCTTTAAACAGAAACTGAGGCTCAATCTCACATAGGAGTTTCACTTCCTATGGGAACAATTTGTTAATTACTTTATCAAGTGCATTTTTAAATTTGTTCTTAATTCTGTCACGCAGATTCCTGAATACATCCCCAATCTCTCTGAAAAGTCCGGTTCTCTTGATGTTTTCAGGCTGCAGAGAGAAGACAAACAGAACTTCTTATCCAGGGCCTCTGGAGGTCAAGCTGAAGAGGGAAGAAAAACCTGCCCACTCTAGCAATGGAGTAACTTAGAGCTTCATGATACTCACAGCTTGGAGGGCCCTCCACTGTCACCTGCTGTAACCTCCCCATTAGAAAGGAGGAAACCTGAGGCGGATCCTGACCCAGCTGGCAGGTGACAGACCCAGGATTCACCCCCAAATCTTCAGCCTTGCAGCTCTGAAGCTAGTGCTGCCCCAGCCCAGAAAGCTGAAGCCTCAGGGGCTTCTTCGTGTTCATATTGAAAAAGATAAGAAGTCTTCCCCGGACACCCTTCTCCTGTTTCTGTGCCCAGAAGATGTAGAGAACAAGAAATCCTTACCCTGCCCTTCGAAGCTTCTACCCTCCAGGAACAGCCTGAGACCAGGTCACATTGGCCATGCCCCTGGTATGACCACATCTGAACTCAGAGCCTGCTCTTCAGAGAGGCTGGCAGGGATGCTGGCTATGCCCTCAGCCCATTCCTCCTCACCCTGCCCCAGCTCCCCTACCCCATCTAATCACTGAGGTCTTGGGGTTAACAGAATACTTGGACTGAGTCAAAAAACCTGTTTCAGTTTAGATATTAGTTAGCTCTGTGACTTTGGATAAGGTCACTTCCAATCTCTGAGTCTCAGTTTCTCTGTAAATTGGTGGAGGGGGAGTTGGACAAGATAATTTCTAGGGCTCCCGTCAGTTCAGAATCCTCTGATTGATTCTCTAGAATCAGGTCTAGGCCCTTCCTGTCCAATTGGCCTTCTTTACTTCCCCTGCGTTCCCTAGGACTCTGAAGTCAGAAACCTCTCTAGCTCCAGAAATGGAGTTGGGTGAAGTGGATTGGGGATAGGGGAGAGAAATGCTCCTGCCTCTGTATCTACATCCCCTCCTGAAACCCGGAGGAAGAAAAGGGAGACTAGGCTGAGGCTAAGGGTGGAAAGAGGTTAGGAAGGTCAAGGTTGACCCCAAGCCCCTCTAGCTACAGATCAATCCCAGCAGCCTCCAAGAGATCCCTAGTAGAGTCTGGAGGTTTGGGCTCTTCTCCAGGAACCCAATGAGGATTCATCACTTACCCCATCACAGGAAATATCAACAGAGGGCCTAGGAGAATCCAGGGCAATGGTTCCAAAGCATTCTTTCACCAGCTGTGAAGGGTTGCAGAGAGAGTTCAGGACTGCTAGCCTGTAACCTTTGTCCCTAACTTGCCAAGACTGACAGCAAGCTTAAGCTTTGTTCCAAGGCAGCCCACTGGGAGGGTTTTTCTGCTTCTCATCTTGGGCAAATCATTTTCCTCAGGGCAGAAGGAAAGCAGAGCTCAACACCCTCCTTGCCCCAAGAGGGGAATATACCCACAAAGAGACTCATTCAGTCAGACTCCCTCCCCAGCCCAGGACACTCACCCCATTTTCCTTGAAGTCACATTCTTCTGGATTCTGATTTTCAGTATTGGGACACACAGTCTCTCTGATAGTGAAGCTCAGAGGTCGAGGAGTAGCAGGATCATTGTTCTGGGGAGGAAGGCAGGACAGCCTTTTAGACCTTGGCCACATCTGAGCCCTCTGGAGCCAGGAGCAAGCTATTTAGTGCTGGAAGGGACCTTAGACATCATGTAGTCTGACCCCATTGATGTCTAGATGAGGAAATTAAGAACTAGGAAAGTTAGGTGACATGGCCAAGGTCACACTGGCAGTAGTGTCAGAACTGGGGGCATCCAGAAGTCATTCATCCAAACTGTCTACTGAATGATGTCCGGGGTCCCCCATGCTCAGCTGCCACATTCCCTGTTCTCAGGGAATATCTCAGGCTGGTAGGGAGACAAAAACTCTCAGAAAGGAAAAAAAATCAATACAAGTGTAAAGCTGTTCAGAATCACATGAGAGTTCCAGTAGTGATAAGAATCCTGGATGTGGAGCCTGAACCCCTGGACTGTTATATTTGTATACTGAATGCTTAGCCTTGTTCCTGGTACATAGCAAGGGATTCAATCAATCACTAAGCATTTATTAAGCACCTACTATGTGCCAGGCACTGTGCTAACCACTGGAGATCCAAAAAGAGACAGAAGACAGCCTCTGCCCTCAAGGAGCTCACAATCTAATCAGAGGGAGACAGCATGCAAACACATCTACACAAAGCAAGCTATGTGCAGGGTAAATAAGAAATCATTAAAAGAGGGAAAGCATTGGATTCAGAAATGCCTTTTCAGTCATTCACTCCTCCATTTGTTCATTCACTCATTCCCAGTTCTCTTACTTCCTGCTGTTTACCCTTTGCTTCTCTGGACCAGGATTTCCTACTTTGTAAATGGAGGGGGTTAAATTCAGGGACATGTAAGGTCCCTTCCAGCTTGACAGCCTGTGATGCCATGCAGTGCTGTAGGGTAAGGGGAGGAAGGAGAGATCCCTCTGGCCTGGCAGTGCTGATGGGGAGCTTGAGCTCTGCTCTGAGGTGGGGGCAGGATTGGCATGTCAGGGACAAGGGGAAGGGAATTCAAGGCAGGGGAGTCCTCAGAGGGCTCCTGTGAGAGAGGCCAGGCATGGATTGTTATCCCCAATATACAGATGGGAAAACTGAAACTCAGAGAGGGAACAGACCTTGCTCAGAGTCAGAAAAATGTGTCAGACCAGGAATGAGAACTCAGGTCTTCTGGCTTCAATAATAATAGTGAACATTTAGACATATATGTGCGTGTGTATATGTGTGCATATATTTATACATACATATACACATACACACATATGTGTATACACATACATAAATACATACATATATATGTATACACACACATATACATATTTATGCCTGGCTACTACGTGCCAGGCAACGTACCAAGTGCTTACAGTTCTTTTCTCATCTGATCCTTACAACAGCTCTAGGAGATAGGTGCTATTGTTATACCCACTTTACAGTTGAGGAAACTGAGGCAAACAGAGATTAAATGATTTCTGAGCCACACAGTAATTGTCTGAGAGAGTATTTGAACTCAGGTCTCCCTGAAGTTCAGGGCCAGTGCTCTATCCACTCTACCAGGTAGCTGTATTTCTTTCCACAAAAATCACAATGCCTGCCTATAAGGAGAAAGTGGTTTTCTGGAGTGAAGGGGTCATATTTGTGAATCTTGGCAGGTGGAGCTCTCCCCCACCAACCCAATGCAAGTTACTCACTTCACCAGACTGTAGATTCAAGATGGAGAGACGAAAGAGGCTTCTTGATCCTGAATTCATATTGTATTCCTTGATGAATCCATTCACCAAATCCTGGTATCTCTGATCCTGGGCATAAGTAAGGGGAGTCATTAGGCTGAGTAGCCCCAGCACCAATAGGGGTACCTGCATGGCTGATCCCTGCCTCCTCATCCTCTTGGCCCTTAATGCTGTGGGCAGAAAGGAGCTATCCTTTATTCACTGGCTCCTCCTCATCCTTACAAAAGGGCAATGCACACCTCTCGTCATTGGGTTCCAAAAGTTCCCTGAGGTCTGTGGTTTTCCCCCAATTCTTTTGTCATTGGTCATCTCTTGTTCCCCAGGGCTGGGAGTCCCTCCTTCAATTTCCTCATGTGGCCCCAGAGTTAACCAAAGGGAAGTGTTGGGGGAAAAGGGAAAGTATGGGGAACAGGTAGAGCAGGAGGGCAGAAAGACTAGGCAGTTAGAAAATAAATATTTTCCCCATCTTTCTCTGACTTACAAAATCCTAGAGGGCCTGCAGATAGGTGGGTTGTCCAGTCAGCTAACACACTTGTTGCCTTTCCATTTACTCAAGGAATTTTGCAATAGAGTTAGGGTTGCTTAAAATGACCTCTGTATTCTCTGATCATTCCCAAAATTCTCAGGCCCCAGTTATCTAAAACCAGAGGGTCCAAGAGTCAACCAAAGATTTCAGTCTCACTGTATGATCCCCAGTTCTCCCTAGTAAAACCTTCACAGGTTGGCCCCTGACTCCATCCCTCTCAACTCACCAAATCTGCATGCTGACAGATCAGCCCCATAGGCTGTCCATCTAATAGAATATCACAGGCCAGACAATCACCTTTCTCCAGCCAAAAGAGGTGACTCTAAGCAGAGTCTGAAAGAGGCTAAGGATTCTGAGAGGAAGAGAGCTGGAGAGAGAGCATTGGTGGCCTGGGGACTCCTGGCCTGTGCAGATCCAAGGAGGTGGAAGATGGGATCAGGTTGAAGAACAGGTCAAGGAGGGGATAGACAGTCAATAAATCAGTGGGTGGGAAGGGCACAAGAGGAGATGAATCAGCAAATGTCTGATGTAGGAGGTGGTAGTTTACAGGGAGTGAGGTAGGGATTCAGAAAGGTAGATATGAGGAGAGAGAACATTGCAAATATGCAAAGGCCCAGAGGTGGGAGATGATCTGTCAGATACAGAGAACAGCAAGTAATCCAATGTGGCAGAAACCTAGACTGTGTGAAGGGCAGTGAAGTGAAATCAGTACAGAAAGAAGGTGGGAGCCAGACTGTGGAAGCCTTTAAATGTCCAAAAGAATGTTTGGATTTCATCCTATAGACCATAGGAAGGCAGGGCAGTGACATGGACAGACTTATGCTTTAGGAACATCAATGTGGCACCTTTATGGTGATTGAAGAAGAGAGACACTAAAGAGAGGAATCCCAATTAGGAGGCTGATGTTAATAATCCAGCTGAAGACAGGCAAAGATGTCAAAAGGTAGAGATGGGGGAGTAGCTCCCCTGCAACTATGGGAGATGGCTTATACAAATGTGTAGAGGCAGTATTTGGCACACAGCCAATCTGCTTTTATATTGCTTCATTGACTGTGCCTTTTATTCACCAGGTTGTGGTGAAGAACAAATTAGATACTGTATGCTATCTGCTTTGTAAATAATAATAAAGCAATAAAGGGTTATGCAAATGTGAAAAAAGTTACCGTTTATCTCTTTTAATTAAATCTATTTTAGTCATAACTTTGTCTAAGATCATGATAGCTACCCCTGTAGAAGAGGGCAGGATGGAATGGAAGAACAGGAAGTAGTGCAGTTTGTCTGAAATGAAGACTATATTACTTTGCAAAGACTCCCCTCTACCCACCCACTCTCCTTTGTAACAACAACAACAACAAAAAATACAAGCAAGTAAAATAAATAAAAAATTGACTGTGTCTAAAAACATATGCCTCATTCTGCCTTGTCAGTCCAAAAACTCGAAGTTAAGAAAGGAAAGGAATAAGCATTATTCAACACCTACTATGTGCAAGGAAGACAGGTAAATAAGACCAGTGTACCTGATGGAGGTCAAAGGTCTAGGGGAAAGAGTCCTTCTATTCAAAACTATTTCTAGCACCATTTTTAGCAGCAGTAAAGACCCAGAAGGTAAATTACTGTCTTTCACTCTCCAGGAGGACCAAAATGACATGACTATGCTAGAGTTCAGTTTCACTGTGTCCAGCTGTGGCTCATCAGACTAAGATAAGCTCTGAATGTTCTACTGCAGGTTGGGCATACATTGTCTGGGTGAACATTTTGGATGGATTCTCTAAATTTGCACATCTTGCACTTCTCAGCTATTTTAATTCTGCTTTGCTCATAGAGCACAGTACCTTCTCTGACGTGGGCATGCCATCCTAATCTGTCCTGTGCTAGTGACTCCCAAGTCACACAATCAATTCCAAAGGTCTTAAGAGACTTTGAGGGACGGCTAGGTTGTGCAGTGAATAGAGCATCAGCCCTGGAGTCAGGAGAACCTGAGTTCAAATCCAGCCTCAGACACTTAACACAAAAAAACTAGCCGTGTGACCTTGGGCAAGTCACTTAACCCCAATTGCCCTCCAAAAAGCAAAGAAGAAAGAGAGAGCGACCTTGAGAGTACCCTTGTATCATTTCTTCTGACCACCATGTGAACACTTGCCCTACTTATCCTTATCTTCAGTACCAATAGCTTTTTATAGCACTTTCAAGTTTACTAATCTCTTAACACGCATTATCACACTTGATCTTCACAACAAACCTGGATGGTAACTAGCACAGACAATATTATCCCATTATAGACATGAGGCAACTGGAATTCAGAATCAGCAAGGGACTTGCCCAAAGTCAAACATCTTGCAAATACCATAGCCAGAACCTCAACTCTCATCTTCTGACTACAAGACCAACACTCATTGCATTACGCACGCCTACGCTTTTGGTGTTGTCCACCTGCCTATGTCACCAGAGATAAATATTTCCAATATTTCCAAATTACTTTGGGGAATTTCTAAGCCTGACCATGCCCCCAGAAGAGAGCAGAGCTAAGTTCTAGATCAACCCAGGTCAACCAATGGTTCAGGCTTTAAAAGTCAGGAGAATAGCATCTCATAACACTTATATAGTATTTTAAGCCTTACTAAGGGCTATTTCTCAATAACCCTCTGAGGCAGATGGAGCAAGTACTATAATTCTGCTTTTGCTTATTAATCAAGTGAATGAATGAATACAGCAGAAATCTGCATCAGAGGAAAAATATATAGATAAAGTCATGACTGCCCCCCCCCCCGCCAAGTGCCAAAATAAATCAAATATGGGAACTTATAAGAGGACTTATCTCTGTGCTCTCTCTTAAGTCTGTCATTCTGAATCTATGGCTCTCCAGCCTGGTTAAGCTCGGGTTGCATCCGTGGTTACAGAGAAAGAAAGAAGCAAACAGTTGTGCAAACTCATTTCAAAATCTCTGCCCATTTCACCAGTGGCCCATTGGTCAAACCAAAATCCTGTTGCTTGAGGTGCTTGAAAGGGGGTTTGAGGGCTTGGGAGGGTGACTAAAGCATTTCATAACAGATGCTGATCTCAGTTGCAATGGAAATCTGGAAAAGAAAAGCAATCTATTGTGATGTCACCCTAGATACCATCAATCCCCCCTTCTTTACTTAGCTCAATGGCCTGTTCTACTACCACCAGGGCCCTGTGGCATACTGTCTAGGCTTGGAATTAAGGAGCAGCTGGGCTCCACTCTTTCCTGCATCCATTTTGACACCCCAGATTTGCTAGATTTGTGAACTTGGAAAAGTCACAGAAGTTTCCCCAGTCTGTTTTCTCCTACTCCGCTTATTCAGAAGATGGTGTTTGAGAGTGGAATCTGGATTTCAGGACCACAGCTGAAAATAAAGAAATAACAGGCTTCTACTCAGGGATGGAATGCATCTAACAAAGACTGACAAGGTTATAGGTGGCTCTGCCTGCTCTCCTCTCTTACTTCTTTGCAGAGGTGAAGTACAATGGCTGTGCCATGCTGCATATAATATCAGGGTTGTTGTTTTTTTTTCAATAATGGGTGTTTTGTTGAAGTTTTTTCCCCCTTTTTATATTTTTATTTTATAAAGGTTGGCTCTCTGGAAGGGGGGAAATAAAGGAATGCATTGTGAAATATAGATGATATAAAAATAAAATATATCAGCATTTCATTTGAAAACTCATAAAAGCTATGTTCATTAGAGAAGAAGAGGAGTGAGTGAATATACATGTCTGGAGTCTTCTCAATTTAATCCAATTGACAAGCAAGGTAGTGGAGGCACTTTTTATCCACTAAGCTAGAGACCACAAACAGTAGTTGGCAATAAGAGCACCTCTATTACCTATATTTATTTATGCACATGTTGTAGTGTTTTAGGAAAACATGCATTCCTCAAAGGAGTTTCTGAATAGTTTGTCAACTGTTGCATTTTTGCTTTCTATCTACAATGACTAGCAAAGTGGTTTGCCCAGAATTTGTTTTCCATAAAAGTTTCTTAAATTGAATTCATGTAATCATATGATCTCAGAATTGCAAGGGGTCAGAGGTCAATTCATCCAATCAGCACCTGAACAGGAATTCCTTCTAAATCACTCCCTACAAGGGTCATCCAGCCTTTTCTTAAAGACATCCAGGGAGTTCTTCTAGAGAATGCCCAGTACTCCACCCAGCCTGGCCATCATCTGAACATCCCCTTCGGCACTATATTGTCATTTATTCCTGCAATTCTCCAGGAACTACCTGAAACTAACTCCCATGTAGTACTGCCTATTTCTCACAACTAAGCTCCACAAGCTGCAAGGCATAAGGTACTGCTGTGGTATGGTCTCCACTACCATTTCTTCATGACCTAAATTCTACACATGGTCCCCTTATCTTTTGTCATATTCCCAGTCAAACCATTCTGCAGCATCAGAAACCAACTAGAAAATGCTCCTGAATTGGCATCCTCTTTAGGGACACTATTTGATGGGGATTTGACACACACTGAGACCACTCTAAGATGGCATTATCTCCCATGTGGAAGACTCTTTTGAAAGACAGGAGAATTGACTTACTCATGGACATTGGCTTATCAACAGGTGGGGAGAAGACTTTCTCTATTGACTGTTTAGTGGGAACTTTTCTGGGTTTTAAAAATTTCCAAACTGAGCACAGTTGGCACTTTCTCTTTGTTCCCACCTGAGACTTTGCCCTACTTCCTTGTCTGTTTCCCCTTGGGTCATGTGGCCACTAGAAATGGTCCAGAGGCTTTGGCTTTTGCCTTTATTCTAGGTGCAAGGAATGAATTCCCCAACTTGAATACTGGGCAAGACATGGGCATCAGGAAATCCAGGCTGAGTATTGCAGCCAACTGAGCAGAGAAATCCCAAGAAGCAATGATCTAGGAACTCTATCCCAGCAAGGCTTAAGACTTGAACTTGGTAGGATTAATATTACATAGGAATTAAGTTCATTTAATGTGTACTTCATTTCCCTCTCCAGAAACAGAGGTGGTACATGTCTAGGGATTATGACACCCAAGTATTGAGTGGAACATTTACATGTTTCTTTTTGCTATGTCTTTGAAGTAAATGTCCCGGTGTAATAGCTGTAGGGCATGTGGAGTGGTTAAATGGACCTGGGGTATTAGTCCCTGGGCCCCTAATAATTAGGGGGACCAGAAAAGATGGTGAAGAAGAGGGACTGTTCAGGGTACTAGACAACAGGAGGGGATGAAACCTGACAGATCTGACCCTCAAAGTAGGGCCAGGGCAATAGTGTTACCATATAATGTTACAACAACAATGTATTTAATCAGACATTCTCAACATGAAACACAAGGAGATCTGAAAAGAAAATGGGGACATTAACAGGGGATCAGAGAAAGGCTTTCAGAAGAGGTGGTAAATCAATTGAGCTTTGAAGGAAGATAAGGACTCTGAGAGTAAGAGCTAAAGAGGGAGTGCCAAAGAGGTGGAAGATAGAATTCAGTTTGGGGAACTGGCTAAGTAATTCAGTTTGGCTAGAATGCAGATTTGTTGTTTAGTCATTTCATTGCTGTCTGATTCTTCATGACCCCATTTTGGGTGTTCTTGGCAAAGATACTGGGGTGGTTTGCTTTTACCTTCTCTAGCTCATTTTACAGGTGAGGAAACTGAGATAAACAGGGTTAAGTGACTTGCCCAAGGTCAAACAGCTAGTAAGCATCTAAGGCCTGATTTGAAATCAGGTCCTCCTGACTCCAGGCCTGGCTCTCTATCCACTGCACCACCTAGCTGCCCCATAATGCAAACTATATTTATTTAATACAGTTTATATATGTGGAATCATATAACACTTATATCCATATTAATCATGTTATAAAAAACGGAACAGTTTGCAAAAAAAAAATTACACTTTGCAAAAGGAAAAAAATCGTGAAAATAAAGTAAAAATAAAAAATTTTAATCTGCATTAAGAACCCCATTAGTTTTTTCTTTGGATGTGGGTAGCATTTTCCACTATGAGTCTTTTGCAACTCTCTTGGAGCTGAGTACACATTTTTAAGTACCTACTATATTCCAGGCACTGTGGTAAGCAATGGAGATACAAAATAAGACAAAAAACAGTCCCTGACTCAAGAAGTAATGGGTGGAAGTTGCAAAGAGGCAAATTTAGGTTTCATAATCAAGATAAACTTGCTAAGGAGTAGCACTGTCCTCAAATGGACTGGCCGACTCAGAGAGATGGCAACTTCTATTAATTATCCCTTTCTTTGTCTGATTGGTATAGCATTAAAACTATACATTAACTTTGATAGTATTATCATTTTTATTATATTGGCATGTCCCAGCCTTGAGCACCGTATCTTCTTCCAGCTACTAAAGGTGTTTTTTATTTTTATTTTATTTTTATTTTATTTTGCTTTTTGGAGGAGAGAGGGCAGGGCAATTAGGGTTAAGTGACTTACCCAAGGTCACATGGCTAGTAAGTGTGTGTCAAGTGTCTGAAGTCAGATTTCAACTCAGGTCCTCCTGACTCTAAGGCCAATGCTCTATTCACTGTGCCACCTAGTCACCCCTTTTTATTTCTTTTTCTGTTTTTGTTTGTTTCTTTATTTGGGGGGGGTTCCCCTTTTTTATTTCTTTAAAGAGTGTTCTGTAATTATATCTAAGTACTGAATATGGTCATAGATTGAATGCCCTCAAATTTTATATATTTGGTAGTTATTTTGATGAGAGCTCCTGATATCTTAGTACCTCTTAGATTAGTCATTAGATTAATCAAATGGCAAGGCAAAAGTTAAGATGACTGGCAATGGCCTGAGATGCAGTGGATGAACTTGGCATCTGATGTCTGATCAAGCTCCAAGAGTTCCAGAGCACCGGCTTCAATTACCTTCATGACCTTTAGAATAAATTGGTTTCATCAACCCATTCCACTGGGGGAAGTTTTCACATGCTTGGGGTAGAAATCCCCCTAACCTACCAATGGATTTGATTTAGTCAGCTGGCCAGAGAGTTTTACTAGGGTATGGTCTCTGCCCCAGCTACAGCTTTTTGGAACCGCATGTGAGTTTGGTGACAGATGGACACAAAAGATGAATAAGCATCACTGAAAAGGTTTCAGAAAGGCCCCAAAACAGAGATTCTAGTACTCCCAGAAAACCTCATAGACCCTAATATAGTTAGACTTGTTCAAAGGAAGAATATTTTGGTGGTTTTACAAACCAAGTAGAGTGGCATATAGAGACAAAAAATTATAAAGTTCTGTCCATTTGTGTAAGAATCACCTCATTAGTGAACATCAGTCTTTTTCTCTGTCTAAAGGGCCCTGTCCTTGGAGAGAATAGGGAAGCACGCTTTTTTCTCTCTAAATGATGGAAGCCAGAAAACCAGGATCTCTCTTCCCTCAAGATCTTGTAAACTCCACCCACCTCACAGGCACAGAGTATTAAGTAATCAATCTCCACCAATAAAGAAAGTCTAATACAAACCATCTTTGATCAGAGGGTTATATAAACTACATTGTTTACACAAATAGAATACACAAGGAGAGCATGCAAAGATTTGAGGAACAAATCAGTTCTAGGTGGAGGGATCACAGAAAACTTCACGAAAACATGACCACTGGATCTTGTAGCAGGGGAAGGATATCAATAGATGTAAATGTGTAATGGAGAGAAGTTCAGTTGCAGGCATGGGGCACAGCCTATGCAAATACATGGAGGGGGGACAGCAAAGGGGGCAATGGGAGAGCAGTAAACAGTCCAGTTTATCTACAGAACAGAAAATGGGAAGAGGAGGATAGGAAAATAAGACTGGAAGGATCTCAGACTGCCCCTGTCACACTGGGGCCAGGATATCCCCTCTCAACTTTTCTGCCTTTTTTCTCCCTTTCTTTTCTTCCCTTTGATATCTTTCAGGGTCCCCCTCAGCCTTTGCTCTGACACTGTTGGAGGGTTTGAGGTTAGCAGATCATTTTCTTTCAGAGAGAGAAGTAATTATTGGTGGTCAAAGAAACCTGGATTTTGGGAGGAGAAAAGAAGTATGGTCTGGGTTGATCTAAAAAAGTTCTCAACTTTTATGGGGGAAAGGTCAGGCTGAGAAATTCTCCAAAGGACTTTGAAGCATCACCCTTAAGAGTTATTTTGGAAGTATTTTTCTTTGGCCACACTGGCATGTGAACAGCGCCAAAGGTAGATGAGTGTAATGCAATGAGTGTTGATCTGGAGTCAAGATGAAAGTTGAGGTCTTGGTTCTGGTATTTACTGGATGTTTGACTTTGGGTAAATCCCTTGCTGATTCTGAGATTCAGGTGCCTCCAGTCTACAACGGAATAACACTGTGCTAGATAACTTCCAGGGTTATGATGATCAAGTGAGATAATGCAAACTAAGAGATTAGTAAACTTCAAAGAGCTATTTTTACCAAATATAAAAGACAAGTAGGGCAATGACCATTGACGAAGCTGGAGAGAATAGTGTTGGCTCCAATGGCCTAGGTAGGCTGCATGTGGGCTAGAGAGCAAGGTTATTTATAGAATGTCAGAACTGGAAGTGATTTTAGGGGCCATATGGTTCAATTTTTCAATTAATTCAGGGTCATCACCCCCCATAATATCTTTGACAAGTAGTTATTCAATTCAACAAATATTTTTTAAGCATCAACAATGTGCAAAGTATCTGAAAGAGCAAGGAATAGTTTACCTGTCAGATTTATGGAGAAGGGAAGATTTTATGACTGAACAAGAGTTATAGAGCATTACAAAATACAAAATGGATAATTTTGATTACATTAAATTGAAAAGTTTTATACAAATAAAGATAATGTAACCAAGATTAGGAGGGAAGTGGAAAATTGGGAAAGAAATTTTATAACCAGTGTTTCTGATTAAAGGTCTCATTTCTAAAATATACAGAGAACTGAGTCAAATCTCTAAGAACAATGTGCAAAATACTGTTCTAGGTTCTGGAAAAGAAGACATAGTCAAGGAATCTGAACCAGAATATGAGAAGCACAGAGATGCTTCTACTCTCCTAAATATGATAATCACATAGGTTAAGAGAGTGTGCAAGAAATTCCAGAAAGAAGGGATATTTTCCAGCCATTTTGAATGAGTGTGATAGAATCTGGCTACTGCCTGGTTGAAAGGCAAAATCACTATGCCTCAGAGGCTGGGACAGAATCTAAATGAAAAGTAGGAATTTTAAGCCCAAGGTAAATTCAGTTGGGAGTGGGTGGAATTAAGATTGAAAAATAGTCTATCCCAGGTGCAGCTGTGTCCCAATGTTCTGAAAGAATAGATGATGGTACCCAGATCACAGATCCCTAGCAGGATGTGGCAATGGGGTGTGGGTGGGGATAGCTTGTAGACAGAGGTACCCTGAGAGTATGAGCCCAGCGAAAAGGGTCTAAGAACAGTGAGACCCTGGAGAGGATTGGTGGCAGCCTGGGCCCAGATGATGGAGGGGGGACAAGCTGGAGGATCACCACAGAGATTAATCATGCCTCCACAAGTTCATTATCAGGACAAAACTCCCACCACTCTATCCTCTTTAGAGCTCTGTCTGGGTTCTTTTGCCAGGCTACAACTGGCCAGACATCCATTCCCTTGATGCTGCTACAAAAAAGGCAGTAGATTCTGAGGCTCTGTGGCGTTTGAATTGACTCTCTACAGAAATGAGAGTGAAGGAATGTGTGAACACTTGTGTGTTCTGCTGACTGTGCCTATTTTTAAGTCTAGAGTAGGGAGAAGGAGTTTCTAATTCGGAGAGCTGGTGATGAGCAAAGACTAGAGCACGTGAGTGATTTGCCACCCTAGCCTGTGTGTTGATCTCTGACAGTCTGCGAGGCTTTGGGTCCTGGTGTGATACTGGTTTGGGTGACAGGGATAAGACATCTAGGTCTGATTTCACTTCTTCCTAGTAAAACTCTTTCTTACTCAAAAGGACAAGACTTCCTTTCCCTTCTCCCCATATACACTACAGATGGCTGACTCACAAGAATCACTAGATTGAGTTCTCTAAAGAGCACTGGGTCAAAGTAGGTAGCACAATCACAGGCTAATGGAGTCAGCTTTCACTCTGCCTGGGTGGCCAGGTAGTGCAGTGAATAGAGCACCGGCTATGGAGACAGGAGGACTTGAGTTCAAATATGGCCTCAGACACTTAACACAAAAAAAACCAGCCATGTGACCTTGAGCAAGTCACTTAACCCCAAGTGCCCTCCAAAAAGCAAAACAAACAAGTTTTCACTCTTGCTTCTCCACCATGAGCATCATCCAGTCACTTGCCAAATCTAGCCAATTATCCCTCCTATCCCATACACTTCACCTTTCCCATCCAGCCCCTCTTTTCTATTCCTAAAACCACCAGCCTACAGCAAGGCCACATCACCTTTCACCTACTGTAGTAACCTCCTGACTGGTCCCCCTGCATGTAATCACTTTCTTCTCTATTCCATCCTAGACACCACTTCATAATGAAATTATTTTCCCAATGAAAACATATGATCTGGGGGTGGCTAGGTGGCGCAGTGAGTAAGAGCACTGGCCTCGGAGTTGGGATGACCCGAGATCGAAACCGGCCTCAGAAAACGAGCACCCACACACAAATAATGACTGGCCGTGTAAGCTTGAGCAAGTTACTTAACCCCAATTGCTTTAAAAAAAAAAAAAAAAGAAAGAAAGAAAACATATTATCTGGTCACTTCCCTGCTTCAAACAAACAAGAGATCTTCAAGAACACCCTACTCTCTATGGTATAAATTACAAACTTATGGGGAAGGCCTCATATCTAAGACCCTCTTGGCCTCATCCTACCTATACCACCTTACAAACAACACCCCATAATGCTCTAAGGATTTTGCTGGCCAACTAGATTTCTTGCTGTTCCACAGCCTTATCTTCAGCTGCCCAAAGAGAGTACCCTGTGCCTGGAATGTATCCCTTCTCCTCTCTGCCCATGAAAGCCTTCCCTTCCTCCAAGGCCCAGCTCAGACCCCACTTCTTCCATGAAGACTTCACAGGTCTATTGTCCCCCCACAGGCCTAACCATGAAGTGATCTCTCTCAGATTTCCTACACCACTTTGTCTAGATGTTGCCTGGTCCCCACCCACTTCCACATGTTACATTGTGTGCTTCCATTTCTGCTCTCACTCCTACCCTTCCTAGATTATAAGCTCCTACAGGGGAGTCATTGTGGGGGGAACTAGGGGGTGTTCATCAGAGTGCATAATAAGTACTTAAATGTTCAACCAGAAATGAACTGAATGGAGGTGGAAGTGTGAGAAAACATGGAGGCAGAGAGAGTAAAACCAGAGTTTATTAATCAAAGGATACCAAGGCAGAGAGCATGGCCTTAAACAGAAACTGAGACTCTGTCTCACATAGGAGTCTAACCAGGAAATGGGATAGAATATCCAATTTGAACGTTCTTGAGTCTTTTCTTAATGCTATTACGCAGTTTCCTCAATCTCTTCCGCAAACCACGGGCAAATCGACGTTGCTTGATCTTTCCAGGCTGCAGAGGGAAGACAAACAGAACTTCTTAGTCCAGGGCCTCTGGGGATCAAGTTGAAGAAGGAAGAAAAACCTGCCCACTCTAGGAATGGAACAACATAGAGCTTCATGATACTCAGAGCTTGGAGGGCCCTCCACTCTCACCTGCTGCAAACTCCCCATTAGAAAGGAGGAAAATTAAGAAAGATCTTGACCCAATTGGCACTTGACAGACCCAGGACTAACTCCCAAATCTTCAGCCTTGCAGCTCTGAAGCCAGTGCTACCCCAGCCCAGAAAGCTAAAGCTTCAGGGGCTTCTTCACGTTCATTGTGAAAAGGATAAAAAGTTTTCCTAGGACACACTCCTTCTGTTTCTGTGCCCAGAAAATGTAGAGAACAAGAAATCCTCACCCCAGCCCTTCAAAGCTTCTACCCTCCAGGAACAGCCTGGGACCAGGTCACATTGGCCATACCCCTGGCATGTCCACATCTGAACTCAGAGCCCCTTCCTCAGAGAGGCTGGCAGGGACAGAGGTGGTAACCCCAGTCCACACCACCCTAGTTCTGCTACCCCAGCTCATCATGTGGGACAGAGCAGAGTTCTTGGTGTTAGCAAGATAGCTAGAGTCAGAACATCTGTTTCAGTTCAGACATTGGTTAGCACTATGATTTTGGAGGAGGTCACTTCATATTTCTGAACCTCAGTTTCCTTCTCTGTAAAATGGGGGAGGGGGAGTTGAAGTAGATAATTTCTAGGGCTCTCTGGAGTTCAAAAACCTCTGGTTGATTCTCTGGAAACACAGGTCTAAGCCCTTCCTGTCCCATTGGCCTTCTTTATTTCCCCTCTTTCCCTCAGACTCTGAAGTTAGAGATCTCTCCAGAACTGGAGTTGGGTGAAGTAGATGGGGGATAGGGGGGAGAAATGCTCCTGCCTCTGTATCTACATCCCCCCCTGAAACCTGGAGGAAGAAAAGGGAGGCTAGGCTGAGGCTAAGCATGGAAAGAGGGCAGAAAGGTCAAGGTTGATCCCAAGCCCCTTTAGCTACAGATCAATCCCAGCAGCCTCCAAGAGATCCCTAGTAGAGTCTGGAGGTTTGGGCTCTTCTCCAGGAACCCAATGAGGATTCATCACTTACCCCATCACAGGAAATATCAACAGAGGGCCTAGGAGAATCCAGGGCAATGGCTCCATTGCATTCTTTCACCAGCTGTGAAGGGTTGCAGAGAGAGTTCAGGACTGCTATTCTGTAACCTCTGTCCCTGACTTGCCAGGACTGACAGCAAGCTCAAGCTTTGTCCCAAGGCAGCCCACTGGGAGGGTTTTTCTGCTTCTCATCTTGGGCAAATCACTTTCCTCAGGGCAGCAAGAAAGCAGAGTTCAGCACCCTCCTTGCCCCAAGAGGAGAATATCCCCACAAAGAGACTCATTCAGTCAGACTCCCTCCCCAGCCCAGGACACTCACCCCATTTTCCTTGAAGTCACATTCTTCTGGATTCTGATTTTCAGTATTGGGACACACAGTCTCTCTGATAGTGAAGCTCAGAGGTCGAGGAGTAGCAGGATCATTGTTCTGGGGAGGAAGGCAGGACAGCCTTTTAGACCTTGGCCACATCTGAGCCCTCTGGAGCCAGGAGCAAGCTATTTAGTGCTGGAAGGGACCTTAGACATCATGTAGTCTGACCCCATTGATGTCTAGATGAGGAAATTAAGAACTAGGAAAGTTAGGTGACATGGCCAAGGTCACACTGGCAGTAGTGTCAGAACTGGGGGCATCCAGAAGTCATTCATCCAAACTGTCTACTGAATGATGTCCGGGGTCCCCCGTGCTCAGCTGCCACATTCCCTGTCCTCAGGGAATATCTCAGGCTGGTAGGGAGACAAAAACTCTCAGAAAGGAAAAAAAATCAATACAAGTGTAAAGCTGTTCAGAGTCACATGAGAGTTCCAGTAGTGATAAGAATCCTGGATGTGGAGCCTGAACCCCTGGACTGTATTTATATACTGAGTGCTTAGCCTTGTTCCTGGGACATAGCAAAGGATTCAATCAATCACTAAACATTTATTAAGCACCTACTATGTGCCAGGCACTGTGCTAATCACTAGAGATCCAAAAAGAGGCAGAAGACAGCCCCTACCCTCAAGGAGCTTACAATCTAATCAGAGGGAGACAGCATGCAAACACATCTACACAAAGCAAGCTATGTGCAGGGTAAATAAGAAATCATTAAAAGAGGGAAAGCATTGGATTCAGAAATGCCTTTTCAGTCATTCACTCATCCATTTGTTCATTCACTCATTCCCAGTTCTGTTACTTACTGCTGTTTACCCTTTGCTTCTCTGGACCAGGATTTCCTACTTTGTAAGTGGAGGGGGTTAAACTCAGGGACATGTAAGGTCCCTTCCAGCTTGACAGCCTGTGATGCCATGCAATGCTGTAGGGTAAGGGGAGGAAGGAGAGATCCCTCTGGCCTGGCAGTGCTGATGGGGAGCTTAAGCTCTGCTCTGAGGTGGGGGCAGGATTGGCAAGTCAGGGACAAGGGGAAGGGAATTCAAGGCAGGGGAGTCCTCAGAAGGCTCCTGTGAGAGAGGCCAGGCATGGATTGTTATCCCCAATATACAGATGGGAAAACTAAAACTCAGAGAGGGAACAGACCTTGCTTAGAGTCAGAAAAATGTGTCAGACTGGGAATGAGAACTCAGGTCTTCTGGCTCCAATAATAATAGTGAACATTTGTGCAATGCTACTACCTGCCAGGCAATGTACTAAGTGCTTTACAATTATTATCTCTTCTGATCCTCACAACAGCTCTAGGAGTAGGTACTATTATCATACCCACTTCTCAGTTGAAAAAACTGAGAGTTTAAATGGCTTGCCCAGTCACACAGTTAGTGTTTGAGAATGCATTTGACCCAGGTTTCCCTGATCTTCAGGGCCAGTGCTCTATCCCCTCTGCCACCTAGTTGCCCCCTTTTCCTCAATATCGCAATGTCTCCCCAAAGGGAAATCATGATTTTCTGGGGTGAAGGGGTCATATTAGGGAGTCTTGGCAGGTGGAGACCTCCCCCACCATCCTAGTGCTACTCACTTTCCCAGATTGCAGATTCAGGCTTGAGAGACGGAAGAGGTTTTCTGATCCTGATTTTGCATTGTATCCCTCAATGAATCTATTCACCAAATCCTGGTATCTCTTGTCCTGGGCATAGGCAAGTGGAGTCATCAGGCTGAGCAGCCCCAGCACCAGTAGGGTTGCCTGCATGGTTGAGCCCCTCATCTTCTTGGTCTTCAATGCTGTGGGCAGAAAGGAGCTTTTATTTACTGGCTCCTCCTCATCCTTAAACAAAAACAATGCATACCTCTAGTCATCCAGTACTAACAGTTCCCTGAGGTCTGTGGTTTTCCCCATTCTTTTGTCATTGTTCACCTCTTATTCCGAGCACTGAGAGTCCCCTCCTTCAATTTCCTCATGCAGCCCTGTATCTAATCAAAAAGATGGATTGGGGAAAGAGAGGACGTACAGAGAAAAGGTAGAGGAGGAAAGCAGGAAGTTTGGGGCAGGGAAGGGATGTGAAGAAATAAATATTTTCCCCATCTCTCTCTGTCTTGCGAAGTCCTGGAGGGCCTGTAGATGGGTATATGGTCCAGTCAATTAGCACAATGTGTTGCCTTTCCAATTTCTCAAGAATTTAGAAATAGAGTTAGTGTTGCTTAAACTGACCTCTGAAATCTCATCTGATCTTTCCAAAATGATCAGGCCCCAGTTCTCTAAAAGCAGAGGGTCTAAGGGTCAACAGAGATTTTTGGTTCCCTAATTCCCCTTAGTGAAGCCTTCCCAGCTAGGCCCTTGCCTCCTTCCCACTCAACTCACCAAATCTACATGCTGACAGATCAGCCTTATAGGCTATACGTCTTTACAGGCCAAACAATAGACTTTCTTCAGTCAGAAGAGGTGACTCTAACCAGAGCCTAAAACAGGGTAAGGATTCTGAGAGGAAGAGCAAGAGAGAGAGCATTGGTGGCTCGGGAATTCCTGGCCTGTACAGATCCAAAGAGGTGGAAGATGAAAGAAATCAGGCAAGTCAGTGGCTGAGGAGGACACAGGAGGTGAGGAATCAGCAAGTGTCTGATGTAGGAGGTGGTAGCTTACAGGGAGTGAGGTAGGGATTCTGAAAGGTGGATATGAGGAGAGAAAACATTGCAAATATGGTGAGCACCTGTGCAAAGGAACAGTGGTGGGAAATTATCTGTCAGACAGTGAAAAGCAAGTAATCCAATTTAGGAAAAATGTATACAATGTGAAGGGTAGTGAAATGAAATCAGTGCAGAAAGAAGGTGGGAGCCAGACTGTGGAAGGCTTTAAAGGTCCAACAGAAGTGTTTGGATTTCATCCTAAAGGCAACAGGAAGGCAAGGCAGTGACATGATCAGACTTATGCTTTAGGTATATTAATGTGGCTGCTTAATGGATTATAGAGTGAAGAAGAGAAATATTAAAAAGAGGAATCCCAATTAAGAGGCTGATGTTAATAATCCAGTCTTTGAAGACAGTCAAAGATAGCAAAAGGTAGAGATAGGGGAGTAGCCCCCCTGCAGCTATGCAAGATGGCCTATACAGATGCATGCAGGCAGTATTTGGTGCACATCCGTTCAGTATTATATTAAGTCATTATCTATAATGCCTTTTATTTCACAGGATTGTGGTGAGGATCAAATTAGATAATGTATACCATGTGCTTTGCAAGTAATAATATAGTAATAGAGGGTTATAAAAATGTGAAAAATGCACTTATCCTGTTTATCTCTTTTAATTTAATCTATTTTAGCCATGACTTTGTCCAAGATGGTAATGCCAAGCACGCCAGCTCCTGTGAGGACTGATGCTGTGAATAATTTTAAGGACCTAATACCATAGTATAATAAACTCTCTATTCAGAATGATACATTGTTCAGCAAAGTAAAGCATAACATTCATAACAACATAATATAACAGCTTATTGCTAAGGTGGCCACATAGTCTTAAACAAAACATATTATTCAATTTATCTTATAACATTCCTCAGAATCCCCACACAGCATATATTATTGCATCTGCAAAGTCAGGGGGTCCCAGGTTAGGGTTTTCCTAGCATAATACATCCTTAAGGCATAGCAGAAAATACAAACACCATCCACCCCTAGATCACAGTAAGTTACAATACCTTCAGTCAATATGTAGTGTCCAAGTAAAATCCTCTTTCATCTTGATGTGAGGTTGACTTCCAAGTTCCATGACTCTTCCTCTGTGGGCTGGGTGCTCCCAGCACTTGCCTGGATTCACACAACTCTTGCCTGGATTCACACATAGGCAGCTCTCTGCTCTTGCTCCTTGTCTCAGTTCACAGGGGCTGCTCCACTCCATGTTCTTCCCATTCCTAAGGGATAACAGGATCCAGAGCCTCCTCCCCACAGATTCTTTTTCTAGGAAGATAAAGCTTAACAGAACTATCACAATATTGACACATATTACCAGCACTATCATGTCAATTCACTTTCTCTCTGAGAAAGCTACACAGATCAATAGACAGGGTTTCTGTCTGAGAAATGAACACAGATCAACAGGCAGGACTTTTGTCTGGGAAATCAACACAGACACAGATTGATAGAGTGCTGACATCATAAATATTCTTTCTGTTAGACCCCCCCCACAAGCAAGTTCCCCTAGCCTGCTCATGCTTTCCTCTCTTTCTCTCTCTCCCTCTCTCTCTCCCTCTCTCTCTCTCTCTCTCTCTCTCTCTCTCTCTCTCTCTCTCTCTCTTTCCTTCTCAGCTATTGTTCTCCTCTCCCTCCAAGCAATGAAAAATATACTATTTCCAATCAAAGACTCTTAATTCAGTCAAAGGCAGGCTCAATCAAAGGCACTTGATTGGCTAAAACTCAATCCAGAAAAAACAGCAAAAACTGCTACTTTGCTACTTTGCTTGCCATTACAGAGATCATAATAGCCACTCCTTCTGGAGAGGGCAGGATGGGATGAAAGAACTGTGAGTAGTCCCGTTTGTCTGAAAGGAAGAATACATCACTTCTCAGAGACTTCCCTCCACCCACCCACTCTCCTTTGTAACAAAAAAAAAAAACAAACAAGTAAAATAAATCTAAATTGGCTGTCTCCAAAAATGTATGCCTCATTCTGCCACCTTAGTCCAACAACCTTCAGCCAGGAAGAGAAGGGAATAATCATTTATTAAACACTTACTATGTGCAAGGAAAACAGGTAAGTAAGGTTAATGTACCTGATGGAGGTCAAAGGCCTATAGGAAAGAGTTCTACTCAAAAACTATTTATAGCACCATTTTAAGTAGCAGTAAAGACCTAGAAGGTAAGTAGGTGTCTATTGATCAGAGGCATTAAAATGACAAATGTGGAAATTCAGAGAAAGTTGGTGAAATGTAAAGAGTGAAGTCACCTAAATCAGTCAATTCATTCCCAAGACACCTGCAATAATGAGAAAGAAAACATTGAAAAACTTGTCACCAGACATCTGATCAATGCAGCATTTTAGCAGCTTATTATTAATATTATTATTGATATTTGATATATTTATTGATAATATGTTATTATTAATATTATTCTTAATCCAGAGAGCATTCTGTGAAGATGGTGGAGTAGGACAGAAATTTCCAGACATTCCAGATTTCCTACACAGACAGACAAAAAATCACCATGAAATGAATATAGAGCATCAGGGGACAAATTGAGAGGACCTCAGGAAGCACAGGACCTCCAGGGGCTGAGGTTTGGCCTGAGGAAGGTGTAGACACCTCCAGACCAACTTCACTGAATGGACAAACAGGTCCCAGAGAAGCTCTTACGGGGAGAGGACTCAGACTCAGGAAATTCCACTTCAACCTCCCCCTCAGAGTCTCAGGTGCTTTGACCTCAGGAACTTTGACCTCACAAACTTTCATCTAAAGAACAGCAGAAGCCCGAGTGGGAAAAGAACAAGGACTGCCCCACCCCAGCTGTTTCCAGAAGCCAGACCTGATGGTGCTGACTAAAGTGATCCAGGGCTGAGACTGTGGAGGTTGGGAGGAGCTCACACAGTCCCTGTGAGTGTTATACCCCCAGGAAGCAAGAACATTTTGGGGACAGGCTGACTGGGGGCCACAACTCTGGCTTAGGGGAGGAAAAGAGTCCTAGAGGTTGAGCCCAGACAGAATTCAGGAAACAATAATAAGGAAGACCTGAGACCTAAGGCAACATTACCCACAACTATCGATTCAAACTTAATTAATAATAAGCTACTAAAAATAACATAGTAAACACTTAAATGCTAATTAATTATCCCTTTGACTAGTGGCAAGAGCACTAGGCTTAGACAGACAAAAGATCTAGGGTCAAGTCTTGGCACTGTCTGAGGAGACTAAGTAAGATAATGTGTGTGCTTATATACATGCACATGCACATCCACATCCTCATCCAGATGCACATACACATGCATACATACATATACGTGTGTATGTGTGTGCATACATATATAAACACTTCAGAAGCACACTATATAAATCTGATCAATTACTCTTCAGGATGAAAAGGTGGAATGTTTCCAGATTGTTCAAGTTTTAAATGTCCTAATAATAACACCACTTAACATTTATATTGTCTCTTAAGACTAAGTGCTATCTCTCAGTAACCCTCTGAGGCAGGTGGAGCAAATATTACTATTCTGCTCTGGATTGTTAATTGAATGAATGAATGTATTGAATGAATATAGAAGAGATCTGCATCAGAGGAAGAAAGAAATGGATTAGATGAGGGCTGCCCCAACTTGCAAAATTACGCAAATGTAGGACCTGTACTAGAGGATTTATCTCTGTGGTCCCTCCCAAGTCTATGACTCTGAATCTATGGCTCTCCAATCTGGTTGAACTCAGGTTGCATCCCTGGTTATGGAAAAAGAAAGAAGTGAACAGTTATGCAAAATCATTTCAAGATCTCTATTTCATCAGAGGCCTATTGGTCAAGTCAAGGTCATGTTGCTTCACGTCATTGCAAGGGGATTTGAGGGTTTGGGAGGGTGCCTAAAGCATTTCATTTGGGTTGCCAATCTCAGTCACAATCTAATTCTGCAACAGAAAAGCAATATATTATGTCATCCTTGATAGCATCAATTCCTCTTTCTTGACCTTGTACAATGCCCTGTTCTACTACCAACAGGGCCCTGTGGCTTACTGTCTGGACTTGAAACTAAAGAGCAGCTTGGCCTCCATGCTTTCCTTGGTCCATCCTGATACCCCAAACTTGCTAGATCTGTGAACTTGTAAAAGTCACAAAAATTTCATCAGTCTGTTTTGTCCTCTATAAAATAGGGAGAATCATACTTGCATTACCTACTTCACAGATCTCAATTTAATTTCATTCAGTTCAGTTTATTCAGAAGATGGTGTTTGAGAATGGAATCTGGATTTCAGGGCCACAGCTACAAATATAGAAATAACAGGCTTCTACTCTAGGTGCCTATTCCCCGCCCTCTCCCCTTTCACTTCTTTGCAGAGATCAAAGACAATGTCTGCTACATGCAGCATCTAATATCAGGTTTTTTTTTTTTCAATAAGGGGGTTGGTTTGTTGAAGTTTTTCCCCTTTTTATTTTTATTTTATAAAGGTTGGCTCTATGGAAAGGGGGAAATAAAGGAATGCATTGTGAAATACAGATGATATAAAAAATAAAATATATCCAGATTTCATTTGAATACTCATAAAACCTATGTTCAATCAGGAAAGAAGAGGAGTGGAAGAATATGTGTCTGGAATCTTGTTAATTTAATCCAATTGTCAAATCAGGTTGAGGAGATCCTCTTTATCCACTAAGCTAGAGACCATAAACAGTGGTTGGCTGTAGGAACACATCTCCTGTATTTATTTAGGCACAGGTTCTCTTCTCCTAGGAGGACATAAACTCCTCGAAGCAGTTCCTGAATAGTTTAGCAACTGTTTCATTTTTGCTGTCTCTCCCCAAAACCTCGCTCCTTTCCCATAAATGTTGGTTAATTGAATTCATGTAATCATATGATCTCAGAGTTGGAAGGGCCAATTCCCCTCTAGAGGCCAATTCATCCAACCAATACCTGAACAGAAATTCTGTTCAATACCTGAACAGGAATTTCTTTTAAATCACTCCCTACAAGGGCAATCTAATCTTTGCTTAAAGACCCCCAGGGAGTACCTCTAGAGAACCGTGCTAACATCGATGATATCTAAACATCCCCTTCTGCACTACATTGACATCTATTCCTGAAATTCTCCAGGGATCACCCTGAAAGCTAACTCCCATCTAGTACTGCCTATTTCTCACAATCTAAGGTCCATAAGCTGCAGGGGAACAGAAACTGCTGTGGTATGATCTCAACCACCATCTCTTTATGCCCTAAATTCCTCACACAGCCCCCCTTGTCTTTTATCACATCCTGAGTCAAACCATTCTGGAGCATCTTGGCTCAGAAACCACCCTGAAAATGCTCCTGAACTGGCATTCCCTGTGGAGACATTATATAATGGGGATTTGACACACATGGAGACCATCTAAGATGGCATCATCTCCTATGTGGAAGACTCTTCTGAAATTGGTTCATGCTTGGGCATTCTACACTAGCCTATCAAGAGGGAGAAGACTTTCTCCAATACCTATTTAGTGAGAACTCTTCAGGGTTTTAAAAATTGCCAAACTGAGCATAATTGGGGCTTTTTTGTATTCCACACTGAGACTGTAGCTTGCTTCCTTGTCTCTTCTCCATTGGGTCATGTGGCCACTAGAAATGGACCAGAGGCTTTGGCTTTTGCCTTCATTTTAGGTGCAAAGAAGTGAATTCTCCAATTTGAATACTGAGCATCACAAAATTCAGGCTGGGAGTTGCAGCCAACTCAGCAGAGAAATCCCAAGAAGCAATAATCTGGTAACTCTCTTGCAGCAGGGTTTTAGATTTGAACTTGGTAGGGTTAATGTAACATAGGAACTAAGTTCAATTGCTAACTCCAATTCCCTCTCCAGAGATAGGTGGTGTATGGTGAAGGACTATAACACTCAAGTATTTACTGGAATGTTTGTTTCTTTTTGTAATATTTTAAAGTAAATATCCCTGTGTAATAGCTAATGGGGATATGAAGTGGTTAAATGGAAATGGGGTGCTAGTCCCTGAACCCCTAATAATTGGGGGGAAACCAGAGAAGATGGCACAGATGGGAGACTCCTCAGGGTACTAGAAAAAGGAGGGAATGCAATGTAACAGATCTAGCCCTGAGACAAGGACCAGGGCAATCGTGTTACCATATCCTGTTACAATAGCAAAGTATTCAATCAGACATTCCCAACATGAAACAGGAGGAGATCAGCAGATAGAGTGTGAGCTCTAACAGGGGATCAGGGAAAAGCTTGCAGAAGTTGTAGCTAAAGTGAGCTTTGAGGGAAGATAAGGATTCTGAGAGGACGAACTGAAGAAGGAGACCATACCAGGAGCGGGGGATGGCCTGTGTAATTCAAAGGAGATGGAAGATAGAATTCAGTTTGGAGAACTGGGTGAGTAGTTCCATTTGTCTAGAATGCAGACTTGCCATTTAGTCATTTCTTTGCTGTCCAACTCTTCATGACCACATTTGGAGTGTTCTTGGCAAAGATACTGGAGTGGTTTATTACTTCTCTAGCTCTTTTTACAGATGAGGAAACTGAGAAAAACAAGGTTAAGTGACTTGCCCAGTGTCACACAGCTAGACTGAGGTCTGACTTGAAATCAGGTCCTCCTGACTCCAGGCCTGGCTCTCTATCCACTAACAGCCCCAGAATGCAGAGTACATTAATTTAATTTAGGAATTATGAGGAAAAAAAAACATTAAATGCTATCAAGCTGGTCCAAGAGACAGGAAAACCTGAGTTCAGTTCCTACCTCTCACACAGACTGGCTCTGTGACCCCTTTATATGTCACTTAGTGCCCATGGGGATTCTTTAAAATTAAAAATCATAGAGATCAATCAATAAATTTTTTATTTTCTAATAGCATTGTTTCCATTACATGTAAAAACCATTTTTAACTTTCAATTTTTATAAAATTTTGAGTTCCAAATTTCCTTCCTCTATCCCTTCTCTCTCCCTTCCTTAAGCAATTTGATATAGTTTTTATATGTGCAATCATGTAATACCTATTTCTATATCAGTCATGTTATGAAAGAAGAAACAGTTTGCAAAAACAAATTACACTTTGCAACAGGAAAAAAATCATAAAAATAAGCAAAGTAAAAATAGAAAGCTTCAATCTGCATTAAGAATCCATCTGTTCTTTTTCTGGATGTGGGTAGCATTTTCCACCATGATTTTTTTGCAACTGTATAGTGCCTACTATGTTCCAGGCATCATACTAAGTACTAGAAATGCACAATGAGGCAAAAGACAATCCCTGACTCAAGGAGCTTACAATCTAATGAAGGATACAACATTCAAATAAATACAAAAAATATAAGCTACACATAGGATAAATAGGAACTAAGTAGCAGAAGTGTGCCTTAAGACACTTTCTTGAAGGCTTCCTGGAAAAGATGGCATTTTAATGGGCACTTAAAGGGAGCCAGGGAGGTCAGTAATCAGAATGAAGGAGGGAGAGCAATCCAGGCATGGGGGACATTCAGAGAGAATACCCAGAGGAAAGAGATGGGTGTGATAGCTCTGTAGGATCTGAAGAGCTGTCCCCTATGGTGAGATTCATTCTGTTCTGCTCAGTCCCAGAAGACAGAACTAGAAGTAATGAATGAAAGTTGCAAAGAGGTAAGTTTAGGCTTGATAATGAAGAAAAACTTGCTAAGCAGTAGAGCTCTCCCCAAATAGAATGGTCTGTCAGAGAGATGGTGAGTTCTGTAAAGTATTCCTTTTAGCATCTGATTGGTGCAGCATTGAAACTAAAAATTAACTTTGATAGTTTTGTCATTTTTATGGTTTTGGCATGGCCCAGGCATGAGCACTGAATCTTCTTCAAGGTACTAAAGTTGTTTTTATTTCTTTAAGGAGTCCTTTCCAAGTATTAAGAATGGTGATAGGGGGGCAGCTAGGTGGCGCAGTGAGTAGAGCACCAGCCCTGGAGTCAGAAGGACCTGAGTTTGGATCCGGCCTCAGACATTCAACACACACACAAACAAAAACCTAGCTGTGTGACCTTGGGCAAGTTACTTAACCCCAATTGCCCTCCAAAAAAAGCAAAAAAATAAAATAAAATAAAAAAGAATGGTGATAGGTTGAATGCCCCCAAATTTTATACATTTGGTTATTTTGAATGGGATTTCCTGATATTTTAGTGCCTCTTAGAATAGTCATTAGATTAGTCCAATGGCAAGACAAAAGTCAAGATGACTGGCAATGGCCCCAGAAGCAATGGATGAACTTGACATCTGATATCTTGATCAAGCTCTAAGAGTTCCACAGTACCTGTTTCAGCCACTTTCGTGGCCTTTGGAAAAAATTGGTTTTATCAACCCATTCCATTGGGGGAAGGGGAAGGAGTCTTCATGTGCTTGGGGTAGAAATCCCCCTAACTTGTGAATGGATTTGAGGCCTGTGTGTTACCCTAAACCTGATTTAGTCAGTCTGGCCAGATGGTTTTAGCAGGGTGTGGTCTTTGCTCCTGCTACAGCTTTTTGGAACCACAGGAGAGACTTTGGTGTCAAAAGGACACAAAAGATGGATGAGCAACCTTCAGTAAGCCCTCATACTTCAGATGCTAGTACACTCTGAGAGAACCTCATAGACCTTAATATGGTTAGACTTGTTCAAAGGAAGAGTATTTTGGCATTTTTACAAACCAAGTAGAGTGGCACTTATAGACAAAAACATATAAAGTCCCGTCCATTTGCATAAGAATCACCTCATTAGTGAAGACTGGTCTTTTTCTCTCTCTGAAGGGCCCTGTCCTTGGAGACAACAGGGAGCCTTGTTTTTTTATCCTATATGATAGAAGCCAGAAAACCAGGATATCTCTTCTCTCAAGCTCTTGCCAACTCCATCCATCTCACAGGCACAGAGTATTAAGTAATCAATCTCCACCAATGAGGAAAGTCTAACACAAATCATCTTTGTTCAGAGGGTTATATAAACTACATTGTTTACACAAATAGAATACACAAGGAGAGCATGCAAAGATTTGAGGAGGGAGAGATCAGTTCCAGATGCAGGGATCAGGGAAGATTTCATGAAAACATGACCACTGGATCTTGTAGAAGGGGATGTCAATGTGTGATGGAGAAAAGTTCTATTGCAGGCATAAGGCACAGCCTATGCAAATACATGGAGAGGGACAGCAAAGGGTGGAATGGGAGAACAATAAATAGTCCAATTTGTCTAGAGAATAGAAAGGGGGAAGAGGAATATAGGAAAATAAGTCTGGAAGGATCTCAGGCTCCCCCTCCGTCGTGTTGGGGGCCAGGATATCCCTTTCCAGCTTCTTTGCCCTTTTTCTTCCTTTCTTCCCTTTGAGATCTTTCAGGGTCCCCCTCAGCTTTTGGTCTGATACTCTGTTTCAGGATTATAGGCTAATAGATTTTCTTTCAGACAGAGAAGTAGTTTCTGGGGGTGAAAGAAACTTGAATTTTCAGAGGAGAAAAGAAGTATGGTCTGAGTTGACCTAGAACCTATTCTGCCCTCTTATGTGGGCAAGGTCAGGTTTAGAAGTTCCCCAAAGGAGTCTGAGGCATCCCACTTAAGAATTCTGTTGAAAATTTTGATCTCTGGCCACACAGGCATTTGAATAGAGCCTAAGGTAAAGGAGTGTAATGTAGTGAGTGTTGGTCTGGAGTCAGGAGATGAGAGTGGAGGTCTTGGCTCTGGTATTTACTGGATGTGTGACTTTGGGCAAGTCCCTTGCTGATTCTGCGTCTCAGGTGCCTCATGTGTATAATTGATAATACTGGCTGTGCTATCTACCTCCCAGGCTTGTTGTGAAGCTCAAATGAGATAATGCATGTAAAGAAATTAGGCAAACTTTCAAGTGCACCAAAAAGTTACTATATTACTACAAATATAGAGACAAGTAAGGCAATGGCAGTGAGGAAGGAGAGAGCAGTGTTGGCTCCAATGGCCCAGTATGGCTTCATGTGGCGTAGAAGACAAGACGGTCTATAGAGGTCAAAACTGGAAGAGACTTCAGGGACCATATAGCTCAATCTTTCATTTAATTCACAGCCATCTCTCATAATATGTTTGACAAGTAGTTATTCAATTTTTAAAACACCTCTTAAGCATCTACAATATGCAAAGTACTGTTCTAGGTTCTGGAAAGAAGAGAAATCAAGGAAACTGGAGCAAGAGTAAGGAAAACACACAGCTGCTTCTACTCCTTTATAATAGGATAATCACATAGGAAAAGTCAGAGTACAAGAAATTCTGGAACAAAGGAATATGGCTCAGTGATTTTGAATATGAGTGATAGAATCTGGCTACTGCCTAGTTGAAAGGCAAGATCACTATGCCTCAGAGGCTGGGATGGAATCTAAATCAAAAGTAGGAATCAAGCCCAAGACAGATTCATTTGGGGATGGGGGAAACTGAGATTAAAAGATAGCATTTCACAGTGCGTTGTGTGCCATGCTCTGAAAGAATAGATGATGGTACCCAGACCACCAATCCCTAGTAGGATGTGGCAATGGGGTGGGCGATAGCTTGTAGACAGGGGTGCTCTAAGAGCATAAGTCCAGGAAAAAGGGTCTTAGAACAGTGAGAACATGGGGGAGGGTTGATGGCAGCCTGGCACCAATTGAGGGAGGGGGGACAAGCTGGAGGACTGCCACAGGGACTAATCATACCTCTAGAAGTCCATTCCCTGGACAAAACCCCACCACACTATCCTAGTTACAGCTCTGTCTAAGCTATTTTGCCAGGCTACAACTGGCCACACATTCACAGACATTCATTCCCTTGATGCTGCTGAAGAAAAGACAGTATATTTTGAAACTGTGGCATTTGAGTTGATTCCCTATAGAGTTGAGAATGAGGGAATGTGTGAAAACTTGGGATTTCCATTGTCTGTGTGCCTATTTTTAAGTATAGTTTAGGGAGAGGGAGTTCCTAATTCAGAGAACTGGCAATGAATAAATATTAGGGCAAGTTAGGGGTTTATCACCCTAGCCTGTATGTGCAGCCTTGACAGTCTGAAATGCTTTGTGTCCCAGTGTGATATTGGTTTGGGGGGACAGGGAAAAGAGATCTGGATCTAATTTCACTTCTTGCTAATAAAATTCTTTCTCATTCAAAGGGACAAGTCTTTCTTTCCCCTCTCCCCACATACACTACAGATGACTCGATGACAAAAATCACTGGATTGGGTTCTCTAAAGAACACTGAGTCTAAGCAGGTAGCATAATCACAGGGTAATGGAGTCAACTTTTACTCTGTCTTCTCCACCAGGAGCCTCATCCTATCAGTTGCCAAGTCTGGTCAATTCTCCCCCCTATGCTGTCCAATTCACCTTTCCCAACCAACCCCTCTTTTCCACTCTTGTAACCAACAGCCTAGAGCAAGCCCTCATTAATTTCTGCCTACTGCAGTAGCCTCATGACTGATCCCCCTGTGTCTAATACTAACTTTTTACTCTCCATTGGTCACACAGCTTCCTTATGATATTATCTTCCTAGTGAAAACATATGATCTTGTCACTTCCCTGCTTAAAGTAAACAGACAAAGAAAAATCTTCAGAGACTCCCTATTGTCTATAGTATAAATTACAAACTTATGGGGAAGGCCCCATATCTAAGACCCTCTTGGCCTCATCCTACCTATACCACCTTACAAACCACACCCCATAATGCTCTAAGGATTTTGCTGGCCAACTAGATTTCTTGCTGTTCCATAGCCTTATCTTGAGCTGCCCAAAGAGAGTTCCCTGTTCCTTCTCATCTCTGCCCATGAAAGCCTTCCCTTCCTCCAAGGCCCAGCTCAGACACCACTTCTTCCATGAAGCCTTCACAGGGCTATTGCCCCCCATGGCCTAACCATGAAGTAATATCTCTCAGATTTCCTAGACCACTTTGTCTAGGAAAATGTCTAGTGGTTCCAACCCACTGACACAAGGTGGGTTGTGTGCTTCTATTCCTGCTCCCACTCCCAACACTCCTAGATTATAAGCTCCTTCAGGGAAGACATTGTGGGTGGGCTTTTTTTCCCCTTCTTTTTAAGGGCAGTCTAAGAGTACATGATAAGTACTTATATGTTCAGCCAGAAATCAACTGAATGGAGGAGGAAGTCTGAGAAAACATGGAAGAAGAGAGAATGAAACTGGAGTTTATTAATCTCAGATGACCAAGGCAGAGTGCATGGCCTTAAACAGAAACTGAGACTGAGTCTCACATAGGATTCTAACCTTTCAATGGGATAGAAAATGGATTGTTCCTGAATTCTTTCCAGGGGATCTTTGCAAGGCCTGCAATAGGCTCCAAATCAAATGCCGAAATCAAGGTTTCTTGACCTTTTCAGGCTGCAGGGAGTAGACAAACAGAACTTCTTAGTCTAGGGCCTCTGGGAGTCAGGCTAAAGACAGAAGAAAAACATGCCCACCCTAGGAATGGAGTAACTTAGAGCTTCATGACATTCAGAGCTTGGAGAGCCTCCACAGTCACCTGTTTCAACCTCCCCATTAAAAAGGAGGAAACTTGAGGCAGATCCTGACCCAGCTGGCAGGTGACAGGCCCAGGACTCACCCCTAAAATCTTCAGCCTTGCAGCTCTAAAGCCAGTGCTGCACCAACACAGAAAACTAAAGGTTCAGGGTTTTCTTCATCATTTTGAAAAAGATAAGAAGTCTTCCCAGGACACCCTCCTCCTGTTTCTGTGCCCAGAAGATGTAGAGAACAAGAAATCCTTACCCCAGCCCTTCTTCCCTCCTCCTATCCTCCAGAAACATCCTGGGACCATATCACACTGGCATGACAACATCTGAACACAGAGCCTGCTGTTCAGAGTGACTGGCAGGGACAAAAGTTGTGCCCACCCCACCCTAATTCTGCTACCCCAGCTCATCACAGGGGACACAGTTGAGTTCTTGGGGCCGGCAAAATAGTTGGAGTCTATTTCAACTAGAATATTAGTTAGTTCTATGTTTTTTGGGTATGAATCCTTTACATCTCTGAAGCTCAGTTTCCTTCTTGGTAAATTGGGGAAAAGAGAGTTGAACTAGATAATCTCTAGGGCTCTCTCAAGTTCAGAATCCTCGGACTGATTCTCTGGAAACACAGGACCTTTTCCATCCCATTGGCCTTCTTTACTTCCCTTTTTTCCCTTGGACTCCGAAGTCAGAGACCTCTCTAGCTCCAGAACTGGAGTTGGGTGAAGTGGATGGGGGATAGGGGAAAGAAATCCTCCTGCCTCTGTACCTATATCCCCTCCTTGAACGTAGAGGAAGAAAGGGGAGGCTAGGCTAAGGCTAAGGGTGAAAAGAGGGCAGAAAAGTCAAAGTTCATCGCAAGCCCCTCTAGCTACAGATCAATTCCAGCAGTCTCCAAGAGAGAAGGCACCATAGACCCCTAGAGGAGTCTGAAGATTTGGGCTCTCCTCCCAGGGCCCCCAGTGAGGACTCATTACTTACCCCATCACAGTAAATATCATCAAAGGGCCTAGGAGAACCTAATGGCTCCAATGCATTCTTTTCCCAGCTGTGAAGGGTTGCATAGAGAGTTCAGGGCTGCCAGTCTATAACCTTTGCCTCTGACATTCCAGGACTGACAACAAAAGTTCGAGCTTTGTCCCAAGGCAGCCCACTGGGAGAGTTTTTCTGCTTCTCATCTTAGGCAAATCACTTTCCTCAGGGCAGCAGGAAAGCAGAGCTCAGCACCCTCCTTGCCCCAAGGAGGGAATATCCCCGCAAAGAGACTCATTCAGTCAGACTCCCTCCCCAGCCCAGGATACTCTCACACCATTTTCCTTGAAGTCACATTCATCTTGAATAGGAATTTTCAGTATTGGGGCACACAGTCTCTCTGATGGTAAAACTCAGAGGTGTAGGAGTAGCAGGATCACTGTCCTTGGGAAGAAGGAAAGACATCCTTTAGACCTAGGCCATATCTGAGTCCTTTGGGGGCCAGGAGCAAGCTATTATGTAGTGGAAGGGACTTTAGACACCATATAGTCTGACCCCAGTGATGTCTAGATGAGGAAATTAAGAACTAGGAAAGTTAGGTGACATGACCAAGGTCACACTGGCAGTAGTGTCAGAACTGGGGGCATCCAGAACAATCATTCATCCAAACAGTGTCTACTGAATGACTTCCAGGGTCCTCCTGTGCTCAGCTGCCACATTCCCTGTCCTCAGGGAACACCTCAGGCTTAGAGAGACAAAATTTCTAAAAAAGGAAAAAAAACAAGTTTAAACCTGTTCAGAGTCACATGAGAGTTTTAGTTGTGACAAGAATCCTGGATATGGAGCCTGAACCCCTGGACTTTATTAGTATACTGAGTGCTTAGCATTCATTGTTTCTGAGACATAGCAAGTGATTCAATCAATCACTAAACATTTATTAAGCACCTACTATGCTAACCACTGGAGAACCAAAAAGAGACAGAAGACAGCCACTGCCCTCAAAGAGCTTACAATCTAATCAGAGGGAGAAAGCATACAAATACATCTACACAAAGCAAGCTATGTGCAGGGTAAATAAGAAATCATTAAAAGAGGGAAAGCATTGGATTCAGAAATGCCTTTTCAGTCATTCACTCATCCATTTGTTCATTCACTCACTCCCAGTTCTCTTACTTCCTGCTGTTTACCCTTTGCTTCTCTGGACCAGGATTTCCTACTTTGTAAATGGAGGGGGTTTAACTCAGGGACATTTAAGGTCCCTTTCAGCTTGACAGCCTGTGATGCCATGCAGTGCTGTAGGGTTAGGGGAGGGAGGAGAGATCCCTCTGGCCTGGCTGTGCTGATGGGGAGCTTGAGCTCTGCTCTGAGGTGGGGACAGGATTGGCAAATCAGGGGCAAGGGGAAGGGAATTCAAGGCAGGGAAGTCCTCAGAGGGCTCCTGTGAGAGAGGCCAGGCATGGATTGTTATCCCCAATATACAGATGGGGATAACTCAGAGAGGGAACAGACCTTGCTCAGAGTCAGAAAAATGTGTCAGACCAGGAATGAGAACTCAGGTCTTCTGGCTCCAATAATAATAGTGAACATTTATACAATGCTACTACCTGCCAGGCAATGTACTAAGTGCTTTACAATTATTATCTCGTCTGAACCTCACAACAGCTCTAGGAGTAGGTACTATTATCATACCCACTTCTCAGTTGAGGAAATTGAGACAAACAGAGGTTAAATGGCTTGCCTAGTAACATAGTCAGTAAGTGTTTGAGAGTGCATTTGACCCAGGTCTCCCTGACCTTCAGGGCCAGTGCTCTATCCCCTCTGCCACCTAGCTGCCCCTTTTTTCTTCAATATCACAATGTCTCCACAATGAGAGACTGTGATTTTCTGGAGTGAAGGGGTCATGTTAGGGAGTCTTGATAGGTGGAGCCCTCCTCCACCATCCCAGTGCTACTCACTTCCCCAGATTGCAGATTCAGGCTTGAGAGACGGAAGAGGTTTTCTGCTCCTGATTTCACATTGTATTCCTCAATGAATCCATTCACCAAATCCTAGTATCTCTGGTCCTGAGCACAGGCAAGGAAAGTAATCAGGCTGAGCAGCTCCAGCTCCAGTAGGGTTGGCTGCATGATTGAGTTTCTCATCCTTTTGGTCCTCAATGTTGTGGGCAGAAAGAAACTATCCTTTATTCACTGGCTCTTCCACAACCTTCCACAGGGGCAATGGAAACCTCCAGCCAGTGGGTACCAACAGTTCCTTGAGGTCTGTGGTTTCCCCCCATTCTTTTGTCATTGGTCACCTCTTATTCTGAGCACTGATAGTCCCCTCCTTCAATTTCCTCATGTAGCCCTGGAGTTAACCAAAAAGAAGTGCTGGCAGAAGAGGGGAAGTATGGGGAAATGGGGAGGAGGAGGGCAGGAAGACTAGGCAGGTAGAGGAATGTGAAGAAATAAACATTTTCCCCATCTCTCTTGGTCTTAAGAAGTCCTGGAGGGTCTGCAGATGGGTGGATGATACAGTCAGCTGGCACATTGGGTTTCCTTTCCAATTACTCAAGGAACTTTGCAATACAGTTAGGGTTGTCAAATTGACTTCTGCATTCTCCTCTGATCCTTCCCAAAATGCCCAGGCCTGAATTCTCGAAAAGCACAGAGTCCAAGGATCAACAGAGATTTCTTGCTCCCTGTATGATTCCTAATTCTCCCTATTAAAGCCTTTCAAGCTAGGTCCCTGCCTCCATCCCATTCAACTCACTAAATCTACATGCTAATAGATCAGCCCCATAGGCTGTGCATCTAACAGAATAATATAGACCAGACAATTGAATTTCTTCAGCCAGAAGAGGTGACTCAAAGCAGAACCTGAAAGAGGGTAAGGATTCTGAGAAGAAGAGCTGGAGAGAGAGCATTGGTGGCCTGGTAACTTTTGGCCTGGTCAGACTCATGGAGGTGAAAGATAGAATTAGGTTGAAGAACAGGTCAAGCAGGGAATAGATAGTCAGCAAGTCAGTGGGAAGAAAGAGCAAAGGAGGGAAGAAATCAGCAAGAGTTTGATGTAGGAGGTGGTAGCTTACAGGGAGTGAGATAGGGATTCTAAAAGGTGGATATAAGGAGCGAGAACATTGCAAATATGGTGGACCACCTCTGCAAAGGCACAGTGGTGGGAGATGATCTGTCAGATATAGAACAGCAAGTAATCCAGTGTAGCAGAAGCCCAGACCATGTGAAGGGCAGTGAAATGAAATCAGTGCAGAAAGAAGGGGGGGGGGGAGCCAAGACTGTGAAAGACTTTAAAGGTCCGACAGAAGTGTTTGGATTTCATCCAAAAGGCAATATGGTCAGACTTATGCCTTAGGAATATCATTGTGACTGCTTTATGGAGTACAGACTGAAGAAGAGAGACACTGAAGAGAAGAATCCCCATTAGGATGCTGATATTAATAATCCAGTTGAAGGCAGTCACAGATGTCAAAAGGTAGAGATGGGTGAGTTGCTCCCCTGCAGCCACGTGCTTTGTAAATAATAATAAAGCAATAAAGGGTTATGTGAATGAAAAATGTAGTTATCCTGTTTATCTCTTTTAATCAAATCTATTTTAACTATAACTTTGTTTGATATCATAATAGATACTCCTGCAGAAGAGGGTAGAATGGGATGGAGGAAGAGGTAGTAGTCCAGTTTGTCTGAAATGAAGATTACATCACTTCCCAAAGACTGCCTTCCACCCACCCACTCTCCTTTGTAGGAAAAAAAAAGTAAAAACAATTAAAAATAAATCTAAATGGACCGACTCTATAAATGGATGCCTCATTCTGCCCCCTTAATTCAACAACTCTGAGAGGGGGAAAGAATAAGCATTTATTAAACACCTACTAAGTACAAGGAAGAAAGGTAAACGAGGTAAACAAGCCTAATGTACTTGGTGGGGGTCAAGGGCCTAGGGGAAAGAGTTCTTTTTTTCAAAACTATTTATAGCATTATTTTTAGTAACAATAAAGCAAGTGTCTGGCTGTTGTCCTTCACTCTCCAAGAGGACCAAAATGACATCAGTATGCTAGAGTATAGTTTCAGTGTATCCAACTATGGCCCATCAGACCACTACAAGCTAGGAATGTTCAACCACAGGTCAGACACACATAATCTGTGTAAATATTTGGGGAGGATTCTCTAAATTTCCATATCTTTTGCTTCTTCTGAGCTGTTTCAATTCTGCTTTGCTCATAGAGCACAGCACCTTCTCTGATGTGGGCACAACATGCTGAGAGGTCCTATGCCAGTGACTCTGATGTCACAAATCAATTCCAAAGTTCTTAAAAGAAAACACAAGAATGTTATTGTATCATTTCTTCTGACCACCATGTGAACACTTGCCTTGCTTGTCCTTATCTTCAGTACAAATAGCTTTTTATAGCACTTTCAAATTTACTATTCTCTTAACATCACACTTGTTCTTCACAGCAATCCTGGGAGGCAGCTGGTATAGACAGTATCATTTCAATACAGAAATGAGGCACTTGGGACTCAGAATCAGCAAGGGATTTGCATAAAGGACTTATATCCTGTAAATACCAGAGCCAAGACCTTAACACTCATCTTCTGACTCCAAAACCAACACTTATTGCATTATACTTGTCTACCCTTTTCGCATTGTCCACATGCCTATGTGACCAGAGACAAATATTTCCAAGAGAACTCTTAGTATGATGCCCAAACTACTTTGGGGATTTTTAAGCCTGACCTTGCCCCCATTAGAGGGCAGAACTAAGTTCTAGATCAACCCAATTAGCAATTTGTTTAAAGCTTTAAAAGTCAGGATAATAGCATCACTTAACATTTATATAGTATTTTTTTTTTTTTGGCTTTTTGGAGGGGGGAAGGCAGGGCAATTGGGGTTAAGTGACTTGCCCAATATCACATGGCTAGTAAGCTTTAAGTGTCTGAGACCACATTTGAACTCAGGTCTTCCTGACTTCAGGGCTGGTGCTATAGTCACTGTACCACCTAGCCACCCCTTATATAGTATTTTAAGATGTACTAAGGTGCTATCTCTCAATAACCCTCTGAGGCAGTTAGAACAAGTATTATTATTCTGCTTTTGTTTCTTAATTGAGTGAATAAATGAATATAGAAGATATCTGCATCAGAGGAAGAAATATATGGATTAAGTCACAGCTGCCCCAGAGTTCCAAAATAATTCAATTGCAGGAACTTGGCTAGAGGATTTATCTCTGTGGTCCCTGCCAAGTCTATGACTGAATCTATGGCTCTCCAGCCTGGTTAAACTCAGGTTGCATCCCTGGTTATGGAAAAAGAAAGAAGTGAGCAGTTGTGCAAACACATTTCAAGACCCCTGCCCATTTCACCAGTGGCCTATTGGTCAAACCAAAATCCTGTTGCTTGAGGTGCTTGCGAGGGGGTTTGAGGGTTTGGGTGGGTGGCTAAAGCATTTCAGGGGGATTACTGATCTCCATTGCAATAAAAATCTGGGAAAGAAAAGTAATTTATTGTTATGTCATCATGGATACCACCTATCCCTCTTTCCTGACCTTGCTCAATGCCCTGTTCTACTACTACCAAGGCCTGTGGCATACTGTCTGGGCTTGGAACTAAAGTTAGCTTGGCCTCCACGCTTTGCTTCATTCATCCTAATACCCCATACTTGCTAGATTTGTGAACTTGGAAAAGTCACGAAAGTTTCACCTCTGTTTTCTCCCCTATAAAATGGGAAGAATCATACTTGTATTACCTACCTCACAAGATTCAATTTAATTCCGTTCCATTCAGCTTATTCAGAAGATGGCATTTGAGAAAGGAATCTGAATTTCAGGACCACAACTGAAAATATAGAAATAACAAGATTCTACTCAGGGATAGAATGCATCCAGAAAAGACTGACAAGGTTATAGGTGCCTATTACCTCTCCCCTTCTCCCTCCCCCACTTCTTTGCAGAGGTAAAGGACAATGGATATAACATGCTGCATATAATATCAGAGTTTGTTTGTTTCAGTAAGTTGGTTGGTTTTGCTCAATTTTTTTCTCTACCTATTTTGTTTTTGACTATAAATGTTGGCTCTCTTTAAGGGGGGAAATAGAGGAATGCAGTATGAAATATAGATAATATAAAAATAAAATGTATCAGCATTTCATTTGAAAACTCATAAAAGCTATGTTTCATGAGGGAAGAAGAGGAGTAAGAGAATATATGTGTTGGGAGTCTTCTCAATTTAATCCAATTGACAAGTCACGAAGGGGAGATACTCTTTACCCACTAAGCTAGAGATTATAAAGAGTGGTTGGCTATAGGAGCACATCTGTTACCTGTATTTATTTAGGCACAGATTCTCTTCTAGGAGAACATAAATTCCCCTTGACAGAGTTCCTTAATAGTGTGCTAACTGTTTTATTTTTGCTTTCTATCCCCCAAAATTAGCACAGTGGTTTGCCCAGAATATATTTTCCATAAATGTTTCTTACATTGAATTCATGTGACCATATGATCTCAGATTTGGAAATGAACTCAGAGGCTAATTCATCCAACTAATACCTGAACAGGAATTCCTTTTCAATCACCCCCTACGAGGGCCAGACAGCCTTTGCTTAAAGACCTCTGGGAAGCACCTCTAGAGAACACCCAGCACTCCACCCAGCCTGGCCATCATCCTCTGAACATCTCCTTCTGCATTACATTGACATCTATTCCTACAATCCTCCAGGGACCACCTGAAAGCTAACTCCCATCTAGTATTGCCTATTTCTCACAATCTAAACTCTACAAGCTGCAACAGGACAGGCATTGCTGTGGTATGGTCTCAGACACCATTTCTTTATGCCCTAAATTCCATACACTGCCCCTTGTCTTTTGTCACACCTTGAGTCAAACCATTCTGGAGCATCTTGGCTCAGAAACCACCCTGAAAATCCTCCTGAACTGGCATTTCCTGTGGAGACACTATTTAATGGGGATTTCACACACATAGAGACCATCTAAGATGGCATCATCTCCTATGTGGAAAATTCTTCTGAAAGACAGGAGAATTGGCTCATGCATGGACATTCTACACTGGCCTATCAAGATGGGGAGGAAGACTTTCTCCATTGCCTATTTACTGGAAACTTTTCTGGGTTTTTTTAGTTGCCAAACTGAGCACAACTGGGGCTTTTTTGTGTTCCACCCTGAGACTGTGGCCTACTTCCTTATCCCTTTCCCCTTAGGTCATGTGGCCACTAGAAATGGTCCAGAGGCTTTGGCTTTTGCCTTTATTTCGGACACAAGGAGTGAATTCCCCAGTCTGAATACTGGGGATTGGGGAATTCAGGCTGGGGATTGCCATCAACTCAGAAGAAAAATCCTGAGGAGTAATGATCTCTCTTGCAGCAAGGCTTTAGATTTGAACATGTTAGGATTAATGTTACATAGCACCTAAATTCAAATGTGAACTTCATTTCCCTCTCCAGAAACAGGTAGTATATGGTAAAGGACTATAACTCCCAAGTATTGACTGGAATGTTTGTATGTTTCTTCTTGCTATATCTGTGAAGTAAATATCCCTGTGCAATAGTTAATGAGGATATGAAGTGGTCAATCAGAAATGAGGTGCTAATCCCTGGACCCTAATAATTGGGGGGAACTTAATCAGTACAGATCAGAGAAGATGGCCCAAAACAGAAACTCTTCAGGGTACTGGAGAAGGGGAGGGGATGATCTAGCCCCCAAAGTAGGGCCCAGGCAACTGTGTTACCATATTCTGTTACAACAACAATGTATTCCATCAGACACATATTCCAACAATGTATTCCATTCCCAACATGAAACAGGAGGGAGCATTAATAGGGGATCAGGGAAAAGCTTACAGAAGAAGTTGTAATTAAACTGAGCTTTGAGGGAAGATATGGATTCTGAGAGGAGGAAGACCATACCAGGAACGGGGGATGGCCTGTGTAATTCAAAGGAAATGGAAGATAGAATTCAGTTTGGAGAACTGCGGGAGTAGTTGCATTTGTCTAGAATGCAGACTTGTTGCTGTTTAGTCATTTCATTGCTGTCCGACTCTTCATGACTCCCTTTGGAATGTTCTTGGCAAAGACACTGGAGTGGTTTGTTATTTCCTTGTCCAGTTCTTTTTACAGGTGAGAAAACTGAGACAAACAGGGTTAAATGACTTTGCCCAGGTTCACACAGAGAGTAAGTGTCTAAGGACTGATTTGAAATCAGGTCCTCCTGACTCCAGGCCTTGCCCTCTATCCACTGCACCACCTAGCTGCCCCTGAATGCAAAATACATTAATTTAATATATGGATTATGAGAAAAACATCAAATGCTATCAAGCTGACCCAGGAGGCAGGAAGACCTGGGCTCTAGTCCTGCCTCTCATACAGGTTGACTGTGTGACCTTGAACAAGTCACTCAGTACCTGTGGGAATTCTTTTAAATAAAAAATTACAGAACTCAATCAATAAGCTTTTATTCTTTTTAATAGTATCTTTCCGATTACATGAAAAAACAATTTTAACTTTCATTTTTTATAAAATTTTGAATTCCAAATTTCCTCCCTTCTTCACTTCCTCTTCCCTCCCTAAGCAATTTGATATAGTTTTTATATATGCAATCCTGTAACACATATTTCTATTATCAGCCATGTTATGAAAGAAGAAACAGTTTGCAAAAAAAAAATTAGACTTTGCAACAGGACAAAAATCATGAAAATAAATAAAGTAAAAGCAGAAAGCTTCAATCTGCATGAAAAATCCATCAGTTCTTTCTTTGCATATGGCTAGCACTTTTCACCATGAGTCTTTTGCAATTGTCTTGGAGGTCAGTACACATTTATTAAGTGCCTACTATGTGCCAGGCACTGTGCTCAGTACTGGGGATACAAATTGAGGGAAAAGACAGTCCCTAATTCAAGGAGCTTACCATCTAATGAAGGATACAATGTGCAAACAAATACAGATAATATAAGCTACATGCAAGATAAATAAAATAAGTAAGAGAAATGTGACTTAAGACACTTTCTTGAAGGCTTCCTGGAAAAGATGGCATTTTAATGGGGACTTAAAGGAAGCCAGGGAGGTCGGAAATCAGAATGAAGGAGGGAGAGCATTCTAGGCATGGGGGACAGTCAGAAAGGATGCCCAGAGGAAAGAGATGGATGTGATAACTATGCAGGATTCTAAGGGCTGTCCCCTGTGAGAAAGCGATTAGATTTGTTCTGTTCAGTCCTAGAAGACAGAACTAGAAGTAGTGGGTGAAAATTGCAAAGAGGCTTAATAATAAAGAAAAACTTGCTAAAGAGCAGAATTCTCCCCAAATGAAATGGTCTGTTCAGAGAGATGGTGAGTTCTGCAAAGTGTTCCATCTGATTGGTGCAGCATTAAAACTAAAAATTAACTTTTATAGTTTTATCATTTTTATGGCTTTGGCATGGCCCAGCCATGAGCACTGAATCTTCTTCCAGATACTAAAGTTGTTTTTATTTCTTTTATTTCATTCATTTTCACAAGATTTTGAGTTACAAATTTTCTCCCCTTCTTTCCACTACCCACCACCCTAAAATAGCAATCCCACTGGATATCCCCTCCCTCAATCTACTCTCTCTTATATCCTCCCCCATGCACCCTCTGACTTTCCAGTAGGGCATGATAGATCTCTATATCCCAGTGCCTGTATATCTTATTTCCCAGTTGCATGTAAAAAATATATATATACATATTTTTTTTTAATATTTGATTTTAAAACTTTGAATTCTAGATTCTTTCCCTTACTCCCTCATCACCCACCCTTACTGGGAAGATAGGCAATTCAATATAGGTTGTACATGTGCAGCTATGCAAAACATTTCCATAGTGGATATATTGTGAAAGATTGACTATATTTCCTTCCATCCTATCCCAACCCCAACTTAATCTATTCTCTACTTTGATCCTGTCCCTTTTCAAAAGTGTGTACTTCTAACTTCCCTCCCCCTCAACCTGCCTTTCCCTCCATCATCCCCCCTCTCATCCCCTTTCCCCCTACTCTCCTGTAGTGTGAGATACCCTATATAGTGTGTATGTCATTCCCTCCTAAGCCAAAGTCAATGAGAGTAAGATTAACCCATTCCTTTTTGCCTTTCTGTTCTTTCTCTCCATTGTAACAGTTTTCTCTTGCCTCTTCTTGTAGCAGCAAGCACCCCAATATCCCTAGGGTGGCTGCCAACACAGGTTCTTAGATCTGCTTTTCAAAAGGAAAGCAACTCAAAATGGGTTAACAACCTTACTTTAATCAAACAAACATATATTACCTAGTTCAGGGGGAAAAGGTCAGCACCCCGAACTTCAGAGTATACAGACAGATCAAACAGACAGGCTTCTAAACTGTCCAACCATTATCAATACCAAAATCACAGTTACCAGAGAGGGAAGCATCAACATCTGGGTTTTCAAAGCCGGGGGGCTCTCAGCAACGGCTTCCCAGAGTCTCATCTGGTCAAATCACACAACACTTCTCAAAGTGAGCCCCAAAGCAAAGCCTCTCATCAGAGTTTATATAGCCTTCTCCTGACTCAGAGAATGTAACCACCCTCTTGACCCACTGTCCAAACACAGCATCAAGGTGTGGTCATTCCTGAAAACCAAGCCTCCCACCATAGGCTCCATGTGACCACATTCAGCCTATTAGGAGGCAGAGCATATTTTCAAATCAAGGAAGGTTTTCAGAGTCTCTTAAAGCCAATCAAAGTCTCTTAAGCCAATCAAAGGGCCTAGGGGCAAGGAAGATCTTTAAATCTGCATTTCCATTGCACTTCTATAGGAGATAATTTACCCCATTCTGTCTCTCCCCATCTCCTCTCATTGTATTCCTCTCTCATCTCTCAATTTTACCTTTTAAGTATCATCCCTTCCTATTCAATTGGTCCTGTGCCCTCTGTCTCTATATACCTGTGTGCATATATACACACACTCATATATGTATTCATATGCCCATATGCCCTCCTATATAGACATATATATGTATACATATATATACATTTATATTCCCTTCAACTATCCTCATATTGAGAAAAGTTTCATAAGTTACAGTTATCATTTTTCCATGTAATGTAAATAGTTCATGGGGCGGCTAGGTGGTGCAGTGAGTAAGAGTGCCGGCCTTAGAGTTGGGATGACCCGGGATCGAAACTGGCCTCAGAAAATGAGCACCCACACATAAATAATGACTAGCCATGTAACCTTGAGCAAGTTACTTAACCCCAATTGCTTTAAAAAAAAAAAAAAAAGGAATGTAAATAGTTCAACTTTGATAAGTTCCTTATGATTTCTTTTCCCTGTCTACCTTCTCATGCTTTTCTTGCTTCTTGTATCTGAATGTCAAATTTTCTATTCAATTCTGGTTTATTCATGAAGAATGCTTCAAAGTCCTCTATTTCACTGAGTAGCAATAGTATAGAATAGTATAGTAGCAGCAAGCACCACAGCATCCCCAGGGTGGCTGCCAACACAGGTTCTTAGATCTGCTTTTCTAAAGAAAAGCAACTCAAAATGGGTTAACAAGCTTACTTTAATCAATCAAACATATATTGTTTACCTAGTTCAGGGGAAAAAAGTCAGCACCCTGAACTTCAGAGTATACAGACAGAACTTACAAGACAGAGAAACAGATCAAGCAGACAGGCTTCCAAACTGTCCAACCATTACATCTATCCCAAATCACAGTTACCAGAGAGAGAAGCATCAACATCTGGGTTTTCATCTGGGGGAAGAGGGAGGGGGGTCTCAACGGCTGCCCAGAGTCTCATCTGGTCAAATCACACAACACTTCTCAAAGTTAGCCCCAAATCAAAGCCTCACATCAGGGATCATATAGCCTTCTCCTGGGTCAGAGAAGGTAACCACCCTCTTGACCCACTGCCCAATCACACAGCATCAAGGTGTGGGCATTTCTGAAAACCAAGCCTCCTGCCACAGTCTCCATGTGACCACATTCAGCCTATTAGGGGGCAGAGTATATTTTCAAATCAAGGAAGGTTCTCAGGGTCTCTTAAGCTTATCAAAGGGCAGGGAAGATCTTTAAATTTGCATTTCCATTACAATGACCATATTTTCCCTTGAAACGTGATACTCAGTTTTGCTGGGTAGGTGATTCTTGGTTTTAATCCCAGCTCCTTTGACCTCCAGAATATCATATTCCAAATGCTTCAATCCTTCAATGTAGAAGCTGCCAGGTCCTGTGTTATTCTGATTGTGTTTCCACAATATTCAAATTGTCTTTTCTTGACTGCTTGTAATATTTTCTCCTCGACCTGGGAACTCTGGAACCTGGCTATAATACTCCTAGAAGTTTTCTTTTTGGGATCTTTTTCAATAGGTGATCAGTGGATTCTTTCAACCTCTATCTTGCCCCCTGGTTCTAAAATATCAGGGAAATTTTCCTTGAAAATTTCTTCAAGGATGATTTCTAGGTTCTTTTTTGGATCATGGCTTGCAGGTAATCCAATAATTTTTAAATTATCTCTCCTGGATCTATTTTCCAGGTTAGTGGTTTTTCCAATGAGATATTTCACATTGCCTTCTATTTTTTCATTTGTTTGGACCGATTTTATTGTATCTTGAGTTCTCATAAAGTCACTAACTTCCATTTGCTCCAATCTAATTCTGAAGGAATGATTCTCTTCAGTAAGCTTTTGAGATTCTTTTTCCATCAGGCAAATTTGGCTTTTTAAGGCATTCTTTTCTTCATTGGCTTTTTGAGCCTCTTTTGCCATTTGAGTTAGTCTATTTTTTAGGGTGTTATTTTCTTTAATCAAGTTGTTGACTCTCTTTTCATGATTTTCTTGCATCATTCTCATTTCTCTTCCCAATTTTTCCTTCATTTGTTTGGTTTTCAAAATCCTTCTTAAGCTACTCTATGTCCTGTAATCAGTTCATATTTTTCTTGGAAGCTTTTGGTGCAAGAGTTCTGACTTCATTGTCTTCTTGCCATTCCATGCTTTGATCCTTTTTGTCCCCAAAAAAGGAATCCAAAGTTGGATTGCTGTGCTTGTTTTGCTTCCTTTGCTTGCTCATATTGACACTCAATTACTTGACTTTTGAGCTTTTTGCCACAGTAGAATTCTGCTTCCAGAGAGGAGAGCTTTGTCCCAAATTGCTGGGGTTTTCACAGTTGCTGGAGCTATTGATTGGGTGCCCTCTCTGAAGCCTCCACGTGTTCTGGCCTACTAGTCACACACCCCAGGACACCCACCCTAGAGAGCAATCCAGATCCAAGCAGGTTAAAGCAAGAGCAATTACCCCTCAGAATGGTTGCTTGGTCCCCCTACAATCTGCAGGCCAGGAGCTGTGAGGCAGCCACGCAGCTACACAGCCGCTGCACCTCAGCTGCTTCTCCCTCTGGGGGGCAGAGGCCGGACTGTGCTACTAGGCTCACTGTTCCCAAAGTCTACAATGACCTCTCACTGTATTTGACATTTATGGGTTGATAATTCTGGAAACCACCACAACTGCTGGTGGTCTACTCTCCCAACTTCTCTCTATCTGCAGCTGGTTGGGATGCCAGGAGGCTAAAACCATGGGCTCATGCAGGGCTGGGCTCTGCTTCCAGCTAGCTGCAATGAACCTTTTCTGTCTGCCTGCCAGGCTGTCTTCAGCAGGACATTTGTTTCTCTCTGTCACTTTGTGGGTTCTATAGCCCTAAAGTTTGTTTAGTCATTTTTATAGGTATTTGAGGTGGTTATGGGAGGAGCTCAGAGAGTTTTCCTGCTTCTACGCTGCCATCTTGGCTCTGCCCTCCATTTTTATTTCTTTAAGGAGTGCTTTGTAATTATCATCTGTCCAAGTATTGAGGAAGGTGATAGGTGGAATGCCCCCAAATTTTATACATTTGATTGTTATTTTTGAATGGGATTTCCTGATATTTTAGTGCCTCAGATTAGTCATTAGATTAGTCCAATCACAAGACAAAAGTCAAGATGACTGGCAATGGCCCCAGAAACAGTGGATGAACTTGGCATCTGATGTCTGACCAAGATCTCAGAGTTCCATAGAGTGTGGCTATTTCAGCCACCTTGATGTGCTTTGGAAAAAATTGGTTTCATCAACCTGTTCCACTGGGGGTGAAGTCTTTACGTGCTTGGAGTAGAAATCCCCCTAATTTATGAATGGATTTGAGGCCTGTGTGTGTAATGATAATGGAATTTAAAGATCCACTTGTATTGGCTTGGTTTTCAGATTAAGTGTTAAAACCCAGACCTTGTGAATCCCACTTGTGGGATGGACTTATTGACATGAAGAGAGGGGACTGAACTGGGAGGAGCTGGTGCCCTGGATAGAGAAGCCCAAGCAGCGAGAAGCCAGAAGAACTTTTGGAAGCAGCATCGTGGAGGCAGAGAGAAAGAGAGAGAATTTCTGGGGGAGCAGAGTTGCTGAGAGAGAGAGAACTGCCAGCCAAAGCCACCTGGATTGTTGAGGGCTAGTTGGAGCTGCTTAGGACTTTTGAGAACTGCCACCCAGACCTGCTGAGATCTAAGGAGGCATGACTGTGGTGCTGGTATTTTTTCTGTCTGTTTTGATATTACTTTGCCAGATTTGTCTGCTGGTAAAGGACAGTGCTATTGTTGCAGAGGTCCTGGAACCTTGCTATTGGTTCAGAAGCCCTGAAGGACAATTCTTATTGTATGTTTACAGAAATCCTGGAGGAGGGTCTTGCTGATGTTTTCAGGGGTCCTAAAACTGTTCTGCAGGCAGAGAGTGAATTGATGAGGATCCTGGAGATGTATATTGTGGCTTTGTTAAGCTTTGTGTCCCCAGGAACAGAGATTGTTGAGAACTTGCCTCAGGTCAAGACCTTTCCTTAGGAATTGAATGCTGTGAAGATATCTTAATCTCATGGCTTAGGGGTAAATGGCCTTTGTGCTCTCCACTGCCCCTTTGAGAAATTGTTTGGTGGTAACTGATGATAATTGTAATTCAGTTATGATCCAGGGGTGGAGTACTTTGATTTTTGTGTTTTGTGACTGACCAAATGAATGTACTTTGTTTATGATTGGAAACTAATCTCCAGTTGAATAAAGAGAAGACTTTGTGATTGACTAAATAAATGTACTACCCAGAGGTGGAATACTTGGACCTTAGTACTTTATCACTGAATTGAGGACTTACTAAATTATGGAGTCATTGGGAGGCTAGGTGGCACAGTGAATAGAGCACTGGCCCTGGAATCAGGAGGACCTGAGTTCAAATTTGGCCTCAGACACTTAACACAAAAACTAGCCATGTGACCTTGGACTTAACCCCAATTGCCCTCCAAAAAGCAAAAATAAATAAATAACAAAATTATTGAGTTACACATGGTAAATGCTGTATTTTGATTTTCTTAATCTGTCATGGAATAAATTGAGTTTGCTATGCTTGTAATCCAAACCTGGAAGTTGCTTCACAGTGTGTTAACCTAAACCTAATTAAGTCAGTCTAACCAGATGGTTTTAGCAGGGTGTGGTCTCAGCCCCTGGTACAGTTTTTTGGAACCACAGGAGAGACTTCTGTGTTAAATGGACACAAAAGATGGATGAGTAGCCTTCAGCAAGCCCTCATACCACAGATACTAGTACACTCCCAGAGAACCCCACAGACTCTAATATGGTTAGACTTGTTCAAAGGAAGAGTGTTTTGGCATTTTTACAAACCAAATAGAGTGATATTTGTAGACAAAAAAGTATAAAGTTATATCCGTTTACATAAGAATCACCTCACTAGTGAAGATTGGTCTTTTTCTCTCTCTAAAGGGTCCTATCCTTGGACAGAATAGGTAACCATGTTTTTTTCTCCCTAGATGACAGAAGTCAGAAAACCAGGATATCTCTACTCTCAAGCTCTTGCCAACTCCATCCATCTCACAGGCACAGAGTATTAAGTAATCAATCTCACCAATGAGGAAAGTCTAACACAAATCATCTTTGTTCAGAGGGTTATATAAACTACATTGTTTACACAAATAGAATACACAAGGAGAGCATGCAAAGATTTGAGGAGGGAGAGATCAGTTCCAGATGCAGGGATCAGGGAAGATTTCATGAAAACATGACCATTGGATCTTGTAGAAGGGGATGTCAATGTGTGATGGAGAAAAGTTCTATTGCAGGTATAGGGCACAGCCTATGCAAATACATGGAGAGGGACAGCAAAGGGTGGAATGGGAGAACAATAAATAGTCCAATTTGTCTAGAGAATAGAAAGGGGGAAGAAGAGGATGGGAAAATATGGCTGGAAGGACCTCAGGCTCCCCCTCCATCATGTTGGGGGCCAAGATATCCCTTTTCAGCTTCTTTGCCCTTTTTCTTCCTTCCTTTCTTCCCTTTGAGATCTTTCAGGGTTCCCCTCAGCCTTTGCTCTCACACTCTGTTTCAGGGTTATAGGCTAAGAGGGTGTGGTCATTTTCTTTCAGACAGAGAAGTAGTTTCTAGGGATGAAAGAAACCTGGATTTGGGGAGAAGAAAAGAAGTATGGTCTGGGCTGACCTAGAACCTAGTTCTGCCCTCTTACGTGGGCAAGGGCAGGTTTAGAAGTTCCCCAAAGGAGTGTGAGGCCTCACACTTAAGAGTTCTGTTGGGAATTTTTTTCTTTGGCCACACAGGCATTTGGATAGCACCTAAGGTAAAGGAGTGTAATGCAATGAGGGTTGGTCTGGAGTCAGGAGATGAGAGCTGAGGTCTTGGCTCTGGTATTTACTGGATGTGTGACTTTGGGCAAGTCCCTTGCTGATTCTGAGTCTCAGTGCCCCATTCGAATAACTGATAAAACTACAGGTGCTATCTACCTCCCAGGATTGTTGTGAAGATCAGTTGAGATAATGCAAACAAAGGGATTAGCATATTTTAAAGTGCTTACAAAAAGCTATTTTTACTATGAAGACAGGTAAGTCAATGGCAGTGAGGAAGAAGGTGAGAACAACATTGACTCTAATTGCCCAGTATGCCTGCATGTGGGCTAGAGGACAAGATGATCCATAGAATGTCAGAACTGGAAGGGATTTTAGGGACCATATAGTTCAATCTTTCATTTAATTCACAGCCAACCCCCATAACATGTTTGACAATAATTATTCAAATTTTAAAATACCTGTTAAGCACCTACAATGTGCAAAGTATTATTCTAGATGCTGGAAAAGAAGACAAATCAAGGAATCTGAAGCAAGAGTAGAAGAAGCACACAGATGCTCCTTTATAATAGGATAATCACATAGGATAAATCAGAGTGTGAGAAATTCCAGAAAGTAGGAATATCTTCCAGGCATTTTGAATGTGTGTGATAGAATCTGGGGATTGCCTAGTTGAAAGGCAATATCACTATGTGTTAGAGGCTGGGACAGGATCTAAATCAAAAGTAGGAATCCTAAACTCAAGGCAAATTCAATTGGGGATGTGTTGAATTGAGATGAAAAGATAGTCAATCCCAGGTGTAGCTGTGGCCCATGCTCTGAAAGAATAGATGATGGTACCCAGACCACCAATCCCTAGCAGGATGTGGCAATGAGGTGGGCTATAGCTTGTAGACAGGGGTCATCTGGGAGTAGAAATCCAGGGAGAAGGGTTCTAGAACAATGAGAACCTGGGGGAGGGTTGTTGGCAGCCTGGGTCCAGATGAGAGAGGGGGGACAAGCTGGAGGACTGTCACAAAGATTAATCATGACTCCAGAAGTCTATTCCCTGGACAAAACCCCCACCACACTATCCTACTTGTAGCTCTGTCTGGTCTATTTTGCCAGGCTACAACTGGCCATACATTCACAGATATTCATTCCCTTGATGCTGCTGAAGAAAAAATAGTAGATCAACGTTGAGACCCTGGCATTTGAGTTGACTCTTTATAGAGGTAAGAGTGAGGGAATGTGTGAAAATGGGGTATTCTGTTGTCTGTGTGCCTATTTTTGAGTCTAGAGTAGATGGAGGGAGTCTCTAATTCAGAGAACTGGCAATGAGTTAAAGACGATGCCAAGTGAAGGGTTTGCCACCCTCTCCTGTGGAGCTCTGATAGTCTGAGAGGCTCTGTATCCCAGTGTGATATTGGTTTGGGGGGATGTTGAGGACCATAGGCTATTGGAACTCTGATCCTGATGGCTGAATTAGCCCCCTCAGGTGAAGGGCTTGCTGCCAAGCCTGAATAAGTTCCCCATCCCCCAGGAAAAGAGCTCAAGCTCACAGGTGCTACGATATGATCCTCGAGATAAAGCATAGTGTTTAGGCCCCGGCCTGGGAACACTGTAGTGTGCAATGCTCACAGGGGAAAGCCATTAGGGAGCATCGTATAAAAGGCTTGCAGTTAAGACAATAAATGAGACTCTATTTTCCACCACTCTCTGAGTCCCCATCTCTCTTTTAACTCACCCTCTCACAGCCTCTGGGTAGATAACTCTCTCGGCCCTGCTGGGGAATAGCAGGGCTCCCAATTCTCTCTCAGCCATGCTACAGGACAGCAGGGGTCCCCACATTTTCTCAGCTTTGCATGGAAGGCAGGGTTCCTTAACTTGGTCCACCAGAGGAGGACAGGGATGAGACATCTAGGTCTGATTTCACTTCTAGCTAGTAAAATTCTTTCTTATTCAAAGGGACAAATCTCCCTTTCACCTCTCCCCACATACACTACAGATGGCTTGATCACAAGAATCACTGATTGGGTTCTCTAAAGTGCACTGGGTCTAAGTAGGTAGCTCATTCCCAGGGTGATGAAGTCAACTTTCACTCTGCCTTCTGCACCATGAGCTTCATCCAGTTAGTTTCCAAATCTGGTCAGTTCTCCCTCCTATCCTGGCCACTTCACCTTTCCCATCCAACCCCTCTTTTCCATTCCTATAACCACCCCCCTAGAGTAATCTCTCATCACCTTTCACCTACTGCAATAGCCTCCTGACTGGCCCCCATGTGTCTAATCCTAACCTTCTCCACTCCGTTTTCCACACAACTTCCTAATGAAATTATCTTTCTAATTAAAACATATGATCTCGTCACTTCCCTACTTTCAACAAATAGAAAAAAACAAAAAACCTGCAGGGATTCCCTATTGTCTATGGGATAAATCACAAACTCCTGGGGAATGCCTAATAATTGAGACCCGCTTGGCCCCAGCCTACCTGTACCACCTTACAAACTGCACCCCTTAGTGGGCTAAATATTTTGCTGGCCAACGAGATTTCCTGCTGTTCCATAGCCTTATCTTAAGCTGCCCAAAGAGAGTTCCCTGTGCCTGGAATGTATCCCTTCTCCTCTCTGCCCATGAAAGCCTTCCCTTCCTCCAAGGCCCAGCTCAGACCCCACTTCTTCCCTGAAGCCTTCTCAGGTCTATTGCCCCCCACAGGCCTTACCATGAAGTGATCTCCCTTCTCAGATTTCCTAGACCACTTTGTCTATATGTTGCCTGCTCCCCACCCACTGCCACATGTGTGCTTCCTTTCCTGCTCCCACTCCCACCACCCCCATACTGTAAGCTCTTTCACGGGAGACATTGTGTGTGTGTTTGTGTAGGGGAGGAGAGTTCATTTTTTATGTGCAGTCTAAGAGTACATGATAAGTACTTAAATGTTCAGCCAGAAATTAACGAAATGGAGGAGGAAGTCTGAGAAAACACGGAGACAGAGAATAAAACTGCATTTTATTAAATCTGAAATGACCAAGGTAGAGAGCATGGCCTTAAACAGAAACTAAGGTTCAGTCTCACAGGAATGACAGCACTATGCCCACTCCTCTCGCAATGTGCTTCAACCATCGAAGACGACTTCTCTTGGTCTTTTCAGGCTGCAGAGGGAAGACAAACAGAACTTCTTATCCAGGGCCTCTGGAGGTCAAGCTGAAGAGGGAAGAAAAACCTGCCCACTCTAGCAATGGAGTAACTTAGAGCTTCATGATACTCAGACCTTGGAGGGCCCTCCACTGTCACCTGCTGCAAACTCCACATTAGAAAGGAGGAAACCTGAGGCAGATCCTGACCCAGCTGGCAGGTGACAGACCCAGGACTCACCCCCAAATCTTCAGCCTTGCAGCTCTGAAGCCAGTGCTGCCCCAGCCCAGAAAGCTGAAGCCTCAGGGGCTTCTTCATGTTCATTTTGAAAAGGATAAGAAGTCTTCCCAGGACACCCTTCTCCTGTTTCTGTGCCCAGAAGATGTAGAGAACAAGAAATCCTTACCCTGCCCTTCGAAGCTTCTACCCTCCAGGAACAGCCTGAGACCAGGTCACATTGAACATGCCCCTGGCATGACCACATCTGAACTCAGAGCCTGCTCTTCAGAGAGGCTGGCAGGGACAGAGGTGGTAACCCCAGCCCACCCCACCCTAATTCTGCTATCCCAGCTCATCACTGGGGACAGTTGAGATCTTGGGACTAGCAAAATAGTTGGAGAAAGAACTGTTTCAGCTCAGATATTAGTTAGCTCTATGACTTTTGGGTAAGATCACTTCACATCTCTGAACTATAGTTTCCCTCTTGATAAATTGGAGGAGGGGGGAGTTGGACTAGATAATTCCTAGGGCTCCCTCCAAATTCTAAATGCTCAAACTTTTTGTAGAAACATAGGTTTAGACCCTTCCTGTCCCATTGGCCTTCTTTACTTCCCCCTCTTTCCCTCAGACTCAAGTGAGAGACATCTCTTGCTCCGGAGTTGGGGTTGGGTGAGGTGAATGGAGGATGGGGGAAAGAAATGCTCCTGCATCTGTATCTACATCCCCTCCTGGAATCTGAAGGAAGAAAAGGGAGGCCAGACTGAGGCTAAGGTTGGAAAGAGGGCAGAAAGGTAAAAGTTGATCCCAAGTCCCTCTAGCTACAGATCAATTCCAGCAGTCTCCAAGAGAGAAGGCACCATACACCCCTAGAGGAGTCTGGGGGTTTGGGCCCTTCTCCCTGGTCCCCACAGAGAATTCATCACTTACCCCATCACAGGAAATATCAGCAGAGGGCCTAGGAGAATCCAGGGTAATGGCTCCAAGGCATTCTTTCACCAGCTGTGAAGGGTTGCAGAAAGAGTTCAGGACTGCTATTCTGTAACCTTTGCCCCTGACATGCCAGGACTGACAACATAAGTTCAAGCTTTGTCCCAAGGCAGCCCACTGGGAGGGTTTTTCTGCTTCTCATCTTGGGCAAATCACTTTCCTCAGGGCAGCAGGAAAGCAGAGTTCAGCACCCTCCTTGCCCCAAGAGGAGAATATCCCCACAAAGAGACTCATTCAGTCAGACTCCCTCCCCATCCCAGGACACTCACCCCATTTTCCTTGAAGTCACATTCTTCTGGATTCTGATTTTCAATATTGGGGCATACAGTCTCCTTGATAGTGAAGCGCAGAGGTCGAGGAGTAGCAGGATCATTGTTCTGGGGAGGAAGGCAGGACAGCCTTTTAGACCTAGGCCACATCTGAGCCCTCTAGGGCCAAGAGCAAGCTATTTAGTGCTGGAAGGGACCTTAGACATCATGTAGTCTGACCCCATTGATGTCTAGATGAGGAAATTAAGAACTAGGAAAGTTAGGTGACATGGCCAAGGTCACACTGGCAGTAGAGTCAGAACTGGGGGCATCCAAAACAATCATTCATCCAAACAGTGATGTCCAGGGTCCCCCTGTGCTCAGCTGCCACATTCCCTGTCCTCAGAGAATATCTCAGGCTGGTAGGGAGACAAAAACTCTCAGAAAGGAGAAAAAACAATACAAGTGTAAAGCTGTTCAGAGTCACGTGAGAGTTCCAGTAGTGATAAGAATCCTGGATGTGGAGCCTGAACCCCTGGACTGTATTTGTATGCTGAGTGCTTAGCCTTATTCCTGGGACATAGCAAAGGATTCAATCAATCATTAAACATTTATTAAGCACCTACTATGTGTCAGGCACTGTGCTAACCACTGGAGAACCAAAAAGAGGCAGAAGACAGCCCCTGCCCTCAAGGAGCTTACAATCTAATCAGAGGGAGACAGCATGCAAACACATCTACACAAAGCAAGCTATGTGCAGGGTAAATAAGAAATCATTAAAAGAGGGAAAGCATTGGATTCAGAAATGCCTTTTCAGTCATTCACTCCTCCATTTGTTCATTCACTCATTCCCAGTTCTGTTACTTACTGCTGTTTACCCTTTGCTTCTCTGGACCAGGATTTCCTACTTTGTAAATGGAGGGGGTTAAACTCAGGGACATGTAAGGTCCCTTCCAGCTTGACAGCCTGTGATGCCATGCAGTGCTGTAGGGTAAGGGGAGGAAGGAGAGATCCCTCTGGCCTGGCAGTGCTGATGGGGAGCTTGAGCTCTGCTCTGAGGTGAGGGCAGGATTGGCAAGTCAGGGGCAAGGGGAAGGGAATTCAAGGCAGGGGAGTCCTCAGAGGGCTCCTGTGAGAGAGGCCAGGCATGGATTGTTATCCCCAATATACAGATGGGAAAACTGAAACTCAGAGAGGGAACAGACCTTGCTCAGAGTCAGAAAAATGTGTCAGACTGGAAATGAGAGCCCAGGTCTTCTGGCTCCAATAATAATAGTGAACATTTATACAATGCTACTACCTGCCAGGCAATGTACTAAGTGCTTTACAATTATTATCTCGTCTGAACCTCACAACAGTTCTAGGAGTAGGTACTATTATCATACCCACTTCTCAGTTGAAAAAACTGAGATAGAGTTTAAATGGCTTGCCTAGTCACACAGTCAGTAAGTGTTTGAGAGTGCATTTAACCCAGGTCTTCCTGACCTTCAGGGCCAGTGCCCTATCCCCTCTGCCACCTAGCTGCCCCTTTTTTCTTCAATATCACAATGTCTCCCCAAAGGGAGACTGTAGTTTTCTGGAGTGAAGGGGTCATATTAGGGAGTCTTGGCAGGTGGAGCCCTCTCCCACCATCCCAGTGCTACTTACTTCCCCAGATAGCAGATTCAGGCTTGAGAGACGAAAGAGGTTTTCTGTTCCTGATTTCGCATTGTATTTCTCAATGAATCTATTCACCAAATCCTGGTATCTCTGGTCCTGGGCAAAGGCAAGTGGAGTCATCAGGCTAAGCAGCCCCAGCACCAGTAGCGTTGACTGCATGGTTGAGCCCCTCATGCTCTTGACTAGCAATGCTGTGGGCAGAAAGGAGCTGTCTTTTATTCACTTGCTCCTCCTCATCCTTATGCAATGGATACCTCCAGCCTTTGGGTACCAACAGTTCCCTGAGTTCTGTGGTTTCCTCTATTCTTTTGTCATTGGTCATCTCTTGTCCCCAGGGCTGGGAATCCCCTCCTTTAATTTCCTCATGCAATCCTGCATCTAATCAAAAGGAAGTATTGGGGAAAGAGGGGAAGTATGGGGAAAAGTTAGAGGAGGGCAGGAAGATTAGGGATATAGAGGGACGTGAAGAAATAAATATTTTCCCCATCTCTGTCTTACAAAGTCCTGGAGGGCCTATAGTTCTGTGGATGGTCCATGCAGATGGCACATTGAGTTGCTTTTCCAATTACTCAAGGACCTTTGCAATAGAGTTAGGGTTACTTAAACTGACCTCTCTATTCTCTGATCCTCCCCAAAAATGCTCAGGCCCCAATTGTCCTCCAAGGACTCCAAGAGTTGACCAGAGATTTTTAGTTCCTTAATTCCCCCTAGTAAAATCTTCCTCCTCCCTGCCTCCATCCCATTCAACTCACCAAATCTACATGCTGACAGATCAGCCCCATAGGCTGTCCATCTAATAGAATATCACAGGCCAATCACCTTTCTTCAGTCAGAAGAGGTGACTCTAACCAGAGCCTGAAAGAGGCTAAGGATTCTGAGAGGAAGAGAGCTGGAGAGAGAGCATTGGTGGCCTGGGGACTCCTGGCCTGTGCAGATCCAAGGGGGTGGAAGATGGAATCAGGCTGAAGAACAGGCCAAGCAGGGGATAGAGAGACAGTCAATTAGTTAGTGGGTGGGGAGGGCACAGGAGGGGAAACTTAAGCAAGGGTCTGATGTAGGAGGTGGTAGCTTATGGGGAGTGAGGTAAGGATTTTAAAAGGTGGATATGAGGAATGGGAACATTGAAAATATGGTGGAGCACCTCTGCAAAGGCCCAGAGGTGGGAGATGATCTGTCAGATAGAGAACATCAAGTAATCCAATGTGGCAGAAACCTAGACTATGTGAATGGCAGTGAAGTGGAATCAGTGCAGAAAGAAGGTGGGAGCCAGACTGTGGAAGCCTTTAAATGTCCAAAAGAATGTTTGGATTTCATACTATAGGCCATAGGAAGGCAGGGCAGTGACATGGTCAGACTTATGCTTTAGGAATATCAATGTGGCACCTTTATGGTGATTGAAGAAGAGAGACACTAAAGAGAGGAATCCCAATTAGGAGGCTGATGTTAATAATCCAGTTGAAGACAGGCAAAGATGTCAAAAGGTAGAGATGGGGGAGTAGCTCCCCTGCAGCTATGGGAGATGGCCTATACCATTCAGTACTGATATTGCTTCATTGTCTATGGTACCTTTTATTTTACAGGATTGTGGTGAGGATCAAATTAAATAATGTATGCCATGTTCTTTGCCAATAATAATAAAGTAAGAAAGGGTTGTGCAAATGTGAAAATGTATTTACCCTATTTATCTCTTTTAATTAAATCTATTTTAGTCATAACTTTATCTGAGATCATGATAGCTACTCCTTCAGGAGAGGGCAGGATGGGAACAGTGAGTAGTCCAGTTTTTCTGAAATGAAGAATACATCACTTCCCGAAGACTCCCCTCCACCCACCTGCTCTTCTTTGTAACAAAAAATAAATCAAAATTGGTTGTCTAAAAACTAAGGGGTCATTCTGATGCCTTAGTCCAACAACTCTCAGCCAAGAAGGGAAGGGAATAATAATTTATTAAGCATCTACTATGTGCAAGGAAGATAGGCAAATGGAAAGAGTCCTATTCCAAATTATTTATAGCAACATGTTTTAGTAGCACTAAAGACCCAGAAGGTAAGTAGATGTCTACTGATTGGAGGAATCTATAATCTAGTGACTGAATAAACTGTTGTATGATTGTAGTGGAATATTATTGTTCTGTGAGAAATGAAAAATATGAAAATTCAGAGAAACTTGGTGAAATATAAAGAGTGAAGTCACCCAAACCAACCAGTTCACTCCCATGACAATCGCAATAATGAGAAAGAAAGCAACATTGAAAAACTTCAGGTAATGCAGTGACCTATTGTAACTTTAGAACACTTGATGGTGAAGTTTGAGGCAGATAGGTGGTGCAATGGAGACAGTACTGAGCCTGCAGTCAGAATAGACATGGGTTTAAATATGACCCCAGATGCTAACTAGCCTGGTGACTCTGGGACAAATCACTTATTCTCTGTTTTCCTCAATTTCTTTAAACTGCAAATTTAGGGTAATATTACTACCTACCTCTTAGTGTTATTGTGGGAATCAAATGAGGTGATATTTACAAAGCCCACGACACATAGTTGGCGTTTAATAATTGTTTATTCCCTTCCTCTCTTAGCTGAGAACTGTTGGGGTAATGGACCAGAATGAGGAATGCATTTTTATGGCTAAGGCCAATCTGTTGATTTCTTTTTCTTGAGTGTATTTCTTTTGCTACAAATTAGAGTGGGAGGAGTGATCATTGGGAAGTGAAATTATCTTTTAAAATAAATAAGATATTTATTTTAATATTTAATAAATTTAAGTATTTAGTAAGATATTTGTTTTATAAATAAACAAAAAATATTTTTTTAAAAGATAGAAGGATGGAAAGATACTGTTCACTCTTATGGTCTGGCATCATTACATTGACTTCTTGATTTCTCTTCCTTTTAGTTCCACTTTCTATCTTTCCAGCTCTTGCTCCAGTTTCTTTAATGCTGAGCTACAGGGTTAGGACCAGTAGTCATAGGACCACAGATTTAGAGTTAGAAGGGACCTTAGAGGACATCGAGCCTAACCTCATTTTACAGATGAGGAAACTGAGGCAAAGAGATGTGACTTGTCATCCAGCTAATAAGTATAGGCGGCCGAATTTTGAATTCAGCTCTTTATGATTCCAAGTGCAGCGCTCTTTATAAAACAATGTCAGGTGTGAAGGAAGCAGTGTCCTCACCCCAGCCTCATTCAGGTTGGGCTTGTTTTCCTTAAAAGTTATTAAGACCATTCTTGGAACTTCCTTGGCTCAGGGGACTAAGAACTCAGGCAGCTGACATCACTTCTCAGTCACCTGAGTAAATATAGGTCTCAGCCAGGCTCTTCAGTTTGGTTGTTGAGCCATGATGGGCAACTCAGAGACAGAGATGTTTGAATGACTTAACACTGCTGAATTTTATTCTGCTATCAAACCTTGGACTACCAGGGCACAGCCCTGAGTCGGGTCTACCCCAAAACACAAAACTAAGAGAAGCACATAAAAAGAATGATGAATAAGAATAAAGTATGCTATTGGAAACTGAGGGCAGTGGCTAAAATTTTTTTATTTTTGGTATGTTGAAATTAAACAATTTGGGGCGGCGAGGTGGCACAGTGAATAGAGCACCGGCCCTGGAGTCAGGAGGACTAGCCATGTGACCTTGGGCAAGTCACTTGACCCCAATTGCCCTCCCTTCCCCCCTCCAAAAAAAGGGGGGAAAAAGAAATTAAATAATTTAAATGGAAGTAGTTACTAAGCAAATTTACACAATTGCATTGGTGTTCAGTGCTATTTTTAATTAAAAAAAACACTTTCTTTTAAAGCGTTATTGGCAGTTCTTTTGTGAACAGCACAGAGAAGTACAACAGTGTATAGAAAAGAATGCCAGTTTGGGAGTCCAAAAACTAGAGTGAGAATCCTGGCTCTGACACCTACAGTCTTACTTTAGACAAATCACTTCCTGCTCTGGGCTTCAGTTTCCATATCTATAAAATGGGAGAGAGCAATATTTTACCCTCTCTATATCACAAGTTTGTTGTAAACAAAGTGTGATACCTAAGCCTTAATATGATACCAAAAAAAAAAATGTTATCTGTTTATAAAGGATTCTTTTGTGAGGGACTTGACCTGCTCTCCTAATAGGAACAGTCTCTGTGTTTGGTTCATAATCACAGGTAGCTCTCCTGGGAGCCACGAGAAGAGCAGTGCAGAAGTTCATTGCAGAGCTATCTCTGGCATCCTCCACCCTCCTGGGTTGGGGTGGCCAAATGCCTAGGAGACCCTAGCCAAGCAACTCCTCTTTTTGCTGCTTAGTAGGGCCTCTCTCTTGGGCTATTACCTTAGCTTCCCCAACCTTCGTCCTTCTGGACAGTGAGGGAGATAATGCTGACACAAAGGAAACCATCAAATAAAAATGAAATTGCACAGGTGGTATTATAGGGCATACTAACATATCCTATTCCTATGGCACTTTAAAAATTAGTCTTTTCTCACAACAGTCTGGTAAAATCTAGAGTGATGTTTTGTTTTGTTTTGGTAGGGGTGAGGGGGCAGTACAGATCTGTGATTTCCTTAACGTAGGGAAGAATCTCCCTGTACCAATGCAGATTGGCAACTGTTCTGATGTTTATGGTTTGGAGGGTTGCTTAGCACAACTTGTCCAATGTCATAGTATGTCCACCATGACAGAGGAGGATTTAAGTCCAGGCTTCCTAACTCCTTCCTGGGTGTCCTCTACCTACCACCTCACAGGGCCTCTCAGACCTGGTTATGTAACCCCCAATTTATAGATTGGAAACATGAAGAACTGAGCAGTGATGGTGGGGCCTGAGGTCACCAAGGTGAGCTTTCCTTAAGGTCTTCTAACCTGAATACCAAGGCTTGTTTTGCTATACCTGTGTAAAGCAAAGTCGGAGGAGAGATCACTGAGTTGGAGCAGTCAGTGAAGGCAGAGGAAAACGAAGGCCTTCTCCTAAGGAAGACAAACGTTTGAAGGGCCTGAATGCATAAGGCACAACCAGGAGACAGGGCAGAGACCAGCAAGGCTGGAGCAGAAGAGGGATCAAGCAGCGTCCTGGCTTCCCTTAGGTCTTCCCCATCTTCCCCACCTTCTGTATGAAACCTTCCCTCTGAGACTAATCCCAGTGTCTCCTGCATGTATCTGATTTTACATAGGTCTTAGCATGTTACCTCCCACATTAGCCTATGAGCCCCTTGAGACCAGGGACTGGTTTTTACTTTTGTGTCTTCATTGCTTATCATAATCTCTGTCACATCATAAACACTTTTTGTTAAAAATTATTTTATTTTCAATTCAGGGAACAAAGCAAGCTTTTCCATAACATGCCCAAAAAAAAAAAAAATATTATTGTACTTGAAACTGCAAATCTATCATGTACAACTTGCTATTCCTTCCAAATGTACAATAAGTTTACCCTGTAAAGCTCTTTTCTTTTCTCCCCTCTTTTTCTTCCCTTCTTCCCCCTACCACCATAGAGTTGACTACCCTAAAATGCAAATAGGGACATGTGTGTATGTATGAGTGTGTTTGTATGTGTGTGTTTGTGTATGTGTGTGTAAAATCATTCTATACATACTTCTATTTATCAGTTCTTTCTTTGAATACAGATAGTATCCCTCTTTATATGCTCTTTATTTTTATTTTGTGTATTTATAATAGTCAAAATTACCTAGTTGCTCAAAGCTATTCTTAAAACAATATTGTTATGACAGTGTACAATGCTCTCCTGGTTCTGCTCACTTCAAGCTGCATCATTTTCATACAAGTCTTTCCATGCCTTTCTAGGATCAATGGGTTCATCATTTCTTATAGCACAGAGGTATTCCATCACAACCATACACCACAACCACTTCTGACATTCCCCAGTTGATGGGGGAATCCCTGCAATTTTCAGTTCTTTACCACCTCAAAGAGAACCTTATAAACTTCCATTCACATTCAAAGTTATAATCACTATTTGTGAATGTCCCTCCATCTTATTTTTATTCATTATTTTCTTTCTCAGTCTCTCTTTTTACCCTGTCCTTGTTACCTAATCTTCTCCCCCTATCCTCCCAATCCCTACTTCACCCACTCCTCCGAGTCCCTCCAGCCCCTACCCCCAACCTCAATCTACATACCTCTCCAAAAGGCCCCATCTCCTTTCCCCTTACCCTACTAAATCCCAATCCACACACCCCTCTAAAAGTTCATCCCCCACCCTGCCCCCCCGTTTTCTCACCTCTCTACATGTTCAGAGGACTTCTATATCCTTTCAGATGTGCATGTCATTTCCTCTTCAACACAGATGAGAGTAAATTTCCAATTTTAATAATCCTCTACCCTCACTTGCTTCTTCCATATTAGTTCTTCTTCTCACACTCCATTTTCTTTTTTTTTTTTTTTGCTTTTTGGAGTGGGGAGGGGAGGGCAATTGGGATTAAGTGACTTGCCCAAGGTCACATGGCTAGATTTTTGTGTGTATATATCAAGTGTCTGAGGCCGGATCCAAACCCAGGTCCTCCTGACTCCAGGGCCAGTGCGCTACTCACTGTGCCACCTAGCCACCCCTCACACACCATTTTCTAATATAATTGTTCCCTTTTAACTTTTCTTATCCAATTCTGCTTTTTTAGGATCACCCCATTATACATACTCAGCTCCAACCTGTCTTTGAAACTACAATAGGAATAATGACAGTTTTAAGAATACTGGTATCATTTTCAAGTATATAATAAGCAAACACTTTGACCTTAGTGAGTAACTTATAATTATTCTTTATTGTTTTCCTTATATTTCTTCTGGATCTTTTATCTCAAATTTTCCAATGAATTCTAGTCTTTTTGTTTCAAATACCTGGAAGACTTTCAATTTGTCGAATGACCTTTTTTTCCCATTCAGGATCATACTCAAATTTTCTGAGTAAGTTATTCTTGGATACAACCCCAGCTCTTTTGCTCTTTGAAATATGTTACAAGGCCTACTTTTGGAACCGTTTACAATGGAAACTGCTAGGTCTTGTGAAATGCTAACTATGTTTCCACAGTATCTCATTGTCTTTTTCTTGTTGCTTGCAATATTTTCTCCCTAACCCAGGAGTTTTGAAATCTGACTATGACAGTCCTTTACATTTTTCTCTGGAGATCTCTTTCAGGTGGTGAATGGTAGATTTTTTTCCTATTTCTACTTTACCCTCTTGTTCTATAACTTCAGGGCAATTTTCCTTAAGAATTTCTTGTAATTTGGTATGCAGATTCTTTTTTTGGTCATCACTTCCAGGTAATCTGACAATCCTTATATTGTCTCTCCTCAATCCATTCTCCAGTCAGTTGTCTTTTTTTTCTTTTTTCTTTCCTTTTTTTTTTTTGCTTTTAAGGGCAGTTGGGGGTTAAGTGATTTGCCCGAGGTCACATGGCCAGTTTTTGTGTCAAGTGTCTGAGGCTGGATTCAGTTGTTTTTCTAATGAGATATTTGAGCTTCTCTTCTAGTTTTTCTAGTTTTGTTATTTTCTTGGTGACTTATAATGTCATTCAATTCCTCTACCTGATTCTGGTTTTAAGAGTTATTTTCTTCCTTAAGATTTTGGACCTCTTTTTCTAATTGGTTAACTTTCTTTCCATAATTGTCATGGATTGCTTTTATTTGCTTTCCTAATTTTTCATTGACCTCTCTTACTTGATTTTTAAATTCCTTTTTAAGTTCTTCCATGATCTCTTTTGAGTCTTGTGATGATCTGGTGTTATTCTTTGGGGGATATGGGTGGCTTTTTACTCACCTCATCATCTTCCTCCGATTATGAACCCAGATCTTCTTTTACACAAAAGCAGCTATATATAGTCAGGTTCTTTTTCCTTTGCTTACTCATTTTTATTTTATTTTAGCAGCTTACTATTAATATTAGCATTAATCCAGAGTGCATTCTGTGAAGACAGTGGAGTAGGACAGAAATTTCTAGGTGTTCCAGATTTCCTGCACAGGCAGAAAATCACCATGAAATGAATGTGGAGCAGCAAAATAAATGGGTAAAGCAATTGTCCTCCAAAGACAAATTGAGAAGACCTCAAGAAGGACAGGACCTCCAGAGGCTGAGGGAAGTGTAGACACCTCCAGGCCAACTTCACTGAATGGACAAACAGGCCCCAGAGAAGCTCTGTGGGGAAGGGGACTGACTGAGGCTCAGGAAATTTCACCTCAACTTTTACCTCACAGTCTCAGGTGCTTTGATCTCAGGAACTTTGACCTCACAAACTTGCATCTGAATAAAAGCTGTGTGGCAAAAGATCATAGGACTGCCCCACCCTCAGTTGTTTCCAGAAGCTAGGTCTGTTGGTGCTGACCAAAGTGATCCAGGGCTGAGGCTATGGAGGTTGGGAGTAGCTCACACACTTCTTGCAAGTATGGGGAGCAAGAACATTTTGGGGACAGGCTGATTGGGAGCCACAACTCTGGCTTAGGGGGGAAAAAGAGTCCTAGAGGTTGAGCCCAGGTAAAATACAGGAAACAACAGTAAGGAAGACCTGAGGCCTAAGGCAACATTACCTACAACTAGCAATTCAAACTTAATAACAATTAAAAATCAATAATAATTCTAAAAATCGTATAATAAATAATATAATATTTATAAATTAATAATTTTTATAAAATATAATAAACACAATAATTGCTAATTAACTATCTCTTTGAGTAGTGGGAAAAGCACTAGGTTTAGAGAGACAGAAGGCCTAGGGTCACATCTTGGCACTGTATGAGTTGATTAAGTGAGATAATGTATATACATATATATACACACACATATAAAAACACTTCAGAAGCATACTGCATAAATTGGACTGATTACTATTCAGGATAGAAAGGTGGAGTGCTTTCAGATTGTTCAAGCTTTAAACGTCAGAATTATAATACCACTTAATATTTATACAGTATTTTAAGACTTACTAAGTGCTATCGCTCAATAACCCTCTGAGGCACTTAGAGCAAGTATTAGGATTCTGCTCTTGATTATTAATTGAATGAATGAATGAATGAATGTATGTTAAAGAGATCTGTATCAGAGGAAAAAATGTATAGATTAGCTCAGGGAGGCCCCCAAGTACCATAATTACTCAAATGGGGGAGCTGGACTACAGGATTTATCTCTGTGGTCCCTCCCAAGTCTATGACTCTGAATCTATGGCTCTCCAGCCTGGTTGAACTCAGGTCACATCCCTGGTTATGGAAAAAGAAAGAAGTGAGCAGTTGTGCAAAATCATTTCAAGATCTTGGCCCATTTCACCAGTGGCCTATTGGTGAAACCAAAGTCATGGGGGTTTGAGGACTTGGGAGGGTGGCTCAGGCTTTTCATGGGGGTTGCCAATCTCAGTTGCAATAGAAATTTGGGAAAGAAAAGCAATATATTATGTCATCCTTGATAGCATCAATCCCTCTTTCTTGACCTTGCTCAATGCCCTGTTCTATTACCACCAGGATCCTGTGGCTTACTGTCTAGTCTTGGAACTAAAGAGAAGGTTGGCCTCCACACTTTCCTTCATCCATCATGATACCCCAAACTTGCTAGATTTGTGAACTTGGCAAAGTCACAAGAGTTTCACCAGTCTCTTTTCTTCTCTATAAAACAAGGAGAACCATACTTGCTTTACCTACCTCACAGGACTCATTTTAATTCCATTCAATTCAGCCTATTTAGAAGATAATATTTGAGAAAGGAATCTGGATTTCAGGATCATAGCAGAAAATATAAAAATAAGAGAATTCTACTCAGGGGATGGAATGCATCTAAAAAGATTATAGGTGCCTATTCCCCCCGCCCTCCCCTCTTACTTCTTTACCAAGGAGAGGGACAATGGCTGTGACATGCTGCATATACTATAATGTTGGGCTTTGTTTTGTTTTGTTTTTCAGTAAGTGGGTTAGTTTTGTTGAAGTTTTTTTCCCCTTTAAAATTTTTATTTTATAAAGGTTGGCTCTATGGGAAATAGAGGAGTGCATTGTGAAATATAGGTGGTATAAAAATAAAATATATCAGTATTTCATTTGAAAACTCCTAAAAGCTATGTTCTATGAAGGAAGAAGAGTGAGAGAATGTATGTGTCTGGAATCTTGTCAATTTAATCCAATTGACAAGTCGCCTAGGGGAGAGATTCTTTACCCACTAAGCTAGAGATCATAAAGACTGGCTGGCTATAGGAGCACATCTGTTACCCATATTTATTTAGGTAAGTGTTCTCTTCTCCAAGGAGAATATAAACTCCTCCAAAGAGTTCCTGAATAATTTGCATCCATTTCATTTTTGCTTTCTGGCCACAATGACTAGCACATTGGTTTGCCCAGAACACATTTTCCATAAATGTTTCTTACATTGAATTCATGTAATCATATGATCTCAGAGCTGGAGGGGAGCTCAGAGGCCAGTTCATCCAAGCAATACCTGATCAGGAATTCCATTTAAATCACTCCCTATAAGGGCCATGCAGTCTTTCCTTAGAGACCTCCAGGGAGCTCCTCTAGAGAACACCCAGCACTCCACCCACCCTGGCCATCATCCTCTGAACATCCCCTTCTATGCTACATTGTCATACACTCCTGCAATCCTCAAGGGACCACCTGAAAGCTAACTCCCATCTAGTACTGCCTATTTCTCATATAAGGTCCACAAGCTGCAAGGGGTCAGATACTCCTGTGGTATGGACTCAACCACCATTTATTTATGCCCTAAAATAAACACATTTCCCCCTTGTCTTTTGTCACACCCCGAGTCGAGCCACTCAGGAATATCTAGGCTCAGAAACCACCCTGAAAATGCTCCTGAACTGGCATTCCCTATGGAGATACTATTCAATGGTGATTTGGCACACACTAAAACTATCTAAGAGGGCATCAGCTCCCACTGCTTTATGGAATATAGATTGAAGAAGGGAGACACTGAAGAGAGGAATCCTAATTAGGAGGCTGATTTTAATAATCCAATTGAAGACAGGCAAAAATGTCAAAAGGTAGAGTCTGGGAGTGGCTCCCCTGCAGCTATGGGGGATGGTCCATACAAATGCATGGAAGTAGGACAGAATAGGATGGGGTGGGGGAACAGTGAGTTATCCAGTTTTTCAATAATCAAGAATACATCACTTCCCAAAGACTCCCCTCCACCTATCTACTCTCCTTTGTAACAAAAAAAAAAAGGCAATAAAAATAAATCAAACTATTAGCTGTGTCTTGATAATCATTTAGTATCAATTTAATAACCTCAGTAACAGCCAGGGCCTGAACTAATCAACCAGAAGAAGAGACTGGATAGGGAGAGACAGGGTAGGGTAAACTATCTCATGTAGAAGAGGCAAGGGGAAGTAATTTCAGGGGAGGGGAAGAACAGGAAGGCAAAAAGGCAAAACCATATTCTCATTGAATCTGGCTCAGGGAGAGAATGACATACATACTAAATGGGATATCTCACCCTGCAGGAGAGTAGAGGGTAGGGGAATGAGAGGGGGGATGATGGAGGGGAGGGCATTCTAGGGGGAGGGGAGGTTGGAAGTACCCACTTTCAAAGAGGGACAGGATCAAAGTAGGGAATGGACCAGGTAGGGGGTAGGATGGGTGGGAGGGAATTATAAGCAGCCTTTTACAATATATCTACTATGGTAATGTTTTGCATAGCTATACATGTACAACACATACTGAATTGCTTATCTTCCCAGAGGGAGTGGGTGCAAGGGAGGAAGGGAATGGATCTGAAATCCGAAGTTTTAAAATTAAATGTTTCAAATGTATACAAATACTATCATTAATACTATTTTGCATGTAATTGGGAGATAAGATGTGCAGGCATTGGGGCACAGAGATTCACCTTGCCCTAATGGCAAAGTCAAAGGGGGTATGGGAGAAGATATGGGAGAGAGCAGATTGGATGAGGGGATATCTTGTGGGACTGCTATTCTGGGGTGGTGGGTAGGGGAAAAATGGGGAAAAAATGGTAACTCCAAATCTGGTGGAAATGAATGATGTAAACCAGAAGTTAATAAAGCATTTGTTAAAATAAAAAAATTAACATTAAAAAAATAAAAGAGACTGGACCTACCAGCATTTTTGTTCTCTCAAAGAACACCTCTTCCTATGTCAACAGAGTCAGATGGGGGTGACTTAATGGACATTAAGGATGAGACCTTTAACCCGAGGCACTAATTTGAGTAACAAGACTTTTTCCTATCTTAATATTTTTGGACATATACTATGTTATGCCATGTTAATGGTAAAGAAAACACAGATATCCTGAGTCACAATTTCAACTGACTCTGTCAACTCTCTTATTTTATTGTATTTGCCACCTATCCAATTAAAGAAATTCCTTTCTCATACAATGGTTAAACATTTATGGAGATTATAAATTTGAGTGACACAGTCACCCTGAATTGGGATGGTTCTAAAATGTATTTAAGCCTTCTCATTCTTTTGTTCAGGCAGTCAGAACTCATGTTTTGGCTCCTTGTACATACAAGCTTGCTAACTTCATCTAGCTTTAAGGGAATAAACAATGTGAATTTACGTATCACTTAGCCTGTTTGCCTCCTTTAACCAAACTTTCAGGTTGACAATTAGTATATGTATGACTCATTCTGCCCCATTAGTCCAACAAGACCTCAGCCAAGAATGGAAGAGAATAAGCATTTATTAAGCACCTATTACGTGCTAATATATCTAGATGATAGAGGTCAAAGGCCTAGAGGTAAAGATTTCTTCTGTTCAAAAATATTTATAGCAACAATTTTAGTAGCAGTAAAGACCCAGAAGGTAAGTAGGTGTCTATTAATTAGGGGAATCGATAGTCTAATGATTGACTAAACTGCTATATGGTTGTAATGGAATTGTCCTATTAGAAATTACAAATATGGAAATTCAGAGAAACTTTGGAAAACTGGTACAAACTCATACAGAGTAAAGTACCCCAAGCTAGCAAAATACAGAGTACATGTTTTGAGACAAACTGTAAGTGCTATTAAGCTGGTCCTGGAGGCAGGAAGCCCTGGGTTCAAGTTCTGCCTTTAACACATACTGGCTATGTGACCCTGGACAAGTCACTTGGTGTCCTTGGGAATTCTTTAAAAACTAAAAATTACAAAGATCATTCAGTCAACATTTATTAAGTGCCTACTATGTTCCAGATTCTATGCTAAGCACTAGGGATACAAAAAGAGTCAAAAGACAGTCCCTGACTCAAGTTCACAATCTAATGCAGGAGACAGCATGCAGACAAATATATACAATGTAAACTATATACAGGATATATATCAAAGGAAGGCACTAGAATTAAGAAAATTCGGGGAAGGTTTCCTTTAAAAGATGACATTTTAGCTGAGACTTAAAAGGAATCAGGGAGGTCAGTAGTCAGAAAGGAAGAGGAAGCCATTGTCTCTGGATGGAAGAGTATGTGTCCTGGGGTAAGGTCTAAGGAGCCTGGAAAGGTAGGAGTGGGCTTGGGTTATGAAAGGCTTTGAATGCTAAATAAAGCATTTTACATTTGATTCTGGAGGTAACAGGGAGTCATTAGAGTTTATTGAGAAAGTGCTGACCTACACTGGAAGAGGAAGTTCCCCTGAGTAAATTAAATTACAAGACCAGTAAAAAAAAATTCTGTCAAAATACAAGCTAATATTATTATTAATCAAGAGAGAATCCAGTGCCTTCCATAAATAGACCTTTAATCAGTGAGTACTTTTTATTATATTTTTTTATTTTAACACTCCTTTTTTGAAAAATTTTGAGTTCCCAATTCTCTCCCTCCATTCCCTCCCCCACCTAGCTGCCCCTGCTTGTGGGAAATTTTATATCTCTAAAGCATTACATTAATAAAATAGAGAAAAAGTAGATCAATGAATTGGGCACACAACTAAAAAAGCTAGAAAAAGAACAAATTAAAAATCCCTAATTAAAAGCCAAGTTGGAAATCCTAAAAATCAAAGGAGGGATTAATAAAATTGAAAGTAAGGGGCGGCTAGGTGGCGCAGTGAGTAGAGCATCGGCCCTGGAGTCAGAAGGACCTGAGTTCGGTTCCGGCCTCAGACACTTAATGTACACACAAACAAAAAAAACCTAGCCGTGTGACCTTGGGCAAGTTACTTAACCCCAATTGCCCTCCAAATAAATAAATAAATAAATAAATAAAGCAAAATAAATAAATAAATAAAGTTGAAAGTAAGAAAAACATTGAACTAATAAATAAAACTAGAATCTGGTTTTCTGGGGAAAAAAACAATCAAATAAATTAACTATTGGTTAATTTTATTTAAGAAAGGAAAGAAGAAAGCCAAATTACTAGTATCAATAATTAAAGAGGTGATTTTACCACCAATGAAAAAGAAATTAAGACAATTGCTAGGAGCTATTTTGCCCAATTATATGCCAATAAATTTGACAATCTAAATGAAATTGATGAATAGTTACAAAAGTATAAATGACCCAGATTAACAGAAGAAATAAAACCCCTAAATAAAGCAATCTTAGGAAAAGAAATTCAACAAATCATCAACTAATTTCCTAAGAAAAAAAATTCCCAGGACCAGATGGATTCACAAGCAAGTTCTACCAAATATTTAAAGAGAATTAATCCCGATACTATATAAACTATTTGGAAAAATAAGTGAAGATGTCTTACCAAATTTCTTTTATGAAACAAATATGGTACTAATACCTAAACCATCAAGAGCCAAAACAGAGAAAGAAAACTATTGACCAATTTTCCTAATAAATATCAATGCAAAAATTTTAAATAAAATACTAGAAAGAGATTACAGCAATATATCACAGGGATCATACACTATGACTAGGTGGGATTTATACCAGGAATGCAGAGATGGTTCAATATTGGGAAAAATATTAGCATAATTATATGTATATTATATATACATAACAAAACCAACAGAAATCATATTATTTCAATAGATGCAAAAAATCCTTTTACAAAATATAGCACCCATTCTATTAAAAACATTAGAGAACATAGAAATAAATGGAGCTCACCTTAAAATGGTAAGTAATTTTATCTGAAACCATCAGCAACTATTATCTGTAATGGGGAATAAGCTAGAAGCCTTTCCAATACAATCAAGGGTGAAGCAAGGATGCCCATTATCACCTCTATTATTTAATATTGTACTAGAAATGTTAACAATAACAATAAAAGAAAAAGAAATTAAAGGAATTAGAATAGGCAATGAGAAAACAAAACTATCACTCTTTGCAGATGATATGATAGTTTACTTTAAAATTCCTAGAGAATCAACTAAAAGTTACTTGAAATTATTAACAACTTTAGCAAAGTTGCAGTATATAAAATAAACATGCATAAATTATCAGCATTACTATATATTACCAACAAAGTCCAGCAGCAAAAGAGAAAAATAAGTGTAGACAATATAAAATACTTGGGAATCTACCAGCCCTAGACAAACCCGGGAACTATATGAACACAACTATAAAACACTTATCATACAATAGTTAGATCTAACAACTGGAAAAATATTAATTGCTCATGAGTAGGCTGAGCCAATATAATAAAAATGACAATTCTACCTAAATTAATCTATGTATTCAGTGTCAAACTATCAAAAAATTATTTTATAGAGCTTCATCTGGAAGAACAAAAGCTCACGGATATCAAGAGATTCAAAGAAAAAAATGTGAAAGTAGTCTAGCCATGCCAGATTCCAAACTGTATTATAAAGCAGTAATTATTTAAACAATCTGCTACTGGCTAAGAAATAGTGGTGGATCCATAGACTAGATTAGATACAAATTACATTTTAGTAAATGACCATAGTAATCTAGCATAAGATAAGCTCCAAGTTTTTGGAACAAAAGCTCAAAAAAAACTGCTGGGAAAAATGGAAAACAATATGGCAAAAGCTAGGTATAGACCAACATCTCACATATATATGTGTGTGTGTGTGTGTGTATAAAGATAAGGTCAAAATGGATACGTGATTTACACATAAAGGGTGATAGAATAAGCAAAATAAGAGAGCATGAAATAATTTATTGTAAGGGCCCTTTAAGACTTTACCTGAACTCTGAGAACTCAGGATGACAGTGCAACTCAGGCTGGGTCTAAGAGGCACCTGAGTGTGTTGTTTCTGGCCCCCCAACCATGTCCTGTTACAGGTTCAAGGATTACAGGGTATTGAGCATGCACTGCTAACAGGGGAGCACTCCCTTCTCATGAGGAGCCTGTTGCTGAGGCACATGAGAGAGCAGGGTCGGGAAAAGGTGATAAAAGGAGGGAGGTGAGGTGAACAAGGGAAGAAGGGAAAGAGAAGAGGGGGTTGTGAACGAGAAAGAGAATAAATGGCAAGGCTATACACTACACCTTGGTGTTGGACTCCATTGTCTATTCAGAGGAACAAAGGCTCCGGGGGTCGTGGAGGCAACCCAGGTTGTGGGGGAGACCAGAATTGTGGAGGCAACTGGAGAGGTGAGTATAGGTGCCAGCCTGGTATGGCGAGATCCATACAATTTATCTATCAGATTTATGACTAAGAGAAGAATTTAGGGCTAAAGAAGATACAGAGAGCATTACAAAATGTAAAACAAAATATTTTGATTCCATAAAATTAAAAAGTCTTTGCAAAAATAAAACCAATTCAACTAAAATTAGAAGGAAAACAAAAGACTGGGGGGGATTTACAAGAAGTTATCTTTGAAAAAGGCCCCATTTCTCTAATATATAGAGAACTGAGTCAAATTTATGAAAATACAAGTCATTCTCCAATTGATAAAAGACCAAAGGATAGGAATAGGCAGTTTTCTCTTCTTCATAGGTAGGCTGAGCCAATATAATAAAAATGACAATTCTGCCTAAATTAATTTATTTATTCAGTGCCAAACCAAACTACCAGAAAAGTATTTTATATGCTAGAAAAAATTAATAACAAAATTCATCTGGAAGAACAAAAGGTCAAGAATGTCAAAGGAATTACTACGAAAAAAATACAAAGGAAGGTGGCCTAGCTGTACCAGATCTCAAACTATATTATGAAGTTGCAATCATCAAAACTATCTGGTACTCCCCTCACACCTATCAAATTGGCTAATGTAACAGAAAAGGAAAATGATAAATGTTGTAGAAGATGTTAGGAACATAGGAGTTTGAGGGAAAATATAATGAGTTCAGTTTTGGACATGTTTCATTTAAGATATCTACCTGATGTCCAATTTGAGATGTCTAAGAGGCAGTTGGACATGTGATACTAGAGGTAAGGGAGAGAGAGGAAATTTGGAACTCAAAAATTTTAAAATATGAAAGTCTGTAGTCCTACCCAGGGTTTGCAGGAGGTTAATGAAGTTGTCTAGCTCCAAGCAGCACAGACAAGTAATTAAAATAGTAGTACAATTTCTCAAGCATCTCAAGGAAGTTTTTACCGGGACTATGCTGGTGTCTATAAACTACTCCCCAAATCTACCTGCACTTAAAAAAAAACCAAATTCTCACCTCTCCCCTTCTTCCTTCAGCCCATAGCATTAGCAATAAAGCTAGGTCAAGTCTCCAAGATATCTATCACCTTCCTCATACTGTCTGAAGGACCACTCTGGCCCCCAAATCATCTTTGTTGTAGGAGAATCTCTCACAAAGCCAGCAAAGGTAGTCACAGAACTTCAGAGGCAGGTACAGTTAGAAGCAGTCCCCAAGAAAGCTGGAGGACCTATTATCAGTGCTAGAAGTCAGAATATTAATAGATAAGAAAGGGCAAGGAAGGTGAGAGATCAAGTGGCTACTGTGAGAGGGGAGAGGTCCAACAAAAGCAAATGTTGCTGCAGCAATGTTTATTATAGCTATAAGTTCACTGCCATATCTTCTTTGGGGAGGTTATCAAAAGCTCTGGACCAGGATATATTTTAAAGCCTATAGAGGGGAGCCAAGATGGTCAAATAGCGGGATGAAGTAGAGTTTCCTAACACAAGTCCTCCACAAAGATCTAGAAAAGGAACCAGACCAAGTACTGATTGGGAAGTCCAAGAAAAAGAAAATCACTAGGAGATATTTCTTTTTTTTATTTTTTATTTTTTTGCTTTTGGGATGAGGGAGGGCAGGGTAATTGGGGTTAAGTAACTTGCCCAAGGTCACACAGCTAGTAAGTGTGCCAAGTGTCTGAGGTCAAATTTGAACTTAGGTCCTCCTGACTCCAGGGCCAGTACTCTATTCACTGTGCCACATAGCTGCCCCCGTTTCACTTTCTTTCTTTCTTTCTTTCTTTTTCTTTTATTTAAGCCTTCTTATACAAAATAACTAATGGAGAAATGTTTTACATAATTGCACATGTATAACCTATGTCTGATTGCTTACCATCTCAAGGAAGGGAGGTTAGGGAGGGAAAGAAGGACAGAATTTGGACCAATTGTACAAAATAATATTCCATTACCACCATATACCACAGCTTGTTTTAAATAAAAATGTTTAAAAAATAAATTAAAATAACTTCAGAAAATATAAAATATTTGGGAATCTACCTGCCAAGAAACACATAGGAACTACATGAACATAACTACAAAACTTAAAAAAAAAAATACAGATCTAAATAATTGAGGAAATAAACAGTATCTACCACATAGTAAGTACTACATAAATGCAAGCTATCATCATCATTGTTATATTAGTAGATTAGTTATATTAGTATATTGTTATATTAGTAGAACCAGTATAATGAAAATGAAAATACTACCCAAATTAATTTATTGTTCAATGCCATTCCAATTAAATTACAACAGGAATATATTATACATAAAGGAAAAAATATTGAGAAAATTCATTTGGAGGAGCAAAAGACCAAGAATAGCCAGTGAGTTAATGAAAAGTGGAGGTTGGAGGGCAGTAAAGAAAGGGAAAACTAGCAGCACCAGATCTCAAACCATACTACAAAGAAGTATTCATCATTCAGTACTAAGTAAGAAATAGAGAGACTAATCAGTGGAACAAATTAGGTTAAAAATATACACATGCAGGGGCGGCTAGGTGGCTCAGTGAGTAGAGAGTCGGCCCTGGAGTCAGTAGGACCTGAGTTCGGTTCTGGCCTCAGACACTTAACGCACACATAAAGAAAAACCTAGCCGTGTGACCTTGGGCAAGTTACTTAACCCCAATTGCCCTCCAAAAAGCAAAAAACAAAAACAAAAACAAAAATTTGAGGAAGCATAGTTATCTAGTTTTGATAAACTGAAAGATCTCAGCTACTGGGGCAAAAACTCACTATTGACCAAGAACTGTTAAGAAAACTAGAAAGCAGACTGGCAGAAACAATGTATTGTGTAGACCAATATCTCACACTGTATACCAAGACAAGTTTCAAATTTGTATATGATTTAGTCATAAAGATTGACATCCTACACAAATTAGTGGTGCATGGAATAAATTGCCCATCAGATCCATAGCTGGGGAAGAGTTCAAGACCATAGAAGAATATCACAGAAGATAAAATTGACAATTTTGACTCCAATTACATTAAATTAAACTTGTTTTTAAAAAGCACAAGGCAGTTAAAGAGAAGTAGGTAAATAGGAAAAAAATAGACTTTGCATCTAGTTTCTTTGATAAGGATCTCATTTCTAAGTAAATGATTCAAATTTATAAGAAAAAGAGCTTTTACATAATTGATAAATGGTCAGATGACATGAACAGGCAGTTTGATCCTCTCAACAATCCTGGGAGATAGGTGCTATTATTATCCCCATTTTGTATTTGAGGAAAATAGGGCAAACAGAGATGAAGTGACTTGCCCAGAATCAAATAGCTAGTAGATATCTGAGGAAGAACTTGTCTTCTTGACTCCAGGCCAAGAGCTTAATCTGCTTCACCACCTACCTACCCCTAAGGATATAAACAAGTACTTTTCAGAGGAAGAAATCCAAGTTATCAATAAGCATAGGAAACAGAATGCTCTATATCACTAATAATAATTAGAGAAATGCATGTTAAAATGACACTCATTAGATTGGCAAACTTGGCCAAAAAGGAAAATGATGAATGCTGGGGGAAATCACATCATCAGTGTTGGTGGGACTACGTGAATGTCCAGACATTCAAGAAAGGAGTTTGGAATTAGACTCCAAAGTATTCAACTGTGCACACCCGTTGATTCAGAGGTACTACAACTAGACCTATACTGCTCCAATGAAAGGAAAAGGACCCACGTGTGCAAAAATATTCATAGCACCTCTTTTTAAAAATATTTGATATTTTGTTTTTTCCCAATTACATGTAAAATAGTTTTCAGCATTTTTTTATTTTAAGTTCCAAATTCTCTCTCCCCTTCTCTCTTCCCCTCTTCTTGAAAAATCAAGCAGTTTGATATAGATCACACATGCACAGACATGCAAAACATATTTCTATTAGTCATGTTGTAAAAGAAAACAAACCAAAAAAAAAGAAAAAGAAAGTTTTAAAAAGTATGCTTCTATGTGCAGACTCCATCAGTTCTTTCTCTGAAAGTGGTTGGCATTTTTCATCATAAATCCTTCAGAACTGTGTTGAATTTTTATATTGCTGTGAATAATTAAGTCTTTCACAGGTGATCATCACACAGTATTGCTGTTACTATGTACAATGTTCTCCTGGTTCTGCTCATTTCACTTTACATCAGTTCATGTAAGTCCTTCCATGTTTTTCTGAGAGAATCCTGCTGATCATTTCTTATAGCACAATAGTATTCCATCACAATCATAACTTGTTCAATCATTCCCCAGTTGATGGGCATACTCTCATTTTTCAATTCTTTGCCACCAAAAAAATGAGCATAGCAGCTCTTCTGAAACTGGCAAAGAATTGAAAACTGGAGGGGTGCTCAACAGTTAAGGAATGGTTTCAACAAGTTTTAGTATATAAATATGATTGAATGTTATTGTGCTATAAGAAGGGGATGGTTTCAGAGAAACCTGAAAAGACTTGTGCAAACCAATGTAAAGTGAAGCTAGCAGAACCAGAAGAACAATTTAGACAATAGCAATAATATTATAAAGAAGATCCAAATTTGAAAGTGTAAGGAATTCTGATCAGTACAATGACAAATCATGATTCTAAAGGATTCTAAAGGATTAATGATGCAAGAGGTGATAGACTCAGAGTGCAGCTATATAGATAGATGTATGAATATGTAGATAGATACATACATACAGATATACAAACATATGCCTTTGTACATGTGTGAATATGTACTGACATGATGACTGTAATAATTTGTTTTGTCTATACATGTTTGCAACAGAGGTTTTGTTTTCTTGCTTCTTCAATGGGAATTGGGGGAAGTAAAAAGGAGAGAAGATGAAACTTCATGAAAAACAAAATAAAATTTCATTTACAAATGAATTTTTTAAGTGTTGATAAGGTAAAAAATAAAAATAAAACAAAGTATGGGGAGACTTACCAAAGGAGCTACCAAATATCACGTTTCCTTTCACCTGCCAAGGAGAAGGTCACACTCTAGAGATGACCAACTAAGCAATTCACTTCAAGCTAGGGGGGCATCCCCATCCTAATTCCTTGACTAGAAATAGCTCCTTTTTGTTTTAATTTCAGGGAAGCCAGTTCCAGCATTTCCTCAAACCATAACTGCTAACCTGGGTAATTCCATTGTAGCCAGGCATTTGCAACAGAGAGAAAAAGTAACCAGCAAATCCCAATTTTGAGGGAGTGGATTCCTTCCAACCTCCCATCCTTATTAATTATCTTCATGTCGGCTGACTAAGGTTTGGAATCCCAAAGTCCAGTATAGAAAGCATTAAGCACAACAGGACAGGAATCAACAGAGAGAAAGTAAAGAAAGTCAGCTCTGGAGCAGCTAGGTGGTGCAGTGAATAGAGCACTGGCCCTGGAGTCAGGAGGACCTGAGTTCAAACTCGACCTCAGACACTTAACACTTACTTGTTACCTTGGGCAAGTCACTTAACACCAATTGCCCTGCATTCCCCCCTCCAAAAAAATAAAAGAAAAGAAAGCTCTATTAAGGGGAAATAAAATGAAGGAGGACAGTCAAGGAGGATGGAAACAAGTCAGTTTTACTAGGACTTGGTGGCAGGAGGAATGTCAAAACTGCTAATATCTGATGGGTTTTACAGGATTCTTATCATAGTTAGGCAGGACCAAGCCTTGCAGGGAAGGAGACAGATGGTCAGTAAGACTGGTGCTGATTCCTTGGAGGAAGGAATTGTTTCTAGGAAATTGGCAACAAGCTGATAGTCCAACTCCCCTCAGGCACAAAATGGGGCTTTAGGCTGTAACTGCTTGTCTTCCTCTGATACGGTCCCTCAGGAGATATGAGCATCCCTCAGTCTCCTTCATTCTCAGTGTGGTGGGGCAGGGAGGCTACTGAAGACCTCCACGTCTGCATGGGACCAAAAGAAAAAAATAACACAACTGTTTTGCCCATCTTAATATATTTGATCTCTATAGTGACTTCATTGATTCCATTTCCTTAGGGAGTCTATGTTCCTGCTGTCTTTCCCTGTGTTATTCATCCAAAAATAGCAGGAGATGCTCTACAGGGCACTAATACACAGATATACACACATTATTCTCTCTTCTTCCAATAAATTGGTAAGGGTTGGCAATATAATGGGTGTAACAATCTTGGTGGGGCAAAGTTAGTGGTAAGGAGTGTGGAGAAGAGTAAGGACACAATTGTGGTTCTCAGTGGAATTGCTTGAGGCCCTGTAGTCCTACCCAGGTTTTGCAGAAGGTCAATGCATGTGTCTAGCTCTATGTGACACACACAGGTTATTCAGGTGGTAGTAGAATTTCTCTAGTATTTCTATAGCAAGGACTATATTGGCGTCAGCGAACTGTTCTCCTATGCCACCAGAATTTTTAAAAAACTACAACTCTCACTTCTCCTCCCCTTCCTCCAGTCGATAGCACTAGCACTAAGGACAGGTCAAGTCTGCAAGATGTCACCTTCCTGACACTGTCTGCGGGGTCACTCTGACCCTGAAATCAGAGTTATGTTGTGGGGGAATCTCTTACATAGCCAGTAAGGAGAGTCATGGGACAAAAGGCAGGTATGGTGAGAAGAAAGCCAGGAGCAGAGGATTAGCAGATAAGCAAAGGCAAAGAAAACAGAGAGTCAGATGTCTGTGAAGGCTGGGAGGTAACCATGAGCAAATATTCCCATAGAGCACTAGGAGTCTATGGTGTATGCTTGATGTCCCCTTTCTCTGGCCCCCGGAAAGATGGATGGGGTCCTAATGTGACAACTCTGACTTCAGCCTCCTATCCTTTCCCAATGGTTTTCTTTGAACCAGAGGGTTTTTGTTGTTGCTATTGTTGTTCTTTAGAGAAGGAAACTGAGGCCCAGAGAAGATTAAGGATTTCTCCAAGGTTACACAACTCCTAGGTTGCAAAGCCTGAACTTGAACCCAAGTCCTCTCTGACTCCAAATCCTTACTGTTTTCTCAAGGTATGAAGCCCTTCCCAATTCCCTGACTGCTATGGAGCCTTCCCCCAAAATGCCTTGTATTTAATCACTTTGTACATATGCTATTTATTTCCCCCTAGATTTATGATATGAATATTTCCATATATAGTCATTGAGAGTAGAGATGGTTTCAAGTTCAGAGATTCTTTCCACTCCACTTCCAATCTTTCTACTCCATGGGAGCAGAAGGGGAGGAAAACAATGTCAAATCCTGGCTCTACTCCTGATGACCTGTGCAACCTTGGCAAGTTGTTCACCCTCTATAGTCTCATTTGTAAAAAGAGGGGGTTGGGTTAGATGACCTTGAAGGTCCCTTCGCCATCTAAATTGCAGATTGTCTATGATCTATAAGAGAGGTGTCAAATACAGGGTCCAATGCAGCCAGTATCAGCACTGTGGAAACCAGAGTAAAATGTAAATGGTAAACATTTCACAAAATAAATAAATATACAATACAACATAGTTAATATTATTGTGTTTTTATAACTCAATATCTCATCTCATTCAGAGATGCTTATGACAGCTTAGCGGTCTGTTTCTTACCTAAGTTTGACATCACTGATACAGAAATAAGAGGAAAAAGCATTTTGATACAATGAGAAGAGTACAGCGCTCAAACAACCCAGGTTTTAAACTTGTTTCTACTATTAACTATTTATGTATTCTTGAGCAAGTCTCTTGACCTCTCTAAGTCTTAGTTTTCTCATCTGAAAAATGAATGAGTGGTGGACTTCATGACCTGTGAGGTCTATTTCAGATTTAAATCTATGATCCTATGGGCCAACTCTATCTACCTTTAAAATTACACCTCATTCTAGGAGATAGGTGTTTGCTCCTGTGAATTGCTGGCAGCCCCAAGCATCTTGAGGGCCTTCTTGAATTGGCTTAGAGGGAAACAAGTGGAGTGCATTGTACAGTAATTGATGGATCTCCTGTTTGGTCCCCTTCCTATCAGCATCTGTAGAAAGAGGAGATTCCTCAGTTAAAATTATTTTAAAAGCCATTGGTTAATCCCAGGTCCATCCCCCACTGTCAAAATTTCTAGGGATATAAATAAGGCCCTAGTGAAAGGAGGGTTGTCATCCAAAGAAGCAAAATGGCAGGCTTCAGAATTGTGCTTCTTCTTCTCCTTCTGGGGCTGATTGAGGTTAAAGCTACTAACAATCAAGGACTGACCTATTCTGATGCCCTGACAACTGCTGTCACCTATTTCAATGAAAAGACTAATGAGACGAATTCCTTCTGGTTGAGGGCAGCTGAGCCCCAGCCTCACTGGGTGAGTACTTGGGAGGAACAAGAAGAAGAAGAAGGGGAACAGAAACTAGGAACTGGGCTCTGGCAGAGTTCCAGGATCACAGGTCTAGAGATAGAGGGGATGTAAGACAGGTAACACTAGAACACAGGACGGCTGCTAGCACAGGTTCACTGTTGATCTGGTCAGACAAGTATGGGAATGCAGCTTCGAAGGGCTTAATAATCTTACTTTATTCTGATCTACTCTTCTCAAGAGGGTTTGCTGATAGTGGGAGCACCAACTCCTACACCATTCCCTAATCACCCTTCCTGCAGGAGCCAACAAGAAGTGGGAGAAGGGGAGGACCAAATCTCTATGTCTGTATGATGCCAATGGAGACAGGCACAGCTTGTGCACAACATTATATCCCATCAAGCCTCAATGGTGGCCAGGTGAGGCAAACACAGATTCCCCCCAAGCCTTGATGGGTTCCAATCAGGCACACACAGCACTCTAACTTGTGCTTTCAACCCTAAGGGTTCCCCACTTATTGACCAGTGCCTACCTGCTTTATAGGGCAAAAGACAAAGAAGGCATATTTCCATCAATAGCCTTACAAGTTTGTAATATCTCACCTTTATATCTCACTGTGCAGTCACAGTGGATATTTACAATTTAAGGACAAATGTTTATATTATCTATCATTATTTAATGCTGTGCAAGCATAGTGGTGTTTATAAGTCATGAGCCTGGGAAATAGAGATAATAATGGCTATAAATCTTGGGAAACTAAACTCTAAGAAAGAATAACAAAAATCCACCTTAAACACACTAAAATCAACCTTACTTACAGGGGACCTTAAAGAGATTCTTGGGAAAGAGTCTATGGATAGATTTCCGGGAATCTGTTAATTTGAACAAGAAAAAAATATATGTTCACTGACCTCTGATTTCTTTTGTAATCCTAAGTAGTTCATTTTATTCTATAAATATAAATATAATAAAAATATTATTCTCAGAAGTCCATAGGCTCCCCTAGACTGTCAAAGGAGTCTCTGAGACACAATTCTTACTCTAAACCAATCCCCTTAATTTTATAGAAAAGGAAATTGAGACCCAGAGAGTACAAGTGACATCTTGGGTCACTCACATAAGCCTCAGAAGTGGGACTGGAACCCAGCTCTCCTGATTCCAAAGTCAGTGACCAATTCCAATGTACTGTGAGGAACAGGGCATAGGAAAAGGACAGGAGGCAGAATCCCTGACCTGGGGGTAAGAATAACTGCTACCTTTTTCTATAGCGTTTCCCTGTTGACAAGACACCTTGAATTTACCTGCCCTCCTAATCACCCCCCTGAGAGATGGGCAATGTACTAGGATGGTGACCTCTATTTAACAGAGGAGAATTAAAGTACCAAATGGTCATGCAGGGAGTCATGAACAGACAGAAGATTGGAACCCAAGTCTCCAGACTACAAATCTGGTGATTCAGATAGGTTAGAACTAGAAGCAACCCCAAATACCCTCTAGTCTGAGGCTTTCCTTTTACAGATAAAAAAGCTGAGGCCAAGACTGGATATTCAGGTGTTTAGTGAAAAACCCAAGATTTACTCTTCCCTCAGGGCCTAGTGTTCTGTCTACTATATAGCAGCTGCCTGGTGGATCCAGCTCAATTCCATGATTGTTCATCTCAGGATGGAAAGGGGATATGGGCCCTACTCCTGTGGCCTCTATTAGCATAATTCCTAATGGCCGATTCTAGTCCCTACTGCACCACCGATTGCTAATGTGTTCTTGGGCAGATTCTTTTCACTTTTGAAGACATGTTCCCTTCTATTACAATCCAGGCAGGTCAAATCAAGAAACTTTTATTCAGCACCTACTATAAGTCTGGCACCACACTAAATATTGATAGAGATTACAGACAGTTCTCCCTTCTCTAAGTGGCCCCCCCTTCCCCAGGGAAGCTCAGTGTGGTTCCATCCCCTCCAGGGCTCAAACCTTCCCCAGCCCCAGGAGATTGGGGGCCAGCAACAGGAGGGGCTTCAGTGACGGGTGATCCCCATCCTCCCCCATACACATACACATACACACACACAATCACCCCATCCTGAGCAGCTTCAGTGTTTGGAGCAGAGGACCTCACTCTAGGGAAGACCAACCCAGCCATAGCCACAGGACCCTAATTTATGGAAGGTGAGAACTATGTATTATGCCTTCCTCCCATTTATAAACAGGATACTGACATGCAGAAAAAAGTAAATGAGGAAAAACCAGGTAGTCAAGTTTCCTACCACTGGAAGTCTTCAAGCAGAGGCACTGACCTCTGGTCACTGAGGTTACAGAAGGGGTTTCCCTTCACATTGCCTTAAATGACCTCTGAGGATGCTTCTGAATCTGTTTCTGTGACTTGTTGGAGGTCTTAAAAACATGAAGTAACAGAGCAGAGAATAGAACCATAATAGAACCAGGTCCCATAATTCTCACTTTAGTGAGCTTCTCAATAGAGCAAACTGCATCCCTACCCCCTCCCTACTGTACTGTAGTGAAAGTAAAAGGGGGCTTGGAGACAGGCTACAAACAATGTTCTCCTGGTTCTGCTCACTTCACTTTTCTTCAGTTCATATAAGTCTTCTCAGATTTTTCTGAATCCATCTTGCTCATCATTCTTACAGCACAATAGTATTCCATTATATTCATATGCCACAACTAGTTCAGTTATTCCCCATCAATTGGGGAATGACTTGATTTGTTCTTCTCCTGGTGTCTAGAATAACACTTCCAGAGAGCCCCACTATCTGAGCTGCACTGCAAAGGAGATCGAATGTCAGATGACAGAAAACATCACCCCTATCACATGTGTCTTCAAAAAAAATGGGGTAAGAGCCACATTTCGCCTCCACCCTTTCAAGCCCCTTGTCTGCTCCCCCTACCCTCCCTCAAAACTTACCCAACCTCTCCCTGTCTTTTTCTGTCTGTTGCAGTCTCTCTCTTCCCTCTCCCCTCTTCCCGTCTCTCTCTCATTTCTCCTCTCCTCTTCTCTCCATCTTCTATTTTAGCATTAAATGAAATAAATATTTAGGGTGTTTATTCATATAAACAATTATATTAGTATAATATATAATATTATTGTTATGTTATATTATATTATATATGTTAATATATACTATATGATATATAGTAATAAGATACTTGAAAGTTCAGAAGCAGATTAAAATGTAACTTGGAAATATAGAACAAAATAAATAAAAATACAATGAAGAATAGTTACATTTTAAAACTAAGTCAGTAGATGGCCCATAAAGATCCTTGTGTATGGCTTAGTGGTTCCCTTTTTTTTTCACTCTGACACCACTGGGCTAGATGAACTCTGAGGTCCCTCCCAACACTAACTCATGGGATCCTAATGTCCTAAGCATGGGAGAGAAGAGTACTGAGAACCTACTATTGGGGTTGGGGAGGGATGGAAAAGGGGAGTGGAGCATGTGTGTACTGTGTATTTCCTATTTTCCCCATATGATTGAGGTCAAAAGCTCCTACACAGATTGATTCTCATTCTCTCTCTCTCTCTCCCTCCCTCCCTCTTTCTCTTTCTCTCTCATCTGCAGAAGGAGAAATATTGTCAGGGAAGAATCACAGCCATCAATGAGGAGGAAGCTAATGTGTGGATCAGATGTGTGCCCCAGGCAAGTCATAAGGTAAGTGGGTCCTGATGTCATTCCTGGCCCTAGAGCATCAGGAAGAGCAGCCAAATAAGGAAGGTCAATTGGGAAAATACTCAGACCACTAACTATAATTCACTAATAACAAGTGCTTTTTGGTGAGAACATTAGATTTATACCCCAAAGACCTGGGTTTGATTACTGCCTCTGCCACTGATTGTCTGGATTACTTTGGACAAGTCATTTAACTTTTTCTAGGTCCTCAGTTTCCTCATCTGTCAAATAAGGGGATTGGACCAAATGCTTTCTCACAGGTAGTAAGTAAACAGGATATGGGAAGACTGAATGAGCACTACAGATAAAATAGAAAGGAGTCCAAAGAAGGAAAACAAAGATGGGGGCTGGAAGGTTTGGGGAAGAAGGAAGATTTGAACCGTGTCTTGAAGCATAGAGTACAACCAGTACAACAAACATTTGTTAAACACTTGCTGCATATAGAATGCAGTACAAGGCACTGGAGTTAGAAAATTTAGATTAGACACAATCCCTGGTCTCATGGAGTACATACTTTGGAAGGGGGACAAAACCACAAAATGATATAAGTGCATTAGAAAGGGATAAAACAGAGTCCCTAAAAGAGATCTTTTTATGGTGGCCAAGAATGGAAATTGAAGGGATGCCCATTAATTGGGGAATGACTAAACAAGTTGTGGTATAAGAATGTAATGGAATACTATTGTGCTATAAGAATAATGAGCTAGATGATTTCAGAAAAACCTGGGAAGATTTATATGAACTGAAGAAAAGTGAAGTGAGAAGAGCCAGGAGAACATTGTATACAGTAACATTAATATTGTACTATGATCAACTGTAAATGACTCAGCTATTATGGTCAATACAGTTATCTAAGACAGTTCTAAAGGCTGTATGATGAAAAATGCTATCCACCTCCAGAAAAAGAACTAATGGAGTCTAAATACAGACCAAACATACTTTTTTAAATTTATTTTTCTTGGGTATTTTCTTTTTTGGTCTGTGTCTTCTTTTGCAACATGGCTATTATAGAAATAAGCTTTACATGACTTCACATGTGTAATCTATATCAAATTTCTCACTTACTCGAGAAGGGGATAGAAAAGGGAGCTAAGGAGAGAATTTGGAGATCAAAATGTTAAAAAAAAAGAAAGAAATGTTAAAAAAAATCTTACATACAACTGAGAAAAAAATAATATGAAACACAGAGGCAGAGAGTGCAGTCTCCTAGAAAGGCAGAATCCTTAAAGGTTCCAATAATGCAAATTCCTAAATTTCAACTACAGGTTCACCAAAGAGTAATTTCCACAGAAAGGCAGTTGAATGTATCAGAAAGAACCTTGATCTGGGAGTCGAAAGACCTGGGTTCAAGTCCTACTTTAAATGCTTATTAGCTATGTGACTCTAAACAAGTGACTTCCTCCTAAATCAGTTTCCCCATCTGTGAAATAGGGATAGTAATATCTGTAGTAAATACCTCTCTAGGTTTGTAAAACTAGGGAAATGGAGTTACACTCACTATTCCCAAAATACTGAACTTCTCTATCCTTTATCCTGCAGGCTGTCCGAGCCAAAAGAGGCATCCCTAAATTTATCAAGAAGGCCATAAAAACAGCTGTAAAGGAGGCAGTTAAAGCAGGGGTTTCTCAAGTTCTTAAAAAGAAACCTAATCTACTTCAGTGAATAACCAGTAGGGAGTCCAGGGCCTGAAGTTACAAAGACCCGAGTCCAAATGTGTCCTTAGACAGTGTCTAACTGTGCAGTCCTGCACAAGGCACTTATCCTCTGTTTGTCTCAGTTTCTTCAAATGTCGCAGAGAGATTGTCAGCACTTACTGCCTACAAGCTGTCATGAGCATCCAGGGAGATAACACTGGTGCTGGACAAATGCTCATACCCTTTGTTGCCTTTATGTGTAAATAAAGACTTCATCTTGGAACCCAGCCTGGGTTTTTTGCTTGTTTTTATTTGCCCTCTGAAAACATAGGAACTCGTTTTCTCTGTCCTTTCTGAAGGGCCTTCACATGATCTCACTTGATCCCTGCCATTAGTTCAGAGGAGAATAAGCAAGTTGGTGAGGGCAGTGGAGACCAAGCCAGATGAGGACTAGTGGAAAGAACTGAGAATGTTTAGTCTGAAGAAGGAAAAATATGCTGGGAATGGGATTCCTGACTGCAGTTATCTGGAGGGTTGTCATGTGGGAAGAGGGATTAGGCTTGCTGTCCTTGGCTTCCAGTGTCAATGGGGAGAAGTTACAGAGATGCAGATCTAGGCTAGATGGAAAGAAAAAACTTCTAGAAATTAGAACTACCTCAAAGTAGCATTTGGTGGCCTTATAGGTAAGGAGCTCCCCATCAAGGGAGGTCTTCAAATGGAGGCTGGATGCCTGCTTGTGAGCAGTGTTGTAAAGGGGGACGTCTGTGAGGATGTGGATTAGACTAGATAATCTAGGAGGTCCTGTGCAAATAGGCAGAGCAGGGATTATTGTCCCATTTTATAGATGAAACAGGCAAGTTCTTGAGAACTTTTCATAAGCAATTTGCTTTAGCAAAGGTGAGGACTTTCCATAGTATATAAGTACTATACTCTATAGTTTAAAGCGTCTAGTACATAAGTCCTTTAAGTACTATACTTTAAGGAACAAGGGGGTGGCAAGATGATAAAGTAGAGGCAAAAACCCAGATGAATTCTCCCAACATTTGCATACAAACAACTTTAAAATAACACCTCAAATCAAATTCTGGAGAGACAGACTTAAAAGGTCAGGGAAAACATCTTTCTACCCTAAGACAACTTAGGAAGTTGGCGGGAGAAGTCTGTGAAGCCAAGGTAGGGGTCTGTCCAGAGCCCATGCAGCAGCAACACCAGCTATGGGCCTTGGAAGTGTGTGTGTGACACCAGCAGCAGCAACTTCAGGAGCACTTGGCCCACAGAAGGTGAGGGGATTGGACAACTGGTCAGGAAGAGATTATGGGTCCTGTGCTGGCCCTGGGTCCAACTGGTTCTAATTGGCAACTGCATGGCCCATGCCCAGTTCTGGGCCACAGTTCCAGGGCAAAGAGGAGTGCCAGAACTTGCAACTGTAGGGGAGCAGCAACCTTTCCTGGTTAAAGACCAGAGTATAGAACAGAACAGTGTCCATACCTCTCCCCAGGTCACAGCTCTTTGGATTCACCCAAAACTGGAAAGTGAATAGAAAATTTCACATTCAAATGCAAGATTCAAATGAGGCATTAAAAAGGTAAACATAGAAAAGACAGTTATAACTGATTCAATAAGATTATACTGTTTACCTTCCTACATGAAAAGATGATATATGTAATGCCTAACAACTTTACATTATTATGGCACTTAGAAGGAGTTTAGATAGACAGCTAGGTAGTGCAGTAGATAGAGTGCCAGGCCTGAAACCAGGAAGACTCCTCTGAGTTCAAATTGGCTTAGTTGGCCTGGACAAAATCACTCAACCCTATTTGTCTCAGTTTCCTCATCTGTTAAACAAGCTGGAGAAGGAAATGGAAAACCACTTCAGTATCTTTGCCCAGAAAAGCCTACATTGGGTCACAAAGAGGCTGACAGAACTGAAAGAACTAAACAACAGTATAGACAGAGAATATGAGTAGAGTCAATTATGTTGGGATGAACTCAAAAGAAATGAAAAGATGAGAAGAAAAGAGGCCCTATGAGAAAGGGGGAAGGTAGAGGAGGAAGGGGGAAAATTATTTCACATATGAGAGGTGTGCAAGGAGGAGCTTTTACAGTAGAGGGGAAAAGAGGTGGGGTGGCTGGCGACACTTGAACCTCACTCTCATTTGAGTTGGTTCAAGAAGAGAAGAATATGTATATACACACTCAGTTGAGTATAGCAATCTGTCTTACCCAACCGGAAAAAGGGAAGGGGATAAGAGAAAGAGGGAAGGAGTGATAAAAGAGATGTTGCATTAAGGGAATCAGTAGTCAGAAGCTAAACAGACTCAGGAAAGGACAGATTAAAAAGAAAAATAACAAGATAAACAGAAGAAAATAGGTGAAGGGAAATATACAGTTAATTATAACCGTGAATGTGAATGGAATGAACTCACTCATAAAACAAAAGTGAATAGTGGGATGGTATGGAAACCAGAAACCAATAATATGTTGTTAATGAGAGGCGCACTTGAAACAGGAAGACACACACACAGAGTTAATATATAGGCCTGGAAAAGAATCTGTTACCCTTTGGCTGAAGTAAAATAGCCAGGGGTAGCAATCAGGATCTCAGACAAAGCAAAAGAAAAAAAATAGACAATTAAAAGAGATAACCAGGGAAACTATATTTTGCTAAAAGATACCACAGACAATGAAATAACATCAAAAAATTTTACAAGCTTCTCTAATAAAGGCCTCATTTCTCAAATATATCAGAAACTGAGTCAACTTTATTGAAACAAGAGCCAATACTCAGTTGATCAATGGGCAAAAGACATCAACAGGCAGTTTTCAGAATAAGAAATCAAAGCTTTCTATAGTCAGATAAAAAAAATTCTCCAAATCCCTATTTATTAGACAAAGGCAACTTTTTAATAGTATTTTCTTTTTTCTCCATTTTCAGCATTCATTTTTATAAGAATTGAGATATAAATTTTTTCCCTTCATCCCCCTTTTCCCCTCTTCCTAAAATGGTAGACAATTTTATATCGATTATATGTGTGCAATTATGTAAAGCATATTTTCATGTTAGTCATAATTGTGAAAGAAGCAGATAAAAGAATAAACAAAAAAATAAATTAAGTGAAAAAGTATACTTTGATCTGCATTCAGAGTCCATCAGTTCTTTTGGACGTGGATAGCATTTTCCATCTTGAGTTTTTCATACTTGTCTTAGATCATTGTGTTCCTGAAAAGAGCTAAGTCATTCACAGTTAAACATCACACAATGTTGCTTACTGTCTACAATGTTTTCTTGGTTCTATTCATTTCACTTTGCAAGAGAAAGGCAAATTAAAACAACCCTGAGATAACCATCTGACAACCATCAGATTAGATAATATGACAGAAAAGGAAAATGACAAATGTTGGAAAGGATGTGAAAAATAGGGATACTAAAGCATTGTTGGTGGACTTGCGAATTGGTACAACCATTCAGGAGAACAATTTGGAATTATGCCCAAAGGGCAATCAAACTGTGCATACTCTTTGACTCATCAACACTACTACTATATCTGCATTCCAAAGAGATCAAAGAAAAAGGGAAAAGACCTATATGTACAAAAATATTTATAGTAGTCATTTTAGTGGTGGCAAAGAATTGGAAATTGAGGGGATGCCCATCAGTTGAGGAAGGACTGAACAAGTTGTGGGTATGATTATGCCATAAGATATGAGGAGGGGCATGGTTTCAAAAAAATCTGAGAAGACATGTAAACCGATGAAGTGAAGGGAACAGAACCAAGACATCATTGTACACAGTGACGGTGCTCTTGCCATGATAATCGACTGTGAAAGACTTAGCTACTTTGATCAATGTAATGAGCCAAGACAATTCTATAAGACTCGTGATTTAAAAATATAAGAATAAGAATGCCATCCATGCCCAGAAAGAGAACTAATTGAGTGCAAAATGAAAAACAATTTTTTTCACTTTATTTTTCTTGCTCTTTTGTGACATGACTCAAATAAAAATATGTTTTATCTCATTTCACGTGTATAATTGATATCACTTAACTTGCCTTCTCAATGGGGGAGGGCTTAGAGGAGGGAGAGAATTCAGAGCTCAAAATTTTTAGAAAAGAATGCTATAGGGGTGGCTAGGTGGCACAATGAATAGAACACCAGCCCTGGAGTCAGGAAAACCTGAGTTCAAATCCAGCATCAGACACTTAACATTTACTAGCTGTGTGACCCTGGGCAAGTCACTTAACCCCAATTGCCCTCCCCCCCCCAAAAAAAAGCAAAATAAATAAATGGCTGTTCCTAAATGGCTTGGAGGAAAAAAGAGAAAGTGGGTCAGTGAATAGATCACTGGGCCTAGAGTCAGGAAGTTCTGAGTTCAAATCCGTCTTCATATACTTACTAGTTGTGTGATGCATGGCAAGTTACTTAACCTGCATCAGTTTCCTCATCTATAAAATGGAATCATATCAGGTTGTCGTAAGGAATCAATGAGATGATATTTGTAAAGCTCTTTGTAAACTTTAGATTGCTACATAAATGCTATTATTATTTTATTGCTATTATTATCCCTATCAGCTCACAGGGGCAGGTTTCCAATTCTCTCCTCTTCTGGCTCATCCCCATCTTGCCCAGCTTGCACCCCAAGACAGACCTCAGGAAACCCTGTTGTATTTGGATGTAACAATGGAAAATAAAACTGGAGATAACAAGCTGAAACCTGAGGATACAGGGCCCTGATTGCCAGACTAAGAAATGTAGTAGGGAAAACAGGGCATTGTGGGATAGAGACATGAGGGTTCAAGTGAGACCCTTCTGCAGTCAATTCAATTCAGCAAACATAATAAGTGCCTATTGCATTCAAAGCATTTTGCTGGGCTTGGGGGAGATACTGTACAGAGACTAAACCAGACCTTGAAGAGCTTAGGATCTAGTACAGGGAGAAGATACCAATCCAGATAACCATAAAAAAAAACAATATTATATTAAGGAGATTAGAAAGGTACGACCAATATATTATGTAAAGTCTAAAGGTGAGTAATAAGCTTTCTGGAATGGTGGTGTTTGTAGTTGTTCAATAGCCATGTCTGACTCTTCATCATCCCATTTGGGGTTTTCTTGACATTCTCCATTTACTTCATAACTATTAAGACAATTATGTTATAAGTCAAATGAAAAGAAAGAAGGAAGTTGCTTATATACAAAGATGGATGACAGATTTTCCTTGGAGAAGAAATAAAGGAGTGGGGTATACCCAAAGGCTACCAGAAACATCATTTCAATGAGCAGATGGATTTCAGAGAAACCTAGAAAGACTTACACGAACTGATGCTAAGTGAAAGGAGCAAAGCCAGGAGAACATTGTACACAGTAACAGTAACACTGTGCAATAATCAACTATGATTGACTTAACTCTTCTCAGAAATACAATGATCCAAGATAATTCAAAAAAATCATGATGGAAAATGCTATCCACATCCAGAGAAAGAACTGATGGAGTCTGAATGCAAATTGAAGCATACTATTTTCACTTTTGTGGGGGGGTGGGGATGTTCCCTGGTCTTTTTCCTTTTGTTCTGATTCTTTTTTCACAACATGACTAATGTGGAAATGTGTTTTACATTTTTGCACATATATAACCTATATCAAATTACTTGCTGTCTTGGGGAGGGAGAGAAAGGGAGAGAGGGAGAAGAATTTGAAACTCAAAATCTTTCAAAAAATGAATGCTGAAAGTTGTCTTTACATGTAAGTGGAAAAAGAACTATTAAAAATTAAATAAAATAAGTGGCAAAAAAAAGAGAAACATCATTTCATGAGATATTTAGTCATCTCATAGTGTAGTACTCATTATAAGTAATTATAATAAGTCATCAAGAACAAATCAACCAGCATTTAATAAGCCAGGCACCATCCTAAGGGCTTTGGGAATACAAATATAATCAGAGAGACAGTCCTTGTCTTCAAGAGGTTTACATTCTAGTGGGGTAAGAGAATGCATAAAAGGAATTTAAAATGGGAGGAAGAGAGATGAAGGCACTGAAAATGGAGACATGGTAGAAATGAGGATGTTGTTCTGTTAATTGTTTGACAGATCATCACATATATTCATACATGACATCTCTTGTACATCTATCCTGAGGTTATTTAAATCTCTCATTGTTATTTAACATCTCACGTGTGTTCATCTTTTGACAGTCTCATAGATAAAGAACTAGAGAATCCTATGGAGAGTCAGGAGAGCAACTTGGAGAGGAATGAAGACACAGTTGGTCTGGGCATTCTCCTTAAAATGGATATGATGAGAGGAAACAGCTTATCACAGGGAGACCACAGGGGATCTTCTAATGTGAGAAGTAGTCCAGAGGTAGACTGAGCTTCCTGGGTGAAAAGGTTTCTATGGTATAATAGGTTGTTGTTGTTTGTCCTTCATTTTCAAAGAGGACCATGACATCAGCAAGGTGAAGCCATGACTCACAAGTGAATTGGATTTAAGTGAGGGAGGACTGTGCAAAGTCACCAGCCTCACTTTCTCCTCCAGAGCCAATGACAAGATACAGATCAGGACTACTGAGGATGGCCCCTGGCATGATAGGCAAAGTTCACAAAGAATGAGGCAACCAATGAAGAAGAATAACAACACCTCAAAAACAATTGATCAATTTTGACATTAGAAGACAGATGATATATACTTCTCAAGAGGGAATGGACTAAAGGTACAGAATGAGGCATTCATTCTTGGAGGTGACAAATGAATTGACTGGTTTTGATTGACTATCACATGATTTCCTGTTCCAGTCCTCATACTCTCTGAGGTAGCACCACCATACTATGGTTTCATGCAGTTTCTTGTCAACCATGACCATATACATTCTTCCAAAACTCTGTGGAAAGTGGTTGGCATGGTGATCTTCCTGTCCTCCAAATTGTCCTCTTTTCCAGGACCACCATTTTAAGAAGGACTTTAATCATGCTTCACTTCACTCAAGCCTGGGCTCTCTCACCAGAATCCATCTCTTTCTCCTTTTCTGGTGCCTTGCATCCCTTAAGAAACCTCAGCCCTGAGTCAGCTAGGTGGTGCAGTGAGTAGAGTGTCGGCCCTGGAATCAGAAGGACCTGAGTTCGGATCTGACCTCAGACACAACGCACACACACAAAAAAAACCTAGCCGTGTGACCTTGGGCAAGTTACTTAATCCCAATTGCCCTCCAAAAAAAAAAAAAAAGAAAGAAACCTCAGCCCTAACCTATCCTATTGTGATTGATGACCCCCTCCTTGAGACCACCACTTTAGAAAGGATTCCAGCCATACTTTACCTCACTCATTTGGGTACCTTTCTTTCCCATCTCCCTACATTGTTTTCCAGGTCCCCTTTATATGGTGTCTTTCCCCATTAGAATGCAAACTCCTTGAGTTTCTACCTGTTTCTACCTTGCTTGCTTGTATGTATTTGAATCCCCAGCACTTAGCCCAGTGCCTTGAACATAATCTATTCTCTCCCTCTCTCTCTCTCCTTCCTTCCTTCCCTCCCTCTCCCTCTCTTCCTTTCCCTCCCCTCCCCTTACATTTATCTCAAGGACACAGATGAATCAATACTATAGCTCATTCTTCAAATGATGTAAGAGCCAATATTCTTCTGGAGGGAAGGTCCAGGATGGTCTTATTACTACTTCTTGGGGGTATTGAGGATTGTGTTTTTCTGGGATCTAACAGATAGCTCAGGCTGGGAACCTACAAGCTTTCAGTGTTTCCATAGTGGTCTGATCCAGAGCAAAGCCTAATCACTGTCCTCCTGCTCTGAGCTCTGGTTTAAGTTCCTGACTTGGGTTTGAGCAACAGTAGATGGCAGCTAGATTCTCTCATTCTCAGCCACCTGGGAAGCTCTTCTCTTTCAGAGTGACAGAATTGCAAGCTTCCTTTTAATCTGGAATTCATACCCTGGTTATTCCTCTGCAGGCTTCAGACTGGGTTAGTTATTGGAACTGAGACCCTGCTGTCCTCCTACTGTCCAAGTTACACTGTTTCTGCTTGCTTCTGAACTTGCTCCTCTTTTAGTACAGAGCCAAAACCTGTTACTGCTCCTTACTCAGGAATGCCACTCTAGGGTACAGATCCCCTCCTCATTCCACCCTGGATCTGTGACATGGAACTGGGTAGTGAATGAGAAAGCTTTTAGTGGGTACCTGTTCTCACACCCTACATGAAATCATGGTGCTCTGGTAAAGTTCTTGGACTTCTTGCTTTCATGCACAGCCTCTGCCTACACTAAGGTGTCTCGTGGCACACTCCTGACCAGACCCTTCCTCAGTGTTCCTTTCTGTCTCTCTATACCACCTTGAATGACTCACTATGACTTTTTCTTGGATTTTCCCATCAGAATTCAATCTTGTGCATTTTCTAGATCAATCTGGAGGTGTTTTGGAGGTGAGCTTCCTCTATTTCCTCTTGCTACTCATCCATAGATTCTCAGGCAGAGCTATCTATAATCTTGTGAACAAAAAGTTTATAGCCTCACTATCTTCACAATCTGTCAAAATGGAATTTTGCTTAAGGATAATCTCTCTTGAAACTGATAGACTCCCCAACTATTTAACTTATTTGACCCTAAAGCTCCAAGGAAATGAAATACTTTTTTTTGTCCATAATAACTCTTGAAGATCATCTACTAAGTTTCAAAAGAATTGTGTGATTCCAGACAAGTCATTTAAACTTTCTCAACCTCAGTTTCCTCAACTGCAAAATAGTGATAATAATACCAACCTTACAGAGTTTTTGTGTGATCCAGCATGATAATTTATGTACAGCACTTTGCAAACCTCAAAGCACTATGTAAATGCTATGTGTCATCATTATCTCTGTCAGGGACAAGAAGAATTCAGAATAAAAAAATCACAGATTCTTTAAACACAAACTCTTATTTAACTCAAAACCTTTAATTCACAGAATGTATGCTCCTTGAAGGCAGAAACTTTACATCATTATCCTTGTATCTCCAGCAAATTTTTCTGGGATAATCCCAATTTCAAGGTAATAAAGTATTTTGGGGGCAGCTACATAGCACAGTGAATAGAGCACTGGCCCTGGAGTTGGAGGACTTGAGTTCAAATTTGGCCTCAGACACTTGACACACTTACTAGCTGTGTGACTTTGGGCAAGTCACTTAACCCAATTGCCTTCCAAAAAAAAGAAAAGAAAAAAGAAAATAAAGTATTTTTAACAAGAATTTGTAGTATAGTGGAAAAAGATTCTGGATTTGGAGTCAAAATGAAGAGGTTACCCATAAAGAGGGTTAGGGTTGCTCTGGAGACCCCAAAATACCAACATGCTGGGTCCTGCCAAATTGAATTCAACTCAAGTCTTCTCTCAGCCAAAGAAAAGTAAAGTTTATTAAAAGTTCGCTTACATCAGACACAGAATAAGTCTGTGCTATGGTGCTCTCACAAACATGAAGACAGGATGGGGTCTTATATACAGAAGGTTGTGGGAGGAATCTAGGGGTGATCTAGAAGAGGAGTTTGGGGAGGGTCTTCAGGAAGAGTTAATGAGGTCAATGAGTGATTAAGGGTGGGAAGTAGATGGAGGCCACTTGGAGACTACAAACAATGGTGAGCTAGGCCAGTTCAAGGGTGGATCAACGCTTTGATTGGGAAGTCTAGTAACTGAGGATTGGAAATATAGTAACAGAGGGTGGGGAAGTCTAGTAATAGAGGCTTGGGCTCAGCCACAAAGTAAGGCTTATTGCCTCACCAAATGGGGTGATTTAATCAAGAGTCCAAGGGAGGTTCCTGGAGCCTGTACCTCAAGGACTCAAGGAGAGGTCAAGGGAGCTCCCAAAGCCCATACCTCATCAAAAAGACTTGGGTTCAAATATTACTTATCTTTCACCAGTCTTGTGACCTTGAACAAGTTATTTTTCCTCTTCAAATCTCACTTTCTTAATTTGCAAATGAGGGGTCTGGATCCAAAGATCAGAAGATCAGATTTAGAGATAAGTAGGGAAGGCAAACTTTAGATATCATTTAATACAACCTCTTTGTGATGAAAGAACTGAGTCCTAGAGAAGTGACTGACCTCAAAAGTCCCTTCCAATGCTAAAATTCTATTGTAGCTCTTACAAGCTCTGGGTATCCTTAGCACACATCCCTTTGTCACTGAAGAGACCATGGCTGGTTCCATTTCCCGTCAGGGTTATAGGGTCACCTCTGAGAGGTAGTGGGATTGTGTTTCTAATGGTACTGCCTTGAGCTCCCATTCTGGCATGTTTTCCCCAATGCCAATCTCTAGCTACAATTAAAATAATGAACTGGTCATTTGGAAAATATTGATTCAGTAAGTTATGCAGATCTTCTAAATGTTGATGCATTTCATTAGACATTATAAAAAAAATCACATTCATAAATATCACCTATCTCATCAGAAAAGTCTGTAAGAGTTAAGAAGCTGTCAGGCTCACACGACTAGATACATGTTTTCCAAAATTAGAATTTTTATACTTCAAAGCTGTAATTTTATCATTTGAAACAAATATTGTTGATTGTTTTACCCTAAAAGAGTCTTGGGACCCCAGGGGTTCCAGGGCCACACTTTGAAAACATAGAGCGTAGAGCTACCAGGAATCTTAAAAGAAATAATGTAGCCTTACCCAGTGTGTCTCTGCTTCAGTGTTCCTCAGAAAACAGCACACTGAGGTTCCCCTGTGCATCCTAGTGGCCATAATTCCCTGGTCACCCTTCTCCCAGGTGAACAAGGTTGGCATTACTTTTCCCAGAAGGGCAACTGAGCCACCACCAAAGGCAGGCAGTACCACTCCTCATTCCCATCTCAATGGGCTTGGGCCTTATAGGTTCTGCAGTGACTGGGATGGCAGCCCTGATTAAGGGGGAGGCCACCTATCAGGCCTTAAGTATACAGGTAAATATTGACCTCTCCCACAGAGAGCAGTCCATCTCAGCCCTGGAAAGACAGGTGGACTCTCTGGCAGAGGTGGTTCTTTAGAACTGCAGAGGCCTTGACCTTCTTAAACAGGGTGGCCTGTGTGCAGTCCTTGGTGAGGCTTGTTGCTTCTTTTTTTTTTAACTATTGCAAATATTTTAATAAGTGTTCTCTGCAAGGCATTTAAAACACCAGTTTGTGAGGATAAACTCCATTAGAGAGAGAGAAGACAGAATGCAGGTAGCCACGGAGCTGAGGAATTTTCTTGTAGGATCTGAGAGTCTACTGTTTTCTGATCAGCCTTGCGCTGCTCTGTAATCTCGTATTTCTCTTTTTCTGTGTCAAAAATCTCTCCTTCTTGGTGTCTAGGTTTACGGAGCCTCTTCTTCTTGAAGTAAGCATCAGTAAGATGATTTGGAATTTTCACACCTGAAAGGTTATCTCAGGTAGAAGTGGCAATGACAAATTTCTGATGGATCTTTCTCAGAGGAACACGGTTGATGGTCAGAGGTCCAGTCACCAGTAGCAAACCACTAGCCAGTTGCTTTAGGAAAACCACGTGCTTGCCCCTGTGGCAGCCAGTGAGCATGATCAGAACCGTACTGGGCTTGATGCTAACTCGAAGTCTCCTCACATGCTGGCTAAAGAGCTTTTTGCCATGACTTAGCAGCTTTCTAGGCACATCCTCAGTAGGGTAATACCTAGGCATTTTGCGAATCTTTACCACTCGAGTTCCTCCATTCTTATCACCACCAACAGGCTTTGAGATAGTAGCAGGCACTTTGTCTTTCTTCTTCCTTTCGATCCGGGTTTTGGGGGCAGCATATTTCCTCTTGTACATGGCTCTCCGGGAATACATGGCAGACCTGGAGTATCTACCGATCCCTCAGGCCAGGACGGGGTTCCGACTGCAATGCTTTCGAGACTTTTTGGCCTTTTCAGCTACATCTTCCTTTTTTTCTTTTTTTTCCTTTTTGACCTTCTTTTCCTTGGGTAGCTTTTGGTCTGCCATCTTGAGAGACAGGAAAGAGCAGGCTTGTTGCTTCTATGCAAACAACTCTGGAGTGTTGAGGGAGAGTCTGAAGTTGGTAAGCCAGAATATTGCTAATAGACAGAGGGAGCTGGAAAATTCTGAGAATGGGTATCAGTCCCTGTTCCTCTGGAACATCCCCCTAACTCACTAAATTGGTATCAGCCTTGGTATTAGTATTGGTATTAGCCTCCCCTCCTCCTGATCATAGCCCTAATTGTAGGACCCTATCTCATTAATTGCTTTCTACAAATTTGTCAAGTCCCATGTTACTTCTGTTAAAATGTTAATTATCAGGGACCCTGGCTACCATCCTTTAGGAACAGAATTGGGTAATCTAGATGTGACCCCAGCCATGTCAAAGGTTTGACATACCTACAAGGAAGAGTAGGGAATGTTGGACACAACTCCACCTTCCTCTCCCTTAATTGATCTGTAAATAAGCACAACCCCCACCCCTTCCTTTCCCTTGATTGATCTGTGGTCAGGAGTCTCAGCCTAGGGTACAGGCAGGGAAATTCAAATGTGTAGTAACCAATCACTGTAGTTTCAGCTTACATCACTCTAATTTCAACCTGGCTACGGAACCTCTATAAAACCAGCACAATATCTGTGCCAAAGCACTGTCTGATTTGGGCATGTACCCCAACAGTCCCAAGGTAATAAAATCCACTTTTTAAATTTTAATTTTAAATAAAAAAAAAAGAAATAGGGGCAGCTAGGTGGCGCAGTGAATAGAGCGCCGGCCCTGGAATCAGAAGGACCTGAGTTCGGAGCCGGCCTCTGACACCTAATCCGCACAAACAAAAACCTAGCCATGTAATCTTGGGCAAGTTACTTAACCCCAATTGCCCTAAAGGGGCAGCTAGGTGGCGCAGTGAGTAAGAGCGCCGGCCTCGGAGTTGGGATGACCCGAGATCAGATCCGGCCTCAGAAAATGAGCACCCACCCATAAAAATAATGACTAGCTGTGTAATCTTGAGCAAGTTACTTAACCCCAATTGCTTTAAAAAAAAAAAAGAAAAGAAAAGAAAAGAAAAAGAAATAATGCAAGATTGATACTGTTGGAGGCTAGGTGGCTCAGTGAATAGAGCACCAGCCCTGGAGTCAGGAGGACCTGGGTTCGGATCCAGCCTCAGACACTTAACACACACACACACACACACACACACACACACACACACCCCTAGCTGTGTGACCTTGGGCAAGTTACTTAACCCTCATTGCCCTACCTTCCCCCTCCAAAATAAAAAAATTAAAATTAAAAAAAAAAAAAAAGATTGATACGGTTCCCAGTCCAGCTATTTGAGAGCTAGCGCCATCTGCTGGTGATAAAGAGAAACTGTGAAAACAATGAAGTGAGTCATCAGATGAGACCACTGTCAAGGACCCCAATGCTGCACAGTAGTTGGAGAAACAGTGCACTGGAGGAAACTATAGCCAAGAATACCAAAAACAACAACAACAACAACAACAACGAAACCCTAAGGAGTAGACTATCAGAGGCAGCTAGAGATAGCAGAGATGTGATCCCTGACCTTCCTCTCCCCACTCTGAGTAGTATTATAAGCCAAGGAACCTGTCCTCCCTCGGCAAAGGAGCAGAAAAATGGAAGGCAAGGCTCTTATGGCTTTTTAATGCATTTTGGTAAAAGTTTTTCTGTTTGCCTATGCAAATAAAGCTCTTTATGATGACTCATGAGCATAGCTACCTAGAAGGAGTTTGTGGCCACCTTTCCAGGGAGGGGGTAAGAGACAGTGCCAATTATTGACAAGTTTCACTTGGGGAGGATTAAATGGGCCAGAAGCATTTATGAGAATTATACCCCCCCCAAAAAAATGGCTTAGCCATTTGTGTATAACTGGAAAAGGAGAGCCAGCAAGAGGAAGGTTCAAAGAGTTTTCCTTAAATTAATTATAAATAATAAATAAATAATCCTTTCCCTTGCTATCCCTCCTTTTTCAGTCATGCATCTCTTTAATGTCTTTTGCAATTCTTCATGAAAATGACTCGTTGTCTGTAACATGTTACTGCCTAAAAGCACCTGTTATGTGGCTCATCATTGTCCTTTGGACAACCTCAGTTCTTTGGAGGCTAGTATCCTGTGACTCCCTGCCATACAGAATCACACAGGAAGAAAATTGATGTTTAAAAGATTTGAGAAACTTGGGATCATCAAAAGCTCTTTGCAGTTTCCAAGAGGCAATCCACCTTTTTCTCTTTTGAGTAACAATTTTTTTGGAGGGGGGAAGGCAAGGTAGTTGGGGTCAAGTGACTTGCCCAAGGTTACATAGCTAGTTAAGTGTCAAATGACTGAGGCCAAATTTGAACTCAGGTCCTCCTGACCTCGGGGCCAGTGCTCTATACATTGTGCCACCTAGCTGCCCCAAATGAGTAACTTTTTTTTGGAGTGTTCTCCTTTGTTTATTCAATTATGAGCCCAGTTCATTGCCCATCTGTACTGTGTCCACTTTTGTATGTACTAATGGGCTGACTATGGTGGTCCATCCAACATATTCATAGTCTGGTTACTAAGCATTCTCCATTTACTTGAAGTTTCTGGGTAGATCATTAGGCTGACCTTTTTTGAGTGTTATGTAAACATGAGCAATCTCTAAATGTGAATAAAAGAAAGGTCACTGTATGGAATTAAAGAGGTCTACCACTGAGCAGTTTTCTCTAGTGACAGGGGATTAAACTTGTCCCTGAAAAAATCCGTTCCATGACTTGGAGATCAATACAAGACAAGGTATGTCATCAACATTCATATCTCCCCTAGAAGTCATTTGGGTTCTGCTTTCTAAGCAGTATTCTAATTCAGAGTACACCAGCATGGGCTATTGGCATACATCACATCATCCTTCCAGGTAAGTGGAGTCCCTGACTCAATTCTGATTCATAGTATTAATTGACGTCCACTGTACCCATGCCTGTTGATAACAGTCGAGTCTGAACAAAATAAGGCTGGAAATACTGGTTGGAGACAGCTTGTGGAAGACCTTAGAAGTCTTTACCATTAATCACTCAAGATATCCAGGGAAAGCCAGGCATACCACACAAGTTTTAGACAAACAGCCCATCATCAGGTATAACAGTCAGGGCTACACATAGCCACACTAACGTAGATGGGTAGGAAAACCCCAGACCAACATCCAAATCAGTGCAATCATCTCAAAATCTTATTTGCTGTCCCATATTTTCTCATGTACTTTAGTATAATTGTTTAGTATAATTATCTCAAAGATTTGGCTTATTTGAGCAAAATAGACCACTGACTTCTGGTATTCTTTCCAGGTAGATGGAGTCCCTGATACTCAGTTCTGAAACAGGGCACTCTCTGATGTCCTTTGTTTCCATGCTTGTTGACAACAGTAGAGTTTGGAACAGATAATTGAATGAAATAAGGGTTAGGGATTTATGGGACTTTAGAAGCCAGAGAGCCATTGAAAGTGATATTTTATTTTGTTTTTAGTAAAGGAATGACAGAATCAGATGTACATGGTGTGACTTAAAGATCACCATGCAGATCTCCCTGATCTTAAATTCCTTTCCCTCTCCCTATTTCAGTTAGGAAACCACCTAGAATCATAGATTCAACCCTGAAAGGACCTTAAAGATCTTTTCATCTAAGCCTGTCATTTCATAGGTGAAGAAACTGAGATGGAGAGAAACATCAGAGGCCAGATAATTGGTATGTAGAAAAGTTGGGATTTGAACCTTGGTCCTGTGTCCCCCCTCAAAAAATCTAGTACTGGAAGTTGCTGAAGATGCGGAGAGAGTGTCTAAAGGGAGAGTGGAAATTGAGGAGAAAAATAGGATGGAGGTGGTCCCCCATGCAGGCTTCTTAAGGACAAGATGAGATCTATGTCCAGAAATGCATCTCCATGGATCTTATTGCTTTCCTACTCCCTGGAAATTAAAATTCCTTCAATTAAATGTGTCACTGGAACACACTGACTTTCTTAATGGAGGTCCTACTATCGGTAAAATAGTCAAATAGATCAACTACTCAGAGAAATAAGTCAGAATAAGTAATCTGAATTGAAAGGACTTGCAACACATCACCTCTACTCCAGTTCAGGCAATCTGTAGTAAAACTATGAGGGTAGTGAGGTCTGTCCCCTTTCAGAACCCTTCTCCCCACTCCTGTTGAATTGTCACTCCTCTGTTCTCCTCCACCTTCCTTGCATTCTGAATACCCTTCCCAAGCACCTATCCTGCTGTCAGTTGACTGTTAATTAATCCATCTAAGGTATTAGTATCACATGATAAGGAAATTAAAGCATTATGATTCCAAAGGCTATTTGTAGACTTTTGAATGGTGAAAAATTAAGATACTGAGAAGTGACTTTAATGTGAAATTTCTAGCATTATGAAAGGGAGCAAGTATGTGTGTATGTGTGTTGAGAGGGGCTACCAGATGTTCCTCAAATCACACCACATTGCCTCCTACTCCTATATCCCACTTCTGCCCATTGTTCTTACTTGAGGCAGACTGACTGGCAGTAGGGAGGATTCCCTATGATGAAAAAGAAGGTCACTGGAAAGGATGATGAACATGGGATTATAGCTCAAGATACTTTCACAAGGCCCTCTGTACCCTCAAGGAAGCAGGAGAAGGGGATTAGGAAAGAATAAGAAGAGGAAGGCCCAAGAACACAGGCAGAGGATACTCTTTGCCTAACATAAGGATTTGTAAATGAGTGGAGAAATAGTTACCTGCTCAACCAAGGAAATCCACAGGATAGATTTCAGCCTCTAAAGAAATGGGATTAGGAAAGACATCAGGAAAAAGGGGTAGGCAGAGGAGGAATAAGTAAGCAAAATGGGCACTTTGCCATCACAGGGCAATGAACTTGTGCCAGCATCTATAAGATTTTTTCCCCTTTCTTCTCCTTGCTGCTGCCCCCCCCCCAAAAAAAGCCCAGATTGTGGTTGTCATGGTATACTAGAAACAGCATAGGACTGAGAGAAATGGTTCATTCAGAACTGGTTCAAATCATTCAAAATTAATTCAAATCCCAACTCTGCTTCTTCCCACCTGGATAACCTTGAAAAAAACCATTGTCCCTCTCTGGGCTTCAATTTCTTCATCAATAAAATGAGATGAATGAACCAAATAAATTATGGGGAGCAAGGAAAGTGTCTAGGACAAGAGGACCTTGAGGGCCTAGTCTCTGAATGAAGAAGCATTTTCTATGTGCTTTCTACTGTGCTGAGTACTGGGGAGTCTCCACTCTAATAGAAGAAGCCAAGAATTAAAATGACAAACCCAAGAATTAAAATGACAGAAAACATCATAGGCACCAATTCTCAAGGCTTCAATCAACCAGGCTAGCTCTTGGCTCCTACATGGAAGAGAGAATTACAAGCATCCCCCTTAACTGACCTAGATAGAACAAAAAGAACTGGCCCTATCAAAAAAAAGTCTTCTGGCTGGGAAACAGCATCAGACTGGGAATTGTGGAATTGCAGGAAATTCTGTTTCTATATCTCTAAAATCTCTGGCCTATCTTTAAGGCTAGGTTCCTAAGAAGAAAAACATCCCCAGGGTTAATTTAAGTGATTTGAGAATAAAAAGACTTCAAATCCAGCTAAATTTAACATCAGGAGGACAAATTACTTGTATAGACTCAGACTACAAACTCAAGTCCATGAAGGGAAAAATTGGTTTGATAACACAGGAAGATGCCTGGATTTGACATCTCTGTGAGAGGTTCCCAAAGTCCCATGAAGAAGCAAAGGGCAGAGAAGATTAGGGAAAGTGATAAGATAAGCTTGAGATATGAGAAAAGAAAATGACATTAGAAAAAAATTTTACATGTACCTGATAAGGGAAGGGTAATAGGTTCTACCAGGGACGATGATCACTATCAGTGACCAGAAACCCTGCAATTCAGTCCGGAAAGAATTCACCAGGCTCAAGCAAAGTTGGAAGCTGAGATTGTAAAAGTTTATTGCTACGCTTTACAGCACAGTGGACAAGGATTCTTAGGGAACCTGGAAATTTACAGAAATCACCGGTATAGTTTTAAGGAGTCAAGACAGTAAATCAGGTGTCAATTATGCTAACTAGGTGAGTAAGGGTGGGATTAGGGAAGAGTTAAGTAGTGGTCAGTGCTTAAAGGAACATGCACTTTTAATATCAACTGCACAGGCGTATTGCCCATAATTCACTGGGAAATAGCCCAAGGTGGGGCTACCTGGAGGTGTGGTTTTAGGCCTGAAACGTCACTAAGTCAGCCATTGGTCAAGGCCAGCTGAGGAGTGCCCAGTCTGACACCCATCAATGTCAAGCTTGACAAGAAGGATGTTGGGAACCAAGGCTAACAGAGACTCAGTATGGGTATAATTGGCTAAGGAGTTAACCTATAGAAAGGGCATTGAAGGATTCATGGTGCAGCTGGCCAGTCTACTAGGGGAGATAACATTTGCCTAAGCTAAAATGTTTATAAATAGTTTAGTGAAGGATTCATAGGTAGCTTGTTATTGTTCCAAGCAGAGATAAACAGTTCATGAGTTGTTGCTGGGCAGAATGCTGGCAGGGGGAAGGGGCAGAGTTAATGTTCTGGGGCTGGGGAGGAGAAAGTGTGATTTTACAGACTGGTTTTACAAATTGATTTTACAGACATAGATCCCAAAGCATCCCATTTACAAACTGATGTTACAAACATAGACTGATGTTACATATATATCCCAAGCACTCCATCATATCTGCTATGCTGATTTTTTTGTCTTTTTTTTCCTAGGGAGGAAGGCAGGGCAGTTAGGGTTAAGTGACTTGCCCAAGGTCACACAGCTAATAAGTGTCAAGTGTCTGAGGCCAGAGTTGTACTCAGGTCCTCCTGACTCCAGGGCTAGTATGCACTTCACCACCTAGCTGCTCCCATTGGAAAATCATTGTGGCCTAGAAATGGAAGAGGAAAAAGATTTTTGGTGGAGATATCCCAGGACAGTCATCCTGGGTCTGCTTCTGACTATCTGGTCTTCACCACCAGGCCTTTCCCCAAACTCCCCCCGACCCCCACCTCTTCAGCTCTCTTCGATGGGTTTTTCACTTAGTTGCTTGAGGGCATAGACTGCTCTGCACAGTGCTAGGCAAACAGTAATTACTTAATAAATACTTGTTGACTGACTGAGGAGATAAGGGAGGAAAGCAAGTTGGGAATGGGGACTGGATAGGGAAAGAGATAAGGGAATGGAGGAGGGGACATAGAGCAACTAGAATAGTAAAGGTCTTCAAGGTCACAACATATGAAGAAGGCTGCCTAAGTAAACTCAGGTTTGCATCTGAGCTGGGCAGGCAGGTGGCACAGTGGATAGAGCAACAGGTCAGAACTCAGGAAGATCTGAGTTCAAATTTGACCTCAGATACTTACTAGCTGTATAACCTTTGTCGAATCACTTAACCCTGTTGGCCTGAGGTTCATCTGTAAAATGAGCTGGAGAAAAAAATGGCAAACCACTCCAGTATCTTTGACAAAAAAAAACAACCCAAATGGGATCATGGAGAGTTGGACTATGACCAAGTGTAATGCCAATGTGATCCCCATAGCAGCTGCCATGAATATGCATATGTATTCCCAGGGTTTGTTCGCAAAATATAATAAACCCTCCTCCTCCAAGAGGAAACCAAAGTATTTATTTGGGACATTTCTATTAGGATACCAAAAAGCAAAGTTTAGTAAGATACTCATCATCTATCCAAGGAGTGCTGACATCTTAAGCTTCTCTGGTCAAGCCTCCCCACAAGCAAGTTCCCCTAGGCAAGTTCTTCCCTTAGTCTGCTTCTCTCTCAGCCCCATCTTTCCCTCCGAGAAATACAATATATATTTCCAATCAAAGACTTGATTGTCTTAGTGCTGAGAAGCTTGGAAATCAGCACTTTAATTGAAAAAGTGTGGGGATCCTTGTAGCCCAGAACCTAATTGACTCTGTCCCAGGGCTCCATGTGAGGCCTATTAAGGGACAGGAAAGATCTTATATCCCATTAACCTTACACCAAAAATGACCAAACAACAACCAATTATGAAGAGAAGACTTGAGAGAGGATCTGTTAGTACTTGCAGTTCTCTATGGGAGAGAAATAGTCAACTTGGTTTACTGAGCTCCAGAGAACAAGATTAGGACCAATGGACAGAAGCTGCAGAGGAAGATTTACATTTGTGTGCAAGAAGAAAACTTCCTAACAATCAGAGCAATCTCAGTGTGGAATGGGCTGTCTTGGGTGGGAGTCCTCCTCTCTGGAGGTCCCCAAGCAAAGGCTGAACGACCATTTATCAGGTGTATATATATATATATTTTTTTTTTTGAAAAGGAGTCCTTTCTGACTTTGAGATTCTGTGGTTTTATGGGATAAGGAAGAGAAGGAAGTCAGAACATGGGAGAGCATGGGTTCAAATGATAAAAAAAAGGGAGAAGGTCAAAGGGTGAGAGGGGACGAATTGAAGGGATCAGAGAGAGTCCAAAGCATGAGCAAGATGAGAGTATGGGGGATAGAAGAGGGAAGGACAGTGGATGGGAAAGGAGAGAAGCAAGAAAGGGGAGCTCTTCATTCTATAGAAGGCTTCTAGTCTTATTCTCTATTCCTTGAAGCCAGTCTTCATAGGATTCAATGCCCTCTGCCTTGGAACACACAGTCTCCTGGATGTTGAATTGTATCCTGGGAAAGTCCCCAAGCTTTCATTTTAGATAAGAGGAGTATGAATATAAGTACATTCTGGGAAATATGGCCAGCCCATCTCCATTTCAGGGCACTCCTCTAGTAGGGATATAGTCTTTTTGTTTGTCTTAAGCTAGACACATTTGTTTTTTGTTTGTTTTAATTTTTTTTGTCTTTATTAATTTGTTTGTTTACTTTTAGTTTACAGGATTCAATTTCACAATTCCTTGAGTTTCAAATTTTCTCCCCCTCCCTCCCTAGATACATTGGTTTTCTGATTGTTGATGTTTTTTCTGATTTTTAAATTCTAAGGAACTTAAAAAAAAAAAAACTTTGTTCTCCAAGGCCATTATGTTAAAGTTATTCACAACTAAAGCCATGGCTTCTAGGTAACTCAAACCTCTGTAGGAGGCTAGAGAAGCAGAAGTCTCCAGTCAGATCCACAGCCCAGTAGCACAATTCAACTACTTTCCATCTTCAGTGTCCCACTCTGACATGCTACCTACCTCAGGCCTTTTAATCTGGGCTGTGGTTTGAGTGAGGCTCTCAGTGGCCTAATGCCACATGCTTACATTCCTCCTTTATTTAGTTCACCCATAGGAATGCCTTGAAGGAACAAGGAAAGCAGAACCAGAAGACCTGAAGGAGAAGAGAGATGAGGAAGCACAATTCTGCAGGAATGAGAGTCAGGAAGCCCCCAGGTAAAGCACCTCCTCTAGTCAGAATAGCTAAACAGACTAGGAGGGGAGAAAAGAAGTAATCCCCGAGAATCACCTCAACATTTCCCTCTTGTTGACCTTGCAATAGACCTAGCCTGAGATAGTTCCCAGTTACTCTAGGAATTTAGGATTTAGAGCCAAGAGGTAGGAACAAGGGTGCTGGATTTGGATTCTGCCTCAGTTATCTACCAATAGATATCTACTACTAGAGCAAGTCAAACCTTCTATGGGCCTCACTTCCCTCATCGATAAAAAGAGGAGCTTGGATTAGCTAGCCTTTAAGGGCCCTTCCAGCTCTACATCTATGATCCTAAGGAGTTTTAGAAATTACATAGCATGGGGCAGCTAGGTGATGAAGTAAACAGAGCACTGGCCCTGGAGTCAGGAGGACCTGAGTTCAAATATGGCCTCACCCACTTAACACTTACTAGCTGTGTGACCTTGGGCAAGTCACTTAACCCCAATTGCCCTGCCTTCCCCCCTCCAAAAAGTAAAAAAAGAAGAAATCATATAGCAAGATCAATAGTTACTAATATCTTTCCCTGATCTGATTTCATAACATTTTATACTCTTGCCTTTATATTTCCATATGTCACATATTTATCTATATAGAAGCCCTATAATCCTCACTAGGTTATAATCTCCTTGAGTAGAGGGAATTCAGTATTTTCCTCAGAGCCTAGCACAATAAGTACATAGTAGGTATTCAATGATATTTGTTGAAAGATAAAAAGAAGAAAAAAAATGGATACAGTAGGGTAGAATTGAAAGAACCATTGATTTGAAGTTCAAGGACTTGAGTTCAAATTTCATGTCTGTTACATACTATCTGGTGACTCTGAACAAGTCACTTCCTTTTTCTAAACCTCTGTTTTTCATCTGTAAAATCAGTGAGATGGATTACCAGAGGGGTCAAACTCACTGCCTGACCCCTGAGCACAACAAAACTCCTAAGTGCCCTTCTCCCAACCAGATTAAATTGTAACTGAAAAATGTTGAACAAAATAAATAAAAATACAACACAACATAGATAATGCTAGTTTGTGGTTTTCTAAGTCAATATGTGATCCAAAGGGATCCTTACATAAAGTTTAACAGGCCCATTTCTTTTTGAGTTTCATACTACTGAACCAGATGACCTCAAAATCCCTTCCATCTCTAAATCCTATGACCCTATAGCAAGGATTTTTAACCTTTTCTGTGTCATAGGCCCCTTTGGCAGTCTATGAACCCCCTTCTCAGAATAATGCTTTTAAATGCATAAAATACATAGAATTTCAAAGAAAGCCAATTATATTTCAGTTATCAAAATATTTTTTTAAAAAATCAAGTTCCCATGACCCAGGTTAAGAACTTCTTCCTTCCAGGTAGCACCAGAAACCCTAGAGAGGTTGGGGATGGGGATGGGGGAGTGGAGAGGGAAGAGGAGGTGCAGAGCTTCAGTGGGAGAAAATGTAAATGAGAGCCATCTAGAGCAACTTGAATAAAAGTTATCTTTGTAAATTCTTTAAATATTAAAATAAGAAGGAAATATAATCAATTACTCCTCCCCATTTCAAATTTTATATTTTACCAAGTTTAGTACAGTGCCCAGCACATAGTAGGTGCTTAATAAATTGTTATTGATTGATTTGCACCAGGACTGGGGAAAAGGACACTTAAGTGTCCAAAAGGATACATTGAAGGATATTTTATATAACTAACCAACTCCTTAGGATGAAGTGCTACGGTCCTCCAATTTTGTGTCCAAATTGGGTAGTAATGTGGTAGCTCCTGCAAAGACAACTTCCCAGCTTTCCCTTTTAGAACACAAAAAGTTCTTTCCTTGGTGTGCATTAGAGATGCTCCCTCTCTTTTCAGGGATTCTGGGTAGTAACTGGTCAGGAAGCTAGCTCCCAGTTCTAATTTTTGAGCACTGTAGTTTTTTCAGGGGATGAGAAGAAAAAGAATTTGATTCCTACTGTGGCTGAGTTGGGGCCCATTTCCATGGAAGTAGGAGCTTGTTATTCAAGGCCTTAGCTAGGTTTCTGAGAAACTCTTCATTGAATAGATAGGTGGTCATGAATTCATGCAAAGAACAAAGGTTATAGGGGCGGCTAGGTGGCGCAGTGAAAAGAGCGCCCGGCCCTGGAGTCAGAAGGACCTGAGTTCAGAGCCGGCCTCCGACACTTAATCCACACAAACAAAAACCTAGCCGTGTAACCTTGGGCAAGTTACTTAACCCCAATTGCCCTAAAGGGGCGGCTAGGTGGCGCAGTGAGTAAGAGCGCCGGCCTCAGAGTTTGTATGACCCGAGATCAGATCCGGCCTCAGAAAATGAGCACCCACGCATAAATCAAATGACTAGCTGTGTAACCTTGAGCAAGTTACTTAACCCCAATTGCTTTAAAAAAAAAAAAAAGAACAAAGGCCAGAATTTCTGATTTAACTCTTAGCTTTCCTTGCCAGGTTCTGACCTTTAAGTCAATGGTATGATGAACAGGTTAACAGTATTTATGAGTGTTATGTTCAAATACTTCATAATTTAAATGATTTGCATCTATGAAATGAGCCCACATGCATAGAGCTAGATGTAAGGAGAGAGGGCCAAAAATAACTATAGGCAGTGGTCCTAGTTTGCAAAATGAGGGAGTTGTAAATTGGAAGGGGAATGAAGAAAGCCTCCTGCTTAACCATGAATGGACAGGAAACCCACAGAACAGGTTTCAGCTTCTAAAGGAAAAGGATGAGGAAAGCCAACAGCCCTGGAGTGGAGATGACATGGATGCAATGGGCAATGGCATCACCAGATCACCCCCAGGAGAAACAGGAAGCTCTAAAGAGTTGAAATTCTGAAGACATCAAGAGAAAACATTCCAAAGAGGAGGAGAAAGGATAGTTGTCAAAAGTAACCAACATGAATGGATGCAGGACAGGGCACCCACTAACCAACTTAGATTTTTAAAATATACTGATGAGTTCACAGGTGTGGAATATTGCATTTATTTTTCATTTGTTAATTGGTTTTACTTAATTTTTCCTCTCTTTTTGCTTTTTTTTTTTTTAATTCTTTGCTATAAGGTATGGCCTTCTGTGACAGGGGTGGGAGAGAAATGCAAGGGGAAATATAAAATTTTTAAATGAATTAGAATTTGCCCCCATAACCTGAAAAGGCCCTAATATTCAGTCCTATTGTCTAAGATTTTCTAGTTATTGAAAACCTAACTTAGACTGACAGTTCCTTCAATAAATAAGTAAAAATATGTATAAATAAAACTATGTATTTTATAAAAGATGTACAGAAATAAAAGTGGGGATAGGTAATAAAGGATGAACACCAAAAGGTGTCAAAGCCCTATAAAAATTACAAGACAGCTAAAGCCCAGAAGGAGCTGAGGTTGATGAGGAAAGGACTCTTTGGAGCTTCTTTGGTTATATGAAGGAAGAGTAGGGTCAGGAAAGCGGTAGAAATGATGCTGGAGGTGGAGATGATGGGAAAAAGGATAACTGACAATGTAGAGAAAGCATAGCTCAGATAATATTTTGCTTGTTTTCTCTGCCCAGGAGAATGATATTTGCACCAGAGAGAACACAATGGAAATGACTAATAGGGAACTGATACACAAGACAAGCAAGGAGATAGTAAAAGTGTACCTAGTTGGTAAGTTCAATTTCCTTGGTCTAGATTGATTACATCCTAGGGCACTGAAAGAACTGGAAACTATGATTGATGAGCTAGTGTCCATGATCTCTGAAAGATACTGGAAAACCAGAGAGACATTGAAAGTTTGCAAAAGTTCTAATGAGAGCTGTCCAAAAGTGGAGCAGCCTGATTCCAGAAGTGATGAGTTTCCCCTCCTTCCATGCCTTCAAGCACTACCTACCAAATATCTTATAGTAGGGGCCTCCTTTCATGGGTGATTTGGACTAGATGACTTCTGAGGTCCCTTTCAAATCCATAATTCCATGATTCTGTGAAATTCCTCTGCTCAGCTTACAAAGCCCTCCACAATACAGTTCCAGACTTCCTGTTCAATGACATCTCCCACCACAGCCCAATACACACCTTCTACTCCAGGTAAATCACTCACTAGCAAAAATCTTACAAATATAAACCTATCAGCTTAGTTCATACTATGACTTCCTCCTGGAGTGCTACATTCTATTAAAATGCAAATCTCTTAGGATATGGAACATGTTGAGCACTATGGCACTGCCAGTGAGTTTATCAATCCCTTTATTGTCAGAGTTCCTGAGAATAAAAGATTGTAGAAGGTAGGATAGAGGGAAGAGGTAGGTCTCTGGTTCAGGCATGAGTATACCCAAATGGGGGTTACCTTACACTCCCATGCCAGGTCCTAAGCCCTGGAAGGAAAGAGGAATAACACCCCATACACTGTTTAACATCATTGACCACTATGATGAAACATGCTACCCTGGGAAAGAGAGAAGGGATGGACCCAAAGTGCAGATTGAGATTTATGGTTTTGTTGGGGGGGAGGGGTGATTTGGACATAATGCAGGAATTTGTTTTGCTTGACTATACATGTTTGTAACGGTACTTGTTTTCCTTTCTTTCTCAATGGGGTTAGAAAGAAAGAGGAAGGAATGGGAGAATTCTAAATTCTAAATAAAATTAAAATTAAACTTCTAAGAGAAAGCTAATTCAGTATATTTGCATATATATGATTAACATCATTAATTGGAGTTGTAGATCAAGACCAACTAAAATAAATGAGAAACTTTCAAAACAAAACATAATTAAGGAAGACTAAGCACTACCAAACTACTATGATGTTGCTTTCCTAAAGAAAAGTTTCAGGGGGTGGAACCAAGATGGTGGAGTAGAAACAGCACTTCTGCAAAGCTCTGGCTCCCACCACTTCCAATTTATGTAAAAAGGGACTCTGCACAAACTTTGGAGCTACAGAACCCACAAAATGACATAGAGAAGCTAACCTTCCACTGAGGACAGCCCAGCAGGGAGCAGCCAGCACAGAGCTCTGGGAGCCAAGCCCAGGCCCATGTAAGCCAGAGGCTTTAGCCCCAGGGTGGCCTGACCAGCAGCTGGCTGGAGGGAGTCCAGAACACCAACAGCTGTGGCATTTCCAGAATTATCAACACATAGATGCCAAGGACAAAGTGAGAAGTCAGTGCCCTGTGGACTTTGGGTCGAACTAGTTGGGAGAGCGTGTCAGCTTTTGCCCTCAGGGCAAGAAGCTGCTGAGATGCTTAGGCGCAGCCAGTGCCATGTTGCAGTTTCAGCTCCTGGCCTGTGGACTATGGGGGGACCAGAGACTAGTCTAGGGGGGTAATTGCTCTTGCTTTAACCTTCTTGGATCTGGATTGCAGTCTGAGGTGTAGGTATTGGAGTGTGTGACCAACTTGTGAGAGCGTGTGGAGGCTTCAGAGAGGGCACCCAACTAATACCTCTAGCAGCTGAGAAAACCCCAGCATTTGGGACAGAAGCTTCCCTGTCTGGTGGCAGAGTCCTACTGTGGCAACAAGCCCAAAAGTCAAGTAATTGAGTGGCAACATGCCTAGGCAAAGGAAACAAAATAAACAGAAAATTCAACAGTAGCATCCTATTTTGGGGGCAAAGAGGATCAAAGCATGGAACAGGAGGAGGACTGTGAGGTCAGAACTCTTGCACCAAAAGCTTCAAATAAAAATACAAGCTGGTTACAGGCCATAGAGGACCTTAAGAAGCAGATAAGAGAAGTGGAGGAAAAATTGGGAAGAGAAATGAGAATGATGCAAGAAAAGTATGAAATGAGAGTCAACAGCCTGACTGAGGAAAATAACACCTTAAAAAATAGACTAGGGGGCGGCTAGGTGGTGCAGTGAGTAGAGCGTCAGCCCTGGAGTCAGAAGGACCTGAGTTCGGATCCAGCCTCAGACACTTAATGCACACCCAAACGAAAAAACCTAGCCGTGTGACCTTGGGCAAGTTACTTAACCCCAACTGCCCTCCAAAAATCACAAAAAAAAAAAAAATAGACTAACTCAAATGGCAAAAGAGGCCCAAAAAGGCAATGAGGAAAAGAATGCCTTAAAAAGTCGAATTTGCCAGATGGAAAACAAATCTCAAAAGCTCACTGAGGATATTCATTCCTTCAGAATTAGACTGGAGCAAATGGAAGCTAGTGACTTTATGAGAAATCAAGATGCTGTTAAACAGATCCAAGCAAATGAGAGAATAGAAGGCAATGTGAAATATCTCATGGGAAAAACCATTGACCTGGAAAATAGATCCAGGAGAGATAATTTAAAAATTATTGGACTACCTGAAAGCCACAATCAAAAAAAGAACCTAGAAATCATCCTTCAAGAAATTCTCAAGGAAAATTGCCCTGATGTTTTAGAACCAGAGGGCAAAATAGAGGTTGAAAGAATCTACCAATCACCTCCTGAAAAAGACCCCCCAAAAAAAAAATCCTCCTAGGAATATTATAGCCAGGTTCCAGAATTCCCAGATCAAGGAGAGACTATTATAAGCAGCCAGGAAGAAACAATTTGAATATTGTGGAAACATAATCAGGATAGTACAGGATCTGGCAGCTTCTACACTGAGGGATCTAAGGGCTTGGAATATGATATTCTGGAGGTCAAAGGACCTGGGATTAAAACCAAGAATCACCTATCCAGCAAAATTGAGTATCATGTTTCAGGAGAAAATGTGGTCATTCAGTGGAATAGAGGACTTTTAAGTATTCTTGATGAAAAAACCAGAGTTGAAAAGAAAATTTGGCATTCAGATACAAGAAGCAAGAGAAGCTTGAGAAGGTAAACAGGGAAAAGAAATCATAAGGAACTTATCAAAAGGAACTACTTACATTCCTACATGGAAAAATGATAATTGTAACTGATGAAACTTTTCTCAGTATGAAAACAGTTGAAGAAGGGTATATGGGAATATGAATACATATGTGAATGTGTGTATATATGTTTACAGGTATACATAGAGGGCACAGGTCAAATTTAATAGGAAGGGATGATACTTAAAAGGTGAAATTAAGAGGTGAGAGAGGAATATAACGAGAGGAGATAGGGAGAGACAGAATGGGGTGAGATGGGGTGAACTATCTCATATAGAAGAGGCAAGGGAAAATGGTTACAACGGAGGGGAAGAACAGGAAGGCAAAAAGGCAAAACCTTATTCTCATTGAATTTGGATCAGGGAGAGAATGACATATATACTAAATAGGGTATCTCACCCTACAAGAGAGTAGAGGGGAAGGGAATGAGAGGGGGGATGATGGAAGGGAGGGCAGGCTGGGGGAGAGGGAAGTTGGAAGCACCCACTTTTGAAAAGGGACAGGATCAAAGTAGAGAATGGAACAAGTGGGAGGTGGGATAGGAGGAAGGGAAATATAGTCAGTTTTTTACTATATATCTACTATAGTAAATGTTTTACATAGCTACACATGCACAACATATACTGAATTGTTTATCTTCCCAGTAAGGGTGGGTGACAAGGGAGGAAGGGAAGGTATCTGGAATTCGAAGTTTTAAAATCAAATGTTTAAAAGTATATAAATACTATTATTAATACTATTTTACATGTAAATATAAGATATACAGGCATTGGGGCATAGAGACTTACCATGCCCTACTGGAAAAGTCGAAGGGGGTATGGGAGAAGATATGGGAGACAGCAGATTGGAGGATGGGATATCCTGTGGGACTGCTATTCTGGGGTGGTGGGTAGGGGAAAAATAGGGGTAAAAATTGTAACTCAAAATCTGGCAGAAATGAATGATGTAAACCAGAAGTTAATAAAGCATTTGGAAGAAAAAAAAAAGAAAAGTTTCATAAACATCATCCAAGTACAAAATAATAGCCTTTCTCCTGTATCTATAATTCTTCTGTATATTTCTCTACTTTATTATTATTTTATTTGATGAAAATTATCTAAGAGTAATATATGTTAAAGTGACCTGTATTTATTAGCAAAGCTAATGGTAAGTACTATATAAATGTTAGTTATTATCTCTGCAAATTTTGATATAATTTTTTCTTTAAATCCAAGTTATATTTTCAAAACTAGAAAATATTTGACAATAGGACCAAATATTTAGGGTCTCTTCAGAGGATGGGGGCGAATTCTACCTTATAAATCAAGAAACAATCTGTAGATTAACATTTTTTCTGTTTAACTCAAAGTGTTGTACCCGGCCCCATTCTTTCCCCTCCCTCAACCTCAGCTCTCCCTCATGGAAATAAGCAAACTGACAGGTTTAGCTCTGCCCTTCCCCAGTCAGCTCTTCTTCAGAGGTGGGAGGGCTGCCAGGTGTAGCCAGGGCTAGGAGACTTGGCACTGGTGGGAATTTCAAGGTGTGTACTGACCAATCACTGATTTTTGGCCTCTGCAAGTTCCTGCTTACGTAATACCTAACCAACGGCCACATGGCATCCCTTTAAAAGCTGAGGCTTTACCTGAGATCCCGGCTGTACAATTTGGATGGGACAGTGGGGAGGGACTTTGTCAGCCAGCCATGTGGCCTGAGAAACCAATCTGGTGCCAATAAAGGGTTCAATTCTAGATTGTTACTTGGGTCTTGCTCATGTTTTCTGGGTACAACAATAGCCATATAAAAATACTTGAAATTCTACTCTCAAAAAGCATTTAATATCATGACTTCTGATCATTAAAAACAATGCTTTTTTTAAAATTGCCTTCCAAAAATAAATAAATGCAATGTTTAATATAAGAACTTTATTGCTTTCACATAGGCAATCTATGGGAAATGTGCAAAATTTATTGTACATAAGATGGTAATGACCAAAATGAAACAAGAATTCGTTTAATTTTTTACAACATGCTTTATTTTCAAAGCAGAGAAAAAGGTGTACAAACATGCATATATATTCCATATATAATGTTCTTATGTGTATATAGGACTAGTATGCAATTTTTTTACTAGCTTTGAATAAACAATGAAATATTGGGGCAGGTGAAACTCCGTAGTGGCTCCCCAAGCGAGAGTGGAATTTTTGTTGGTTTAGAGCCGGGGACAGGATGGCCAATGAGGAGGAGAATCCCACTTTTGAGGAAAATAATGAAGATGTGGAAGGAGGAGCAGGTGGGAGACAGGGTAAAAGGGAAAGATTTCTCTAAAGAATTAAACCTTCCTCAAGGAGAATCCCCCTTTCATTTGGATTCTGATGCTGGCAGATATCTTGTAAGGTATATGATGTATGGCTTTCATGATGACCAAAATCCTTACACTGAGTCAATGGATGTTCTGGAAGACCTTGTCATAGAACCATCACTGAAATAACTCACAAAGCAATGTCTATTGGATGGCAACGTCAAGTTTCGGTTGAAGATGTTGTTTTTTTTATTTAAAAGGACTCAAGGAAGTTTGCCAGAGTTAAAGGCTTACTTACTATGAATGAAGAACTGAAACGGGCTAGAAAAGCATTTGATGAAGTGAAATATGGATCCTGACACCTTTTATGTTCTCCAGAGTTCCCATCATTTAGGACAAGTGTGTATGTACTAGAAGTATGTATTTTTCATCTTGCCAAAAATGAAAGGTCCTGACATAATTTAAGTATTTCTTACAGTCACATTATTACCTTCATCCAGTTGACCCTATAAATGGGAAATGGAACAACACTTCATTGCTGCCTTTACTTTGACTTTGTGGGTTCTGAAAACGGTATTTAGGTATTGAATTGCCTGCCTCTCTTTGTTATACTTGAAATTGCTCATTGGTCTTAATGACAAATGGAAGAAGCTAAAATACTCAGCAAACCATGCAGATCATGCTGTCTTTTTGAGGTGATAAAGACAATTTAAACTAAGTATTTATGTTCTGGTCTCCTTTTTGCCCCCAAAGTTTTATATTGTAGTAGTTTGACATGTGAAATCTAAATATTAGCCTTTTTGGTTTTGCAATTCATAAAACAAATTTCCTGACTGCTTTCAATCTCTCAGACAAATAATGGTTTTATGGATTGCCACATGCTCTGTGTTGGGTTATTCTTAACAAGAAAGTCAGTTTCTCGTAAGGAAAAAGAGGAATAGAGTTCCATATTCTTTTGCATAAAGATTAGATTCTTTGCATAAGATTAAATTTCATAAAAGAATGTTTTCTTTTCTTTCACTGGATATCAAAAGCAATTTTTATTTTTAGTGAAAGTTCCTGTTCCCTTTCAAAGTTCAACAAGGAAACAAGATAATTTGAGAGCTTTTTTCAGTTCTGATTAAAAACCTTTTGGACCTACTAGACTAATTATTTGAATTTTAGGAGAACTGATCTCCACGGAAAGGATTTAAGTACTGAGACACTTAAAGGAGTATAGATGCAGGTACTCTGAATTTTAGTAAAAATGATAGTACTTTAAAATTTAAGACCTTACTTTTTTCTTAGTGGAAATATCTACCAGTATCTACACACATGACTGTAGGTGCTGCTGTTGTAGCTCAGGATGTCTAAGTTTTGTGTGTATTTAACCATAATGTGTTAAATTATTACTGTATTTATTTTAATATTATTAGAATTGAAAAAACAGTTGAGGGAATCACTGAAAAATCCTTTTTGTGGGAAATCACAATTTTATGTGCTGGTTATAAACAATATAAATCAATATTTGGGAAATTCTGCTATCCTAATTTTTTATATTAAGAATAAAATCATGCCAATAATCGGATATATAATTTGTATCTGTATTTTTATTTTATTGCTTCATGTCCTTGTAAGTCATTCATAATTGACAGATGATTGTAGCCCTTGCCTAAGTATTTTTTCTAATAAAACAAAGCAAATCAAAAAAAAATTTAAAAAAAAAAGAATAAAATCATCGGGGGCAACTAGGTGGCACAGTGAGTAGAGGGTCAGCCCTGGAGTCAGAAGGACCTGAGTTCGGATCTGACCTCAGACACTTAACACACACAAACAAAAACCTAGCTGTGTGACCTTGGGCAAGTTACTTAACCCCAATTGCCCTCCAAAAACAAACAAACAAAAAAAAAAGAACAAAATCATCTATGAAATTAAAAAAAAAAAAAAGAAATATTGGGGCAGCTAGATGGCACAGTGAATAGACCACTGGCCCTGGAGTCAAGAGGACCTGAGTTCAAATCTGATCTCAGATACTTGACACATACTAGCTATGTGACCTTGGGCAAGTCACTTAACCCCAAGTGCCTTGCCTTTCCCCCTCCAAATAAAAAAAAGATATTACTAAACATGACCAAAAATTTGCTTATGTAGAATCTATCTTAAAATTGAAACTATTATGTTGGATGATTTTTTTTTTTAATATTAATGACTATGGGGAAACCCACTAAGGTAAGGCCCTACACCAATTCTCTCTCCCTTAGGGCTACCTCTGCTCTGAACTCATGTACATGTGTGGTCTAGGCCAGTTGAAGTCCTGAAGGAGCCTGGCCCATAATGAGAAGGAAGCTAGGTTCCCTTTGTTTATAATCTTCAGCTCATTAATTATTTAAAACTCAAATTTAGGCTCTTATATAGGTCAGGAGGGTAAATTGTACAATATAAATGAAATATGGGACAGGTATTTATCTCCTATGCACAAAAGAAATCCTATAACACAAAAGCCTCTCTCAAATATTTAATGATAGTAAGATCTGAATTAAAAAAGCAACAATATTAACAATGGTCATACTCAGGGAAGAGGTTGATATTAAAGTCACCTAAACATGAAGCAGTTTGGACTGCTGGTTAGGCATTTGTTTTTTTGCAGGGGGGAAGACAGGGCAATTGTGGTTAAGTGACTTGCCCAAGATCACACGGCTAGTAAGTGTTAAGTGTCTGAGGTCAGATTTGAACTCAGGTCCTCCTGACTCCAGGGCGGGTGCTCTATCCACTAAGTCACCTAGCCACCCCACTGGTTAGCCATTTTTATACCCCCCACCCTTGGGTCTGCACCATTTCCCTCAAAGTCTGTCTTCTGGCAAGCCAGGCCAAGGCCAAGGGTTCCTCTGTTTGTTGACAGTTGACTTCTCCAACACAGAAGTTTCCTTGTTACCAGGCAGTTCCACCCACTGACCTGAAGACCTACAGACCACTCAGATCTATGAGGTTGCCTCCAAGCCTAGACATGACCACCTCAAGAAAAATATTCAATCACCTCCTCAGCAAAGATGTAAAGGAGAAAAGGCAGCCAGGGACCCAGAGACAAGCATAGCTAGTTGAATTCATGTTCCACGTGGTTGTAATAGCAGGGAAGGAGGAAAGATCACAGCCAATCCCCCAACACCCTCACATATTGTCTAAAGACAGAGCACACTATTTGTCACACAGAAGAGTCAAGGCATGAGACTGAGCCAGAAACTCTTTCTTTTTTTGAACTTGGTAGGGCAAATGTTTGTTAGCAACCACTTGAAATCTGAGCCTACTTTGCCTAAGGATCTAAGAGGTTCAAAGGAAGTGTACCCTCAGCTCAGGGGGATGTTTTTATACTTCTGTTCTTGGTAGATGTTTTCAATTAATATTCCTTTGTGAAATCTATTTGGTATTAATTGGTTAAATTACATAGAGCATTAATCACACTGAGTCAACCAATGATATAGGAGAGATACCGGCTAAATTGCAATTGATATTGGGAAGAAGGCACTAGACTCAGAATTCAAGAATTTGAAAAATGCTACTGCCTTTCAGGGGTACCCCTAGGACACTGAAGGAAAGATATGGCTAGCTGAGTTCTGGAGATTTGACTTGTTAATGTATGAGTATGGGTTGGCATACTGAGTCCCATATCTCACTACAGTGGAATATGGAATGAGGTGTTGGTCTAAATCTAAATTCTGACAGACTGCTTTATAGTTTTCCCAGAAATCATTATTGTGGCTGTTTTTTAATCAAATAGAGAGTTCTTTCCTGGGTAGTATATGTTTCAGGGTTAATAAAACCCTGGGTTATCAAGTTCTATTATTTCTGATTTTCTCTGTCTCTTTAGTTCCACTAACTTATTTTTCTATTTTTTAACCAATACTAAGTGGTTTTAATGATTGCTAGTGTATATTATATTTTTAGGTCTGGAAGTGCTTTTCCCCCTTCATTCCTGACTTTTTTCATGATTTCCTTTGATATACTGAATTTTTTGGTCCCTTAGACTATTGACTCTCTTAACATGAAGCTTTGTATCTCCAGCAATTAGTAATGTGTCTGGCCCAAAGGAGGTATTTAATAAATGCTTGTTCACTGATGAATTCTGTTACTATCTTGCATAGCTCTGTAAAGTTTCCCTTTGGTATTTTGATTGGTATAACATTAAAGTTCTAAACTAACTTTCATAGATGTGTTACTTTTATTATTTTGGCACAGCCCAACCATAAACACTGAATATTCCCCCAACTGTTTAAGCTGTTCTTTATCTTTAAAGTGTGGTGTGGAATTGAATCTATACAGACTTTGAATATGCTTTACTATATGACTCCCAGAGCTTATACATTCTACAGTTATTTTAAACAGTTTCATTTTCTATTTTTGCTTCCTAGATTTTGCTATTATCATATTATGTTATCATATTTAGCTGATGCAGCATTCAGCCCCACTAATGGTGTCACAAAGTGGGAAAAAGACCAAGGGACCACTCAGGGTTTGCCACAACATAACAGAACACCACATCCTTTCAGCATGGGTTACTACATGACCAGTACTAGCCAGGGAGTTCATCATTTCCCATGTGTCCAAGTGCTGAGGCAGGGAATATCTGTGAATGCTTCTATACAAACCACGCTACAATACAAAAAGGCCCTATTCGGTTAAGAGATATGATGACTGGATCTAGAATCCAAGGTTCAAATCCAGGCTCCACTACTTACAGCCTGCTTGCCACTTTATTCCAGTCTCTTCATCTTCATGGTTCTTAGGCTCCTTGCCTAAAAAATGACAGGATCAGTCTCAGGGACTCTTAACCTAGGGTCCATGAATTTGAGTTTTAAAAATATTTTGATAACTATATTTCAATCTAATTGGTTTCTTTTGTAACATTATATAATTTTATTTTATGCATTTAAAAACATTATTCTGAGAAGGGATATGTGACAGGAAAACAGGTTAAGAACCCCTGCAGATGATTTCTAAGGTCCCTTAGAGTTCTAAATCCTATGGGTCTAGAATGAGAACATTGTGCACTTAGGATGTAGGACATCAGAAAGGGCCTTTGAAAAGGGAAAAGATCTGCCATGACAACTTTAAAATTTGACCCAAGACTGGCTCTCCTACCTGAGCTGCCTCCTCTAAGGCAGAAGCTCTATTTATTTCTTTCCAAGCCTGCCCCCACTAACTCCTAGGACTCCAATGCCTAACACACCTGGGATGAATGAAAGTGTTCATATAGACTTGTTCCAACAAGGCTTTCATTGTTCCTCTTTGGAAACCAGCTTCATACAAAGAAAGCAGTTTCAAGCCTTCAGTCACATTAAAAAAAAAAACATATGCACACACTATAAATGTTGTAATCTTCAACAACAAAAAAAATAAATTAGCATGCAAAATAAATAAAATTTAAACAAAACTTTTAGCATTTAACAAGGTAGAAATAAATTAATTTATATACAGTCAAACCCCAAAAAAAGCTTTCCAGGTTTGCTTGTAGTTTTATTAGTTTTGGTCCATCCTTCTGTGTATTCTTCCTTCCATCTTTTCTCTTCTTTGTGTTATTTCTTTTTATCTTTTCTACCTCTTCTTTCTGTCTGTTCTATCTGTTCTTTCTATCTCTTTCTGGCTATTTCTATTTTTCCTTTTTGTCTATTTCTTCTTTCTGATTTTTTCTTTCTGCCTCTTCTTTCTGCCTAGTTTTTCTCTGTCTTCTTTCTGTCTGTCCTTTCTATCTGATATTTATTTCTTTGTCCTTTCTGTTCTCTCTTTCTTTCTGTTTTTCCTTCCTTCCTCTCACTCATATAAGTCAATGCATTTTCAATTCTAGTTCTGACCTTGCTTTTTATTTTTTTGTATAGATCTTTCCACATATATTTGTATGCTTCATATTTCTCTTCTTGAATGACACCAAAATATTATATTTCATACTTACATCTTGTTTTTTATCTTTGAATCTCCTACTGCAAAAAGCATGGGAAGCAGTACCATGGGTGTAATTAGACTACATTACCAGTAATAGCTTCCCATCAGGGGTGGCAGATAAAACATTATCAAAGACTTTTAGGAAAAGGAGGCAGGGGAATTAAAGAATAACAAATAACCCAAGTACTGCGTTTATGTCTATAAAAGACTCAGAAGATAACCTCCAGAGTATTAGAGCTTCTATGTAGCATTTAAAGAAAGATATGAATAAGAATCACATAAGATGAGAAGTCATGGATAGATTATAACCTGTACCAATAGATGGGAGGCAGCAAGTACAGTGGTTAGAACACTTTCTCTGGACTCAGAAGACCTAAGTCCAATTCCCCACTCTGATGTTTACTTCCTGAGTGACTTGAGAAAGTGACTTGACCTGGGTCTCAGTTTTCTCATCCGTAAAATGAAAGAGTTGAACCAGATGGCCTCTGAGGAACCCTTCATTCTTTGGAGTAGCTGAATCAGAGAGATCACAAATCTACTGAAGCATCTCCCAGAGGACTTGCCATGTATATTGCAGGCTTTTAATAAATTGAGTTTGAAGTCAGAACACCTGTGTTTAAATGCCAGATCTGCTACTTAACTATAGGTGCAAATTTAAGCAAGTCCCTTTGCCTCTCTGGGCCTCAGTTTTCCTCATCTGTGATATGAGTGTAATGGAGGTCAGACATACATGTGGATACCATTAGTTTCACTAAGATGGCATCATGAACATGGAAAATGCCAGAGCAGCAGTTCTCAAAATGTAGTAAGTTCATCCCTAGGAATCCCCAAGACTTTTACAGGGGGTCCACGAGGTCAAAACTATTTTCATAATATGAAAACATTTTCATTTCTGGACTTGAGGCAGCAGGACTGAGGAGGCAGATCACTGAGGCAGCCAAGGCTCAAGGAAGGCAGGACTGCAAAGGACCGAGGGGCCACTGCTACCATGAGTCTTTTAAACAAGCCCAAGAGTGAAATGACCCCTGAGGAGCTGCAGAAGCGGGAAGAGGAGGAGTTCAACACTGGGCCTCTGTCAGTGCTCACCCAGTGGGTGAAGAACAACACCCAGGTTCTCATCAACTGCCACAACAACAAGAAACTTCTGGGCTGAATGAAGGCCTTTGACAGACATTGCAACATGGTCTTGGAGAACATAAAAGAGATGTGGACGGAAGTACCCAAAAGTGGCAAAGGCAAGAAAGAGTTGAAAGCAGTGAACAAAGATCTTTACATTTCCAAGATGTTCCTGAGGGGGGATTCAGTTATCATGGTTCTCAGGAACCCACTCATTGCTGGCAAGTAGTGGAGCCAGATCCTCCCTTCCCACCCCAACACTCAGCTCAGCCCAAACAGGCTGAGGGGTCCACTAGCTTTACGTTTTGTGAATAAAACCTTCCTGTTTTTTCTTCCCTCCCCCCAAAAAAATTTTATTTTCTAATATAATAAATATCTATAGCTATAATCCACATAAAAGTTCTTGGAGGGGGTCCTCAAAATTTTTTAAGAGTGCATTAGAGTCCTAAAACCAAAAGTTTGAGAACTGATGTACTAGGTATCTGCTTCTGGGAGAATTCAGTGAGGACTGGAGCATTCATGGGACATTTTATGTTGGCCTACTGTGTAGTTAGGACCAGGCTTTTATGGTTGGCCAGATAGCTGAAACCATAGACATCTTTAAATGGCCTGACCCCACAAAAGCTGGACTTTTTGCTGTATTTTATGTTTGATAGTGAAAATGATTCATTTAGTCATAACTGGTGACACATGAGCGGGAAAAGCCCTTGGACCTTCTACCACCATTCCCAGCTCCCACCCCATGTGACCTGGAGAAACAGGCTGGGTTTGGGGCCTTTTTATTCTCTCTATTCTAAATGCAGAGAGCAAAGTCTCCTATCTGGGCCAGGGGCACAGAACATAGGGATTGGTAAATCCAAGATGTTGCAGACAACCACATAGCATTATCCCTGAGGAGCACAGGTCAAGAACTCCAGCCAAGCAAAAACTGACATTGCTTTGGACTTAAAATTGCTGAGATTACTCTTATGTAGAAAACAAAGCTAGGCTGTGAGTCTAATTGCTCCCACTTGTACTGAGATAGTATAGGAGGATCTTTGCCCCTGAGGTATTAGAGGACATTTCATATATTTGTTCTTGCTCTATATTTGAATTAATTGTACCTTTGCAAAAGTTAAACTGATGTTAAGTGGTTAGGTGGAATTGGGGTATTAGTCACTTGGCCAGTTAAAAAAGCAAAACACAGTCGATGGCTAGAGTCAACAACAAAGAAGAGGCATTCTAGGCCCCTGGTGCCCTGGTGAGAGCTGTGACAGGGATTAAAATGTAACAGGCCCAGCCCAGAGTGAGTGGGACCAGAGTAAATGATGTTACAAGAGGGCTGGACTAGATCAGAGGTCTTCAACCTCTTGTGTCATGGATCCCTTTGGCAATCTGACAAAGCTTTTCTGAATAATGTTTTTAAATAAATCAAAGCAAATACGTGATTAGAAAGGCAACCAATTGTATTAAAATATCAAAATACAAAAATTAAATAAGTTCATAGGCCCTGGGTTAAAAACCTCTCGTTTTTAAGGTCCCTCAGAACCATCAATCTATGATCCTATGAGTGATCATTGTTTCCATGCCCTGATGAGTAGCTCCTGATCCTCTGGCGCCCTCCCTTGACCACAAGAAATACAACTGATGTGTCTGACCCACAGTCATTAGCTCTAGGACAAGAGTTGAGAGCAGGAGAATAAGGAGCCAGGTCTCCAGAATGTCCTCAACTTTTCCCTTCCATATAGCCTCCCTATGTTCACAAAGATATGAATGAGTTTTTCCCCTTTCTCCCTCCCCCAGCACAGGGCTGAGCACAGAGTAGGCATCTACACAACAGAGACTGTTGTAAATTCTTTCCTCTTTTCCTCAATTGCCTCACATTTATAATAAAAGATTTGGGGGTTGTTGTTTTTTTTTTCATCATAGCTGCCCTCTACATTTATTGTCTCCCTTGTTACTTTTGACCATCTTCTCCTCCCTCAGTCTTCATGACACTGTACTCTTTTGACCTGAAAATGTGTAGAAGGCTCCCTATAATGATAGGCACATAAATAGTTCAATATCTTCAGCCAAACATACAAAGAGGCCTTCCACAATCTACAAGACTTTAGAATTAGATGCTGTGTTAGAACTAGAAAACACACAAAATTACCTAATTCAACCCCATCACTTTATTGGTGAGAAAACTGATATTCAAAGAGGTTAATTGACTTATCCCTAGGGAATTACTGTTATAATGTATCATAATTTATATAGAGAATTATATATCATTTAATATTATATAATATATGTCATATAATATCATAATTTATTTCATTCAAAAAACATTAAATGCTTACTAAAGTAAGCACAGTGTGCTAGAAGTTGGAGACAAACAAGATAAGTAACACATAGTCTCTTCCCTCAAGGGGTTTATAATATACATGACCATCAAAATCTTCCTTAATGTACATCTGACCATATCACCGTCCTGTTCAAAATTGTTCCATGGCTCTCCATTTCCTAGAGGATGAGACACAAACTTCTCAGAATGCCATTTAAGTCCCTCCATAATCTAATTCTAAACTATTTATCCATCTTTTTGTTTGTTTTGAAACTGGGTTTCCCTATCTCTCCCAGGCTATACAGCAGTGACTCCTGGGGGTCAATCTCATATCTGATCAGCACAGCTTTGACCAACTCTGTTTCTGATAGAGGCAGGTTCACCCCTCCTTCAGTAACCTAGTGGCTGCCTCACTCCCAGGAACTCCCTATGTTGGTGAAGAAGTTAATATGGAGACCCAATAAGCTTATCTTACTGAAGCTCAAAACTCTCAAGTTTAGACAACTTCTTTTTTTTTTTGAGGGCAATTGGGATTAAGTAACTTGCCCAAGGTCACACGGCTAGGCTTTTTTTTGTTTGTTTGTTTGTGTGTGCATTAAGTATCTGAGGCCAGATCCGAACTCAGGTCCTTCTGACTCCAGGGCCAACGCTCTACTCACTGTGCCACCTAGACACCCTAAAACTCTCAAGTTTAAATAAGCCACCAGTCTCAGGATTTCCCATAACAGGGAATATAAGCATGTCACAATGCCTGACTTGCCATCATTTTTTTTTACTCCTTTTTATATGCTTCATGTTTTAGCCAAAGTGGCCTAGGGAAAGAGCACTTATATACTTGCACAGATAATCATAAGTACTCCCGTAAGTAGGACTGATTGTAGAATGTTGTTCATGCTTCTACCAGCTAAAGTCCCCTCTCTGTCATTGGTAGGTCTGTGAATGGTGGCACTTCTTGAAAAGGGAAAGGGGCAAGAGGAGATGGGTCAAAGAAATCATACCAAACAAAATTCTAGTGTGAATAAGACAAAATAGATGTCCATTTTATAGAACTATAAGCCTAGAACTTATTCCCAACTATTAATCACTTAGAAAAATCCCAGCAATATTGTTGGAATAATAATTGTGAACAATAAGCTATTCTGAGTATTATCAATATTCAAATCAAGTGCAAAGGACCTATGAAGGAAGAAACTATCGACCTCCAGACAAAGAAATGATAAATAGAAGTATGTATATTATGGTTTTATGCATATGTCTTAGTGTGTGAGTGTGTGTGTATGTGTATGAAAGGGTGGCCTTCTCGTGTGGTGGGGAGGGAGAAAGGAAGATATTTTGGAACTTAAAATGTAACAAAAAAAATTAATTTGATTTTTTTTTTATATTTTTGGAGGGGGGAAGATAGGGCAATTGGGGTTAAGTGACTTGCCCAAGGCCACACAGCTAGTAAGTGTTAAGTGTCTGAGGCCAGATTTGAACTCAGGTCCTCCTGACTCCAGGGCTGGTGCTCTATTCACTGTGCCACCTAACTGCCCCAATTAATTTGATTTAATTTAAAGAAAGAAAAAAAGAAAAGTCCCAGGTGCCTTCCCCACAAAGATAGACCATCCACAAAAAAATCCTTGACAAGGGATTCCCATGTTGGGTGGCAGCCCAAGACCATACACTGATGGCCTCTTTCAAATTCATAGGAATAAAATATCATTCTACTTGAGCCTGGTGGAAAAAAAAACAAGGTAAGGCTACATGGGACAGTTCTCTGGGAAAGGATCTCAGCAGGTAACAAGTAAAACTGACTCAACTAACAAGAGAGATATTCAGACCTAAGAAATCTCAAGTAAGACAAATCACAAACTGAACAACATTAGACTTTATATCTACTCCAAGGTATAGTGCAAGGAACACTAGTCTATGAGTCGAGATAATTGTGTTTTAACTCTGGCTCTGGCATTAACAATGTTGTTTTCAGTTATTTAGCCTTTCTATAAGGTGAAGACATTTTATTAGATACAAAATATCCCTTCTAGGTCTAACATTGAGTAATTCCATTCTTCATACCTCTGTAGTGAGATCTGAGTACCAGTTTTGGACAGGGGGTGATGCCACATGAAAAGACAGGAAATAGGGTGGCATTTGGCATGAAGATATACAATGAGCCTTTTGCCCCTTTTGCTTTCTTTTGAGATTCAATTTGAGGAAAGGCTGGCAATCTGTCATTCTATCATTATAAGCGAAGTCTTACAGGTGAAGAAAGAGAGAGACAGATATAGAAAGTTTATACTTGGATACTCTATGGTGAGCAGTGGGGATACTGTAGACTTTGTAGAAATGAACACATCTTCATTAGACACCCACTGACAAAACCAATTGACAGCAGCCTAAGCATACCACCATCTGGTGGTCAAATTAAACAACACATGGACTTGCTGGTTAATTAATTTACTTTTTGACAACTTACTTTTCCGTAAGCTTGTGGAAAGCAGAATACAGACCAGGTGTGGGCTACGTTGCTATTGCCCCACTCAAGTATTACCCCACTCAAATGCCACCTGGAACACCAGCCAAGTTCACAGGTAGCCAATGCTACTGCCATACCTATAATTATCAAGCTGTGGATACTTCATATATCTTAGAGCCCACAAGATCATCTCCTTAAGGTAGGTAAAGTGCGATTATCACCTTCTTTTTACTCATCTTTTCAAATGAGTTGACTGATGCCCAGAGAAATCAAATGATTTATACAATGTCTCACAACTAGTTAATGACAAAATTAGAATCAATCAAGCAGGTTTGTTGAACAAAGATCTGATATCAAGGTTATTAGAGAGGAGACTCCTATTGGACAGGGGTGGGGGACAGTACCGGAAAAGAAATAGAGTTGTGAATGAGAAAACCCTAAGTTTAAATCCTGGGTTTGATCCTCAATTAAACTGAATAAGCATTTATCAAGAGTAACATCTACTATGGGGACGGCTAGGTGGTGCCCTGGAGTCAGGAGGACCTGAGTTCAAATCCGACCTCCGTGTGACCTTGGGCAAGTCACTTAAGCCCAATTGCCCTCCAAAAAGCAAACAAAATTAAACTAAACTGAACATCTACTATGAGTTCCAGGAGTAGGGAACCTGCGTCCTTAAGGTCACATGTGGCCCTCTAGGTCCTCAAGTACGGCCCTTTGACTGAATCCAAACTTCATAGAATACCCTTAATAAAAGGATTTGTTCTATAAAACTTGGACTCAGTTAAAAGGTCGCACCCAAGAACCTAGAGGCCACATATGACTTCAAGGCAGAAGGTTTCGTACTGCCTTATAGGCTCTGGAGACACAAAATCAAAAATGAAACAGTAGTATCTACCATTAAGAGCAGCTAGGTGAAGCCACAGCACATAGAGAATTGGTCCAGGAGTTCAGAAAAAAAACTTTGATCATTTTGGGTCTCAGATACTTCCTAGTTATGTGATTCTGGGCAAGTCAACCTCTGCTTGCCTCAGTTTTCTCATCTGTAACTCTTTGATGCCAAAACTTGTTAGTGCATACTAGAAAAGCTCCCATACCATATTCACATTAATTTTTTAACATGAGAAACAATGTACCCAAGTCTCTCAGTCACTAATTTTGTTCCATGTGTACAAATTCCATGAAAGGCGATAAATTAATGTTTCCCATAAAGTATGAATTATTCTATTAAAAAAGTCTTCTATAGCTATAGATCCTCTTAATTGACAGAAAAAGCAAATTCTCTTCCATGTTACCATCATGCAGATGTCCTACAAATACAATTACAATTGCTAAGTTACAAACATTAGTGGTCTTGTCTAATGGCAGGGCATAAATATCACTTTTTAAAACTCTTTCTACAAAAACTTACTCATTATTACTGGATATCTCATGTTAGAGGAATGTAATGGAGCCATCTCAAACCAGTTCATAAGAGCTAGTTATTAAATTTTAAATGTGGACATTTACATCCCAGAAATTGGTAAACACTATGAATCAGGGCTTGATTTATTGTATTGTTCATGATTAAGACTTAATGGAATGTTGTGTTGTGCATATTTATTTTTCCTGAAGATCTGGTTGTTAAAACTTTACCAACATAGTCTTGTATGCATCTCATGCAATACTATATTTTAGAAATGAGTATCACCTCTAAATATACATTTCACAATTGCTTTGGCACATGGTAAAATTAATTTTTCTGCAATAGTATTTTTCCCCATTTTTTATAGTCTGATAACACTTACTCAAGGAACCAGCTACTAGGTGGCACAGTGGATAGATAGAGTGCTGGGCCTGAAGTCAGGAAGACTCATCTTCCTGAGTTCAAAGCTGACCTCAGAGACTTCCTAGCTGTGTAATCTTGGACAAGTCATTTCACTTTGCCTCAATTTCCTCATCTGTAAAATGAGCTGGAGAAGGAAATGGCAAACCACTCCAGCATCTTTGGCAAGAGAACCCCAAATGGGGTCACAAAGAGCTGGACACAAATGAATAACAACAAACTTACTAAATATGAAGCTTTTTTTTTTTACTATCTTTACTATTCACAGAAATCAATAAATCAATATTACATGTTTTCAAATTTTTTTATTTCCACTTTAAAAATCAATATAGGCTTATCAATATAGGTTTCATGTTTTGATTATAAATGTGAAGACAAAAGAGAAGATTTTGGGGGTAGCTAGGTGGAGCAGTGAATAGAGCACTGGCCCTGAAATCCAGAGGACCTGAGTTCAAATCCAGCCTCAAACACTTGACACATTTATTAACTGTGTGACCTTAGGCAAGTCACTTAACCCCAATGGCCTTGCCTTCACCCCTCAAAAAAAAAAAAAGAGAAGGTTTTAAAATTACTAATTATAAGAACTTCTCCACAAAGTATATATGGATATCCATTATCTCCAAGAAATAAAAAACTGAACATAAAGTGTGTATTATTTCAGAATTGTGACTTATCAAATTACTTTTACTAATTTCCTTATTGTAGTGTACTACATCTGAATGAATATTTTGATATACCTCAATGCATTTTTCAACATTTTTTGCACACTTTTAGTCTTTATTAAACAATCCATTTATTTAAAAATAAAAATATTTCTAGAAAAATTTTATTTTCATTTTCTGTGCTTATAAAATATATAACAATGTTATGCCGGTGCAGTAGATGCAAATGTATGTTCCTCCAAGTAACTTTGTTTTTTTTTTTAATAATTAATTTATTTATTTTTAATTTTCAACATTCACTTTCAAAAGATTTTGAGTTTTGAATTTTCTTTCCCATCCTCTCTTTCCCCCCCTCCCCAAGATGGCTTGCAACCTGATATAGGCTCTACTTAAACATTCATATTAAATATATTTTCACATTTATCATGATGTAAAGAATTAGCACTAATGGGAGGAACCACAAAAAAAAGTAACAAAACAACAAAAGAAAAGCAAAGCAAACAGCATTCTTCCATCTGTATTCAGACTCCAAAGTTCTTTCTCTGGATGTGGATAGCATTTTCCATCATGAGTCTTTTGGAGTTATCTTAGACCCTTGCATTGCTGAGAATTAAGTCCATCAAGGTCAGTTATTGAATATATTCAGATATGAACTGAATATCAGTTCATATAAGTCTTTCCAGGTTTTTCTGAAGTCTACCTGTTCATCATTTCATCATTTCTTTTGGTTTTTTTGGGTTTTTTGCTTTTTGGAGGGGGAAAGGAAGGGCAATTGGAGTTAAGTGACTTGCCCAAGGTCACACAGATAGGAAGTGTTAAGTGTCTGAGGCCATATTTGAACTCAGGTCCTCTTGACTCCAGGGCCAGTGCTCTATTCACTACACTACCTAGCCACCCCCTATTTATCATTTCTTACAGCATAGTAGTATTCCATTACATAACTTTGCTTCTTAACACTAAACAGAGGGGCAGCTAGGTGGAGCAATGAGTAAGAGCACCGGCTCCAGAGTCAGGAGGACCCGGGATCAGTTCCAGCCTGGGAAAATTAGCACCCATACATAAAAATAACTGGCCGTATAACCTTGAGCAAGCTACTTAACCCCAATTGCTTAAAAAAAAAAAAAACAATAAACAGGACACTTTTCCAAAGGCAAAAAGTACAGTCACCAGAGTACATGAATTCTGAAGATGTGGTTACCTAATCAATTAACAAAAACAAATAGCTAGGGGTGGCTAGGTGGTGCAGTGAATAGAGTACCAGCCTTGGAGTCAAGAGGATCTGAGTTCAAATCCGGCCTCAGACACTCAACACACACAAAAAAACTGTGTGACCTTGGGCAAGTCACTTAACCCCAATTGCTCTAACTTTTCCCTCCAAAAAAGCAAACCAAAAAAATAGCTAGTTATGATATAAAATACTTTTATATTGATTGGCTGATAAGCACTGTAATAAATGATAAATGTACTAAAGTGCTGTTGGACATATTAATTCATTTTTTTAGTAATGTGTATATATAAACCAACTGGTATAAGGAAAGAATCTACCATTGGCACACCAGCTATAGTCTCACAAAATGACTCTCCTGAAAAATTGATCTAGGTTGCCAATCAATTCATTTGAAAATCTGTCAGCTAGAAGAATGGTAAGTAACATAGTAGAGAATAAGTTTAAATCTAAAAACAACCTTAGTACTATAATGAAAAGCAAGATAAGGTTTGTTTATAAGAATGTTCATGATGTGATCTTATATGACGATTTTAATTTATCTTGTAGTGAACATGCCCTCAAATCATATTTTTTTTTCACACAGCCTGACATTTGAGCTGCAAAAACACAACTTTGTAACATTATGGTCACATGATTACCTAACTAATTTGGTGTAGTATATGAAATGCAGATGAGGATATTCTTGTGGGTCTGACCATTCATTAGAGAACTGACTTGCCTTCATTTGTCAAACCCATATGGAGATTTGGACACAATCTGGTAACAAGTTGTGAAACTTCAAGAGCACACCACTATACCCAGTCAGAAATAGTTTGATGAATCTCTGCATGAACACCAAAATCATAGTACTCATGATCATGACAGTTTCCTTTTTTTATTTATGGAATAAAACAAGTATTTTCATAACATTGTACAATAAAAAAAAAGATTATTGCATGTGAAACTGCAAATCTACTATACACAATTTGCTATTCCTTTCAAATATACAACAAAATGATCATGTAAATTTCTTTTTTTTCTCCCCCCCCAGATGGCTACCATTAGACACAAATAGGTATATACACACACATATTTGTGTATATGCATGTATATATGTGTATATATACTTATTTGTGTATATATATATATACATATATACACATATATACACACTTCTATGCATACTTCTATTTATCAGTTCTTTCTCTGGATGCAGATGGTAACTTTCTTCATATGTCCTTTATACTTAATCTGGGTATTTATAATAGTCAAAATAATTTATTCACTAAAAGTCATTCTTAATACAATATTGTTATTACTGTATATAATGTTCTCTTGGTTCTGATCATTTCACTCTTCATTATTTGTGCAAGCCTTTCCATGTTTTTTGAAAATCACTGAGCTCATTATTTCTTATAACACAGTAATATTCCATCATAATCACACATCACAACTTGTTTAGCCATTGCCCAATTGATGAGCATCCCTGCAATTTCTAGTTCTTTGCCACCACAAAGAAAACTGCTATAAACATTTTAGAACATATAGATCCTTTCCCTTTTCTCTAATTATCTTTAGAAATAGACCAAGTAGGGGCAGCTACAGTGAATCGAGCATGGGCCCTGAAGTCAGAAAGACCAGAGTTCAAACCCAGTCTCAGACACTTGACACTTAACTAGCTGTGTGACCTTGGGCAATTGTACAAAGATTTTATTTGTACAAAACTTTTTAAATTTCATATAATCAAAATTATCCATTTTATACCTACCTTTGCTCTTTATCTCTCGTTTATTCATAAGTTGTTCACCTATCCATAAGTCTAATAAATAATACGTTCCCTATTCTCGTACTTTTCTTGTGAAATCTCTCTTTATATCTAGGTCATATATCCATTTTGGCCTTATCTTGGTAAGATATTGATCTATGCCCAGATACCACTTCACTGCTTTCCAGTTTTCCCAACAATTTTTACCAAATAATGAATCCTTATTCTTAAATATTTACATTTGTCAAATACAAAGTTATTATATTTATTTCCTGCTGTAAATTATACTCTATTCCATTGATCCACCTTTCTATTTCTTAGCCAGTGCCAAGTAGTTTTGATAATTACTGCCTTATACTATAGTTTAAGATCTGGTACTGCTAAACTTCCTTCCTTTACATTTTTTCATTATTTCCTTTGATATTTTTGACTTTTTGTTCTTCCAAATGAATTCTGTTATTTTTTTCTAATTCAGTAAAAAAAAAAATGGTACTTTAATTGGGGTGGCATTGAATTGGTTTGGGTAAAGTTGTCATTTTTATTATATTGGCCCTGCCTACCCATGAGCAATTAATATTTCTCCAATTATTTAAATCTGATTTTATTTGTATAAAAGTTTTTTATAATTTTGTTTATGTAGTTCCTGTGTTTGTTTTGGCAGATGTACTCCCAGGCATTTTATACTGTCTAGAATCTAGAATTATTTTAAATGATATACCTTTTACTATCTCTTCTTACAGAGTTTTGTTTGCGACATATAGGAATGCTAATGATTTATGTGGATTTACTTTATAACCTGCTACTTTACTGAAATTGTTCATTGTTTCACCTAATTTTTTAGTTAAGTCTGGGATTTGATTGTGAGTTTCAAATTGCTACAAAAACAAACCCATAATGTTTCAAACACACACATATTTGTTATCACAAAGGGAAAAATATATTTGTAACATAACTGGGCAATTATTAACTGCTTAAAATGCCTTTTACAACTTCGACCATCATCACAAACCACCAAATGGGAAATGGGAATCACTAGACTAGATGACTTTCAGGCAACACCATTTCCATAGTGGCAGGTGGATAAATGTTTATTGTTATCAGCCCTCTTGATCCTATATTGATAGGGCAATAGGATTAAGAGGTAGAAAAACCTTTGTAATTACCTGTTCAAATCTTGAACTACATATTCCTTAAATACCTTAAACTCATCATGTTCAAAACTAATGTTTTATTTTTTAATGAATTTTTATTAATTTGTTTTTGTTTTGCCCAATAACTAGATATCCCCCAAGGCTGTATCCTGAGTCTTCTCTTCTCTACACTATTTCTTTTAAAGATCTCATCAGTTCCCATACATTCGATTGTCTCTATGCAGATGATTCTCAGATTTATTTATGCAGATGTAACCTCTATCCTGACTTCTAGTCTCCCATTTCTAAACTGCTATCTAACATCTAAATGTCCTAAAACTGAACTCGTTATATTTTTTCCAAAACCTTTCCCTTTTCTTAACTTTCCTATTACTATAAATTACTATTACTACTTTATTGCTTTAAATGGAACTACTACCATCCTTCAAATCACCCAGGCTCATAAACAACTTAGGTGTTGTCCTCACTCCTCACTCTCTCTCTCTCATATTCCATATTCAATTTGTTGCCAACTCCTATTGATTTGACATTTATGATCTCGTACATATCTCCTTCTGTCCTCTGACGTTGCCATTGATGGGGTGCTTGGATGCTTTAAAACACTATCCCTGACAGCCCAAGAACACTATGCCTAGCAATTACTCATGAGTGGGCCCCAGTAAAACAAACTATCTTTCCCCTCAATTACTCATGAATGAACCCCAGTAAAACAAACTATCTTTTCCCATTAGAAGAACAAGCTGACCTCTGAAGAAATCCCCTTGTAAAAACAGGACTATCTTGTAACTATAGAATTATCATGTCTTGATTCCCACAGTTATCATATATAATCCAGAGGTCAAGCTATAGACATCAACTCTCAAACCATATTGCCACAGACCAAAACTACACCCCTCTGGAATATACTGGAACCTCTTCATCTGGTTTCCAGTAATGAATAAGCCTGTGACCAAGCTTGTATATTATCACCTAATCAGCCAGATAACCCACTACTTTTCATAGATAAGCTTTAGCATCAATCCTGTTAAATAGCAAAGTTCTTTAAGAAGCTCTGCCTTCCATATTGGCATTACAATTAGCCTTTGTCAACCTGACTTAAAGAATGCTTCTGGGGTGGCTAGATAGTGCAGTGAATAGAGCACTGGCCCTGGAATCCGGAGGACCTGAGTTCAAATAGGTCTCAGACACTTAACACAAAAAACTAGCTATGTGACCTTGGGCAAGTCACTTGACCCCAACTGAAATTGGCAAATCACTTAATCCTAATTGCCCTGCCCTCTCCCCCTCCAAAAACAAAACAAAAACAGGAATGCTAGAGTTCGTGAATTCATTCCCTGCTCCCCTCTCCTGTACTTCAGTCCCTGAGTGGTCCCTGAACTTCTCAAGCTTCATCACGACCACCAAGGTGCAATCTCATGACCTCCTGCCTGGACTACTGCAATAGCCTGCTGGGTGGTCTCCATGCCTCAATTTTCATCCTCCAATCAACTTCCAAAGAAAACTTTCTAAAGAACAGTTTTGGTCATACCCCCCCTCCTTCCTTACACACATACACATCCAATTCCATGAATGTCAGTAGCTCCCGATCTCCTCCAAGACCAAATAGAAAATCCTCTCTTTGACTTTTAAAATCCTTTATAAATCCTATCTGTCTGCCTAAGGAGACTTTCACTGGCCATCCTAGGAGAAGTGGCTCCCCTCCCCTAAATAAGCCAGGCCTTCTCCTCCAGGTCAGTCATTCTTTGGGCTCCCAGATGTCTTCACAGTGGCGCTAATTAGTATTTGTTCCTGCTACCCATGGATCTGAATTAGAGGCTAGTGCCATTTTGACCATATATATGCATTTGCTTGTTTCCTAGGTGTATCTACAGGCTCATTCCACTTTGTAGGAGCCTTAGGGAATCTCCCCTCCCTGAGGGGTCAAGCTTTGGTTCTGCTCTGGGAGAACTTTATCTGTATTCAAAGCATAGTCTGCATACTTCTTCAGCTGCTAGGCTGCTGAGGAAAGGCAGGAGGAGCAGGCTGAGGAGTGCTCATTCCTGTGGGATCCGAGGCCTAATGCCTCCCTTTCAGATTTTGAGTGAATAATGGTTCTTTTATGTTTCTTCGTTCTTCATTCATTTCTGTAGGAGGACCAGGGACCAAAAGAAGGGATATTTATTTTTGCACAAGTACGAGATGCCCCCAACCCCCATCTTTGGAGGCACTTGACTGTTATCTAAGAGCAAAACATCCTTAGGCTAGTTTTGAAACAAAAGTTCTAGACTCCCAGTGAAACGTGGATAACAAAAAAAAAAAACCAACCACCAAGATAGCTTCCATTGGGAACTACAACTCCCAGAATGCCGGGCTGTGCAGTTCCTTTGGATAGCTTGCGTGGCATGCTGGGAGCCAGCGCTTCCATCTATTAGATCTCTTTCTCCTTCTCCCGGTTTGCCCTTCCCCCATCCCTACTTCCGCTTCTCCACCTTGGCCCCGCCTCCTCTAGAGAGGCCTGGAGATGGAGCAGTTCTCCGACAGTCTTCCCTCTTTGCATTCTTATTGGCTAGGCCTTGCTGCCCTTCGGGGGGGGGGGGTGGAACGGAGTGCCCGTTTTCTGATTGGTGGCTTGGGTTTGGCGCCAACTAGGAAAGGTGGGCGGGGCAGCAGCGGTGTTCTGAGAGCGGCTACTGTGAAACACCCGAGCAGCTGGGGCTGGAGGTCCGCGGGCACTGGTGCGGTCCTACTCCCCGCTCTCTGCCGCCACCGCGTCTGGGCTGACTGAGCTGAAAGGAGACGGCTCGGGCCTGCGTCCCCGGCTTGAGGTTATCCACCCGCCTCCCCACCCGGTCCTTCCTTTCCACCCCTGCGCCCGCCCCGTTTTGTTTGGGTTTAATCCTCAGGTTGGCGGCGCCTGCCCGCGCGGCCCTGGAACCCTTTGCGTGTGGGCATCGTTCGTTCGCTCCCTGAGGGCCCGCCCGCCCCGCTTCTCCGCGGCGCCCGCGTCCCTGAACCTCGGGGTCGTGTTTGTGTTTGACCCGCGGGTGGCCGGGCCCGCGCGCGCGCACCGCGCTCGGGGAGGCGGTGGGGGCAGCACTACGCGGGACGAGGCGGGCGGGCCACCCACCTGGGGGCTAGGAAGAGAACGAGAGGCGGCGCCGCCGCCGCTGCTCCGGATGGAGCTGGACCCGGAGCCCCCGCACCGCCGCCGCCTCCACTTCGCCCGCAGTTCGCCACCCGCCGTCGTCAAGGCCCTGTTCCCGGCCTGCGGCGGGGGGCTGTCCCCGGTCACCAACCTCGCGGTCACCATGGACCAGCTGCGGGGCCTGGGCAGGTGAGAGGGACGGGGGGAGGGGCGCCTGGGCTTCTCCCAGGACCTTCCCCGGAGCCTGTGGAAACCCCCTTCTGTCCACCCCCTCCCATGGCCAAGTTCCCTCTGGTTTTGTTCTGGCCTCCCATCCCATGTGCTCTGGGGTTTCCGAGCCACTACATCCTGGGACTGGCCCCCCCTTTCCTTCCTGCCCTGCACCCCATCTTTCCCCGCCAGATGCCCCTTCCTCTCCCCACTCCCCTCACCCATCACCATGTGTCCTCTGTTGAAGCCTAGGTGGTGGGGTGCTCCAACAGTGCCAAGAGTTGGGTTTTAGAGTGAGGGACCCCGATTTTTCAGGCCCAACTCAGCTCCTTAGTGACCTTGGGCAAGTCACTGTCCTTTCTGAGCCTCATTTTCCTCATCTATGAAATGAGAATGTTGGATCTCCCAAGATTCCTTTTAGCTCCAATCTGTGATGGTAACCTATCAGGCCCCCACCCCCTACATACATTATGTCCTTCTTTCCAGGGCCGAGTAAATCCTGATCTCCACCATATGTTTTGTAAGATGGACTCTGCCTACCCACCAAGTCCATCTGACATCCTCCTTATTTTCATTCCCCTGCCCTTTACCCCCACCTTCCTTTCTCCCCCCTGTGCTTCAGACTCTACAGTCCCCCCATCTTCATTCAGCCCACTCTTGTCCCCAAGCACACCCCCATCCAAACTTTCCTTCTCATTCTTCCATCACCAATCCTACCTTGGTCTTCTACTCATACTGAATCTCCTGCCTTCCCACCCACTCACTCCAGGACCCCTTAACAGGATCTCCAGTGGGAATAGCTCTTCCAATGTCAGCATTCCATTTCCTTTTTTTTTTTTAGGCACATGGTGCGGTGGCCTGTGAATTAAACCACATTTCCCTAGCATGTGGCCCAGGGTTGGTCACCTTGCCTCCATTTTACTATGGGCCCGAGTGGTCCCTTTCCCCCACACAGTGCTTTAGTAAGTGAGAAATGTTTTGGAGGAGGGCTAAATCAAAGGATTTTCTTGCAACCTGGTTTCTTATTATGTGTATCCTCTTGTCTCCTTGCCATTTGACTCTTATCAATTTCTGGAATGCTATTTTTCTTTGTAACCTTTTTCTAAATTCCCCCCAAATAAAGATATAAACTCCACAAGAGTAAGGAGGTATTCTCCTTGGACATGGAGGGGCCAGGGGGCCTTCAGTGGTATTCTTACAAGCTTTGAATTCCACTGTGCTGGGGGGTTATTGGCCTACTCCTACTCATTCTGTTAGGGAATTGTGATTGGAAGGAAGGTGGCCTTGTAGGACATCAGGTAGGGCCAAAAAAGGCATTAAATAGTTAGATATTTTCCGTCTGTCTCACTGATAACCCATAGTCCCTGGAGAAAAGGAGTTCTTGTTGCTAGATTCCAAAATTGCATATAAAGAATTAGTGTGGTTTTGTTTACAGTGAATGTGAGAATCAGCTAGAAATGAAAAGCAGCAGCAGCCTACAGCGGACAAGCTCCTCAGAGTCGACAGATTCAGGTATTCTTTCATTTTGCATTCAACAAATATTTGTTGTATGTGCCCATTGTGCTAGGGTAGGCCTTGCGAAGGATAGGGGACATAACAAGCCCCTCCCCTCTTTAAGAAGCTTCTAATTTAATAGAGGAGATATGATGTGTACATAAATAATTGAAAGGTGAGACTGTGATAAGAGCCATAGAGATAATAGGAATAATTTATATGAAGTATAATATGAATATATTACTGAAATGCCGACAAGGCGGAGTTTGCTTCTGCAAGAGAGGATTGGCGGTTGTAAAAGCAGTGTCTGAGAACAAACAGGTTAATTTTCAGTAGGAAGAATTGGAGATAGGAGTAGAGTTGTCCTCCAGACAAAGAGAATGAATTATCAATGTATTATCAAAAGCTTGTTGAATGTTAAAGGAAGGTAGGAAAGGACAAGATATGTCCAGGGAATGGTAAATGGTTTGATATTTGGCTGAAGTAGGAGAATGTGTAGAAGAGTATTTGGAGAAAAGTTTAATTCCCATTGTGTGTGGTTATCTCTTGTCCATTAGAAGGGGAGTGAGAAATGAGAAATGGTTTGAGGGTAGGTGGTGGGTTTGAACTATACCTATTCCATTGTGACTGAATGTCCAGAAAATAAATGTTGCCTGGGAGCTGGTAAATCCAGGCTACTCCAAGGCTGGTATATAAATTATATTAAACCACTAAGATCTTCTGCCTTTGGGGAGCAGGAATTCCTTGCTGGGTGCCATTTTTTAAAACATGAAGTCAGGACCCTCCCAGATGTCTTCACAGGGGCGCTAATTAGTACTTGTTCCTGCTACCCTTGGATCTGAATTAGAGGCTAGTGCCATTTTGACCATATGTAGTCTTGCTTGCAGCAGTGCTGACCAAGTACTTGCCCTCTGGGAGGGAGATGGCATGGATGCCAACCATAAACCAGATAATCCATGCCTGAATACTCAGAAGATGACTTTAACAATTCACCTAGCCTACTTTTCTTTTAAGTCTGGTTTCACTGATGGTAACTCCAGAGCAGAGGAAAGCATTATGTCTCCTTCAGAGGCAGCTAGACAGTGAGGTGAATAGAGCTCTGGCCCTGGGGGTCTTCAGGTCCTACCTCAGATACTTGCTAACTCTGTGACCCTGTGCAAGTCACTTAACCTCTGTCTGCCTCAGTGATCTTGTTTGTAAAATGGATATGATAATAACACTTATATTTCAGGGTTGTGAGATAACATGTACAGTGCTTTACAAATTTGTACTATATATAAGCTAGCTATTATTATTCAGAAGACATGCCACATATCTCACTTCATATATATATATAAACTTGACCCAGTCTTGCCCATCATTGTAGACTAATTGCTTCAAAGAGCAGATACTGGGTTTTGGGTGATTACAAAACCATGTTCACCCTGAAGTTCCTGGGAGATGCCAACACTGATCTTTCAGAAGTTTGAAGTGGTTTCATATGAGATGTTCAGAGTTAACAATAGAAGGAATTAAGATATTATAATAACGATTTTCAGAACAGTGGAATCACAATGGCCATGTAGTAAAGACTGTTTTCTCTACCCCAACAGGTTTTTGTCTGGATTCTCCTGGACCCCTGGATAGAAAAGAAAAGTATGTGTTTGCTTCTTTCAATTTTTTAAAAATACCAAATGAGAATATTATTAGAACTCTCCCTAACTAGGGCTCTCCCACATCAATGCTGTTGCTGCACTCACCCTTGTTTTATATCACACTAGCTTACTTTAGTTTTAAGTGTAAGTATTCAAATCTGTCATGTTCCTGCCCCATAGCATAATTTTTTACTTAAGTCAGGAGTTCATAACCTGGGATCCTGTAGCAGCAAAAACCCCAACATCCCCAGGGTGGCTGCCAACACAGGTTCTTAGATCTGCTTTTCTAAAGGAAAGCAACTCAAAACGGGTAATCAGTCAAACATATATCATTTACCTAGTTCGGGGGAAAAGGTCAGCACCCCGAACTTCAAAGTATACAGGCAGAACTTACAAGACAGAGAAACAAACAGATCAAGCAGACAGGCTTCCAAACTGCCCAACCATTACATCAATACCAAATCACAGTTACCAAAGAGGGAAGCATCAACATCTGTGTTTTCAAAGTGGGGTAGGGGGGAGGGCTCTCAAACAACGGCTTCCCAGAGTCTCATCTGGTCAAATCACACAACACTTCTCAAAGTGAGCCCCAAAGCAAAGCCTCACATCAGGGAATTATATAGCCTTCTCCTGGAATGTCACAACCCTTTTGACCCACTGCCCATTCACACAGCATCAAGGTGTGATCATTCCTGAAAACCAAACCTCCTGCCACAGGCTCCGTGTGACCACATTCAGCCTATTAAGGGGCTGGGTATATTTTCAAATCAAGGAAGGTTCTCAGAGTCTCTTAAGTCTATCAAAGGGCCTAGGGACAGGGAAGATCTTTAAATTTGCATTTCTATTACAGATCCATTCCATGGATTTTAAAAATATCTTGTTAAACTATTCTAATGTAATTGATTACCTTTGAAATCCTATGTATTTTATGCATTTCAGAACATTTTGAAAAGGGGGTTCATAATCTTCACCAGTTTGCAAAAGTGGTCTGTAATGCACAAAAGGCTTAAAACCCCAGCCTTAAGGGAATGTGTTTAAGAGAATATTTTGTTTGACCCCAGTTGTTTTCCCTAGAAGCTTGAGATATTTTAGATTGGGTGAATTTGGGAAAATGATGTTTTCTTTCCTTAGACATTTAGGTAAGTGGGTTTAGAAAAGAATTGGTTGCCAATCGATGCTGAATTACTTAGCTAGTCTGAACACATCTTCATTTACTCTTTTGTTATTGCAGCCTTGAAAAACCCATGAGGAGAATAAATTCCCTACCAGTAAGTTCTTTTCCTTTCCTTCAGTTTTACTGACTTTGAGCTTAAATCTTATATCCACCAAGGATGATTTTGTTGGGAAATAAGTGGAAGTAAGTGTTAAAATTTCACTGCAAATAAGTATTTGCAGGTGGTAAAGAGCTGAAACCTAAGTCTTAACCCTTTTTAACTTATATTTGTATGTGTTCTATCTTTAACCTGAAGTGATTTCTCTTTTCCAATGATATAACACTTTGAATTGTCCAAGTAGACAAGTCTGGGAGGGTTATTACTAAGTATTACCAAGTGTGTTTTGATAAAAACATGGAGAGGAAGAAATTAATTTTCTGGGCTTTTTTTTCCCTGATAGCTGACTAATGATTATGGAATAATTTCTTAGATTGCTTCTAGTTAGCTATGTTTTTCTTTGAATAACTGAATTAAATAAGGAGTCATATCCATTATTCAACTGATATCCAATTTATTCTTGTTACCTTGACAGCAGAAGCTCCTCGGATGTAGCCCTGCCCTAAAGAGAAGCCATTTTGATTCATTTGACTGTGATATCTTTCAGCTAAGTGACCATGATGAGAACAAGGAAAATGTGAGTATGGCTTTAAGGTATTAATTAAGTCAGAAGTGAAGGCAAAGAGGATTAGTGGCTTGTGGGAGACTTAAATTTTTGGACCGGGCAAAATGACAACAAATTGCTTTGAGGGTAACTGCCGAAACCACAATACATTATCCCTTCCACAGAACTGGAAAGAACAAGGGAAATGAGCCTAGTTAGAACTCAGATATCAGTGGTCATCTCATTAGTAGTCCAAGTCCAGATGTATTTCCCAAAGTTCAAACTCCCTTGACAGCAAGGCTCTCTACCGTCTGACCCAATCCTACCCTTCTAAACCTACTTCCAACACATACATGTTTCTAGATAAGTAATTTTCATGATCCTCTGAGTACATGTTCTTATCTGGTAATCCTGAAGTGCCTTTTACTACTGCAACTTTTAACCAACCATTCTTTATGGCCAAGCTGAAATTCTTCATGTCCTCCATGAAGCATTACTGTGATGTAAACAAAGAGAAAGGATACAACAGGGACTTCCTTCTCCTCATAATTATCTCTCTTCCTTTCCTATCTTGATTCATTTGTAATTGATGTTAATTTTGCTAGAGGTGCTATACCAATCTGTACTTGTTTTGTCCCTCCAGATAAGCTTGTTTCTAGGAGGCTGTGTCTTATACCACATTATTACACTGTCTCTTACATGGAGTGGGCATTCTATTCCCTGGGCATCCTTTTCCAGAGACAACCTGGTCTCTGACTCAGGCAGTCTTCCCTTGGAGATTTATTTAAGAAGTATTGTGATTGGTCTGCCATGCTCATACCTAGAAAATGGGCAGTTAGAGAGATGACTCAGCAACAAAATGTGAAAAATCATTTGAGACGCTTGGAAACAAGACTAGGTAGTCTTGCAATAAAATCTGAACTCTTAATTTTGAGATAGTCATGATACATTTCACCTTATCTATATCTGAATTTATTTGACAAACATGGACTGTGGTAAGAAAGGTCCTAAAATCATTCATGCTGTCCTACAGGAGGTCTTTGAGTTTAAGAAGCCAACAATACCTGTACCCCGTGGGCCTCTTCATGGACTTGGAGAGATCAAAGAAGTCTTTGCCCAAAGGCAGAATTCAGCCCCTGCACAAATGGTATGTCTAATTTTTCTTTGTTTAAACTTGCCCAGGTCCTATTGGTTAGGGGAAAATTTGGGGGCGTTTTCCAGAGAATGTGTGTACCCTGTAGCCTCTGGGACTATCTTGTGGCTCAAACTCATAACACTACCAAGCAGACCTGACTTGTACATGGAGGTTTGGTCAGGATGCCAGAGGGGAAGGGAGGGGTCCACATTTATTCCAGACCTACCGCCAGTCCTGACCAAGACTATTACTCCTAAATGAGTGTGCTACAGGATTGTGCGTCTTACTAAACAATAGCTCTCTTGATAGTTTTATGATAAAGGCATCAATGTCCCCCAAAAACAGTATTTTTGGATGACAAGGATGTGGCCTCCTCTGGAGAGGCTTTTATAGGAGTTCTCTTACCAGTCAACTTTATACCTACAGGGTCTGCTACAAACTATCAATAATAGCAATCATGATTCTATGTCTTTCCCTTCTACTAGTTGGAAGTACTACTAGTTCTTAAGTAGTCTCCCAAGTTTTAGTTTAAATTGGGTCAAACCCAATTTAAAGGAGCATTAGGAAACTGCAGGACTGTGTCAAGCAAAGAAGCCCTGATTCCTTTTCATAATTATTGTAGTAGTTTTAGTGATCATTCTTCACATTCTGCTCAGGAGACTTAGGTCCCTGAGTTTGAAACCCAAATCTTTATTTGTGGCCTAAAATATAACATTAGAGAAGCAAAATGCTAATAATTTTCTATGTGAGATTGAAAACTAAAGTCCTGGCCTTTGGTGCTATTCCATTGGTTAGAGTGAGACTCCTTTAGCTACAGGTACCACCTGAGCTGGGGGTTGAAGGAAGGGGAGGATTTCAATAGGTAGGTTTTTAAGAATTCATTCTAGGCTGGAGGGATGGGTAGGGTTGTATGCATGGTGGTAGGAAAAACTAAGAATTCAGGAAATAGCAAGTTATAACTTTCTAAGCATTTAATGTCTACAAAGATATGGGGTCACATATTGGTAATATTGATAATAGTAAGTAGGCTGGTTTGTCTGCAATTTAGATTATGTGAGATTATGTGATCAGCCTTGAAAAAGCAGCTAAAGCAAGATTGTAAATGGCTTCAGATGCCAAACAAAGGAGTTGGTATTTTATCCTAGAACATTTGGGAACCACTTGAGCATATTGGGGGATGTGGTCAGACACGTGCTTTAGGAATATGAATTTGGTGTCCATGTAAAGAATAGCTTGGAGAGGCAGGAGATGAGTCTAAGCCAGAGTGCCTGAACTAGGGTAGTTGTGCTATGAGTATAGAGAACAGTCTGTAAGTGAGAAATAATTGATTTTTTGTTTTTGCTTTTTGGAGCAGGGAAGATAGGGCATTTGGGGTTAAGTGACTTGCCCAATGTCACAGGCTAGTTTTTTGTGTTAAGTGTCTGAAGCCAGATTTGAACTCCGGTCCTCTGATTCCAGGGAGTCACTATGCCACCTAGCTGCCCTAGGTGAGAAATAATTGAAGATCAGAAAGACCTGACAGATGATTTGATATGGGAGTGAATGAGAGTTGAGACTTGAGGCTAATTTCAAGGTTGAGAGCCTGAGAGATGGCAAGAATGATGGTGCCCTTGACAGAGAGAAGGAGGGAGGGAATTGGGTTTGAGAGGTCGAACAGTTAAGACCTGGCAACTCACTGGATGGGGGACGTGGGGGAGAAGTGTCAAGGGAAACACCAGGTCTTGACTATGACCTCAAGTCCCCCTCAGTCTATTGAAGGGAATAACATCTGACCTCATACATGGTTGGTCTTGGGTTGTTGTTGGGGGTTTTTTTTGGTGGTTTTTTGTTTGTTTTTTAAACAAAACCCATGAATTATATTATAGTTTTCTACCAATGAAAAGGATAACAGTGAACTTGCAAACTACTTCCCTCTCTTCTTGCCACAGTCTCCTTTGACCTCTCTGGCTGATGAGGATGATGGATTTCTGGAAATACTTGATGGAGAGAACCTAAAGGTACCTCCCTTTCCCTCTACCCCTAAATGTCCTCTGAGTTCCAGAGCATACTTCTTATTTGGGCCTCTTAGGAAAATGAAACCCAAGGCCTGAAATGAGTAAAGCATTATCAAGTATTTGAGATCCTACATGCTGGATATTGTTGGACAAGCTACTAAAGAACACTTGATTCAGGTTTTGGGGTAAAAAACTAACCTGAAACAATAAGATAATAATCGTTTTTAAAACTTCATGATGTTAACTATAATTGCCATAGCATAAGAGTTCAGAAAAGGGCAGTCCTATGGTGAAAATGGGGTATGAGCCAGCTTTATTTTGAATACTGAATAGTATCTAGATAGCCATCAGAATGGAAGGAAAGCACACTACATAGAAATAGAATAAAAGAATATACATGATAATTGAAGAAGGGCATATGAATACATATGTGAATGTGTGTATATATGTTTATAGTATTCATGGATAGAAGGCACAGGTCGAATTTGGTGGGAAGGGATGATACTTAAGGGGTGAAGTTAAGAGGTGAGAGAGGAATGTGGCAAGAGGAGATGTACTACTTCTACTCATGTAGAAGAGGCGAGGGGAAGAAGAGGAAGGCAAAAAGGAAAGACCATATTCTCGTTGAATTTGGCTCAGGGAGAGAACGACATACATACTAAATGGGATATCTCACCCTGTAGGGGGGGGATGAGAGGGAAGATGATGGAGGGAAGGTTGGAGGCACCCACTTTTGAAGAGGGACAGGATCAAAGTAGGGAATGGACCAGGTTGAGGGTGGGAGGGAAATATAGTCAGTCTTTTACAATATATCTACTATGGTAATGTTTTGCATAGCTATACATGTACAACATAGACTGAATTGCTTATCTTCCCAGCGGGAGTGAATGACAAGGGATGAAGGAAATGGATCTGGAATTCGAAGTTTTAAAATTAAATGTTTCAAATATATATAAATACTATTATTAATACTGTTTTCCATGTAATTGGGAGATAAGATGTGCAGGCATTGGGGCACAGAGATTCACCTTACCCTAATGAAAAAGTCGAAGGGGGTATGGGAGAAGATATAAGAGAGAGCAGATTGGATGAGGGGATATCCTGTGGGACTGCTATTCTGGGGTGGTGGGTAGGGGGAAAATGGAAGAAAATTTGTAACTCAAAATCTGGCGGAAATGATGTAAACCAGAAGTTAATAAAGCTTTTGGGGGAGGGAAGAATATACATGGTGTGATTGGGGACAGGAAGACTTTGGATGTTGGTCTGGTAGAAGGATGGCAAATTATTATAAGGGACTCAAAAGTCCCTTAAAAAAGATATCTCAAAAGATAAAGCCAGACAGAAGATAAAAACTGAGTTTTATTAACTTTGACTTTGTGAATTACAGAGAACCCTTTGAATTAATCATCTCATGTTTCCTTACTTTTGTTTCAGATTTTTCTTTGACCCTAGCTAAGGTAATATAGGCAGGGCATTTATGCATCAAATATCATCTATCCCCAGTAAGACCTAAGTCCAGTAGGCCAGAATTAGAAAGATTGATCACAGTGCCAGAGACCAAGTAAGAATGGATTGTTTTCTTGCTTGTCCGGAATGGTAGTAATGAGATTACTGACCTCTGCCGAGTAAACTGTTACAAAATGTAGCAGCTGACCCCTTCAATGCACCGAACCTCAAAAGTAGATATACCTTAGAGAGATAATACCCTCTTCTTACTTTAACCCCATTATCTTAGGATCACACCTGATCTGTTCAGACTATTTACAGTTCTCATTTTTTTTTTTTATTCCTCATTTAGAATGATGATGAAACATCATCATGTATGTCAAGCCTTTGGACAGCTCCCCTAGTAATGAAAAGGACAGCAAACCAAGTAAGTCGGTCAAAATTCTTGAAGAACGAACTCAGGGCTAAGGTTCTTTAGCCATGCTATATAGTTCCTGGCTTTTTACCATCACTCAAACAGATCTGAACCATAGCCTTGAGTCCTTGGATCTTTCTCATGCTCCTTCTTCTGTGACTTTATAGTCACCTGTTAAAGGGTAAAACTTAATTACAAGGTAAGGAAATTTGGGGACCTACTATATACCTAAAGATCAGTTACAGGCTCATTAATTAAATTTGTTCAACAAAATTTAACTTAATGAATCCAACTATTAAAAAGCCACTACTCCAGGTTTTGTCCCCAGGCTAGCTAGCTAGCACATTTTTTCAGCCTGCAATTTTTCTTTATATATCCTACCTCTCAGTTCCAGATCAGATTTGCTTAGCCACTAAGGCCCAACTTAATGGTTCTGTCTCCTCTTCTGTTTCATTTAACTACCTTTGAACAAATCTCTGTACCCTTTCTCTCTTCCTGGATGAAATTTCCCAAGCACCTTTTCTGTTTTCTGAAATAAAGAATTTGTATGATTGGCTTGTATTTCTGTATATTGATTGTCCTGATTCTCCTGTCTTTATCTATTCCTTTTGTCTCTTTATTAGTTCTTGTTCTTCTCACTCATGAAATGTTGCCTTTTTCCAAGGTTTAGTCATTCCTTGTCTTCTTTGCTATACTCCTTTTCCTAAAGAGCTCATTCCCAAGGAGGCTGCTCATATATTTCCCATAACACCTACAAAAGTGTTCTAGGGGCGGCTAGGTGGCGCAGTGAGTAGAGCGCCGGCCCTGGAGTCAGAAGGACCTGAGTTCAGATCCCGCCTCAGACACTTAACACACAAACAAAAACCTAGCCGTGTGACTTTGGGCAAGTTGCTTGACCCCAATTGCCCTCCAAAAAGAAAAAGAAAGTGTTCTAGGTCCCATAGCATGCTCCAGGTCTTCAATGGCAATAATCTTTTACATTTCTGTAGTTCTTTGTGGTTTTTGAAACGGTTTAATATTCCATTTAATCCTTGCAGATCTGCTTTCGTGTGTTAATTCTGAATCAAATACCATCTGCTCCTACTCTGCCCTTATATAGGGAATAAAAGATTAATCTTTTGGGGACTTGAAGTTCAAACCATATGCCACTCCAGATATTAGAGTGATTATCCTTACTATCTTGGCCATTTGCAGCCCCTCAGATATAATAGACTTGTTCTGTTGGATCGAATCTATTACATTTACTTCTGGTCTTTGAAATAAGCATAAAACATAAGTACCCTTACTTTGTGGAAGCATGAGGGAACTATCAGGGTGGGACTAAGGTATTTCAGTTTTGGTGCCTGGTGATATTAAAAGTTCATACTGGGGGCGGCTAGGTGGTGCAGTGAGTAGAGCACCGGCCCTGGAGTCAGAAGGACCTGAGTTCGGAGCCGGCCTCAGACACTAAATCCACACAAACAAAAAAACCTAGCCGTGTGACCTTGGGCAAGTTACTTAACCCCAATTCCCCTAAAGGGGCGGCTAGGTGGCGCAGTGAGTAAGAGTGCTGGTTAGGCCTTGGAGTTGGGATGACCCGAGATCAAATCCGGCCTCAGAAAATGAGCACCCACACACAAATAATGACTAGCCATGTAACCTTGAGCAAGTTACTTAACCCCAATTGCTTTATATTTAAAAAAAAAGTTCATACTGATTAATTATGATTTCTGCCCTTTTTTCCTGGTTGGCCACCAGTTGACTACAATCAGGTATAATTAATCTGGAAAGATTTTTAGAAATTGATTCTTTAACAGAGTTTTGGAGAATAACCAATGAACCAGGCCTAGCTCTGCGTCAGTAGGATTAAGGGCAGTTAGGAAAAAGCAGTCATTTCTGGCCTCTTAAACCTACCTCCATGATAGAGCCTTGGAAGCTAGTCTATTGCCCATGAAGGCACCAGCTACTTCTCATTCACTCCTCTGACCCTGGCCTGGACATCATGCATGATTGGCGTGTCGTTCTTAGGGTAAGCAGTGTAAGCTGCTCGAATCCTCATCGACACCCAGCACCGTGACCCGTCCAATGCTGAAGAGGCTGGAACGTTCTCCTGAGGATGCCCCAGGAGAGCCAGAAAACATCAAGAAGAGGAAGAGCACAGTGGAAGAGCCTCCTGAAGAAGCTGCGAAACTCCGTGAGGTCTGTGGTTGTTGCACTAATAGAAGGCCGTTAGGCGTGCATGCGAGGCTCTGGGCCTCCTGCTGCCGTCCTGTGCCCATAGCATTTCTATGCTGCTGTACTCCTTCCTTCATCATTTACTGGCCTGTTTTCTGCACGTTTAATTTGTGAGGCCTTGACTGTATAGTCAGTCCTACAGAGAGCATACCTAGTTTGTCAAAAGAAAGCCTTGGAGGAACCAAAAGGTGAGGTCATGGCTTCCCTATGAATTACTCCCACAGCTGGAATAATTCATGGGTGGCAAATGAATTGAAAGGTATTTATTAATTGGTAACTATGCACAAGAGTCTTCTAACAGTTGCTGAATACTGATGAGCTAATCCTTAGTTGGAGATTCTTAGAAAAAAATACTTTTTAAAAAACTTTTTAATTTATGGTTTTATTATGATATAAGTAGAATAAAATAAAAAGTTTATCTTTCAGGTCAGAAGTTGACCACTAATCATTCATGTCAAAGACTAATGCTTTCTGGGGGTGGCTAGGTGGCGCAGTGATTAGAGCACCAGCCCTGAGTTCAGATCTGGCCTCAGACACTTAACACACAAACTAGCTGTGTGACCTTGGGCAAGTCACTTAACCCCAGTTGCCCTCAAAAAAAAAAGAAGTGCTTTCTCTGTGTTCCAGGGTTGAGTCAAGACCTAGGTCTCAGGAATCATTCTCTGTCTTTATGTTTTTAATACAGAGCCTGCAGCCAGCTATATCCCAGTCACCTTCCACAGAAGAGACTATCAAAAGTATTTTGGACAATGACCAGAGGGACCTCATTGGTGATTTCTCAAAGGTAATCTCCTTGGGACTCAAAGCCCTTCATTCATGAGTTCAGGCTAGTATTAGAAAATAGAGCCCACTTAAGTTTGTGTGTGCCAAAGAGGAATTCTTGCACTTAGAATAACGCTGATGAATCTTAAAGAACGGGCAGGGTGGCAATTTTCCAGGCTTTGTTGGTGCCTTGGAGAGATTCAAGTGAGAGTGGAAGAAAAGCATTCAGGGCAGAGCTGGGCCTGGAGTCAGGAAGACCTGTTCAAATCCTGCTTCAGACCCTTGCTAGCTGTGTGACCCTGGGTAAGTCACTTAACCTCTGTTTGCCTCAGTTTCCTGAATATGATAATAGTAACTTCTACATTTTAATGGGTTGTTGTGAGGCTCAAGTGATACATAACACTGGGCACAGTATTAGACATTCCTTTTCCATCCAAGTTGAGGTCACTGTTGGTCAGCCTAATTCGTTTTAGCATTCTAGTCATCCCTTATGGTACAACTGCCATTTTGGAAGATTTTAAAGTCCTAACAAGAAGGAACACTACAAGCAGTGCTTTGGGGTGTGATAGCCATGGCTAGATCTGCTCCGCATTAGAAACTGAACGTGACTGTAACAGATTCTGTCTTTCTTGCCTTCTCAGTGGGTGGGGCATGGGCAGGAGGAAGAGAATTTGGACCTGAAAATAAAATACTAATTTTTTTTAAAAGAAAACAAATTGTCAGGGCGGCGAGGTGGCACAGTGAGTAGAGCGCTGGCCCTGGAGTCAGAAGGACCTGAGTTCAGATCCGGCCTCAGACACTTAATGCACACACAAAAACCTAGCCGTGTGACCTTGGGCAAGTTACTTAACCCCAATTGCCTTCCAAAAAGCAAAAAAAAAAATTGTCATGGTTTTACCACCCCTACCCAAAGCAAAAATGTCCTTGTGAAAGGGAAAGTGTGGTATGGTAGGAAAGGCATTAAACTTGGAGCCAGAGGAACCGAGTTCAAATTCTGGCTCTTCAAAGTTAGAGAATTGGTCTAGATGGTGTCTATCCCTGTCTTCACCTGGGGCCCAGAACTTGGTATTTGATGACTATATTTCAATAGTAGTTTGCTTTGTGATCCCCTCTTGTTATTTATTTTATGCATTTGAAAACATTCCATAAGCTTCACCAGACTTTAAAGGTTAAGGACCTCTGATGCAAACTCAATTGTAACAGTGTCTACAGAACCCTGAGCTTAGAGGTAACCTTTGGCCTCTAACCTACACTAAAAGTAATGTGTTGTTGAAATATCTGACCACAGAGTTGAGAGCAAGCTTTATGCCCACACATTAGCATGAAGGTCCTGCTCATGTACTAGTTTGCTGAGATCTGTGGGGAGAGGAGAGCTACCTGTAGAGAAGGAAAAACAAGCCACTTAATTAATCTGCCTTGTAACAGTGGCTGAGCCAGAAGTGGTCATACTCGTTGTGCCTGCAGAAGCAGCAGTGCTAATGTTTTTTATTCCATTTTTGTTTTAGGGTTACCTTTTTCACACAGTTGCTGGGAAGCATGAGGATCTAAAATATATTTCTCCAGAAATAGTAAGTAACTCCCAAGGACCTAATTGCACACAAAGTATTTGAGTCTTTAGCTACTAGAAACAGCTAAAATTAAATCTTTCTGTGCCTTTTCCCAATCTCTTTCCTCAGATGGCATCTGTGTTGAATGGGAAGTTTGCAAATGTAATTAAAGAGTTTGTAATCATTGACTGCAGATATCCATATGAATACGAAGGAGGCCATATCAAGGTATGTCAGAGGGCATCTTGGTATACATTATAAGGAAGGTAGCTGACACCAGTCAGTGATTATTAGTTGATTTCAATAAGATATGAATTTCTACCCTTGAATCCTCTGTTTTCACCCTGCTAGTGCCCCAGTCCTGGATAACCCCCAACCACTTGTTTTTTTCCACTTCTCTTGAGCAGTACAGTAATGCTAGGGGAAGTAAGAAGACCCTACTTCCTGGGTCTACCACATAGAAATTTATACTTTCTGGGGTGGCTAGGTGGCGCAGTGAATAGAGCACCGGCCCTGGAGTCAGAAGGACCTGAGTTCAGATCCGGCCTCAGACACTTAATCCACACAAACAAAAACCTAGCCGTGTAACCTTGAGCAAGTTACTTAACCCCAATTGCTTTAAAAAAAGAAAGAAAGACATTTATACTTTCTGACCTCCACTGAGCTCTTATTTCTGCAGGACAGTCCTTTTTCGGTCATTTCTTTTGACTATCACATGGAGAGATAATTGTTGGTCCAAATCTCTTTCATCCTCTCCCACCCTTCCCATCTCAACAGATTACCCAACTCGCTAAGAGATTTGAAGCCATACTCAAATGTATAGAAAGGCATTTTCTGATTCCCTTTCTCTATATTTAAAATTCTGTTTTTACCCATTCTCCCTTCCTGTCTCAGGGCAGCTAAATGGCACTGTAGATAAAGCACTGGGCCTAGAGTCAGGAAGACTCATCTTTATGAGTTCAGATCCAGCCTCAGTCACTTACTAGTTGTGTGACTGAGAAACATGCTGGCTCTAAACAAAGAACAGCACTCGATGTGAAGCCAGGAAAGTTCTCCTTTTATTTTAGCCAATTATTCCACGTTCCTAGTGAATGAATCTCCCAAATAGAGAACATACTTGCTCAGACAAAGGCAGTGTTTTTTCTGCTGTTCCCAATTCAAATCCAGCCCCTGCCCAGCTCTCTGGACCCAAGTACAAATCCATCCTCAGACAACACTTAGTAGCCATGTGACCTTGGGCAAGTCACTTAATCCCAATTGCCCTGCCTTCCCCCCTCCAAAAAAAAAAAAATACAAATATGCTCTGGTCAACAAGACATTTCCACCCTTGATCTTTAAAAAACAAACAAAAACACACCTTTTTTGGCTCTGCTCATATATACTTAACCCCCTCTAATCAGATTTCTGTCCTCACCATTTTACTGACATTATATTCTCTCTAGTCACTCACAGTAGGATGTAAGATTTAGAGCTGAAAGTATCAGTAATGATCTAGTCCAGAGGTGGGGAACCTTCAGCCTCAAAGCCACATGTGGCCCTCCGATTGAATCCAAACTTCATAGAACAAATCACCTTAAAAAAGAATTTGTTCTGTAAAACTTGGACTCAGTCAAAAGGCCGCACCCAAGGACCTAGAAGGCCAAATGTTTTCCATCCCTAATCTAGTCCAACACTTTGTTTTTTTAGATGAGAGAAAACTGCTTTCTTTACTCAACTAACCACTGCTCCTAAGTGAAAAGATTATAGCAATAGTAACTAGCAGAGATAGAACTTAAAACCAGATTATCTGAATCCAGATCCAGCTCTTTCCACACTGTACCACAGTGCTTCTTAATTGCCAAATCTTATGTTTTTCTCTCCTTGGCATTCCTGAAGAATTCGGTACTGTTGGCCACTCTTTATTCCTATTAACTCTTTTCTCTTAACTTCCATGATATTTGTTTCTTGTTGTGTCTCTTACCTTTCTGATGGATGTTCCTTGTTCTCCTTTGGTGTTTTCTTTTTCTTCTACCCATCCCTTTCTGTCCCTTGTAGTTATCCGGTCCGCTTTTTCTATATAATCTATTCCTTGGAAAACAGCTATTCCCACTTCAATTATTACCTGGATCCCGGTGATTTTATAAGTGTTATCTCTAACACCAGCCTCTCCCTTAATTTCCACATCTCCATTTGCCTTAGATAGATGGATCAACACTTTAAATACTCATACTCAACATGTTTAAAAAACAAATTGATCTCTCTTTCCTCCCCCCACAAAAAAATAAATAAAGCCCACCTCTATGCTAACTTATCTATTCCCATTAGGGACACCACAATCATTCTTAACTTTTCTCCTTTCATCTCTTCCTGCTTTCATTCTCTCCCTTCTCCATTCCATGCTACTTCCATAGTAATCTTATTAATGTATAGTACTAAGCATATTAATTACTCTCCTGCCAAAAAATTTAGTCACTACTTGTTATCTGCCAAATAAAGTCTTTAGCCCAGTGTATAAGACCCGCCACAGCATTCCCCTTTGCACAGTCTCTATTATTGCCAGATCAAGCTACTCACTATGCCCCAGTCTAGTTATTTAGTCTTCTGCCTCTGTACCTTGGCACATACCCTAAGATGGACTCCCTTCTCACCTGCATCTCCACCTGTTAATATCTTTCCTTTTCTTTGCCAGCACAGGAGCCTCTTCCTCAGTCATGCTTTCTTGATTGCCCTTCTCCAGTGTCTTGGGCCACGATTTGATCTTTACTGTTTGCCTTTTCTCTAGAGATTGCAAGTTCCCTGGTGATAAGAGAACTGTGTCGTTTTTATATATATCTCCTAGTACCTAGAAAATTATGCTGCAGGTTGTATGTGCTTAAGAAATGTTCGGTCAAATTTCCTGTTCTTGCTGGCTTATGATTTTTATATCCTTTAGCTCACTGCAACCATTTTGCCCAGTCTTATTAGTAGGTCAGTTGACAGCGTAAGTGGGGCCAGCTATGGCTTGAGAATTGGTGAAAGCTGTTGAGTGGGAAAAGGAGGTATTTGGCTATGCCTGTTAAAGGCTTTTACTTCTAGTCCAACCAGGAAATTGTTATAGGGATCCTTAGTAGCTCCTTCTTTGACCTTATGAGTTTGTTGACTTCTTTCTAGGGTGCAGTAAACTTACACATGGAAGAAGAGGTCGAAGCCTTCTTGCTGAAGAAACCCATCAGGCCCACAGATGACAAACGTGTCATTGTTGTTTTCCATTGTGAATTTTCTTCAGAGCGGGGACCCCGAATGTAAGTAACTAGGCACTAATTTTAGGTGCAAACTGAAGTTTTTGTTTTGTTTTGTTTTGTTTTGTTTTAAGAAGCGACATTTATAAATAATTAAGGCTCTCCAGAATTGGAATAGGCTGCCTAGAGAAGTGGTAAATGGAATTCTTTTTCAGCATTAGATTGTACTGGGACCCCTCTGGGATTATATCACTCTATCTGTAGAAACAGCTTACTCAAAGTTGAATAGAGAATTCCTAGAAAATAACCATTTCCACATTTGAGGCCCTTATTCCTTATTTCTGTTTATATTTATTCATTCGTGTGTGTGTGTGTGTGTGTGTGTGTGTGTGTGTGTGTGTGTGTAATGTTATATATGATATAGTATGTTATATCCTTATTCCCAACACTTTCCACATATCTGGTATACTGGGAGCAGCCAACCCTAATTAATGACTCAGGCAACATTTCTTAGGAATACCAAAAGCCTATAGAAGGCTTCCCAAAATTCTTATCTTATTACTGATGCCTTAAAATGTAGGCAATGCAAGTCAGGTTGTCAAGTGAGAAGGACATTTAGGGTCTTAAGAGTCATTAGGAGGCACAGTAAATATATTTTTAATATTTTAGGGCCCAAGCAACTTAGGGGGAGGGGAACAGGATATGACACGGAACGATCAAGTATGGTTGTTTTTATATACACACACACACCCTGCCACCACTAAATAAATCTCCTTTGGTTTTTCCCTCTTTATCTAGGTGCAGATTTGTGAGAGAGAGGGACCGACTGGATAATGAATATCCCAAGCTCCACTACCCTGAACTATATGTTTTAAAGGGAGGATACAAAGACTTCTTTTTGAAGTGCAAGGTAAGATTGTCCCAGAGCAGCACCTGTCAGCAATACTGTTTTGTTTTTTTTGTTTTGTTTTTTGTTTGTTTGTTTGTTTGTTTTTTGCTTTTTGGAGGGCAGTTGGGGTTAAGTAACTTGCCCAAGGTCACACGGCTAGATTTTTGTTTGTGTGTGTTAAGTGTCTGAGGCTGGATCTGAACTCGGGTCCTTCTGACCCCAGGGCCAGCGCTCTATTCACTGCACCACCTAGCCGCCCCCAGCAATACTGTTAATCCCATCTGTGGGGTGTAAAGAACTCATTACCTTAGGCTCTCAAGGATATTCCTTTCTGAAAGGAAGAGACCCAGCTTATCTCTAACTCTGTACAGACCCAGGTCCCCTCAAATTGGGAGGTTCTGGTACCATAAGAATTAGAAGCAATGTCTGTTCATGTCCTGTATGTCCCAGCCTTGAGCTTTGTGGTAGGATGTCCCCTTAGACATACGGACCCCCAGCTCTACAAAGATTACCTCACTCCCATCTCCTGTTGTGTAGAATGTTGTGTCTAGGTGTTGTGAAAAACAAGAATTCATCCCTGTGCGCATGAAGCTGAGTCCAATACTAGGTATATCCCTTTCTCTCTTACCAGTCATACTGTGAGCCCCCAAGCTACCGTCCCATGCACCATGAAGATTTTAAAGAAGACCTGAAGAAATTTCGCACCAAGAGTCGGACATGGGCAGGGGAGAAAAGCAAAAGAGAAATGTATAGTCGCCTAAAGAAGCTCTGAGGCGGGGGTTCCTCAGACAGCAGCCAGAAAACCACCACCACCCCCTGGTCCAGAGAAGCCTGGGGAAAGGGGCCAACTGGATAGGTCTTCCTGGCTATATCTGCAAGGCCACACACTCCATGTACATGCCAACCATCATCATCTGGGTCTCAATTATGAGAGCCTCTGCTTCCTGCCATTATCCTGTTGACAACTCTCTTGCTATCCCTTTGAACTTTTTAAGATACTTTGATGGGAGAAGCTTTCCTTTGGCAGAGACCAGGAATGCTATGGGAGGGTGGGGGAAAAGATGGTTTGCTGCTACCTTAAGTTACCTCATGGAGCTTACCAGGAACTTGTTATCAACGTTCAGATAAAATTGATGGCACTGAGGTTACCTGAGGTCCCTAGGAGTCAGATTTGTACCTCGAATGGCTTCTTCCCTGAGTGACTTTGGCTGTCTCCCTCCTGTGTAGCTAATCTGTGGCAGTCACGAGGAAATATAGGGTTTGAGGGGCGGGGGTCAAGGGGTGGGAATGAAGGGAATTGTTGCACACAAAGGTGCTACTGACCAAAGACAATCTGAGGAGAAAGGATCTCTGTTGCGTACAACTCCTATGTGTTTATTTATTCAACCTTGTCGATCACTTTATTTTTTTAAATCCTGGATCATTCGGTCAAAATACTGCCTTTCCAAGTGGAGTATTATTATTCTAGGGACTGCCTTGGACCCAGAGTATTTAAATTTTTTTTTTAAGAAAAGAAAAAATACTAGACGTTTACAGATTGGTTTGGTTAGTGATGAGACAGGGAATGAGAAGATGAAGGTAGCTTTCTAAACCCCAGGAGGTCGTAAGTAGGCCTGAAGGTTGCTTCAAACCAAGAGTGAAATGGAGCTCTGTCATCCAGATGGTAAGTGAGGGTCAGACTTGACTGTAGCTTTGTGCTAACTTTTGTGACTACTGTTGGAGACTCCCAAAGATACAAGGCTTTAGTGACTTCAGCACTATGGTGCATAGAACTGGGTTTTTACCATTATTCTTAGAGCAGTGGCGCCTGTTTGATAGATGCCCCCCTGCCCTGCCATTCCTTGACTGCTCCTAGACCTTTCTGGGACAGAGGTTATAGTCAAGAAAGCACTTCAGGCAACCTCAGCTAGGTTGATCCCAGGTCAGTGTTAGGGCATGTAGCATCTGTATTCCAGGGTAAAGGGTGGGAGAAAATAAGCTGTAAGGCAAGGGTACTTTAATTTGGGTGTTCCTCTCTTGTTACCCCTCATGGTAGTATTGAAAAGCTTTTCCTTTTGATCTGTTCCAAGGCTGAAGAGTTTTCTGAGCTTCAGTTTGGTGCTTTTTTAAAAGTTTTGTGTGGTTTGTTTTTTGTTTTTTTTTTTAACAGTCCCATTTTATAGACCATGGGGTATCAAATCAGTGTTAGAGGAACTGCCTGCAGTTTTTTGGGTAGAGGGGACAAAGGCTCTGGGCATTAAGAAAAAGGTTGGGAGTTGTGGAGTTGACCATACAGAACTCTCACAAGGGAACCTGGTGGATCCTGAAGGTAAAACTTTCTGGGTTTATCATGTTTAAATTTGAGGGGAAGGGGGTGGTAAATTTATCTTCAGTCACCCTCTCATCTAGTCCTTTGAGAGGGGGTTGGAGTTAGGGCTAGATCTTAACGTGCCAGAAAAAAAGCTACTCTGGTATTTGCTCTTGTGTGTAGTAGATCTAGCCACCCTACACTACAGGTAGCAGTCCTTATACCATCTCTGGCTCTATTGGGATACAGCCAAGCTTCCTCAAACACAAATATTACCTTTTCCTCCTTCCTTACCTTCCAAAAAGGGGGAAGTAGGAGTGGAAGGTAGCATGAGAATCAGTGTTGTTGGTGACTCGTTGCTGCTATATGTTTTGGGTTTGGGAACTGCATTTAAATGTAAAGCAATCTTATTGGAAAAAATATGATGGGAAGGGGGAGAAGTCCCCCATACACACACTCCTTGACTTGGTCCCCAACCTGGTTTTGTCTGAACTGATATTGCCCAAGTTGCAGGAGTGGGGAGGTTGTAACAAACTTGGGGTTATATTGGCTAAGCCAGCATTGACAGGTTCTTGCAGGCTATGGAAATAAACAACCTATAACCCAAATCTTTCTGCCTCATTTTTGTTGGGTTTGATATGTAATTGACTTTTTACCTCTCTTTGCAGTTCTAGGACTAGTAGCTCCCTAAAGGTGAAATAAGGTTGAAAGTATCCAGAGAAGGGATTTATGGTACAGTTGTCAGATTATTTTTTTTGCATGTAGGTCCTAAAAGTTGAACATATAAAAATTCTTGGATAGAAGAAAAGTCATAGAATTTAGGCAGACATTCTTGCTAGAGAACTTTGGGGAGTCAACTAAATGTAAAAAGATCACTTTGGGGGTGGGGCTAGATGGCACAGTGAATAGAACACCTGCACTGGAATCGGGGACCTGAGTTCAAATGACATTTAGCTGTGTGACCTTGGGCAAGTCACTTAACCCCAATTGCCTTGCCTTTTCCCCTCCAAAAAAAAAAGATCACTTTTTTTAATGGGTTCAAACAAATTCAGAACCTAATAAGAATATTGAAATATTCTCTGAATGATTCTGTTTAGTTTCTGGTCCTATTCCTTTGTCTTTCCAGTATCACTAGGGACAAATAAGAGCTTTTCCTGTTTTACAAATCAAACAATAGTGATTTAAGAAACAGGAAGCAATTGAGTAAATTTAATTTCATTCCAAAGAGGAAGAAATTGGAGATATTCAATAGTGTTCAGTACACAAGACAATATAGGGACTGAATATATCCCAAGTTTTGAAAGAAAGGCTGAAAATGGAAAAACAGGAAAAATGCATAATGTATTATAGTGTGTATATATATGTTTTTAAACATTTGGTTTTAAAACTGAATTCCAAATTCATTCCCTTCCTTCCTTGTCAACCCCACCCTTACTGGGAAGATTAGCAATTCAATATAGGTTGTACATGTGTAGCTAATGCAGAACATTACCCTAATAGATACATTGTAGAAGACTGATTATATTTCCCTCCCCCATATCCCATCTCCCACTTGTTATATTCTCTCTTCTTCGGTCCTGTCCCTTTTCAAAATTGTGTGCTTCCTACTTCCCTCCCACCCAGCCTGCCCCTCCCTTCCATCATCTCCCCTCTCATCCCCTTCCCCCCCCTGCTCTCCTGTAGTGTGAGATACCCTATTTCATGTGTATGTCATTCCCTCCCTAAGCCAAATTCAATGATTATAAGATTGACCCATTCCTTTATGCCTTCCTGTTCTTCCCCTCCATTATACCCGTTTTCCCTTGCTTCTACTATCTGAAATAGTTTGCCCCATTCTCTCTCCCCTTCTCTCATATTCCTCTCTCACCTCTTGATTTCACCTGTTAAGTATCATCCCCTCCTATTAATTTGGTCCTGTGCCTTCTATGTATACCTGTAAACATATACACATTCACATATGTATTCTTATGCCTATGTACCCTCAGATAAAGACATATGCATATATATATATATATATGTTCAATTCAAAAAGACTTTTAAATAAGACTCCTGTCTTCATTTAGAGTTTGTAGAGGGGATTCTGACTTACGAGTAGATCTCCCTTCCAAAAGTAGAAAGGCTGTTTCCATACATGCATTCAGGCTACTAACATTGAATGTGACATTTTATTCCAAAAGAAAACTTTTAAATGAGTTTGGCAGTCAAATTTTATCCTCCAGACATTCTACCTTCCTTAGAGATACAGTCCACATAGCTCAATACCAAGTATGGCATAAGCAAGTATTGTTTTTCTGGGAAATCATTCTATTCATCCAGGTACTATTTTTCTTTTCACTTGGAGACTTGTCTTGGATGAATAACTGGTCTAGAGTTAAGGAAGAAATAATTTGGATTGTAAACAGATTCTTAATGAATTACAAAGTTGGAAAGAGTACTAGGGATTGAGAAGAGTCAAATTTTAATCCTGTCTCTAATACTTAGGAGTGGTGTGACCTTGGAAAGTGCCTTCTCTTTGAACTTTGGATTCTTCACACCTTCAGGTTGTGATGAGCCATTGTCCTTCATTCTGGTAGAGGACTAAAGATTTCAGGAGGGTGATGTTTTGACTTTCAAGTGAATTGGATTTAAGTGAGGCAGAGCTGTGCAAAGTTATCAACTTCACTTTCTCTTCCAGTGCCTAGTGTCGAGACTTAAGTAAAGATGACTGGCAATGACCCAGCAGTTAAACTATAGAAGACTTTACTCAGGTGTAGAAGATTTCATATGAAAGATTAATCAGACTTAAAATGGACTCTGGGATATTTGTTTCAGCTCTGGAAAGGAACATGGGAGTCAAAAATGTATAAGTAAAGAAGGTGGCCCAGTGAATAGAGCACTGGTCCTGGAGTCAGGAGGACCTGAGTTCAAATGTGGCCTCAAATACTTAACACTTATTAGCCATGTGACCTTGGACAAGTCACTTAATCCCAATTGCCCTGCCTTCCCCCCTCCAAAAAAAAAAGAAGGAATTGAACACAGTAACTTTCACTAAACTGGGTTACAACCTAAGGTGGGGAGACAACTCAGCTAAGGAGGCAACTCTTAACTTAGGATCCTCCTCTTAGGTTATTTTTCACCTCCAGGCAAGTGACAGGAATAGGTTTGTCTCTCCCAACAAAATTAGTCAAATTCTTACCATCTCAAAAAAATCCCCTTTGGTCTGTGAGCCACTCCTTTTTGCTTCAGGGTTATTGGTTTCCATTCAGCCATTTTCATCTCCCATAATCCTTTGGGAATCTTATGTAGATGAGTGACTGGAGATGAACTATTTGCCCTAGAGGTGCCAATTCTTTAAATACAGACTCAAGTCTCTGGCTTTTCCCCCCTTTACACTTCAGTATCTCAGTCTTGTAGTCCTTGTACACCTTCAGTTTTTGCTGAAGTCTCACTGAGGCACTCCTCTTACTGAAATAATTTTAGAGAACCATGTCAGAGGCAGATTGTGGAGAGCCTTTCCAAGGTCTCTGCCTGTGGCCTTTTTTTTTTTTCAGAGTCTACCTGGGAATCCTTGCTTCAGCTCTAGATCTAAGCCACCATATTATAGCGTCTGTCTTTGCCTCAGTCTTCTCCAGTACTCTGGTGGTTTTCTGAATCATGCCCATCTGGAATTGACCCCAGTCTCTAGTCTCCCCTGAGCCATACCTTTACTATTCCTGCCCACTATGAAATTCAGGTCTCCCAGGTCTTACTAGATTGTAGATTGTAGACTGGATCTCCAGGGTGGGCCTGGAAGAGTTTAACAGCCTGCCTCCCTCAAGAAACCTCTCTACAGCTACTCTATTATAGATACTCGGCCTAGACTCATTTCTCAATGGTTAGCATAATTCTACCCTGGTCATACTCTTCCCATCCCAGGGCTTCTGAACCCTAGGCTGTTATTGTACAACCCTCATTCCCCACTTCCTTATTCCCAACCCCACTGAACTCTACCCCGAAAATGTACCACTCCAGATCTACCCACCCCTAACCCTGTATTCGCTGGGATGCCGACTCCATGCTTGACAATTTTGTGGGGGCTTTTTCTTAAAGCTTCTTCTCTTAAACTCTCCCATCTCATTGAGAGCTGGCTCCCTCTCAGTGGTGCTGTACCCCTATCTACTTTCTGGTATTATATACTCACATCCTTACCTGACTGGTTATAGTGGTAGAATTAGAATACTCATTGGTCCCCATTGCCTCTTCCAGAATCTTCCTCTACCATCACACAGCCACATTTCCTTTGATGCCATGGAATCCAGATTTTTTACCCAGTCAAGATACTGGTGTTTATTATTTACTGATGGCCCATGAGACTCTCCTTCCTTCTTCAATTAGTTCAGTCCCTCTTGACTCGTCTTTCTCTCCCTTTTACTAGGAGAATTCAAAATACATATTGATACTCCCTCAAACAGCTTTACTTCCAAATTTTTTAATCTATTTAATTTCTAAGACCTACTCCTTCATCCTACTTCACAGAGATGGCCATGCCCTTAATCTTGCCATTACCTATAAGTATTCCATGTTCATGAATGCTGAAATTGCTTTGTCAGATTATAATCTTTTATCGCTCCATCTCTCCTGCCATATGATTCCTAACCCTATTCATTCTCATATCCCTCTACTCCTAAGTTCTTTCCCAGGCCATCACCTCTGCACTGGCCTCACTCTCCTCCCTTCCCTTTCTCAATTCCTTGGTGAACAAATTCAGCTCTAGAAGATTGCTTCCACCCTCAAGTGTCTTGTCCACTTACCCTATCTCAGATTGTGTCTTGTCAAGTCTCAGCCTTTGATTTCTCCTACCATCTGTTGCCTTTACCCCTATCTGTATACTGCTGGACAAAATCGAGAAACCATACTGATAGGGCTGCTTTCTTGCTGCCTACAAACATGCCCACGTCTTCTCCATCCTTAAACCCTTACTTCATCCTACCCTTCCCAATAGCTATCATCACATCTCTGCTCCCTTTCATAGCCAAACTCACAGAGGCCATCTACAATTGGTTTCTCCACTTCCTCTTCCTCTACAGAGTGACTTCCTACCTCACCATTCAACTGAAACTGGCATCTCTGAAGTTATGAATGGTCTCTTAGTTGCCAAATTTAGTGATCTCTTTGATTCTCATTCTTGGCCTCTCTGTAACCTTTGATAACGTCTTCCCCTGGATAATCTATCCTCTCTAGGTTGTCATGACTTCACTTTTTCTTGGTTCTCCTCATCCCTGCTCCTTCTCAGTCTTCTGCTGGCTGTTCCTTGAGCTCATACCCACTAGCTATGGGTGTCTACTAAGTTTCTGCCCTCAGCCCTCTTCTATACTTTCTCTATATTATATTGTTTAGTGATCTCAATTTCCATAAGGTCCAATTATGATTTCTTTGCACAGGATTCTTAGATCTATTTATCCAGCCCTAACTTCCTTCCCAACCTCCAATTTCACATCACTTCCTACTGGACATCTCAAACTGGATGTCCAGCAGACATCTCAGACTCAACATGTCCAAATCTAAACTCATTGTCTTTCCTCTCTGGACCATCATCTGCTAAATGAGGGGGTTGGACTTGATTCCTTTGAGAGTCCCTTCTAACTCTCAATCTGTGATCCTCAAATCCAGCAACTGAATTCAGGGATTGGGACAGAGAGTGATTGGGGAGAAGGGATACAGTACTTCTTCCTAGGTCCTTTGTTGATCTCTTGCTTTTTTGGGGAACAGTGTGATTCATTATCCTTACTGAGCCTTCCAGATATCTGTGGATACCTCATAGGTTAACCCCATGGGTTTAACAGGGAGGAAAGTAATAGCATCATAGGATTTAGAGTTGGAAGGAACCTTATGGTTTATCTAGTCTAGAGGTTCTTAGCCTAGGGCCATGAACCTTTAGTATTCTGATAACTGTGTGTCAATATAATTGGTTTCCTCTGTAATCCTCTGTATTTTATTTATGTGTTTAAAAACGTGATTCCAGGGGCAGCAAGGTGGCTCAGTGAATAGAGCACTGGCCCTGGAGTCAGGAGGTCCTGAGTTCAAATATGGCCTCAGCCACTTAACACTTACTAGCCATGTGACCTTGGGCAAGTCACTTAACCCCAATTGCCCTGCCTTTCCCCCTCCAAAAAGCAAAAAACAAAAATATGATTCCAAGAAGGGGTCCATAGGATCCACCAGACTGACAAGGGTTCCTTGATAAGCAAAAAGGTTAAGCCCCTAATCTAATCTAACCTGGTTATTTTATGGATGAGGAATATGAAACCTACCTAGTTCTCTGACTTCATAGCTTTGTGCTCTGTTTGGGAAAGAGCTACTTTCAAGGACAAGACTGTAAGAAAGGCAGGCCCTGTTCCAACCCAGGCTGTTCTCTTGCTGTGACTTTATTTCTAATTGAGTGGGGGTAGTGGAAGGAAGGAAGGAAGGGAGTCCACACAAGGTACAGTCTCAACTCTAACCTGTCTTCTACTGGCTAAAGGTCTTGGGATTATTGGTGAGTGGTCATGGTTGAGGAGCAGAGAGACCACAAGGACGAAATTTTTCCAAAGAAAGAAACATTCTTTGTGGGTATGGAGAGCTGAGTGTCTCAGATGACCTTGGGCCAAGGCTCCACAATTAGAAACATCCATGTGACCCTGAATTCCATGTTTTCTCAAAATGGAGCAATGTTGCTTAATCTGAACTCTTCTACTAACTCACTGTTTAACCTTGACCAAAGCACCAATCTTCTCTGGGCCTGCCTTCCCTGGCTACAAAATTAAGGTGTTGGTCTGGATCGTTGACAAAGTACTTTCCAGCTTAATGTTCAAAGTTCAGCTACTCTGTCAGCATTCTGTACTTGACTCCTCTGGGCCTGGCATAGGTGACAAGAAGCTGGGGTTCAGTGGGAAGAGTCATGATTAGCACCTAAGTCCTATGATCCTATGAGTAAAAGCCAAGTAATAAACTACATCTGTTCTCCAAAAGTAGCCTAGCTAAGTGAGATGTCTCATTACTAGAGAGTTAGACTCCAGAGGATGAATGTTTTCTTTGTGATAACAATTAATAATTGTATCACCCACCAATCAACATCAGGAGACCTCCATCTGTCACATACTAGTTGTGTAAGCTTGGGCAAGTTACTTCATCCCTTCTCTGCAAAATGGGAGTAATACTTGTACTCCTTACCTCACAAGGTTGTTGTGGGGAAAGCACTTTGTAAATCTTGAAGGGCCACAGAGATCAGAACTATTGTTTGTCTACTGGACTCTGAGCTTCCTTCTTCCATCAGTGATGGAGGACCAAGACTTCACCCTGGTTTGAAGAGTGTGACCTTGAAGCTCTTCCAGATTTGAGTAGTGTTGCTCTATCCAGCCATGGGACCATTCAATGCCCCTGGTAACTTTCTGTGAATTTTTGGTCAAAGAGAACAGAGAATCAGAGGCTTTTAAAACCACCTCTAAATTCCTACTCTGGTATAAGCCTACTTCATCTTGGCATGGCAGTTACCCAGGGTTCTCCAAGGCTTTGTCAGTAGAACATACATTCTGACCGGTTCTGCCATGCTGGAAAATCTTCATGTATGGGCCCCTGGGTAGTGCAGTCAAAAAATGCATATTCAGATTGCAGTTGTGCCATTTTCTAACCTCATGACCACTGAGTGACCGAGTCGGTGCTCCTCCTCAACCTCAGCATCCTTCTCAGTTAGACTACTTTAAGGTCCTTTCTGGGTGCAGCTAATGGAGAGGCTTCTGGTCCTGGAGTCAGGAAGATTCATTTTCCTGAGTTCAAATCTGGCCTCAGATACTCCCTAGCTATGTGGAACCCTGGGCAAGCCCCTTAACCCTCAGTTTCTTCATCTGTAAAATGAGCTGGAGAAGGAAATGGTAAATTATTCCAGGATCTTTGCCAAAAAAAACCCCATATGAGGTCACAAAGAGTCAGACTCAACTAAAAAATAACTGAACAGTGGCAAGGTCTTTTCTAGCTTTAAATCCTGTTTGAGTAAAAGCCAAGTGATGGACTTTATGTCTATTCTGCAAAAAAGACCCTAATTAAATGTGAGGAGGCTCATTATCAGCAGGTTGGACACTAGGGAATTATAATTATTTTATTATAATCACTGCAAAAGCAATTCATAATTGTTATCACCTCCAGTACAAATCTACTCTCTGAATATATTTGATCCAAACTGGCTGCTTTTCCCATCTTTCTTCTCTTTACAGAAATTTCCAAATCCTCTATAAATACTTCTGGAGTCATAATGTCCAAGAGTGATGGTTCTGCTGTCCCAGATGGAGGAAACGGTATTTGTAAAATACTTTTTGCCAGTCTTTTCTATTTTTCTTTGGTTTGTAGTCTTCCTTTCATTTTTATCCTCAAATGGCTTTAGGAAGATCTTGCTTAGCCAGACATCTTGTTAAACTTCTTTTAAACCAGTTTTGCCCTCTCTCTGCTTTATGAGACAATACATTGCTCATAATTGTTCAATATCCTTCATACTCATCCCTTTTACAGATGACTTTATATTCTAGCCTGGTTTTACTTTTGGCAACAATCTCTCTTAATTTAGCAAAAAAGTCAGACGCTTGCTAAGGCCCCTCTTGGCCTCTTTTATTCTCTTTGTTGTGGCAATAATTTCTATTGGTTAAACTTCTGAATGAAATTAGTAGTCAGTGGAGATGTTATTTCTGTTGTCCATTTCCCATTTTTTATGTTCAAATGCTTGTTTAAATAATTTAGAATTAAATTTTATTTTATATTATATATTCTTTTAAATTTTATTTTATGTTAAACTTTTTCTCACTATTATTCTTTCTAATTTTTTTTAATGCAATTCTGATCTTAGCTCTGATGAGTCAATAGTATGACTATACGTAGACGACTGACTCAGGTCTATTAAAATATAATCTATTTGATTCCTTGTGGTGTTATTTAATGCTCACCATGCCCAACCCCTACCAGTTCTTCTTTTTTTTCCAAAGAAGTTTGACCTGTCTTTCCACATGGAAAAGACCAAATGGATGAAGAATGTCTGTTGCCCATATTTCAACACATTTGTATGGACACCCTTGTCCAACAGTATATATCTGAGAGGGAATAGTACAAATAGACACTGAGATGGTGGACCCAGGGTTGGACAGGATTAAGAGTGTGGGCTGGATTGCTTTCTGACCCCAAGCTTGTAATGAAACATTTTACTGGTGTTGCCATATGATGATGACACATTCTGTGTCTTGCAGCTACCTATGAAGAACAAATGATAAATAAGATAAAATTAGATAATATTTGTAAAGCACTTAGCACAGTGCCTAGCACACGAATGCTTGTTTTCTTCATTACTTCAGATTGATGAAATCACAGATCCATTTGAATATTTGAGTGTATTGATTCATGAAACCAACTACTAAGGGGTGGAAAGAATTATGTTATAGAAAGACCCAAGCTAATTAAATTCTTGAAGCAATTCCTTTTTATATTCTACCTCCTCATGCCATGGAGATGACCATGGGAATGATCTCTTCAAGTTCTAACACCTATGGTACTAGAGCTCTGTAATTTTGCAGTCATGCCTCAAGTCACACACCTGGTACATTCCCAGCTGTTCATCTTTGCTCCAGGCTGCCCAAGGGGATGTCATTAGACTATGAGGTATAGGAAGGAGAAAGGAAGGCTGAGAAGAGATGGAGAGGCAGGCAGGTCCATGCAGGTTTATTTGAGAAGGCAGCCAGCAATTGTGAATTGTCCCTTGGGTTCCACATCAAAGCCACCAGATGGCAATGTTTTTCCAGTACAGCTTTAGGTGTGCCAGCAAAGGCTGATTGCTATTGTTTCTCAGTGTTCTTTGTCTTTATGTCTGATTTTTGTCTCTCCATCTGGTTTTCTCTCTCCGTTATCATTCTTTTTTAGTCCCTTGGAACAACAGGAAAGGACCATAGTTTGAGGCACTTTCAACAAGCCAGGAACAGACAAGGGGTCACCTCAATAAGGCTAAAACCTTCCTTCCTCTTTCCTTCTTTCCCTACCTAATCTCTCATCATGCAAAACCTTTTGTCTTTAAGTGATTCAGTCTCTGGATATACCCCACCCACTCACTCTGTCAGCTTTCCCCTGGTCCCAAAGGCAAACAGATACAGTGACTTTAGCTGGCAGCCAACCTCACATTCTGTGTTCATTCCTTTGCAATAAAAGAGGAATGGACATTCCCTCATATTTTCTCCAGGATCATTCCAAGTATAAAGGACTGAGATTCGATTTAGTTTTCTTTTTTGTTTTTTATTATTGTAGTTATTGTGCAGAGAGTATTTTTCTGGTTCTTTTGACATTATGGTGGTTGTTCAATTTGTGTCTGACTCTTTGAGACCCCATGGACCAAAGCATACTAATACCATCCATGAGGTTTTCTTGGCAAAGGTACTAGAGTAATTTGCCATTTCCTTCTCCACTGGATTAAGGCAAACAAGTTAAGTGACTTGCCCAGGGTCACACAGGAAAGGTCTGAAGCTGAATTTGAACTCAGTTCTTCCTAACTCCAGGCCCAGTGCTCTATCCACTGCACCACCTACCTCAGGAGTAGGGAACCTGTGGCCTCAAGGCCACACTTGGCCCTCTCGGTCCTCAAGTGCAGCCCTTTGGCTGAATCCATCTTTGCCAATATGTTGGATGTGATAACAATGAGGCTCCCACACCTACATATTTTAAACCAACTAAGGTTATAAACTGGAGAGATAAAGAACAGAAGAGAGAGTGTTGAAACCTGCATTCACCCCTCGACTCACACAAATCCAACCTTATATCAAGAATGAAAGAGAGGAAATCAGAAAGGGATGTCATGCTCTATCTGTACCGTGAATTCCTCCAGCCCTAGCCTTTTTTGTCTGCCACAATGGAGCCCCTTGAGCCTTTGCCAAGTAGGAAATGCCAAACTCTATTATGTTCAAATGATTATACAATCTGACCAGGTCAAATTTATGTTAGGAATGCATATATGACAAGGGAAGAATGGATCTGTTACTTTATATGACAAATAGCATTTATGTAAAACCAAGATTTAATATTATTTGCAATGGGAATATGCTAGAAACCTTTTTCAGTAAAATCAAAATTAAAGTAAAGAAGGTCATTGCCTCTGCTATTATGTGATATGGTCCTTGAAATGTTAACTATAGCAATAGGATGAGAAAAAAATAAATTGAAGGAGAAAGCACAGGCAAAAAGGAGGCTATTATATCTCTTTTGGCAGAATAAATGATTGTTTACTTAGCCAATCCTAAGGATTTAATGAAAAAAACAAATCATAATAGTTAATAACCAGCAAAGTACCATCATATAAAATAAATTATAAAATTCATTATTCTTTGTGTATATTATTAACAAAACCCAGCAGGAGGAGCTAGAAAGAAAAATTTCATTAAACCTAACTACAAAACCCATTAAACTACAGAATCAGTCAAAAGATCATAGATTTAGAGCTGGAAAGAAACTTAGAGGTCATCTAGTTCAACCCCTTTCATTTTATAAATGAAGGAACTAAGGCCCTAAAAGGTTAAATGATTTGATCAAGGTCTTATAGCTGCTCAGTGACTGAGTCAGAATTTGAATTCAGATCATCTAATTCTCATTTGCTTTCCACTGTATCTTGCTAACACACTCAATACTTACATGAATATAACCACAAACATAAATACACACACACACACACACACACACATACACATACATACATATAGACAAGTAATTAGAGAAATAGTCAATGTTAATGTTTGGCCTATGACAATATGATAAAAAAAAATTATAGTACTTCAATTAATTCACAAGTTTAGTGTCATAACAATCAGACTACCAAGGAATTACTTTATAGAATTAGACAAAATAATAACAAAAATTCATTTGGAGAAACAAAAGGTAAAAATCTCCAGGGAAATAATAATAATAAAGGACTAGAGGGAGTTTAGCTTCATGAAATGCCACACTATGGCATAAAACAGTAGTCCTCAAAACTATTGATTACTAGTTAACCAACCTATCAGCAAGCATTTATCAATTGCTTACTGTGTGTCAGGTGCTTTTCTAATACCTAGGATGAAAAAAAAATAACTACCTGCTTTCAAGGAATTTACATTATAGTGGGGGTAGCCAACAAGTACCTTAATGGGCATCTATGGGGTAATAAGGGCAGGTAGGTGGCACAGTGGATAGAGCACTGGACCTGGAGTCAGGAAGACTCATCTTTCTGACTTCAAATCTGGCCTCAGACATTTACTAGCTGGGTGACCCTAGGCAAGTCACTTAAACCTGTTTGCCTAATTTCCTCATCTGTAAAATGAACTGGAGAAGGAAACAGCAAACCACTCCAATATCTCTACCAAGAAAACACTAGAAGGTATCATGAAGAGTCAGACCTAACTAAAATGACTGAACCATAGAGTAATAGAAGTTGACCTTGAGTCTTTATTTCCCACCCAGCTGCCTTCCTTTCAACTCCCATCATGCACCAGCAACTTCATTGTCCTACAAGATCTCTTCAGCCCTGGAATTCACACCTTGTTTGTGCCCCTGCTCCCACCCCTCCATCTGATTGGAAAGAGCAGAGATAGAGTGCTCCTCCCAGAACCTTCATGCAGGAAGGGCTCCTAGACTCCTAGGGCAGCTTTCTCTTCACTTCTCACTGGGCAACACTCCTCTGAGAACTCTAGACAGGGAGGCTATTGAAGTAATTTAAATGAGAGACTAAATAAAGACTTAGACCAGGGCGGTGGACATCAGAGGACCCTGAGTCCAACCTCCTCATTTCACAGATGAGAAAGCTGAGTCCGGGGGAAAGTTAAGTGATTTGCCTGGGATCATAGAGTTAATAAGCAGCAGAGACAGAATTTAAATTCAGATTTTCCTGACTCCATGTCCATCATTCTACACCCTTCTCCAATAGATGATAAGGGTCTGAATTTAGGGGGCTGTTGTGTGAGTCAGGAGAGAAGGGCATGAAATATGAAAGCTGTTCTAGGGAAAGAAATGACAAAATTGCAAGTGATTAGACGCACAGAGTGAAGAGCAAAGATAACAATAAGACTGTGAGCCTGGATGACTGGAAAGATGATGGTATCCTTGACAGTGACAGGGAAATCAGGAAGAATGGTGAGTTTGGAGGAAAAGATGAGCCAGTTTTGAACATGTCAAGTTAGAGATACCTGTGGGGCATCTGGTTCAAAATGCCTAGAGGGTGGTTGGCCATGGGGGACTGGGGCCCAGAAGAGAGACTATGGCTAGCTATATATGGCAAGAGAGGCCTTAGATATAGTAATGGCCCATGTTTTGCAAGGTCCATGTTGGATGAGGGGCTGTCTTTGTGTGGCTCAAATAGAAGCAGAATAGACATCCCATCTCTAGCCTCTTCTTCCTCTACTCTTCTCCAAGAGACTTTTTTTTTTTCTATCAGGAGCATTGGCATGAGCAGGAAGTTGGAACCAAAGGTTACTCTCCTCTCCTCAGAGGTACCAGCTAGGATTACATCTATCTGCTACTTTCAATAGTGTTAGATTACTTCAGGGGATGTAGTCAGGTTCAATCTAACTTCTGTTAGATTGTGTCATTGTTGGGGACAAGGGGGAACCTAAGCTCTATATTCAAGGTATGGCCCCTTTTCTAAATACCAGTTCCACAATGAACACATATAGTGAATAGCAAAGAAACCATTTATCTGAATCATAGCAAAACAGAAATTAGAGAAGGAACACATAGGAGAATATAGATCAGATAATACAGAGTGAAGGACCTTTCTAGTTCCTCTTTGGAAACAAGGTAACATAATTCAACCAAGAGAAAGTCTCAGATCTCACCCAATGGGAAGTTCCCTGAAGCATCTAGAGTAGCAAACTGGAAACGGGGACATGATGGAAACTGCTAGCTCCTCTCATATCTTCCCAAAGGCCTTTCCTTCAGCAACCTGAAATGGGGTTGGCCTCTTCCATCTTTCTTCTTGAAGTTAGAAGCCAGAAGTGTCAAAAGTGATCTGAAGGTTGATGGGTCCTCCAGAAGGCTGGAGCTCTCCTGCTCTCACCAGTTCCCCCCGCTTCTTGCACAGGGCAGGGCACTCAGCCTCACCAATAACAAGAGAATCTTATACCAATGGACTTTGGGATAGGGGTTACATATAGATCTGGAAATCATCTACCTAGAGATGATAATTGAGGGGAGCTGAGGAGATTACCAAATGAAAAATTATACAGAGAAAAGGGAAAATGGTCCAACAGAGCTTTAGGGGACAGCCACAGTTAGTGGGCATGACATGGTTAAATATCCAGTGAAGGAGACTGAAAAAGGAGTGGTCAGATGGATAAGAGGAAAACAATGGCAAAAAAAAAAAAAACAACAATCAAAAACCATAAAACAAAACAACCCAGAGAGAAGAGAGCATCCGGGGAAAAAATGGCCAATAGTGCCAAATGTTACAGAAGTGTTAAGAAGAATTAGGAATGAGAAGAAGCCATTAGATTTGACAATTAAGAGAGCATTGATAACTTTGGAGAAAGCAATTTTAGTTGAATGATGAAGTCAGAGAGGAGAGGAAGCAGGGGCACTTAATGTAAATTACTTTTTTTTTTTTTTTTTTTTTGCTTTTTGGAGGGGGGAAGGTAGGGCAATTGGGGTTAAGTGACTTGCCCAAGTTCACACGGCTAGTAAGTGTTCAGTGTCTGAGGCCAGATTTGAACTCAGATTCTTCTGACTCCTGGGCCAGTGCTCTATTCACTGTGCCACCTAGATGCTCCAAGAAGGACATATATTGCAGTCAGTGGGGAGTAATTCAGGGGTGGTGAAGGATGAGCACTGCATGAAGTCCAAACACCTCTGCCTGGTTTTCAAAGTTCTTCCACAGACAAACCCCACCCTGCTTACCTAACCTTTTTCCTTACTACATTAATTCTATACCCAATGTGGCTGTTTGTTGTGTCATTCTGCAAGTACACCACCCTTATTCATCAGTTGTTCTTAAACTTGGATATTTCAAGGAATATTCCCCCCCACTGGTGCAGATACCAGAACTTCTACGACTTTACAGATGGTAACTGAAAGTTTATGTGAGCCAAAAATTGGTGACCCTTGGCCTAGCTACACAGGAGCATCTCTCAGCTTAGCTAGGTTGGTTCTTAGAACACATTGCATCTTGAGGCTTCTGTACATGAGGTCTTTCTGGCTTGGTGGGAGGACCTTTCTACCAGTTTGGAGTTTGTGGTCCACTTGCAGAGCATTTTGGAAATCAGGGTTGCCTCCATACTATCATGAGGCACTGAATTTAATAAATTTTGTTAAGTCTCTAATTCTTTCTCTGATACTCTCTACCCATGTAACTTTCAACTAAGGCTGACTACCTTATCTAGTACAGGGGTGGGAAATCTGTGGCCTCCAGGCCACATGTGGCCTTTTGGGTCCTTAGGTGCAGCCTTTTGACTAAGTCCAAGTTTTATAAAACAAATCCTTCTATTAAAGGGATTTTTGTGAAGTTTGGATTCAGTCATATAGTGGTATCAGTCAAGTCTTACATAATTATGACTGTGATTCCTTTTTTATTTTAGGGTATCTTTCACAAGGTAATTATTGAATTTTTCTATTTGTTTTCTTCCTATTTTCCCTTTACCCTTTGGTTCTACTGGTTCTAGGATGTTTTTATTTATAATTTCTTGAAATATGGAATCCAGGTCTTTTGTTGTTGTTATAGTTTTCAGGTAGTCTGATAATCCTTGGCCTGTTTTCTAGGTCAGTTATTTTTTATTTTTTTGCCTTTTGGAGGGCAATTGGGGTTAAGTAACTTGCCCAAGGTCACATAGCTGGGTTTTTTATTTGTGTGTACATTAAGTGTCTGAGGCCAGATCTGAACCCAGGTCCTTCTGACTCCAGGGCAGACGCTCTACTCACTGCGCCACCTAGCCGCCCCTGGTCAGTTATTTTTTATAAGAGATACCTTATATTTTCTTCTATTTATTCAGTCTCTTGATTTTCTTTTAATAATTCTTGTTTCTGAAAGTCATTCATTTTTCTTTGGTACATTCTAATTTTCAGGAGTCTGTTACTTGAGTAAGATTTTGTACCTTATATGCTAAACTCCTTATTCTCCTCCCAGTTTTTTCACTAATAGCTCTAATTTCAATTTTAGTTGAATCTTTTTTCACTCGTTTCCTCTCCTAAGAATTCTAATAAATCTTGTTGCCAAATGTTCATAGTAGCTGTGGAGTTTGTTTCTTTTTCTAGGCTTGGGTCCTGGTGATACCTGGATCTATAAAATTTCTTTATCACTCTTCTGTGTTCATTTTTCTCTTCCTGGATTGGGACCTTTTTGTTAGGGTCAGGTTCTGACTACTTATGTACTCTTGAATAGGATGGTAGTCCTCCCTGATATGTATTGTCTGGGTTTCAGCTATTAGTAGGTCCTCCCTTCCTCTGGGGTTTGTTTGCTATGTACAGAGTGCTGACATATCCCAGCCTCATCTGCGTCTTCTAAGTACAGAGCTCTGAGCTCTTCAAGTCCATCAGGAAATTCATGTCAGTTCGTGTATGTTTCCATAGTCCCCTAGGACATGTGGACTGATCACAGCCCTCTCAATGAGAACTTTGCTGGCTCCATTTCCCAGCCAGATCCAGACTTCCATGAGGCAATCCAGGGTGTACTTGACCACCCTTGAGCTTCCTAACTGGAGGACTCCAAGGCAATGAGGGCTGGGAGGCCTCCAAATCTTGTTCTTGCCTCGGTAAGATCCCCTGATTGGTCACTCTCCTTCACGCCTGCAGGCTTCTGATTTGGCTCTTTGCCAACCTATGCCAAAGCAAGGTACTTATTTTTTCTCTTTATTTCTTAATCATTTTTTTTTTTTTTTGCTTTTTGGAGGGCAGTTGGGGTTAAGTAACTTGCCCAAGGTCACACAGCTAGGTTTTTTTGTTTGTGTGTGTTAAGTGTCTGAGGCCGGATCTGAACTCAGGTCCTTCTGACTCCAGGGCCGGCGCTCTACTCACTGCGCCACCTAGCCGCCCCATTTATTAATCATTTTTGAGTCTTGGGCTCTTTTATTTTAATCTTTTCTGAAATGTACATTTGGAAATTAGGTTGTTCTTCTCTATTTACTCTGCCATATTGACTGAAAGTCTCCAGAAATTAAACCCAAGTCCTACAATTCCACATCCAACGAATTTACCATACTGTCTACATTAAAATAGGCTGAGATGAAAGATACTGGACATATCTGGGGAACTCAGAGTATGTGTGTGGGACCAAATCTTGGAGGGTATTGTATGGCAAGCTAAGGAACTTAGACTGTATTCTGTGGGCAAAACTACTAAGCATTTTGAGTACTAGTGATGATGATAGTAATAGTTCAGATCTGGCCTCAGACCCTTACAAGCTGTGTGGCCCAGGCAAGTCATTTAATCCTGTTTGCCCTTGTTCCTTCTCTGTAAAATGAGCTGGAAAAGGAAATGGCAAACCCCTCCAGTATCTTTGCCAAGAAAACCCCAAATGCAATCACATGGTAGTAGAAGTAATCATAGTCATAGCAATAATAGTTAGTAGCAATACTAGTAGTCATAGTAATAGCAGCAGTAAGTAGTAGCAGTCATAGCAGTAGCAATAGTAATAGTCATCCTAATAGTAGTAACAGTAGTAGTAGTAGTCTCATTTGATCCTTACAACAACCCTGTGAGGTAGGTGCTATTATCTCTAGTTTACATTTGAAGAAACTGAGGCAGTCAGAGGTAAGTCAGACTTGCCCAAGGTTACGCAGCAGTGTAAAGACCGGACCAGAGTACTGGCTCAGAAAGATTATTCTGACAGTGCTGTGTTAGGCATTTTGTAAGAGGGGGAGCCTAGGAGTAAAGATACTAAGAAAGGAGCTTTTGTAATAGTATAGTGAAGTGATACTTAAAGGATCTGTGATTCTTTGATGTGGAAATTCCTTCTAGTGAGGCAATAATCCCTCTACCTTTCATAGGCTGCTATTTGCCAACCTTCTGGTAATGAAGCCTTCTGAATTTATCTAGGCTGGCCTCTCCTTGAAACTTTTCAACTTACTTAAGAATTTACAGAATTGACACTTGGCTGGTTCCATCTTCAGTTTTCCTCTTTCCCCAGAACCCTAACTAGGGCAGGGCAGGTAGGGCTTAGCTCCAGCTGCTGACATCTAAGGCGGTGACATTTTTCCTTCCCAGATACTTAGTTCCTTCCTGTAGTTTCAGAATTTCTGTCTTCACACTTCACTCTCCTCTACAGTCCAGGGATCCCCAAAAAGTTTAGGAGAAGGCAGCCCTGGGAGAACATGAGGGAAGAGGTCAGAGAAGAGTGGGAAGGGGTCAATCTACTCTCTCCACATCCATTCCTATGTTTGGACAGTATCTCCAAGTCTGCCTGTCTTCAATTCTTCAATGGGGGCACAGGCTGGACTCTCTGGAGAATAGTTCCCTTTGCTCCTTCTCAAATGAATTTGCCCCAGGTGCTCAGATTCTTTTCATTTTAGCTCTACCTTAACCCAACAGTGAAACGGTGAAAAACTCACGTTATTGTAGAGTGAGAAGACAAAAGACTTGGAAACATTTTCACCCCCTTGCTTCCCCAACATTTCCCAGCCTTTTTCATTCTTCCCAGGCTAAGGGTAATAATGTTGCAGCTGATAGCCCTAAGCACTAGAAAGTTGGAGGAAAAGCCCACTATGTTTATGCTGAAGCAGGACAAACCCCAGAGCATTTACCCACTCAAGCATGTCCTTGTTTTAACCTCAATATTAATCTACATTTTTTGGAACTTCTACATGTGTGCTTATGAATCTTCTTTAAAACTGCTTGTTCAGTTATTCCGTGGATATACACTGCCTAGACTTTTGGAGGTTAGAAATGAGGGCAGGAACGATGACTTCTGTTTCTTCTGACCCTACCACTCCCTACCACCTAGTACTGCCGCACCTAATATGTGCCTTCTACCCAGCAGATGATCACAAAACATTGACTGGCAAGCCTGTCTCCTCCTGCCCTGTTAGTGGTATTTTTCCCAAGTCTGAACAGCTGGGCTAGAGGGATGGTTTGAGGATTTGTGCCAATCTGACATTCCAAGGCACCTGATATACCTAATAGCATCTGGTTGGTTTGTTTGGGTTTTTTTGTGGGGGGAAGGGAAGATATGCTCTTCCTCTTTTCATTTTCTTAGTGTGAGAAACTGAGGCAAGACGAGAGGTAATATTCTATGGAAATGTAGTATATTATAAAGAATAGTGGGTTTTTAGTTTGAATACCTGAGTTTGAACCTCAGCTCAGCCACTTATTAATTTAGGCAAGTCATAAAAACTCTGTGGGCTTTGCTTTCCTTATCTTTAAAACAAGGGGGTTGGATCTGTTAACCATTCCAGCTTTAAATACCGTGATCCTCAAATCATCTGGGTGCCACACAGACCATAAAGACACATTTTCTTTCTCCGTGCTGACCTAGGGACTGGGTGTTCCCAGCTATATCCAAACTCAGATGGGTCTGTTGTCTCATCATTGTGATCACTCCCTCCAATGATTCAGGTTTTAATCTACTCATCCTGTGTGACTCTTGGCCATGTGCTCCCCTAAATCCTTCCCAGAGGGTACACCCAACAAGCTAGGGACCTTTTCCTACATGTCCTGACATTGTGCCAGCAGAGTGCTATTCACCCTGGACCTCACAGTGTGACCAGTCCCTCTTTTTTCCTCCATTCTCACAGCTCTCTGACAGCATCCTTAGGACACTGCTGGGAAATCATATGTTATGTATTGGGGGTGGCTAGGTGGCGCAGTGAATAGAACACCAGCCCTGGAGTCAGGAGGACTTGAGTTCAAATCCAACCTCAGACATTAAGACAAAAAACTAGCCGTGTGACTTTGGACAAGTCACTTAACCCCAATTGCCCTCCCAAAAAAAAAGAGGCAAAAAAACCCCAAACATATGTAATGTATCGTAAGCTGATTGTGCACCTTTCTATTGTTCCCTGGTTGAATATTAAATCCTATGAGTCTAGGATTTCCACATTTCAGTGCATCAAATAGAGCTAGGTGGCACAGCGGATAGAGTGCTGGACTTGGAATCCAGGAAGACATGAGTTCAAATCCTGCTTTCAAACATGTGTTAGTGGTCTGAGTTTCCTCATCCATAAAATGAGAGGTTGGAATCAGTTAAGGGAATCGATGAACAAATTATTGTATATGAATGCAATGGAATATTATTATGCCCTAAGAAATGATGAAAGAGGGGCGGGCTAGGTGGCGCAGTGAATAGAGCGCCGGCCCTGGAGTCAGAAGGACCTGAGTTGGGAGCCGGCCTCCAACACTTAATCCACACAAAAACCTAGCCGTGTAACCTTGGGCAAGTTACTTAACCCCAATTGCCCTAAAAGGGGCGGCTAGGTGGTGCAGTGAGTAAGAGTGCCAGCCTCGGAGTTGGGATGACCCGAGATCAAACCCGGCCTCAGAAAATGAGCACCCACGCATAAATAATGACTAGCTGTGTAACCTTGAGCAAGTTACTTAACCCCAATTGCTTTAAAAAAAAAAAAAAAGAAATGATGAAAGAGACCATATTAGAGAGACCTGGAAAGGCTTGTATGAATTGGGAGCAGAACCAATTGAACAATTTATATTGTAACAGCAACATTTTAAAAATAAATAATTCTGAAAGACTTAAAAACTTTGCTCAACCACAATCCCAGAGGGCCAATGATAAAGAATGTTAATCACCTCCTCACAGAGAGGTCATGGACTAAATATACAGACTGAGGTACAATATGGGAATTTGTTTTGCTTGACTGTGCATATATTTTACAGGGACTTTATTTTCCTTTCTTTTTTTTTTCCAGTGAGGTTAGGGATGGATTTTTGTTAATTGAAAAAAAATTTTTTTGACCAAAAAAAGAGTTGGATTCAATTGTTTCTAAGGTTCCTTTTAACTGTAAATCTGTCGTCTTGTGATTAGAACCCACAGCCCTCCCTCCTAACTACTTGGACAAGTCCTGGTATGCTGGTATGCTTAGCATCTGAGTAGGTGACTCCTCCCTGCACATGTGGCATGTTGAGTTTTCTCACTGTGACTAATGTGTCTCCCATTTCCCCAGGACTAATGGCTTAACATAAGGGTAGAAGCTTGATGTTGCAGTATCAGTTTGCACATTGGCTGGGTTTGGGGTCATGTGAGGATGAAAGGTCTAAAATGTATGCAATTAATTTGAATTTAATTTGGTCATCTCATCCATATAGCTATTTCCTGAAAATAGATAACCACATTTTGATTTACTTAACACTTGATTACTTAAAAGGGAAGGAAAGAAGGAAAGAGAGAAGGGAAGGAAGGAAGAAAGGAAGGAAGGACTTTTTTTTTAAGCCCTGTTTTAATCCTATGTTAAGTCCTGGACACAGCCCATCATTTTACTAGGTGTTTCAAGGAAACAAATTATGTCTAATAAGACTGTTTCCCTCTAAGGTTCTTTGTTTCTCCATTCCTATTAGGGCTACTAATAGAACCTTATTTAATGAGTCCCCAGAAACTCCCTGGAAATATAAAACAGCTTTTAGAACTGGACCAAGGATCTGAATTCTGACTTGAGGCAAAGAGATCAGAAGACATGTTTTGTTTTTCCCCCATATATATAATAGGCACATGCCACTTTGTGTGCCTCTAAAACACTTACTCTAGTTTATATCATTTTTATTTAATCAGATAGTCACAAAATTTGAGAGTCCAAGGGTACATCAAAAAGACATCTAGTACAACCCCTATCTGCCATAGCCCTAGCAAACAGCCATCCAGATTCTGCTTGAATGTTGCCAGAGAAAAGGAACTCACTACTAGAAAGGAACTCCATTTGACCCTTTTAAATGGTTCTAATTGTCAGAAGTTTTTGTGTCCATTGAGACAAAAGTTTCTTCCCTATAATTTCCACCCACTAATCCTCCTTCTGACCACCAGGGCCAAGATGAAGAAATCTACTATTTTTGTGGTCAGTCTTTCCACAACATAATAACATACCAACTTTTTGGGAATTTCCCACCAATGGAAACAAAATTGTGAGACACTGGGAAATAAAGCTTCTAGTAACCTTCTAGTAACCCCAGTTTATCTTTCCTACTAGAGCATAGGTGAGGCTGCATGTGATAGAGATAGGCAGCAACTTTACAAGCCATAAGATCTGGTTGTGTCACCTTTTGACACATAGTGACTTAACCTCTCGATGTTCTGGACCCATAATGCTCCTGGTGCTACCCAAACCAATTAAAATGTAATTGTTCTAATCTGTTTCTGGTCACTGGACCCAGATGGCTCCGGAGGAGAAAGTGAGGCTGGTGACTTGGCATAACCCTCCCTCACTTAAGTCCAATTCACTTGCAAGTCATGGCTTCACCTTCCTGGTGTCATGGTCCTCTTTGAGAATGAAGGATAGACAGCAGCCAGAGAGCAGCTAGGTGGCACAATAGAACACCAGCCCTGGAATCAGGAGGACAGGAGGACCTAAATTCAAATCTGGCTTCAGATGCTTACTGTGTGATCCTGGGCAAGTCACTTAACCCTGATTGCCTCCAAAAACAAACAAATAAAAATCCTATAACTGGAAAGTATCTAACTAAATACACATACTCACTTAGGCCTTAGCCTAAAAGAGCCACCGTCTCCCATTGCATCCTGGGTCATCTCTAGTCATTCTGATGAATGTCTGGTCACTGAATCCAGATGGCTCTGGAGGAGAAAGTAAGGCTAGTGACCTAGTACAGCCCACCTTCACTCAAATCAAAGTCAACTGCAAGTCCCATCATCATTTCCATGATTCCATGGTCCGTTTCCAAAATGAAGGACAAGCACAACTAAATACAATAAAAAATAGATAATATTACTTTTTAAAAGAAGTCAATATGTGGACCATGGGGATCCTTAACTATGGATTAGTGGGTCGGGTTTCCATTTAACACCCTCCCAGCTCCAGGCAATTCTCTAAGATGACCAGTTACAGACTAAATACTTCCTTGTATTGGTAATGGGAGTTTCCTCTCCGAGGATGTCCCTAGGCCAATGAAATCACAATTCTAGTCCCTAACTAGCAAATTATAAACTCATAGAGGGTAAAGACCATATTTAACTTATTCTTTTATCTCCCCCCAGTGTCAAGAACAGACCATTGCTCCATGTAGGTGCAGTAGATAGAATCATAGAATTATACAGGCCTTGAAAACAGAAGACTTGTCTTTGAATCCCAGTTCTGCTATTAACTCCCTGAGTAACCTCAGCCTTAAAATGAAAAAGCTGATTAAACCAAATGATCTCTAAGGTCCATTTCCATTCTAAAATCCTATCATTCGAATACCTATTTGTAGAATGAATGAATGCAAAGAAGTCTACGTTTATACCATTCCATTCCCAGCCTTCCTGTTTTCAGGACGGAAAACTGTTGGCCTTATTTTCGGAGTAAATGGAAGGGCTCAGGGTTCAGAAAGGGAGAAAAATCAGTTGAAATGGCAGTGAGGAGCACAGTGAAGGGTTGTTAGACCTCAGACCTGGTCTTTGAGATAAGCTGCAGAATCCTCTTCCCCAGAGATCAGTCCCATCTGTCAAGGATAGACTAGTTGGTCCATCAGCTCTTTCTCTGCTTATCGACTAGAGGAAAAGCCTTATCTTGGACCAGGCTTGCCTGATGCCACATGTCCTAAATAGAGGGGGTGCAATAGGAATGCTGGAGAGAGATGAGTTGACTTGGACAAAAACAGACCTCCAAGATTTTCCTAGAATCTGGGTCAATCTAAATTTTTTTTCTCTTCCCTGCTGGTCAGTTTGAAAAGTTTAATTTAGCTGAAAGGGAAAATCCTTTAATCCTCCCTCTAAATCAAGAGGTAACTGGGGAGAAGGGAGGAGAGAGAAGGGAAGGAGGAGGTGGTCTGTTTCTGCCCTCATTTCATTAACACCCTCCTCCTCATTCCCCCAATCCTCCAGCTGTTACCTTATTGGTGAGAGGCAGCTGGTAGCTTTATGTAAGCTCTCTAGAAGGGCCCGAGTCCCTCATTGCAGCTGTGGGTAAACATAAACGTAGCAATAATGAGATTGTATGTTATCTAGCACAGGACCATGCATGTAGAAGGTGTTCAATAAGTATTTGTTATTTCTGTCAACAGTCAACAATAAGTACTTACTATATGCCAGGTACTACATTTGGCTCTGGGGGTACAAAAAAAAAAGCAAAAAAAACCAAAAACCCCAAAACAATCCTTGTTCTCAAATAGCTCTGAGGCTGATGGGGGACACAAAATTCAGACAGCTATGTACAAATAAGATATATACAGGATAAACTGAAGATGATCAACAAAGAGAAGAGTTAGCATTACAAGGGATCTGGAAAGACTCTTTGTAAAAGGTGAGATTCCAGCTGGGATTTGAAGGAAGCCAGGTGATAGAGAAGAGGGTTGGAGGAGGGCCAGTGAAAATGTCTGGGGGTGGGACAGTCTGCAAGGAGGTTTGTGTCACTGGACATGGGTGTGGAGAGGATAAATAAGGTTAGGAAGACTGGAAAGGTAGGAAGGGGCCAGGTTGCAAGAGGCTTCAAATGACAAAAGGAAGATTTTATATTTGATCCTGGAGGTGTTTGGGAACCAACTGGAACTTATTGGATTCAACCTCCTTCAAGTAGATGTTTTCATTGATCTGGCCTGACCTGACATTTCAGGAGAAGGTAAGAAGGTTTATGTGACTAAGGTCTCAGGGAAGGAATAAGAACTGAGGGGCACTGGAAGAAAGAAGAGATTGCAAGTTTGCCAGAAAGGAGCTGAATTATTTGTTCTGACAAAATGGGGTCCTCTTTTCCAGTCACCATTTTTCAAGTAAGGAAAGAGGCTCAAAGTAAAAAGCACTTTACCTAAATTTCCCAAACCTGACAAGATTGAGGGATTTTCTTTTCCTAACAATCAATTAACAAGTATTTATGATGCACCTGTTGTGATTCAAGGCACCGTGCTAGGTAATTCCGAGAAAAAGACCTGCCCTCAATGAGCTTTTAGCCTTTCTACTGAATCCCATTGCCATTATGAGTGTAAGGTTTCCTCAGCTCTAGCAACTTGTCAGGCTTGTTCTCCACTGCCATCCCACCCTGGGAAGCAATGACCCCCAAAGAATGAATACTTAGAAGTCTCTGCTTTTTCCTATCAGCTCTAGCTCGTGTTTCCTTGGATGGGGAGAGGGGGGTGGAGAAATTACATCTTGATTTTTACTAAGCTCAGAGTAAAATGGAGCATTTCCTTAAATTATTTAGAAACATGATTATGAGAAAGTATACATAGGCTTCACCAGATTGCCAAAAAAGTGTCTATGACACAAAAAAAAAAGGTTAAGAAACCCAGCTGTCGGGGTGGCTAGGTGGCGCAGTGAGTAGAGTGTTGGCCCTGGAGTCAGAAGGACCTGAGTTCGAATCCGGCCTCAGACACTTAACCCACACAAACAAAAACCTAGCCGTGTGACCTTGGGCAAGTTACTTAACTCCAATTGCCCTCCAAAAAGCAAAAAAAAAAGAAAAGAAAAGAAACCCAGCTGTCCAGTGTGGAGTCCAAGACAGGAAAGTACATAAAGGTTTTTACGATGCCAGAGAACCTCAGAATACCCACTATGTGTCAGCATAGGGAGGGAATGGGTCTACATATTAATATGTGTGTGTGTGTGTGTGTGTGTGTGTGTTTTGTAGTCACCTGTCTATTAGTATATATTAGACTGTACTAGTATAGGAAATGAATTCCCATCAGGAAACTCTCTATCCTGACAGGTCTAATACTTCACAACTTAGAAGTTTTAGAGACTGAGTTCTAAGAAGTTATGTGGCTTGATAAGCACCATTTTGGTGCACTAAATTTGGTGCATACCAAGCACTATGGTAAGTAGCAAGATTAAAAGAAAGGGGAAAAAAAACCCCACTGTGGTTCATACCCTTACAGAGCCTGCATTCTAAAGGGGGAAATAACAGGCAAACAACTATGAACATATACAATGCAAAAGAAAGGTATTCTTACAGGAAATGACCTCTTTTAGGGAGGGGATTAGTACCAGAAGGTTGGGGCTTGAACCCATGTTTTTCTAGCTCTAAAGCAAGCTTTCTATTGTCAACAATCAATCACAACTTCACAAAATAGTCCTTAACACTATCCACTGTCCCACACTGCCTCTCACTGCTATATAATGACTAAGTAAGTTACAAGTCCACTGGGCTTTAAAATACTGATCAGTCATTCCTAGTTTTTATTCCCCACCCCACCCCCCTTTTTATCTCTCAGGAAGGAAGGCCTATTCATCCTGAATCTAAGTTTTCTTTTTTACTTCTTTGTAAATTTACCCTTCTTCAGCCTCCTGTACAAAGGCTAAGCCATTTATAGCAGAAAAAGCAGAGGGCATGTATGAAAGAAATAGTCCTTTAAATGTGTCCTGTAGTGTGAGATCTCCGTGCTGTTCCTCCTGTCCTTGCTTATTCATGGAATGTTCTCTGTTCTCCACATTCCCTTTGAAATCCTACCCAACCATCAGCTTCAATGTCACCTCCCCCACAAGCCTTTGTAGATCTCTTTAGCACTTACGGCTCATATAGCCCTTCCCTAGTAATTCCCCTGGGCTCTTTGGCCTTTGAATCAGAAGTAGGAGGTTGAGTCGTGGCTTTGCCACCTACTAACTGTGTAACCCCATTCTCAGTTTCCCCATCTGTAAAGTGAGGATTACAATACTTGTACCACCTACCTTACAGGGTCGTTGGGAATAAAGTATATATTATAAGTTTTAAATGTACATATTTATAGTAATTTGTATGTACATTGTGTTACTTTATTAGATCATAATTTCTATTAAGACAAGAGCTTAGAATACACTAAGTGCTTGTTCTGTACATAGAAAGTGTTTAATGAATGTTTGTTGAATGAACTCATGGGATAATTTATAGGATCCCTTTAATGACTTTTAGTCAACAGAGACCTCCTGGAGATAGTGTGGTTTCATGGAAAGAGTGCTAGAATTGGAGTCAGGAAACGTATTTGAGTTCTAACTCTAAGCCGTCCCAGTTGTGTGACTATGGACCTCTCTGAGTTCAGGAAAGCACTTTGTAAACCCTGACATATTACCAAAATAGAAGCTCTTCTTAAACTGAATAAAGAAGTTACAAACCTTATGCAAGGACTCAGGACAAGACCCAATTCCTGACTCTATTAGTTGTTAAGAATATCGAGAAGGGAAGGAAGGGGAAAAGGATAAGCATTTATATACCACCTACTATGTACCACTACTAGGATATAATAGGTGCTATGTAAATGTTAATAATTATTACCATCATCATCATCACTATTGTTATTACTACTATGTGCTAAGCACTTTACAAATATTATCTCATTTGGTTCTCACAATAACCCTGTGAGATAGGTGATATTTCCTAATTTTATAGTTGAGGAAACTGAGGCAGATAGAGGTTAAGTGACATGCCCAGGGTCATACAGCTAGTAAGTATCTGAGGTCAGATTTGAACTCAGGTCTTCCGAACTACAGACCCAGTACTCTATCCACACACAATAGGACTTGATGCTGTGTAGGACTCTATCTCTCTCATTCATAACAAGCCCAAAGCTTTGACTCAGTAACCCACAATACACTGTCTGTGCAATATCTGATCCACAAATGTGACTGATTAAAGACATGGATGGAGAGTCTAGATCGGGGTGGGGAAACTTTCTAAGCCATACGTGGCTCTCTAGGTCCTCAAGTACAGCTCTTTGACTGAATCCAAATTTCACAGAACAAATCCTCTTAATAAAAGTATTTGTTCTGTAAAACTTGGACTCAGTCAAAAGGCCATACCCAAGGACCTAGAAGACCATATGTGGCCTTGAGTCCACAGGTTCACCAACCCTGGTCTAACTCTATACTTTTGCGAGAGCTTTTGAATGAAACTAAGTTTATGCCATAGGATTCTATACTAGAGCAAATTGGTCCAAGTCAGTGTTTAGATAGGTTCGTTTTACCCCTGCATACTGTAGGGTGCTGCCCAAATTCTTTGTGCCTATTTCACCCACTCCAACAGTGTTTTTCCTCACATAGGGTGTCCTACAGGCCTAACCCAGTGATGGCAGATCTAGTTCTGCAGGTTGGGTTTTGGGCCTGATTCCCATTTGCCTGGCATTCCTCACTGGTATCAGTGCAACTTTTCCAAAGGTGTTCCTGGGATAACCATCTACCAGATTCTGGACCCAGAGGTAACAGGCATCTGACCTGCAGACCAAACATCAGGGTTTATAGATCCTTGCTTTTTATGTTGGAGAGATGGTATTCCTAAGGTTGCTTTAATCTCCCCTTCATTCTAAACATGTATCTGAGCTTTGGAATGGGTTTGCCTGGAAGAGAAGGGGGTAAGTCAGAGATTTTAATCCTTTCTTTTACAAGCAAAGATCATTCAGTCTTTTCTCTTACGGAAAGTTGTAGGCTGACCTTAACCCTTCAGAGAAAGCAAATCTATGATTACAGAATCATAGAAACCTACAACTGAGTCTTTAGAACAAACCATACAAGGCCAGAGCTTAAAGGGACCATAGAACTTAGAAAACATAGCAGGAAGGAACTCTAGAACTCTGATCCTTAGGGAATCATCTAATCCAATTCCCTCTTTTTATAGATGAGGAAACAGAGGCCCAGAGTGGGTATGTGATGTTTATAATGATTACTGAGTAATTACCACAGAAATGTAAAATTTAAAACATAAAAGAGAAAAGGGGACATTATATTCTGTTTAAGAAGTCAGAAAAACAATTTACATCCAAAAACAGCTGAAATGAGATATAGAAAAATTTCTAGTGCTTAAAGGGTTCTGAAAGATGTATGTGGAACACTTCCCTACATGTTCTTATAGTCCTGGATAAATGAAACATTACTGTATTTCTACTGAATTCATTTCTTCTCAATTACTTTAAAATGATATCATTTACACATCTTCAATTTTTTTCTCAAAGATTTCTCATGGATATACAATGACATAGGAAACAGACTTGTATTTTACCAAATCAATGGAATTTCAACGAAATAAATATTCAAAGCAATTATAAAAATTTCCATTGGGGCGAGTAGGTGGTGCAGTGAATAGAGCACTGGCCCTGGAGTCAGGAGGACCTGAGTTGAAATTTGACCTCAGGAACTTAACACAAAAACTAGCCTTGTGACATTGGGCAAGTCACTTAACCCCAATTGCCCTCCAAAAAGCAAAAATATAAAAATAAAAAACTTCTATTCATATAGTACTTTAAAGATTACAAAATGCTTTTGTTCGTGACTCTGTGAAGTAGGTGCTTCAGGTTTTATTATACCCATTTAATAGATAAAGAACTGAAACTCAAAAGAAGTTGTGACTCATTCAAGCGATATTAAGTGTCAGAGTCCTTCGGGGGTCATTCAACTAACATCTATTAAGCATCTATACATATTTTAAGCATTAGGGGTAGAGAAGGAAAATACAGTCCCTCCTTTCTGGGAGCTCACAGTCTGATGAGAAAGACAGCAAGTGAATAGCTATGTATGAACAAGATGTATGTAAGATAAATTGGAGCTAATCTCAGAGGGCAGGCCCTAAGATTAAGGGAGGCTGGAAAGGCTTCTTGTAGAAGGTGGGATTTTGGCTGAGACTTAAAGGAAGTTAGGGAAGCCAGGAGGTGAATATCAGGAGAGATAACATCCTAGGCACTAGGAACAACCAGTGAAAATGGGAGAAATTGGGAGATGGAATGTCACCTTCAAGAAACAAGTGTAGCTAGGTGGTGCAGTGAATGGAGCACTAGCTCTAGAATCAGGAGGACCTGAATTCAAATAGACACTTACTAGCTGTGTGACCCTGGGCAAGTCACTTAACCTTCGTTGCCTCCAAAAAAAGGAAAGGAAACAGTGTTACTAGACTGCAGAATTAGTTAGAGGAGAGTAAAGTATAAGAAAACTAAAAAAGGTAAGATGGGGCCAAGTTATAAAAGGGTTTTAAAAGGCAGAAAGAGCATTTTATATTGAATTCTGGAGGCAGTGGGGGCCTACTGGAGTTAACTAGGGGAGTCTGACTGGCATCTTGGTAAGATTAATTTGACAGCTGAGTGGAAGATGGATTGCAGTGAGAGACTTGAACTCATGTCCCCACCTGCTTCTAGTGCTTTTGCCACGATACCATATTGCCTCTCAAGGAAAGTCAGAGGTGTACTCCCTGGCCAGCAATCCAGCTGTATATGGAACTTTAGGTACCTTTCAGAGAATCTGTAAATAAACCCAAGAGGAAACAAGACACAGAAGTGTAACTTAGTAGAGTGAGCACTTTATGTGGAAGAAGAGGCACTAAGTTTGAACCTAGCCAGCTCTGCCACTTACTATCAGTGTGATCTTAGAAAATGACAAACCTCTGGTCCTATAAAAGAAGGGGACAGGGGCGGCTAGGTGGCGCAGTGAGTAGAGCACCAGCCCTGGAGTCAGAAGGACCTGAGTTCAGATCCGACCTCAGACACTTAACACAAACAACACAAAAAACAAAAACAAACAAACAAAAAAAACCTAGCCGTGTGACCTTGGGCAAGTTACTTAACCCCAATTGCCCTCCAAAAAGCAAAAAAAAAAAAAAAAGAAGGGGACAGGACCAAACAAAATAAGATCCCTTCCAACTCTATGAGTCTACATTTCCTGAATTTCTAGATTGCTTTGAATTGGAAATGCCGTCCCTGACCTCATAGTACTTGTCTATCCAATTCACTTAGCAATTAATCATAGATCACCTTGTTTTATTATTAATTCTTTTCTGTTTTTAAACCTTATTTCCCCAATTAGACTAAACTATTTCAGAGGCAAGTATGAGAAAAATGATCATTTTAGAGCCAAGGTCCTGGGGTTCAAGTCCCATTTATCAGTTCTGTGACCCCTGGATACTGGCTCAACCACAACTTCCTCATCTGTATAATAAAGAGATTAGTAATATTTGTTCTACCTGTCTGACAGGGTTATATTGAGGAAAGTGTTTTGTAAAGTTTAAAGCTCTACACTATTCTTGAGAACAGACTCCAGGAGACATGCAGCTTTGTTTCTTAGCATACTACCTTACCTTGCTCATACTAGGAGCCAGAACATGTTTACAAGTGGGTTGGTTGTGAATTCTAACGCTGGCTTTTCCTATGGCTTATGATATTACCCCAGACTACCTTCCTTCCTTCTTAGCTCATAAGTGCCAATTTCTTCCTTTGCATAATGTTCTGACCTCATTCTTTCCCTTTTTTTTTTGTCTGCTTCCAGTTCAATTAGACAAATATTTATTCACTGTGTACTATAAGCAAAGCTCTATATTAGGTGCCAAAGATTCCAAAAAATAAAAAGTATAAAAAAACCCAGTCCCTGTCTTCATGGAGTCTGCATTTTACAAGGAGATGCAACATATAACAAGGTAAATAAGAACAAGTTCATTTCAGGAGGGAGGAAACACTAACCAGGGAGACTAGAAACAGGTTTCCATAGGAGGTGGTACATGAACAAAGTCTAGAAAGAAACTGAGAATACTAAGAGGCAGAAGTAAGAAAGGAAACAAAATGTTAAATTTGTTGAGTAGCAAGTATGCCAACTTGATAGGAATCTAGTGAGTGTGGGAGGGAGTAATGTGAAATAAGTACCTAATGGTAGGCAGTTGCCAGACTGTGAAGTGTTAATAAATATCAAACAAAGAAGTTTGTATTTATCCTAGAAATCACAGGAAGCTACAGAAGCTTGGAGAGGAAGTGGCATGGTCAGAACTGTACTTCAAGAAGTTATTCTGGCAATCATATGGAGGCTGGGGTATAATGGAGAAGGGAAAGATGGGAAAGAGGCTGTTGTAATAGTCCAGGGGAGAGCTAGTGAAACCCTCTGTTAGGATGATGGCTATGTGAATAGATACAAGGGAATAGATGCTGGAGATGCTGTGGAGGTAAAATTGATGTGACTTGGGAAGTGATTGGATATAGGGGATTAGGAAGTATGAAGAGCTAAAGATAGCTATGAGGTTGGAAATAGGTGGCCAGGAAGATGGTGGCAATAGAAATAGGGAAATCTGGAGGAAAGCTGGTTTTAGGTGGAAAGCTAGTGAACTCTGTTTTGGACCTTTTTACAGGATGATGATGATGATGATGATGATGATGATAACCAGTAAAGTGAGGGCTATCCCCCTAATGTAGCAGGTAGCATGGGGGTGTTGTTGTGTGACTCCAAAGCAAGTATAGTGAACATCTCTAGCCTTTTCTCCCTTCACTCTTCACCAAAGGAGATTTTCATTCCTATCAGGAGGGGAAGCAGAAAGTTGGGGACAGAAGACTGGCCTCTCTGCTCTGCTCAGAGAGAGGGGATACTGGATTAGAAGTGTATCTATCTACTCCCTTAAAGAATATTAGTCTAAGGCATGTGATTTTTAGGTTCAAGCTAAACTTTTATCACCATTTCTTAATGGGGAAACAAGGGTCCCATGCTTTATATCCAAGACTTGATCTCTTTCCCACCAGAAGCCAGTTCTACAATGAGTAGTAAGAAGCAAAGAAACTCATTTATCTAAGGCAATAGCAAAACTGAAATCAGAGAAAGTATACCTAGGAGAATATATACCAGATAATACAGAGTGAAGGAGCCTTCCCACTGGGAAGGAAATAACTCAGCTCATTAAAGAGGGAGTCCTAGATCTCACACAAGGAGAAGTTCCCCAGAGTCTCTAGTTTATCAGGCTAGGGATAAGGACATGATGGAGACTGCTAGCTCCTCTCATGTCAGCTTCTTTCCAGAATCTTTTCCTTCAGCAACCTGAAGTGGGATTGGCCTCTTCTATCTTCCTTCTCAAAACTGGAAGACAGAAGGTCTTGAAGTAGCTGCAGAACCCAAAGAGACTGATGAAACCCAAAAATAAATGAAGAGACAGAAGGCCTCCACTATCCCATTCTTGCCAACTCTGCCCTGTCCTTCATACAGGTACAGAGCATCAATTTCCACCAATAAAAAGAGGATCCCATGCTGATGGGCTTTGGGACTTGGGTTACACTAGTATTTATATAACATTTTAAAGTTTTAGCTATACAAGTCTCATTTACAACAACAAGCATTTATTAAGTACCTACTATGTGCCGGGCAAAATGCTAATCACAGGGATATAAAGAAAAATAAAGGACAGTTCTCAAGGATCTTATAGTCTACTGGGGGAGATAACATGCAAACAGCTATATAAAAACAAAATAAATGCAAGATAAATTGGAGATACTTGGTAAAGGGAAGACAGTAGCATTATGGGGGATAGGGAAAAGTTTCTTATAGAAGGTGGGATTTTAGCTGAGACTTGAAGGAAGCCAGGGAAGTTAGGAGGCATAGATGAGGAGGGAGAGAGTTCTAGGCACAGTCAGGTGATGGAGTGTCTAGTTTGAGGAATATCAAGGAGGCCAGTATTACTGTATCATAGAGTATGTGATAGGTAGAATGTAAGGTGTAAGATGAGCGGAAAGGTAGGAAAAGACTAAATTATTGAGGGATTTTAAAAGCCAAATAGAGGATTTTATATTTTATCTTGGAGACTATTGGGAACCTCTGGAGTTGGTTGAATAATGGGGAAAACATGGTCAAACTTGGGCTTTAAGATCAGTTTGATGTACAAAAATATTTATAACAGCTCTTTTTGTGCTGTAAAAATTGGAAATTGAAGGATGCTCATCAATTGGGGAATGGCTGAATAAGTTGTGGTATATGAATGTAAAGGAATACTATTGGCAGATTTCAGAAAAACCTAGAAAGATTAACATGAACTGATACTGAGTGAAGTGGGTGGAACCAGAAGAACATTGTACACAGTAACAGCAACACTGTTCAGTGACCAACTTTGGTAGACTCAGGTCTTCTCAGAAATATGATTATCTAAGACAATTCCAAAAGACTCATGATAGAAAATGCTATCCACATCCAGAGAAAGAACTGAACTATGAAGTCTGAATGCAGATAGAAGCATATTATTTTCACTTTTGTTTTTTCTTTCTCATGGGTTTTCCCCTTTCATTCTGATTCTTCTTTCACAATATGACTAAATATGTGGTAATAATCCTTCTTTACAACTTGGCTAATGGTTAATGTGAAGGTATTTATAGAACCTATATCAGATTACATGCCACCATGGGGGGAGGAGGTAAAAATTGGAACTCAAAGGCTTGTGGAACTGAATGTTGTAAAATAAAAGTAAATAAATAAATTTAACACCCCTCCCCCCAAAAACCCAATATAACTAATGTGGAAATATGTTTAATATAATTGTACATGTAGAGCCTGTATCAGATTGCTTGCCATCTTGGGGAAGGGGAAGGGAAGGGAGAAAAAAAATTTGGAAATCAAAATCTTGTTGGGGGGCGGCCAGGGGAAGATCAGTTTGACAGCTGAGTGGTAAACTGGAGACTGGAGAGACAGGATGGACTGGGAAGAAACTTGAGGAAAGAAGACCAATCATCAGGCTATTGCAATAGTCTAGACATGAGGTGGTGCGTGTTTGCACTAGGGTGTCAAGAGAGAAGGAGGCATATAGGGGAAATGTTGTAATGTAAAAACAACAGGGCTTGGCAACTGTACATCATTTGATCTACATAGCATTGTGACTAAGTTGCCTTATGGTAGTTTGAATTCCTTGGAAGCATTGTCAAACCAGATGAAGTCTGCAGAGAGGCTAGCAGGACTCTTGACATTTCTGATTAGTCAGGAAGACCTGGACCAGTTTTCCTAGCGATTGGCTTTGTGTTATAGTTCTTCCTCCCATTTTCCTTACCTTTCACCCCAGTCTGGAGCTTCCCTAAGAATATGTTCAATACTCAGTTACAACCACATTGATAACTTTGATAGACTTGGCTTTTCTCAGCAGCTCGAGGTTCTAAGACAACTCCAAAAGGCTCATGATGGAAAATATGATCCACATCCAGAGAAAAGAATTCCAGAGTCTGAATGCACATCAAAGCAAGCTATTTGCTCTCTTTCTTTTCTGTTTTGTTTTGTTTTTCCTTCTTTCTTGTGTTTCATTCTGTGAGGGATAACTTTGCAGTGAAGTTTCCCCATTCTGAAAAATCAAATCTAGAGTGGCTTCAGCATCCACTAGGCCTAAATTTAGAAGTCACCTGGCCTCACAGGAATCTGGAACTTAGAGCAATGGAGACCCTTCCTAGTGCCACCTCAGAACAAGATATGCCAAATGAGGACAAAACTGCTTTCCTGGCCTTGCACTGGACACCCACATGTTTCCCTGTCCTTTGTCTCTGAGAGAGATTCTCACACTTAGATTGTGAACTGGCCTCCCCACAATGAGAGTGAAGGCCAGTTGGGGGTTGGGGCTTCTGCGTTAGTAACCATGGGCTTGCTTTCTCCCTGGCATTTGAGTGACAGGGGCAGGGTCCTTTCTCACCTTTTCTGATCTCAGACTCAGACTCCGAATTCTTTCATCTCACACAATTCCATTGGTTATGATTCTTCTTTACAACATGACTAATATGAAAATATGTTTAATATGACTGTATATGTAGTGCCTATATCAGATTTCATGCTATCTTGGGGAGGGGAAAGGGGAAGGAGGGGGGAAATTTAAAATTCAAAAGCTTGTAGAACTGAATGTTGTAAACTAAAAATAAACTAATTAAAAAAAATTTTAGGGGTGGCTAGCTGTCTCAGTGAGTAGAGAGTCAGCCCTGGAATCAGAAGGACCTGGGTTTGGGTCCGCCCTCAGACACTTAACACAAAAAATAGCTCTGTGACCTTGGGCAAGTTACTTAACCCCAATTGCCCTCCAAAAAAAAAAAGCAAAAAAAAAAATTTTTTTTTAAGAATATGTTCAATAGTAGGATAGGAAGAAGTGGCTTATGAGAAAGACATGGAAAAGGAACAGATGAAGGGAAACAGCTCTGGGCAAGGGGTAGGATGGAGTAGCATAAGAAAGACGAAAATAAGAAAAAGGTATACAAACAGCAGTCTGGCAACAGCCTAGGGCAGACTGAAGGGGCCAAAGTAATGGCAGGTAAGAGACATTCAAGGACAGGCTGTCATTGAGGGTGTCATAGAAAGGAGTCAGACAGTAGACAGGATGTTTCATTATTTTGCCCCTCGGGTCTCCTCTGAGATGCTCTGGGATTCTAAGCTTCTTTGATTTTAAGATTTCAGGGCAGCAAGCGAATGATAGTTTGTTGGTGAAGGTTCTGGAGCCGAATGATTTTGAGAAAAGGGGAAAAAAAGGGAAAAGAAAAAAAGAAAAGGTGACTTCATGAGTAAAAGTTTTTAAGGACAGGAGTCTCATTGGCTGAACAGAAAAACTAGGAGCTGGGTCTACTGAATCCTCTTCCTGATTCATCCACTTACTAATTTCAGATTTGTAGAGAAAGTCACTTCTCTTGCCTATCTTTGCTGTCAAAAGGGTCCAATGAGGCAAGTAGAAAGGAAATGGATTACCAGGGCTCTAGAAGTATTCAAGTCCAGGGAATGCATGAGAATAGAGGGGAAGTTGAGGTTGATGTAGTTACCTACCTAAAACAAGCATCTATTCTGGGTAAGCTAACAAAATTAAGATTGTTCACTCTGGAATTATAAAAACTGAGGGGGCATATAATTACAGTGATCATATTTTCTGAAGCAAAAATTGGGACACATGGCCTAAGAAAAGATATTTCTTTTGCAAATATTGCTAAATTGCTTTTTTAAAAAAATCTTGAAATTAAGACTGTCCTAGAAAACATAGGCTGTATACAAGTCAGACCATATTACTCCCCTACTCAAGAACCTTGCATTGCTTCCTGTTGCCTCAGGGATAAACATACTCCTAAATTTATCATTTAAAACTCTTTTCAATCTGTCTCCAATCCCCCTTTCTTCTATTTTGAGAGGGAGCTATGTGGCACAATGGATAGAGCACTGTTTCTTTAATCAGGAATAACCAAGTTCAAATTCCCCCTCAGATGTTTATTAGCTCTATGACCTTTAGGCAAATCACTTAACCTCTGTTTTCCTCAGTTTCTTTTACTGTGAAATGAGGGCAATAGTAGCACTTACCTCCCATGGTTGTTGTTAAGACCAAATGAGATAATATTTGTAAAGTACCTGGCTATTATTTTTTATTTTACTCTTCCTAATTCTATGTTTCACCCAAAGTACAATATAAGTTTATAAAATCTTGAAGGATATGGTATAAGAAAAATCTCCGCCCCAAATGCTTCCTTGTCTTGATACGGAACCCCAAAATTGGAGTGTGGATTGTGATATTATGAAAATATGGGGTATTAAAACATTCAGGACAAATTAGAGTTTAATATGGCAGTGTGCCTGGTTGATGTAAAATAGTGCTGGGTGTCAGATAATTCGGTAGTGTTTGAAGGAAGTATTTTCAGAAAAAGGGTAGATGAAAAGGATATTAAGAATGAGTGGCAAAGGGTGGGAAACTGAGAAGATGCTCATCAGTCGGGGAATAACTGAATAAGTTGTGGCATATGATTTTGATGGAGTACTAGAGTGTTATAAGAAATGATGAGGGGATGGTTTCAGAAAAACATGAGAAGACTTATGTGAATGGACAACATAAAGTGAACAGAACCAGATCATCGTACGTAGTAATAGCAGTATTGTGATGACGATCAAATGTGAAAGACTTAGCTGCTCTGATCAATACAATAACACAAGATAATTCCAAAGGACTTATGATGAAAAGTGCTATCTACTTCCAGAAAGAACAGATGAACTCAGTGCAAAGTGAAATTGAAGCATAATTTTTCATGTTCTTTATTTTTTTTAATATGGCTAACAAATGTTTTGCATAATTTTACATGCATAATTACTATAATATCCCTTGCTTTCTCAGTTCAGTTAGTGTGTTTAGGAGTTTGTATTCTCTCTTTTTTTATGTGGTCACTTATAACTATACCATGTAGTCACTCTGTCAGTTGGTTTTGCTTAACTGTTTCTTTTTGTTGTTTTGACTAGGTAGGCTTAATTTGGTGTTAGTATATCTGAGAATGACTATGATGTAAAAACAAAAGGCATCAATAAAACTTATGTGTATACAGTTCTTGGCACATAGTAAGTGCTCAATAAAAGCTTTTTCATTCATTCATTCATTCATTCATTCATTCATTCATATCTATTCATATGTTATATCTCCCAAAAAGAACATGGGGGTAAGGACAATTTTTTTTTTTGCATTTTCTTTGTGTCTAGTATAGTCCTTGCATTTAGTAGGAATGGTTATTGCCTTGGATGGATTGAGAGCAGTTTCGACCTGTGACCAAAGGAAGGGATCTAGAACCTTGACAGAAATGGGCCATTGATCTAAGGCTCCAAAGACAGCTAATGGAAATTGTTTGACCTTGGATGGGAGAGCAGAAATACTGCAGTCTGTCAATAAAACTGCATTTATTAAGTGCTTATATGTACCAGTAATGATGGGTACAGGCCCTGGAAATTGCCCGTCCTCCCCTCTGGTGTTTGCTTGAGGCATCAACACATCCCAGTAATCCTCTCAACTGGCCTTTCATTGTGGCTTATGCCCAATCTCCCAATGCTCTATTACTCTAACCTATCCCGTCCTTTCATTGTCTATTACCTCTTGATGCATCCCCTCACTTCCCACCTTTAATTCCATCTACACCCCATTCTCCCTTGGCCACATGATCCGGGTCCCTGGCATTCCCCTAGGGTCCTTCTCTGTTATCTCCCACTCACCCCAGACTACTTGGCCACTCTAGATCCTTCTCACAGTCTTTCTGTATATAAGATCCATCTTGCCTCCATTAAGGTGTTCAGATTCCTTAAGAGTCTAACCAATGGATCAGATTCAGTCTGTCCAATATGGCAGATTTTTAGAATCACGCCCACTCTGCCCAGTGTTCTAATAAACCTTGTCTTTGGCTAAAAGAAGGCTTGGGTCTAATTCATTTGAGGCAGGACCTGCATTGTTATTTTGAGGTCCCAACACCCCTAAGCCTCAATAGTAACTGTGCTAAGAACAGGGGATACAGAGAAAAGCAAAAATGTGATTCCTGCTCTCAAGGAGTTCACATTCTAATGGGGGAGTTAACATGTAAATAACTATGTACATATACAGAGTTTATGGAAGGGAAATGTCAGAGGAGAAGACACTAACAGTGGGAGGAGGACCAGGAAAGTCCTCTTGCAAAAGGTGAGGAAGTAGATTCTTCATTCCTGATTTCAAAAAGATATATGTGGTTTCACACTATCTTCAGGGGGAGATCAATGGAAAGAGAAAAAAGACCTTGAGAAATAGCAGACATATAGAAGAGACAGTGGCTCAAAATGTCCCTATTTTCCAGCTTGTCTTCTATCAAATTATAGGAAGGACCAGGAACCTAAGGCTATTACACCGAACCCTTTCTTGAATAACCAGTTACTTTTAAATTCAGTGGGTAGGGGGCGGCTGGGTGGTGCAATGAGTGGAGCAACCATCCTGGGGTCAGGGGAACCTGAGTTCAGGTTAGATATCAGACACTTAACACTTACTGACCATGTGACCTTGGGCAAGTTGCTTGGCCCCAATTGCTTTGCTTTCACCCCTCCGAGGGAGCAAGGGAAAAAAAAATCAATGGGTCTTTTTGAAGAGATTACCCATAAGGACAGTTAGGGTTTCTCTGGAGTCCCCAAAATACCAGCATGCCAGGTCCTGCTGAATGAATTCGACCCAAGTCTTCTCTCAGCCAAAGAAAAGTAAAGTTTATTAAAAGTTTGCTTGCAAAAGAAAAACCTAGCCGTGTAACCTTGGGCAAGTTACTTTACCCCAATTGCCCTAAAGGGGCGGCTAGGTGTCGAAGTGAGTAAGAGCGCCGGCCTCGGAGTTTGGATGACCCGAGATCAGATCCGGCCTCAGAAAATGAGCACCCACGCATAAATAATGACTAGCCTTGTAACCTTGAGCAAGTTACTTAACCCCAATTGCTTAAAAAAAATAAAAAATAAATAAAAAATAAAGTTTGCTTGCATTAGACACAGAGTAAGTCTGTGCTAGGTCATTCTATGGCACTCTCACAAACATGAAGACAGGATGAGGTCTACCTACAGAAAGTTGTGGGAGGAATCTAGGGGTAGTCTAGAGAAGGAGTTTGGGGAGGATCTTCAGGAGGAGTTAATGAGGTTAATGAGGTTAATGAGTGATTGAGGGTGGGTGGCCACCTGGAGACCACAAACAATGGTGGGCTAGGCCAGTTGAAGGGTGGATTGACACTTTGATAGGCTCAAGGGTGGGAAGTCTGTAACCAAGGGTGGGAAGTCTAGTAACAGAGGCTTGGGCTCAGCCACAATGTAAGGCTTATTGCCTCATCAAATGAGATGATTTAATCAGAGTTCAAGAGCCTGTATCTCAAGGACTCAAGGAGAGCTAGAGAGGGCTCCCAGAGCTCATACCTCATCATTTTGATACTGTCAAAGCTAGGGTCCTCTTGCTTAGAGGTGTTACTCCTCTCTCAAGCTTTCTTCTTTGTGTGACTGTTGTGGGAATGGGAATTTAAGATCCTCCCTGCCCCTTGGCTAGGCTTAAGTGACTCTGAGAACCTTCCTTAATTTGAAAATATACTCTGCCCCGTAATAGGCTGAATGCAGTCACCTGGAGCCCGGAGCCTGTGGTGGGAGGCTGGGTTTTCAGGAATGCCCACACCTAGATACTTTGTGATTGGGCAGTGGGACAAGAAGGTGAGCCAGGAGAAGGCTATATATACCCTGATGTAAGATTTTGTTTTGGGACTCACTTTGAGAAGAGTTATGTGATTTGACCAGATGAAACTCTGGGCAGCTGTTGAGCCCCGCCCCACCCCCCACTTTGAAAACCCAGATGTTGGTGTGGATGTAATGGTCAGATAGTTGAAAGCCTATCTGCTGAGTTGCTTCTCTGCCTGCTTGTAACTTCTGTCTGTATACTCTGAAGTTCAGGGTGCTGAGTTTTTCCCCTGAACTAGGTAATTGATATGTTTGATTGATTAAAGCAAGATTGTTAACCCCCTTCCCAAAAAAGGGGTCCAGGTCATGAAGGGTTTTAAAAGCCCAAAAGAGGATTTTATATTAATGAAGGCTACTGGAGTTTTTTTTTTTTTTTTTTTTTGATTGGCAGGTTGACTTGGTCAGCTCTGCACTTTAGGAGAATCAGTTTGACAACTTAGAGAAATACGGAGTAATGTGGGAAGAGACTTGAGGCAGAAAGATCAATTAGGAGATCATCCCTGGAGTCCCTATCAGTGTGGAAGAGAGCCTGCACAGGATGGTGGCTGTATGAGTAGTGAGAAGAGGACACAGAGGAGAAATGGAGAGCACAAATGACAAGATTTGACAATGGATTGTATATGTGAGGTGTCTGTGGGTAAGGAGTAGATGGTGACACAGAAGTTTTCAGTAGGAGTGACTGGGAAGGTAGTGATGCCCTCAATAGTAACAGGAAAGTTGCAAAGAATCAAGAGTGGACAATCCTTCCCTGCCCCACCCCCAGGGTGGGGAGATTAGTTAGGTGGGAGTCTGTTGACTGGAAAGGGAGTGAACCAGGGAGCTGCAAGGATTGGATTCGTGCTTAAAGCCTGTGCCAAGTCAAGTGAGTAACTTGAGACTCAGTACATGTCTGTGATTTACATCCTCTATATATAGGTATATCCTGAGAGTCCCTTGAACTGTAGTAAAAAAAAAAATAGTGCACCTAAACCGACTTATGTTTTTATTCTACTGGAGTGACCAGACAAAATGAGAAAAGAAAAGGAGAGAGGTTCCAAATTCCTGTAGGCATAGTCTTTGGAGGAAAGTCCTCTCCACTTGCTATTTAAAATTCTTTAGTATAGAAAGTTACCCAACAGAATTGAAGGTGGGCATTCAAGACTAAGAGCTTCATTTTGGGAATATCCTAGGGTATCCATTTGATAATATAACTTTTAGGTTGGATAGAGGCTTCATTACATCTAACCTAGTTTTCAAGCAAATTAAAGTCCTACTTTATTCAGTGTGGAGTCAATTTACAGAACATTTTATCTGAAGAGGAGTTTGAAATTAAAATAAAAATAAGTTCAAAGAGACTGTAAATAAATCCATGCATAATGGAGATAGAAAAGGAGGCTAGGGTCTGTTCTTGAGAAGTCTCACTCTTCTTTTTTTGAGTCTTTCAGAATAAAACCACTCAAATTTATATAACCCTTTAAACTTTAACCTTGTATATTTCATCTCACTTGCACACATCATCAACAAGCCCATGATGTAGGTCAGGAAAACATTGTTATCCCCCATTTTATTGTTGAAGAAATGGAGGGTCATGGTATCATAGAATCACAGCTTTAGAGCTGAAAGTGGCCTCACAGGCCATCTCATCTAACCTCTTACCTGGTTTTCTAGTCTCAGGTATTTGGCAATCTTCTTTTGGATTGGTGGAGAGAATGATGAGTTGCTGTGTGTCTATGTAGGGGACAGAATTGGAATGGTTGCTTTGGAGTGGAAGGAGATACTTCAGTCCTGCTTTAAAAAAGATTAATATGTGGTTTCACTCTGTCTTCAGGGAAAGATCAATGAAAAGGGAAAAAAGACCTTGAGAAACAGCAGACATGTAGAAGAACTAGTGCCCCAACACGTCCCTATTTTCCAGCTTGTCTTCCAAAAGACTGGGGAATTTCCCTTTGCATGAGGTCAGGGCCTCCTTTTTGATTCAGCTATTATATCTTGCTTTCTGTATCTTCTGATATATTCTAATCTGTAGAATTTTTTCTGACTTCTGTTTACTATCTGATTAGAGAAATGGATTTATTTGCTATTCACTATAGTAATGGTCTTTTGTGTAAATCACATTTGATTGAGTGGAGTCAAGCCTGCAGATACTCATCCCTGAGGTACTCTTCCTTTAAGGGAAACTACTTGCTTTGTTGCATTTGAACTAAAAAAAAAAAAATCATACTCTTTAGGCCAGCAATATTTGGAGGAAGCAGATAGATCTAATTCTAGTTCAGTATTATACCTCTTGGGGGGAACAGAGCTACTAACCTCTTGGTCCCTTCTGTTTCTCTCCAAAGTCTCCTGTGGAGAGGGAAAGGCGATATGGAGATACCAATCAAATCTTCCCCTCCAGCTGCCTTTGCTTTTAGACTATCTCTGTGGCTATTGGTAATCTATTTAGGTAGCACACACCCTACAAAAGAAATAAGGAAATTGAGACCCAAGGAAGATAAGACCTTCCCTAAGGTCTGTGAGATATGGAATGCTGGAGGCTCAGAAAAGTTTTATCACTTGCTAAACTCACACAGAGGCTGAGACAGACTCAAACTCAGGTTTTAAAAATTCTAATTCAATTTTTTTTTCTGCTACAACCTGCTGCCCAGACCATGGTGGTATGTATTTGTACCTATATCTTCCTATTGTCAAAGAAGTTAAACTACAAGGTTGGTCTTCACCTAGTGTGCAAGATCATGGTCTTCACCTAGTGTGCAATTTCTTTGATACTTTTTCCTATTTCTACCACTATTCACTAATTTTCTGCACAGCATAGAGAAGGCTGAGTCTTTAAGGATAGAAAAAACAGGAGATACAATAAATGTATAAGTTGCAGCTAAGTAGAGTCTAGGGAGAGGGAGAGGAGCTTGTCTTTCAAGGAGAGTTGGGTTCTTTTGATAGGAGGCCTGAACAACAGTAGAAATAGTAATGATAAAAATAATAATACTAACAGTAATAAAAATAGGACACAGTAATAGGATATACAGCTGAGTGGTACTCTGTGTCAACTCTCTAATTTACAAATAGGGAAACAAATCTGGGGGAGGAGAAATTATTTGATAAAATATAGTCAGGAAGTTACAAGAATTGGAATTTGAATCCAGGTCCTTTGCTTCTAACTCCAGGGCCGACGCTCTACTCACTGCGCCACCTAGCCGCCCCTATAATTCTTTTTCTGGATGTGAATAGCATTTTCCATCATGAGTCTTTTGGAGGTGTCTTAGATCCTTGCATTGTTAAGAAGAGGCAAGTCTATCAAAGTCAACACACAATGTGCACAATGTTGCTATTACTGTGTACAATATTGTGGTTCTACTCACCTCACTCAGTATCAGTTCATATAAGTGTTTTCAGGTTTTTCTGAAATCTGACTGCTCCTCATTTCTTATGGAACAATAGTATTCCATGGCATTCATATACCACAACTTGTTCAGCCATCTCCCAATTGATGGACATCCCTCAATTTCTAATTTTTAGCCTCTACTAAAAGAGCTGCTATAAATATTTTTGTACTGTAATGCCTGATTTTCCCATCCCCCAACCTCAGCTCTCCCTCAGGGAAGTAATCTGACGGCCAGGTCAGTTCCAAAGGATGTGGGCCCTTCCCCAGTCAGCACACCTTCACAGAGGTGGGCAGGCTTCTGGGTCAGGGAGACTTGGTATGCCAGCCAGCAGGAATTTCAAGGTGTGTACTGACCAATCACTGTTTTTGGCCTCTGCAAGTTTCTGCTTACATAATACCTAACCCGTGGTTGCAAGTGGCCTCCCTTTAAAAGTTGAGGTTTTACCTCAGATCTCTGCTGTATGACCTGGGATGGTGGGGTGGTACCTCGTTAGCCCACCATGTTGCCTGATCAGCCAACATGGCGCATAATAAAGGGTTCGATTCTAAGTTGTTACTTGGGTCTTGCTCAAGTTTTCTGGGTACAATAGTACATGTGGGTCCTTTCCCCATTTTTATGATCTCTTTGGGGTACAGACCTAGAAGTGTTATTGTTGGGACAACTGCACAGTTTTATAGCCCTTTGTACATAATTCCAAATTGCTTTCTAGAATGGTTGGATCAGTTCACAACTCTACCAACAATGCATTAGAATCCCAATTTTCCCACATATTCTCCAGCATTTATCATTTTCCTGTTTTGTCATGTTAACCAATCTGATAGGTGTGATGTGGTACTTCAGAGTTGTTTTGATTTGCATTTCTCTAATCAGCAGTGATTTAGAGCATTTTTTCATATGACTATAGATAGCTTTAATTTCTTTTTTTTTTTTTTAAAAGCAATTGGGGTTAAGTAACTTGCTCAAGGTTACAAGGCTAGTCATTATTTATGCGTGGGTGCTCATTTTCTGAGGCCGGATCTGATCTCGGGTCATCCAAACTCCGGCCGGCGGTCTTACTCACTGCGCCACCTAGCCGCCCCTTTAGGGCAATTGGGGTTAAGTAACTTGCCCAAGGTTACACAGCTAGGTTTTTGTTTGTGTGGATTAAGTGTCAGAGGCCGGCTCGGTGCTCTATTCATTGCACCACCTAGCCGCCCCGATAGCTTTAATTTATTCATCTGAAAATTGCCTGTTCAAATCCTTTGACCATTTATCAATAGGGGAATGGCTTGTATTCTTATAAATTTAACTCAGTTCTCTGTATATTTTAGAAATGAGGTTAAAGGCAAGCTGACTTCAGAAAAACCTGAAAAGACTTACATGAGCGAAATGAGAAGATCCAGGAGACACAGTAACAACCACTTTGTTCTATGACTGACTTTGACAGACAGCTCTTCTCAGCTGTCCAAGGATCTAAGACAATTCCAGAAGACTCATGATAGAAAATGCTATCCACATTCAAAGGACTTTGGAGTCTGAATGCAGATCAAAGTTTTGCTTTTCTTTTGTCCTTTCATTTTGTTTCTTCTTTCTCATGATTCCTCCCGTTGGTTCTAATTCTTCATTACATCATGCCTAATGTGGAAATATGTTTAATATGAATGCATAAGTAGAGCCTATATCAGATTGCACACAGTCTTGGGGAGGGAGGAGAAATGAGAGGGGGAGAAAATTTGGAACTCAAAATCTTATGGAAGTAAATGTCAAAAACTAAAAATAAATTAATAAAAAATATCTACAACAACAACAAAACAGAGTAAAAAAACATTATTAGGTGGAGCTGTGGTTAGAGTCCCAGACTAGAGACAAGAAGATTTATCTTCTTAAATTCAAATCTGATTTCAGCCACTTAGCTATGTGGTTCTGAGTAAGTCACTTAACTATTTTTACCTCAATTTCCTCATCTGTAAACTGAGCTGGAAAAAAAGATAGCTAATCACTCTATTATCCTTACCAAGAAAACCCCAAAAGGGGTCAGGATTAGCCAGACATATGTGAAAAACATTGAACAACAAAAAAATGAACTAATTGAATAAGTAAAAAAAAAAAAAAAGAAATGAGGCCTATATCAGAGATACTGACTATAAAATTTGTTTCCCAACTTTCTGCTTCCTTTCTAACCTTGGTTGCATTAGCTTTGTTCGTGCAAAACCTTTTTTTAATTTCATGTAATCAAAATTATCCATTTTGCATTTCATAATGTTCTCTACCTCTTGCTTAGTTATAAATTCTTCCATTCTCTGTAGATCTGACAGGTAAACTATTCCTTGATCTCCTAATTTGCTTATAATATCACCCTTTATGTCTAAATCACATACCCATTTTGACCTTATCTTGGTATATAGTGTAAGACGTTGGTCTATGCCTAGTTTTTGTCTTACTATTTTCCAGTTTTCCCAGTAGCTTTTGTCAAATAGTGAGTTGTAATTCCAGAAACTGGAGTCTCTGGGCTTATCAAACAGGAGATTACTATGTATTCATTGACTGTTGTGTCTTGTGTACCTAACCTATCCCACTGATCCACTACTCTATTTCTTAGCCAATATCAAATAGTTTTGATGACTGCTGCTTTATAATAGTTTTAGTTCTGGTATGGCTAGGTTACTTTCCCTTGAATTTCTTTTCATTAATTCGCTGGATATTTTTGATCTTTTGTTCTTCCATATGAGTTTTGTTATTACTTTTTCTAGATCTATAAAATAATTTTTGGTAGTTTGATTGGCATGGCACTGAATAAGTAAGTTAATTTAGGTAGAATTGTCATCAGGTCCTTCGATTTAAAACTCATGCTTTTTCTATTAGTCCAGGTTCCCTCAACACCTTTTCTTTCACTTCCTTGTCTTTTTTTTTGCTGCTGTTGTTTGGACACATCCCAACACTTCTTTGAAAGTTGCCCCTTCCCCTCAGTGGAATTTTCTTGGCAAGGATGCTAAAGTGGTTTGTAATTTCCTTCTCCAATGGATTAGGGCAAACAGAGGTTAAATGACTTGCCCAGGTTATATAACTAGTGATTCTCACAGCTAGAGAGGCTGCATTTGAACTCAGGTCTTCCTGACTCCAGGCCCAGGACTCTAGCCACTGAGATACCTAACTGCCTCCCCCTTTTCTTTAGCAAGGGTTTACAATAAGATACAAGTCTTAATTAGCTGGACCCTGAAGCATTCTGATAAGGGATTTCATTATTTGTTGTTTGTTCAGTCATATCAGTCATGTCCTACTCTTCATGACTCTATTTGGAGTTTTTTGTTTTGTTTGTTTTTTTTGCAAAGAGAACCTACAATAGTTTGCCATTTCCTTCTCCAGTTCATTTTACAAATTAGGAAACTGAGGCAAACAGGGTGACTTGTCCAAGGTCACACAGCTAGGAGGTGTCTGAGGCTAGATTTGAACTCAGGTCTCCCTGACTCCAAGCCTATCCACTGTGCTCTATCCACTGTGCAACAAAGCTGCCTCATTATAGTCAACAATAATACAATGTTAACATTTATCAAACATTTACTATGTATCAGGTAGGATTATATGTTTGTTATACTGCCTGAAGGCCTGGTAGGTTAGATTATACACCTTCCCAGGGAACTTCTACAGACCTATATTCTTTAAAAAAAATTTTAATAGCATTTTATTTTTTCTACTTACATGTAAAGATAGTTTTCAACACTCACTTTTACAAGATTTTGAGTTCTAATTTTTTTTCTTCCTGATCTATACTTTTAATAGGACTAATGGCTTCAGTCTCTACACTGGTAGGATGGAGGGGGTGGGGCTGGGTTCCAAGGTCATTTTGGCTTCCAGCTCCTGGCAATCTGAATCTGAGAAATACAAAAGAAAGTCACAGAATAAAATCAAAGCTCCCCATATCCTTCTCTGGGAGCTGAGGTAAAAGAAAGGGTTAGCAGTATAGGACAGAATGCAAGCCTGGTTCCTATTACATTAACCAGTTAAAAGAGGGCATTTCATCCCATGTATATGGAAGGTGGTGTAGAGTGCTTCCCTGTTAGGTGATCTGGACATACCCAGATAAGCCTCCTTGCCTATCCATGTTATGTTTATCAAGGGGAGGGGATTGGTTTTGGCATTAAGACTGAAAGAGATGTTGAAGATTATCTAGTCCCAACCCTTCATTTTGTAAATGAGGAGACCCTGAGGTCTATCATAGTGAAGACCTTGCTTACACTGGTATTTCTCCAATTGTCTACTTCTTGCAAGGTCATCCACTTGCAAAAAGCCATTCAGATAGAAAGCAACAGAGCTGGTTGGGACTGGAACCCAGATCCTTTGAATGCTAGAGCCAGTTTTCTTCCTACTAAACACTGATATAGGTCTATAGAGGGAGATCAGGTTAGGGTGCTAGGTTGCTAGGCAGAGCACCTTTCTACAGGTTTTAAGGTTTGTGAAGTGCTTTACATACCTTATCTCATTTGAACCTCATAACAACATTGAGTGGGAGGTGCTGCCAAGTGTCACATAGCTAATATAAATCTCAAGCATGTAATCTGATATAGGTTATATATATATGTAATCATATTAAACATATTTCTACATTAGTCATGTTATGAAAGAAGAATCAGAACAAAAGGGGAAAACCACAAGGAAGGAAAAAAAATCAAATAGTATGCTTTGATCTGCATTCAGACTCCATAATTCTTTTTCTGGATGTGGATAGCATTTTCCATTATGAGTCTTTTGGAAGTGTCTTAGATGCAATCATTGCTGAGAAGAGCTAGGTCTTTCAAAGTTGGTTATGGAACAATGTTGCTATTACTATGTACAATGTTCTCCTGGTTCTGTTCACTTCACTCAGCATCAGTTCATGTAAGTCTTTCCAGGTTTTTCTGAAATCTGCTTGCTCATCATTTCTTGTGGAACAATATTTCATTACGTTTATATGATGGGGTGCTTGGGATCTATGTTTGTAACATCAGTCTATGTAATATCAGTTTGTAACATCAGTTTGTAAAAGGGGTACTTGGGATCTATGTCTGTAATATCAGTTTGTAATATCAATTTGTAACATCAGTTTGTAAAATCAATTTGTAAAACCAGTCTGTAAAACCACATTTCCCCCTTCCCAGCCTCAGAGCATTAACTCTGCTCCTTCCTCCTGCCAGCACTCTGCCCAGCAATAACTCATGAACTGTTTATCTCTGCTTGGAACAATAACAAGTTACACCTATGAATCCTTCACTAAACCATCTATAAACATTTTAGCTTAGGCAAATGTTATCTTCCCTAGTAGAGTGGCCAGCTTCACCATGGATCCTTCAATGCCCTATCTATAGGTTAATTCCTTAGCCAATTATACCCATACTGAGTCTCTGTTAGCCTTGGTTCCCAACATCCATCTTGTCAAACTTGACACTGATGGGTGGCAGACTGGGCACTTCTCAGTCAGCCCTGACCACTGGCTACTTAGTGAAGTTTCAGGCCTAAAACCACACCTCCAGGTAGCCCCCCCCCCACCGCCCTTGGGCCATTTCCCAGTGAATTATGGGCAATACACCTGCACAATTGATATTAAAAATGCATGTTCCTTTAAGCACTGACTACTACTTAACTCCTCCCTAATCCCACCCTTACTCACCTAGTTAGCATCACTGTCACCTGATTTACAGTCTTGACTCCTTAAAACTGTACCTGTGGGGGCAGCTAGGTGCAGTGAGTAGAGCGCTGGCCCTGGAGTCAGAAGGACCTGAGTTCCGATCTGGCCTCAGACACTTAACGCACACACAAACCAAAACCTAGTCCTGTGACCTTGGGCAAGTTACTTAACCCCAATTGCCCTCCAAAAGGCAAAAACAAAACAAAACAACAACAAAAAAAACCTGTACCTGTGACTTCTGTAAGTTTGCAGGTTCCCTAAGAACTCTTACCTGCTGTAAAGCATAACAATAAACTTTCACAAACTCCAAGTTTGCTTGAGCCTACGGAATTCCTTCCAAACTCAGGGACTCTGGTCATTGATCTTGATTAGAGCCCCTCTGGAACCTATTGCCCTTCCCCCCATCACATACATATACCACAGCTTGTTCAGCCATTCCTAGTTGATGGGCATCCCTTCAATTTCCAATTCTTTGCCAGCACAAAAAGAACTGCTACAAATATTTTTCTTGTACCAAATTTTAACAGATAACCCAGAAGTTTGCTTTTGTATTGTTCTTTGTCTGTACCAGTATATGAATAACGTGTTTTATGGCAGAATCCAGAAGTCCTGCCTCAGACACTAAATTGCTATATCTTCCATGTACCTAGTTATTTACAAGTTTCTCCCCAATTAGAATGTGAGTTCCTGGAGGGCAGGGTTTGGGTTTTTTTTTGTTTGTTTGTTTTTTCCATTTTTAGTCTTTGTATCTCCAGTACTTAGCACAGGGTTTGGCACAAGTAAAGTACTTAATAAATGATTGTAGAGGAGTGTTTTCAGAGAAATTTGGGATAAAAAGGGTACCAGGCAGATTCTGGAGGACAATTTATACACTAACAATAATATTGCAAAGACAAACAACTTTGAAAGACTTAGGAGTTGTGATCAACAGAATAACCAACCGCAATTCTAGAGGACTCATGATGAAATATGTTTGTAATGGGTTTTGTTTTTCTTGCTTTCTCAATGGGAGAGGGAAGAGATTAGAGAAAATGTGAATCTGAAAAAATATATTAATTATAATTAAATATATAATTTAAAATGCTTGTTCATAGACTGCTTGTCTTTCTGTATGATCATAGGCAAATCATTTAACCTCTGTTTCCCCATCTATAAAATAAGGATTAGAAATACTTATTCTGCCTACCTCCATTTGATGGATGAGTTCAGTGAAGAAAGCATTGTGAAAACCATGAACCACTATTAGAAATGTGAGTAGTTATTATTAGTTGTGTGGGGAGTAGAAGATGCAATTACTTGGGATAGAATTTAATCTGAAACTGAATTAGCAGTCATTGTACAGGCAGAGAGCATTGGAATATTTGCTCCTCCAAACTGTGATTTTTGCATTTCATCTGAAAGAGTAATTCATCAACTACTGCCTCCCTTCTCCTCCTCACCTCCCACTTCCTAATTCCCTCCCTCAAATAGGGAAGTCTCTTCAGAATCTGCCTGGCAGAGCTTTTGGCAAAGTTGATTCAGTGGAGTGACAGCGAAGGTTCAGCCCGTTACCCAGACCGGGAAAACAAAACTTTCTGAGGGGGAGGGAACACACCCAGGTGCCAAAACTGTGAGTCAGTTGCTATACTCTTCTATCCTGCAGAAAAGGTGGAGTGTATCAATAATAAGAAAAAGCAATAAACCCTACCTCACTCCACCCTGGTTTCTTCAGATACCTCATTTAGAGTAGCTAACTCCCACTGGAAGGATCCTATCCCCTCCCATTTCATTACACACCCCAGACTATAATAATAATATATAATATAATAACAATAATAATAATGATTGTAATTAGGACACTTTGAATTTCTATAGCATTTGTCTACTAAGGAGTTCAAAACAATTCTAGTTCAGGTATGACATTGGATAGCCCCAAGACCGAGAGTAGAAGAATCTGTCCTGGGACTTGGTTGTTGTGGTTTGTCCTTCTTGAAGAGGACCATGACATCAGAGACATTCCAGTGAATTGGATTTAAGTGAGACTAGAGCAAAGTCACTAGTCTCACCTTCTCCTCCAGAGCCATCTGGGTCCAGTGTCAAGATATAGATCAGGATGACAGGCGATAACCCTGGATGAAGTGGTAGACCTTGGCCTTTTTAAGCTAAGGTCTTTAACAGGTTTCAGTTTGACTGAGGCAACACTCATTCAGAGATTAAGGCTAGGTAAGAAAGGAGGCAGAGAATGACCTTTTTACCTAGTCTAAATAAAAGATCAATCTGGGAGAATGAGACCCTCTGAGTTTCTGACCAAAACCGAAACAACTGCTATTTCCATTGTCTCTGAGCCAATCAAGGCCTAAAAAATGGTCAAGTGGGGCTTGGTCTGGGACCTATTGTTGGTCAATCAATAAGAGCCAGAGTGATTTGGGTTTAAGGCATGGTCCTTAAAAAAAAATGTAGCCCATATTCCCCAAGATATCTAGCTAGGTTTCAGACATAAAAATTTACATGCCTTTGGCCAGAGCAGATACCCTATCTGGACAGAAGGAAGGGAAAGAGAGAGAGAGACAGAGAGACAGAGAGAGACAGAGAGAGAGAGACAGAGAGAGACAGAGAGAGAGAGAGAGAGAGAGAGAGAGAGAGAGAGGAGAGAAGGGGGGGGCAGAGAACAAGGGGAAGGAAGGAAGGAAAGAAGAAAGGAAGAAAGGAAAGGGAGGAAAGAAGGAGCTGTGTTGTCCAACTGGCTCATTCTAGTTGAGTCCCAATGGAGTAGCTCCTACAGTATACTATTCATAGAAGTTGTTTGTCATTCATTCTGGAAGAAGACCATGATGGTGATGGAAGGTGATGCCAGGACATGCAAATGAATATGATTTAAGTGAGGGAGGGCTGTACAAAGTCACCAGCCTCATGTTTCTCTCTCAGAGCCATTTAGGTCCAGTGGCAAGATATAGATCAGAATGATTGGAGATGGACCTGGATGCAGTGGAAGACCTTGGACTTTTTAAACTAAGATCTTTAACAGGTCTCAGTCTGACTAAGGCAACACCCATTCAGAGATTAAGGCTAGGTAAGAAATGAGGCAGAGAATGGTTTCTTCTACCTAGTAAAAAAAAAGATCAGTCTGGGAGGGGAAGACCCTCAGGGTTTGAGGGGCTTGATAAACCCTTAATAAATGCTCCTTCATTGGCTGAACTTTTTTAGTTTCTTATTCAGATGGGGGTTTGGGTGGGGGAAATAGTAGCTTCTCACAGAGCCTTCTTATGGGAGGCATCATGCAGTGGAAAGATCATTGGTGGGACTGAGGAGACAGAAACCTTAAATTCTAGTCCCACCTTTTTGAACTGTGTGATTTATTAACATCATTGTAAAATCACAGCTAGCTTTTATATAATGCATTTATATATATATATTATTTTATATAGTGCTTTAATTCTTACAAAATGCTTTACAAATATTACTATCTTCACAACAACCCTGGAAGGTAGGTGTTATCTTCATTTTCACAAATGAGGAAACTGAGGCAGAGGGAGGTTAGGAGACTTGCCCAGGATCACATAGCTGGAAAGTGTTTGAGACTGCATTTGAACTCAGGAACTTCCTAACTCTAGGCCCAGTTCTCTATTCTCCATACCACTTAGATGCCTCAATCTTAAAAGCGAATTTACTTGACATGGGTGAGCTAAGGATTTTATTGACAATAGCATGGGGTGATGTCTTGACTCATTGGTGAATTGGTTTTAAGTGAGACAGAGTTTCACAAAGTCATCACTCTCTTCCTGAGTCCTCAAAGTCTGGTGGCAGGACAAGAGTCAGGTCAATAGCCCAGGATGCATTGAAAGCCACCTGAAGACTACAGACTATGGTGGGCTAGGCCAATTATTTTGATAGGCTCAAAGGTGGGAAGTCTAGTAACAGTCTTGGGCTCAGCCACAACTTAAGGCTTATTGCCTCCTGCAAATGCCTCTTCAAATGGGATGATTTAATCAAGAATCCAAGGGAGGTTCCCAGAGCCTGTACCTCAAGGACTCAAGGAGAGGTCAAGGGGGTTCCCAGAGCCCATACCTTATCAAAATTGACCTTTCTAAAAACACAGGTCTGACTGCATCACTCCTCTACTCAATAAATTCTAATCCCATCCTCCAGGGTAAAATACAGAATCCTCTATTTCTATTTGGCATTCAAAGCCCTTCATAATCTAGCCCCCTCTTACCTTTCTGATCTTTTCTCGCCTTACTCTGCAATACACACTTACTCCTCAGTCCAGAGACACTGGCCTCCTGGCTGTTCTTTGAATAAAACACCCCGATCTAGGGTCTCAGCATTTGCTCTGGCTGTCCCTCATGCCTGGGATTCCCTCCCCAGCTCTACCTACTGATTTCCCTGGCTTCCTTTAAGTCCTAACTAAGATCTCTTCTTTTATAGTAGCCTTCCCCAACCCTTCTTAATTCTAGTGCCTTCCTTAGGTTAATTATTTCCCATTTAGCCTCTGTATAGCTTTGTTTGTATTTGTTTGCATGCTATCTTCTTAGATTGTAAGCTCCTTGAGGTCATGAATGTCTTCTGCCTCTTTTTGAATTCCCAGTGTTTAGCATAGTGCCTGACACAGAGTAGGAGTTTTAAAAATATTTATTCATTCATTGATTGATTAGAGGGCCCTTCTGGTCCCTTCTAGGCCTACATTCTCTGTTCCTACGTTCCTCAGACAATTTCTAGAGGGGTATATATGCCTGAAGTATGTCCATTTTTGGATAATAATTAGAGCCCTTTGAAAGTAGAATTAGCTACCTGCAATCAACAAATATTTCTCCAGCACTAACTGTCAGGCATTTCTTTGGACAGTGGAGATAGAGAGACAAAAATGATATAATCCCTGCCTTCACGGAGTTGAAATTCAATGTGGGGGGAAGGAGCAAAATAGATACATTTTATATATGAATCAACACAAAATATATACAGAGTAAACACAAAGTAGTTAGGTGGGGGTCAAGACACTAGCAATTGGAGGAACCAGGAAAGACTTTATGGTTGAGCTTTGAAGGAAGTCCGGAATTCCAGGCTGTGGAAATGCATAGAGATGGGAGATGGGAGACAGAATGGCCAGTGTGGATCAGGTTGGCTGGTCTATAGGGGACATGAAAAGGTTATATACCTTGGAAGGTAGGGTACAGGCACAAAGTGATAGGTTTTAAATATTCAACAGAGTAATTTTGCATTTTCTCCTAAAGTCATTAGAGACTTTTTGGAGCTGGTGAGTAACATAGCCACTCTGGCTTTAGGAATATCACCTTAGCAGTTGTGTATTGAGAATGGATTGTTTTCAAGATTGTGTGACTCTCACTCTGGGCCTCAGTTTCCTCATTTGTGAAAGGGATTGACTGGATTACCTATTCTCAAAGTATGATCTGGGAATCCCTGAAACCCTTTCAGGGGGGATCTGAGAGGTCAAAACTATTTTTATAACCCTGTGATGTTTTAATTTCTAACATGGTAAATATTGATAGACCTAACCTGTATAAACAAAAGTTCTTTTGGATCTTCAGAAATAAGTGTAATTTAGATCTGGAAGAGGCCTTAGAGGCCATGACATCTAACCTCTTCCTTCTGTTTCCCGAGTAGGACTCTAATGTGCAGAGAGTTAAATATCTTGCCCAAGGTGTTACAGAACCAGTAGAGTCAGAGGTGGCATCTGAACCCAGGTCTTTCTCACTCCGGGTCCCTGCCCGTTGACAAAGGAGACTCTTTTCTAGTTCTAAATCCTCTGATTTTAGAAGCATTTGCTTAATCCCTTTTTAGGGTCTCTGACATTTGGTTAATCACCTCGGGGTTCTTCTTTGTCTCAAATTCATTCCTATCCCCAATGAGTCCTGGTCCTACTCTGGAGAGAGGCCTTTTCAAGATCCCCCATGACTCTGCTTTCTTCTGTCTCTACCATTTAGGGACCTCTGAGACCTCCTGGTCTCAGTTTCCTCCTCTGTAAAACGGGGGAATTGCATTAGCTTCCTATGATCCCTCCCTTACTCTCCTGCCCTTTCCACATCTAGTCTCGCCATTCCCGGAGCATTCCCGTCTCTTCCTCTTTTCCAGGCCACTGTTCCTCTCCCTCCCAGTGGCTCCCGCAGCCCCCTCCACCTCTCTCCCTCTTCCCGCTCCTCCTCCTTCTCCTCCACCTCATCCTCCTTCTCAGTCAGAGACGAGGTGGGGGAGGGAGGCCGGGAGAGGGGAAAAGGGAGGGGGAGTCTCCAGGAGTTCTGATTGGTTTGCCGCAGTACCGGCGCCCCCGTTTGATTGGCCTGTGGGGCGCGGGTCTGCAGGGTAGGGTGCGGTTCGGAGGCCCCGCCCCCGGACCCTCCCCACGCTGAGGACGAGGAGGAAGTGGCTTCCCCTTTCCCCGCCCTCGTCCTTAGCCCCCTCCCTCCCGGCTGGCTCGGCTCTCGGCTTGGTGTCTGCGGCGGCGGGAGCGGGTAGGTGGAGGCTGCGCCTTGTCGGGGGCTTCCCCCTGAGTTCTCCCACGCCCCCCCCCCAGGGCTTCGACCTCCGCCGTCCCCATCCTTGGGTCCCCTCAGGCGGAGCTGCGGGGCAGGGCGGGGTGGGCTGAATCCGGGCCCCCGGGGTGTGACCCGAGGAGGGACGGGGCTCCCCCTGGGAGAGCGCCGTCGGGCGTGATCCGAGGCGGGGAGGGGGGTGCCCCCGGGAAGTAGGGGAATGACGCTCCTGAGCTGTGACTCTAGGCGGGGATGGGGCCCCCCTGAGAGGAAGGCAGGGGGCGCTCCTAGGGCGTCACCCTGGGCGGGGAGGGGGCGCTCCCGGGGCGTGACCCTAGCCTGGAAAGGGGCACCCTTAGTAGGGGAGGGGGAGCTCTCAGGGTGTGACCCTAGGCGGGGACTGGGCGCCCCTGGGAGGCGGGGAGGGGTCGTTCCAGGGTGTGACTGGGGTGAGGAGGGGGCGCCCCTAGGACTGGGGGCCGGGAGCGACTAGAGGGGGCTGGGGGTGCCTTAGGGCGTGGTCTGTGGGGGAAGGGTGAGACCTCCCAGATTCCAACTTAAGGGACCCTTTTCCTTGGGGAACTCCCACTTACTGAGCTCCCCGGGGGCCCTTGGAATGGGGCTGAGCACGTGGGTCCTGGACAGGGGTGGGGGAGGGTTCCCTGTGATGAGCCTCCTGGGTTATTTGGGCTCTGTGGCTTAGGGACGGGCGTGGGCTGTCGAGCCCCCAAAAAACGACCATCCACCTCTGATGGGGATGATGGGGTGGAGCAAGAAGTCTCTCATATCTTGGGGCAGTTCGGAGACCACAACACATGTGTAATTTGACGTTTGGGCATCCATTCAATAAACATTTATTAAGCGCCTGCTGTGTGCCAGTTGCTGTGTTAAGCGATAGCAGTTTTCTCTACTGGGATAAGGTTGTGATTTTGTCCCTTTTAGGACTTGGGCAGTGATTTTCTTGCTCAGGGAGAGGGTTCCTTGTTAAAGTGAGCTCAGTTTTTTGTCCTCCAGGGAAGTGTCTTGGGACGGGGACATCTTGGGGACTTCGTTCCAGTGAAGGAATGTACGGTTGCTGCATAGACTTGGCGTCTTTTTGACGGATGCAGTGATTTGACCCTGGGGTTTTTTTTGGTGGAGGTGGGGGGAAGGGATAAATGATGACTGAATTTGGCTCTCGGTAAAGTTTAGTGTAGGTAAGTTTCTTCTGCAAAAACCGTTCCTTTCTTCCCCTGGTCTAGTTACAGTATCACTCTCCGGGGCCTCTCACCACTCTGCCTGTGGTTGCAGTCCTTTGCAATGTGTATTTGCCTCTTGTGTATGTGTGTGTCTCCCGCCCATTTCCCTGCTTGCTGCACTTTTGGCAGCTGCCTGTACTCTTTCCCAGAGATGGTTGTGGCATTGCATCAGGGGGTATTTGTGCTTGTAATTTGGTCATCCGGCCCAGGATAAGGGAGCAGCATTTGCTACATATTCTAGCTCCCACCTCCTCCCTCCTCCTTCCTCCTCCAGGCTAGTGAAAAATGGGTGTGGTGAGTAGATACAGCTGACTGCAGGCCTATAGGGTAACACTGCCCAGTCATCAGCCGAGAGAGATTTAAACACAAGTAGCTGCAGCTATTTTTATAAATCAATCTTGAGTCCAGGCTGAGCGCTTGGATTTAGTGGGGCCAGTTGTCATACTTTAACTGTTCTAGGTTGTCTGTTTAGTAGAAGAGATACTGAGTTGCTAAGCAAGATGAGACGCAGCAAATAATTATCCGTGCCACCCATCACTAGATCTGCTCTAATGGCTTCGGGCCCTTAGTGTTTAACTACTCTTCTGAGGCTTTCCTCAATTTATTGATAAGATTTGATGTCCCATTCAAGTTAACATACTTCATTTTTGGGGGGAAAAACTTTGCTTAAATTTTCACTCTTTTCAAATTTAGGTTTGTTTTGTTTTTTTTTTTTTAGCATTCTCTGGGCCTCTAATCCAATCTAACCTAACTCAGTAGAGACTGACTTATAAAGCAGAACTACTGATCTGTTACCTTAGGGTGGGAGACATACCTGTTGTAAAGACCATAATGGTACATATGTACCGAGGAGGCTATCTCCTTTCTTTAGGAAGTATAATCAAGAATTAGAAAGTTGTTTGATGAGCATGAAATTAGAGCAGAGGGAGCTAGCTGTCCTGGAGGGATATTTTCATCTATCTCATAGCTTGGTGAGTCATACATCTTCATAGAGGAAGAGACCTATCACACACAGGAATGCTTGGGTGTTTGTTGGTCTGGGTACTGTCTCCTGGGAGCACTACACAGAAGACACCACCTCAGGGGAAGGTAATCATTGTGGTGAAGGGTCAGTTGAAGGAAATGGAGGGTGGAGATGATAATGTGGAGAAGAGATTTGGGGACTGGGTAGAAATGGACATCATGTTTGCCTTTAAATATTTGAAGGGTTATCCTGTGGAAGAAGGATTAAATTTTTTCTGTTTAACCTCAGAGGGCACAATTAGGAGCAGTGGGTGTAAATTCTAGAGTCAGATATTTTTTCACTGATAAGTCTGTCTATAATTGTTAGTATTAAATATGATCTTTGACATCACCTTTTTAATATCAAGGACAAAAGTTTGATTTTTGTTCTTTAGCTAAACAGCCAAGTATATGGAAATTGTCTGCTTATTTAACTTGATCAGTTTGAAAAGGAAACCAAGTAAGCCTCATTGGTTTCATATCATTCTCTTTGGCATGCTGTTTTTATAAAAGATCAGTGTCATACTTAGTGCTGATGCTAATTGTGTTGAGGACAGTGAGGACCAAGGAGGGATAGTAACAGTTTATTTGAGATGTATAGGCAGATTATACTAATTTACTTGTTTAATTGCTTAGGTTAACTTGCTGCTATAAAAGTTTCAATTGAATATTATGGAATTTATATGGAAATTTAAAATCATAAAAATCAGTCTAGTTTTTTGATAGTGCAAGTTAAAAATATTTTTGCCACTATAAATCATTCTCTGTGATTCTTCAAGAGTTAAAACTCATTTAGAATGTCTTTTAAGAGATAATTAATTTTCATACCTTATTACCTTGTCAGGGATTAAATTGTCATGTATGACTGTTTGCTTCTAAAGTGCTTTGTATTCATTAAGTCAAACATCTTTATGGGCAAAGGAATTTTTAATCTATTTCTCAGACACAGTAGAGGGTGAGGTAGTTTGGTCAAGGCCAGGCACAAAGTCAGTGACTACAACTAAGATTGGTGCCTTCTCTGTCCTGTGCTTTTTTTTTTTTTTTTTTTAGGCAAAGCAGTCTCTTCTATATCAAATAACTGACCAACAAGTCAACATTGTCAGTATAGATAAGGTCTCCCTTCCTGGTGGGATAGTCTCTTTCAACTAGAAAAGTTTTTGGTTTTCAGCCAGTTGTTTCAGCTAAAAGTTTTTTTTTTTTTTAAATAAGCATAAGAGTGAGAGAATCAGCATAATTCTCATTCTGGACTTTACCCTAATAAATGTTATTGAATTTAGAGGCAATTAGAATTGAAAGGGACTTAAAGATTGTCTTGTTCAACTTCTGAAACTGGTCACCTAGTTTTGGCTCTAACACCTCCAGTGACCATGTAGGCCATTCTATCCTCAGATAGCTCTAAGAGCTAGTTCTTTCCTAGGTTGACCCAATATCTATTTCCATCCTAAGTTCTTTGCACATTGGTCCTAGTTCTTTTGTCTGGAGCTACACGTATGTTTACTCCTTTAACTACTTTTCACTTTTGAACACAGTGTTCAAGTTTCTCATTCATTTTCTCCAGGCTAAACAGTCTTAGTTTCTTTAATTCTCCCTCATATGATTCAGTTTTCAGACATTTTGATTTCTTTCCCCTCCACATCCCTCTTCAAAGATGGTCCCCAGACCTGAACTCCATGCTTCAGGTCTGGTTTGATCAGTGGATAACCACCCACTTTGTTCTAAATAGCATACTTGTACAGTTGATTGGAACTTAAGGGTGGGACTTTACAATTGTTCCTATTACGTTTCTTGGGGTTTTAGTTTTGGCCCATTTTTACAAAGCTGTGAATGTTGTCTTTTGAATTGATGGCTTATTATTCCTCTGCTTCCCTTCCATCATCTCTTTCCCTGTGCTTCCATTGATATTTTCACTTTCACTTTCCACCAAGGAGGTGTTTATCTTGGGTTGTGAATAGTAACTTAATTTTATATATCACTGGAAGATCATAACAGCCCTGTGAGGTAGGTAGTTCAAATATTATCTTTCCCATTTTAAAAAAGATTAAGTGAAATGTCTGACTTCCATCTATGTGGGAACTCTTTTTATTAAGAGAGAACAAAAATGGTCCATGACTTAGTAGATAAGCCGTAGGGAGTTACTTGAGACACACAGGTTAACCCAGCTGAGGAATGATTTGAATCCAGACTAACCTGACTGAAAGACCAGCAATCCATCAATCACCAAGCATTTATTAAGTACTTACTATTTGCTAGGTGTGGGAATGCAAAAAACAGTTGTGGACTCTGCCCCCAAGGAACTTACTGTATTTTCTACACTCTTACATAAATACATGCAAAGTGTAGTAAGTTCATTAATTGAGGGAGACAGTAGAAATTGGGGGAATCAGAATAAGCCTCATAAAGAAAGTTACTCTTGAACCAAGTTTTGAAGGGAATTAGGGATTTCAACATTTGGAGATAAGGAATCATTACCTTCTAGTCATGAGGGGCAGTGTTCATAGTCACCAAAGTTGGCATTGGTGGAGTGTTCAGGGAGTAGCAAAGTGTCTGGATGGACCAAAGGGTGCTTAAAAAAGTATGGTGTACAGTAGTAAGTCTGGAGAGGTAGATAAGGCCAGGTTGGGAAGAACTTTTAACTGCCTTCTAAGCTTGTTCTTGGTTCTAGAAGTAACCTGGAACCACTGGAGTTGATGTATTGGGGGAGTGACTTTGGTTAGATCTGGGCTTTAGAAATAGCACTTTGGCAGTTAGAGACTTGAGACAGGGAGATTAAGTTACTGAAATAGTCTATGTAAGGGGCACTGAAGGGTGATATGAATACAAGTAATGTTCAAATCTAGATTGCCTTGAGGTATGGGGGCAGCCCTTGTAGAGTGCAGTAGGTGGGGGGGGGATAAGGAGTTGGATTATGGGAAATGAATCAAGACCAAAATTCTTGCCAAGTGTCTATCCAGAAAAGGAGAGCTCTTCCTTTTGTTTATCCTCTCCTGCCTTCGAGATTTGGGCCTGTGATTTTGTTGGGGAGAATAAGGAAAGGAAATAAGCATTTATTAAGTGCCTGCTCTATGCTGGGTACTGTGCTATACAGATATTAACTTAGTTTCTCACAGCATCCCCCCCCTTTTTTTTTGTAAGGGGGAGGGCAGGGTAATTGGGGTTAAGTGATTTGCCCAAGGTCACATAGCTAGTAAGTGTTAAGTGTCTGAGGTCACATTTGAACTCAGGTCCTCTTGACTCCAAGGCCGGTGCTCTATGCACTACACTACCTAGCTACCCCTTTCTCACAGCATTCCTGTGAGGTAGGTGCTGTTTTAATCCCCATTTTACAGTTGAGGAAATTGAGGCAGATAGGTTAATGTGTCTTGCCCAGTATCACACAACTAGTAAGTGGCTGAGGTTGGATTTGAATTCAGGTCTTCCTCACTCCAGTACAGTGTTGTACTGTGGCATCTTGCTGCTCTCTTGTTATAGGGAACTCCTGGATGAGGAAATTCAGGTTGGCATCTTCTTGGCAGCATTTCTGACATAAAGCATTGAGAAGTGACGTGACTTGTACAGGGTCACCAACCTGGGTCTTTGAACCTGGGTCATCCTGGCTCCAAGGCTGGCTCTCTGTCTGATAAACAGTGCTTCAGTCTTCCTTTTGCAAAGTAACCCAAGTCTTTAGGACCTTGAACACAGGTTAGAAACTAAGTATGGTAATTCAGCTACACTCTGGAACCTAATTGTTGATACTATCTAAATAGGTTTTGGTGATTAGGATTTTAGGCTCTCCAGTGTTTATAATAATGCTTTGGTGGGAAAATTTCCTCTCAGTTCCAGTTACAAATTGATTTTTTTAAAAACATAAAACAACCACAACCCTTTGTAATCTGAGGATTTAGTTTACTTCACTTTATGTGACTGATAAACTTGAATATGCTAGTTGGTTAGCTTTCTATCTGAACTCCCCTTTTAGTTTGGAAATCAGGTTTACCCATCTTCTTTTTTCTCCTGGTCACTGAATAACTCATAGAGAAGCAGGCCTAACAGATCATTCTTTGTCTTGAAAGGCCAGGATCTGACCTCTTGTTATTTTCTGTCCTTTGACCTGCCCTGACATTACTAGGCATTAAAAAAGATTGCTTGGTTTTCAAAATGCATTACAGCCTTCCAGTTCCTATTTAATCTGGTACTGTTAAAATGATTTCTTTACAAAAGATGACTCCTCTGTGCAGTGGTCATATTCCAAAAGCACTGGTGAATAGTTGATAGAGGATCTTAGAGGCCCACATTAAAACTTCTCTATCTTGTTCACTGGCTTTTATAAAAACCATTCAATACCATTATCAGTCTTGGGCCTTGGCAGCTACTAAGTAAGACTGTGAACTTTTAGAATAGCTAAACACCTTAAGGCTATTTATTACATGACTGTGTATTTAGGGTAAATGCCATTCTCTTTGAAGTATTCTTTATTATCACTAGAATGAAATAAGTGTATATGACAAAAATACTATTTTTCAGTCTTTTCCACAGAATTAAGTTCCAGGATTCAAATAAGGGACCTAGGATATGTTTTGGCCCTGTAAGGAAATTTTCTAAGTAAATATTTGAAAGATGTTCGTTCCTAGACTTTTTGGAATTGCTAGATGTTCTCATCATTAGCTTGTTTTAATGACATTTCCATCTTCTTCTCAACTCTCCCTCTGTGCCCCCCTCCAAAAAAGTACTATCTGGCACATTTTTATTATTGTAGACTCACAGACCAATTTTGCAAGGGATTTGCAAGGGACCTTAGGGATTTTCTAGTCAAACACAATATTTACAGCTGAAGAAATACATTAAAGCAAACTAAAAGGCCTTGGAATTAAAAATACATAATTCAGAGTATATGTGGTGTTGCAAAACCAGCAGTAGAAATCATCTTTCTAAGAACATCAAGGGTCTTGGAGGCCATGGTATCAGGAGGAGCAAACACTTCTCTAGGTATTGAGTGTCAGCCTTGCATCTTCAGGGAAGGTTGAAGGAATTTGAAACAGAGTTTGAAGAAGGCTGCTCTTAGGGCAACCCTAAAAAGAGGATGGGGATCCTTATTGGGAATAGAGAACCAGGAGCAGTCACTGACCTTAATATCTAGTCAGCACATAGATTGAGAATGGTGTGTGAGAGGCTTTGAGATTCTGGGACACAGCATGGCAGGCATTACCTGTGTACATCAATCTTAGGACTACATTGAGGGGTTGTAAAACACTGATAACTGTCAGGATTAGAAACCCTGAACTTGGCACAGACATTTCATTTGTTTTTCAGGAGCAGTGATATCAATGCATATTTATAATTAAACAGCAAGATGAGATTCTGGAATGTAGCTAGTCACCTAGGCCTTTGCAACACAACTTGATTAGGGTGAGCATATACTGAGAAGGGCTCACAGCAGGATACCCGTGCAGCTGTTGTTTGGCTCACAGAAATGGGGCAACTGCAAGAGGAGAAGGCAGGAGGAATGCTTGAAGGACATTCTAAAGCCCAAGTTACAGCACTGTGCCATAGCTTCTGACCACTACACAGAGGAGGCCAGCATAGTTGTAACCTTAAGGGAAAGGGTGGCTCATTGTCAAAGCCTCTGGGCCAGGAGCAGGAGAGTCACTTGCCAAGCAGACTGACTTGCAAAGATTGACTGCAGCTGCAAATTAAAGGATGATCTTTTGTCTCTAATGTTGTTTTCACTCAAATACATAGTGATTGCTGTCTGTGGCAGTTACTTTTACTGTGAAAGGCAGTCACGCATACATAGATCTTAAAAACTTTTCTGTAAGAACTCTTGTCTTCCTGAGTAAAGCACTTCTGATATTTTTCTCTTACTCCTGATGTAATTCGATAAATTAGTTAATTAAATGAAAGTAGACAAAAGTTAACTGAAGGAATCTGAGACTGAGTCTGAAGAAGGCAGCTCTTGGGGCTACCCCAAAGGGGATCCTCATTGGCAGTAGAGTGAGGAGCAGTCACTGAGCTTGATATCTGGATTGAGAATAGTGTGTGAGATGAGAACAAATTAGAAAACCAAACTAGGAAGGTTTTTGTCTGTTCACATTTACTTAACTAACTTTTCAAACCCATGCCTGTAATTTTGTCATGGAAGATGAAATTCCTAGAATTGGAATCTTTCAAGGCCTTCCCTGTTTGCTGCTGTGGTTCTCCTTGTACCCCTTTTTCTCCCCCTTCCTTCTGAATGTCTCAGTCTACTTCTTATATTTTTAAATGCATGTCTATGCTAATTTGTGCTAATTATGCTAACATTATGCTAATGATTATATAATTATGCTAATAAATTAATTTTAATATTTGTGTATTTGACCTATTTCACTTGTCATCAAAATAAAAACTTTTTATGTTTTTACTCATCAGTATCTTCAGCAATTGTACATAATAGGTGCTAAATAAATGTTTATTTAATTGAATTTTTATTGAATCATAGAAAGCATCACTATACATAAATGACTTATTTGTACAAATAAGGGAAACTGAGACCTAGGGAGCCTGTGGTTTGACCAAGGTTTACACAGTAATTTAGTGGTAGTTATTATTAGTCCTGTTACATTTTTCTGTTATGCAATATTAGATTAAATTCAAATATCTGAGTATTGTTACATACATAAGCTATGTGCTAGGTACTTCAAAGCATGCAGGAGAAAATAGAAGATGTGTAGTGGTGAAGCAAGACACATACTCACCAAATATTCAAATCAGGATATATAATTAAGTGTTCTGAGAGGTATAGAGAAGATCTTGTGGGGAAACTAATTTGAAAAAAGGATAGAAAATAACCAGCTGTGGTGGAGGATAAGTCTTGAGTATTTTAAGGCGTTATTAAAGGAGATTAAAGCATTTTTAAATGGAATAATAATAGGGTTTAGGTAATTCTTAATAGAATATATATATTATTTTAACAATTAGTCATAATTCTATTCAACAAAAATTAAGTCCATACTTATATGCATTAACTTGTGCCAGGCATTTGGAAAACAAAGGGAAAAAAAAGGGCTGTAAAAGATTTTAAAATGAGTGGGAAGTAAGAGGAAGTAAAGGCAAGGAGTATAGTTAACTTTTTCCCTAGTAGTTGAACCTTGAAAGCAAAAAAAGATATTTACAATGATAGCTTGAAGGGATAGCAGTATTCAAGTGAAGATTTTTCTTTTTCCTTTTTCTTTTAACTTTTTTTTTTTTGAAGGGAAGACAGGGCAGTTGGGGTTAAATGACTTGCCCAAAGTCACACAGCCAGTAAGTGTTAAGTGTCTGAGGCCAGACTTAAACTCAGGTCCTCCTGACTCCAGGGCCAGTGCTCTATTCACCGCGACACCTAGCTGCCCCTCTTTTTCCTTTTTAAAAGACAAATATTTTACTTAGGCCTTTTTAGAACTTTAGCTACTTTTTGGGTGTTCCCTTCTACAGCTGCCCATCCTCCCTTGTAATAAAGAAATATAGTTAAGCAAGTCTGAAAATGTGTATCTACCTCTTTCTGTACCCAGAGTCCACCATCTTTCTCCTGAGAGGAGACATTTCTTTTGGAGTCAGCAAGACTAATCATGTAGATATCTTTCAGTGTTGTTTTCTTTTATGTTACTATGTTACTGAATGTCAGTTTTGCTTATTTTATTTGGTATTTCGCATTTTAGGTTTCTTTGAATTAATCTCATCATTTTACGGCATAATAATCTGTTACATTCATATGACAATTAATGAGTCTCTAATAGAGTATATCCACTTTTTCATTATTTTGCTTCCAAAAAGCCCTGCTGTAAGTATTTTTGCATGTGTGTTGGGGACTCAGTGGATTGCTAGACCTGGAATCAGGAATACTTGAGTCTAAATATTGCCTCAGACTTTTATTGGCTGTGTGACCCTAGGCAAGTCACTTAACCTCTGTCTGCCTTTCTCATCTATATAATAGAGATAATAATAGCACCTATCTCCCAGGGTTTTTGTGAGAATAAAATTAGATAATATGTAAAGTATTTTATAAACTTTTAAAGTATTACATTAATCCTGGTGATGATGGTGATGGTATCTTTTTGTCTCTGACTTAGTGTATATGTTAGTAGTGGTATTACTAGGTTTGAGGAGAGTTAGTTTAGTGGCTTTTCTAATAGAATTCTTTTTTTTTTTTTGCTTTTTTTTGGAGGGGGAAGGCGGGGCTCTTGGGATTAAGTGATTTGGCCAAGGTCACAGGGCTAGTAAGTGTTAAGTGTTTGCTGCCAGATTGGAACTCAGGTCCTCCTGACTCCAGGGCCAGTGCTCTATTCACTGTGCCAGCTAGTCGTCCCCTTCCTTCTTTTGAAAGCTACCTTTTCATACCCTTTGCTTATCTTTTGGGGAATGGCTTCAAGTACAGGTTTTTTTAAGTATTGGGGACACCTAGGTAAACTTTTAGGTGATAGACAAGTCACTAGATTGGGACAAACTGAAGATAAGGGACAGAGGAGGAATGTTTATTGGAGCTCCACTCCAACAATACAAGTAGAGAAATTAGCTTTGGTAAGAAGAAGCGTCTCTTCTTCAGAGACTGGAGCAAAGACAGAGAAGGGGGGATAATGTGGAGAAATCTGGAAAAAAGGGGCACAGGGAGTTCACACCTGATGGTCTGGGTTTTTTTCCTTAGAATAGGAGGTGAGGTACCCTCTTGAGAGGGAGGAGTGGGGAGTAGTATGGAGTGAGAAGGAACTTGAAGAGAGAATGTTTGGAACAGTTACTGAGGGTCAGGGGACTAGAGCTGGATGAACTGCTGGGGTCAGTGTTCATGAAGTGCCCAGTATGAGGGAATAGACTGGGTGGAAAAGAAGACTGAGAACTAGGTAATAAACTCTTCTAGAAAGGAGAGGAAAATTATGATGTAAATGATAATATATTATTGTCTTCTTAGAAACAATAATCAAGGCATTCAAGGAAGCATGAGAATACTTGTATGAATTGATGTAAAAAAAAAAGTAGAACCTAGAGAACAATATACACAATGATTACAATAAAGAACGCTAAAAAGCAGTTGAATTTTTGGTAAATTGCAACAAACAGTCTTGTTCTTAGGGGATTGGTGAGGAAACAATCTGCCCTCTTGGTAGAAGAAAGAACTTTCTTAAATAATTTTGGCCTGTTAAGGAATAGACTCTTTTGTGAGCTCTCTGTTCCTGGAAGTCTTTGAGTAGAATTTGAAAGCCCAGACATCCTGAAGTAGAGATTCCTTAATGGGGGTGAGTTTGAATGAGATGATCTTCAAAGACCCTTTAAAATTCCATCCTACCAGGATTAAATTTTATATTTAGCTTCCAGAGCAGTGTTCTCCTCCGTCTATTCACTAGACTGAGTTTGGGTTGTAGGTAGTCTATTTAAACCAGAGATTGTTAATGTAGTATTATACAAAGATCCAATATGGTAATCAGTGTTCTGACTGTTTGACTTGCTGTGGTTATGATGCATATTCCATGATCCAATGTTTTGCAATAGGTTAATTTTTTTTTTTTAAATTTTGAAATAATTATTCCCTTCCTCTTCAGCCCCCAGGAAAAAAAGGAAACCAAAATAACAGTGGCTTATATAACAGAATTGTTTGATGTACAGGAAAGGTAAGCAAAATGAATTATGACATGTCATCTATGTAAAGGGAGACCAATTAAGAGAAATCTATTACTGTGAATGGCCAGTCTTTTTGTGAACGATGTTCAAGAGAAGTTATCTGTCGATTTTATTTTGGGTGGTGGGAATGTATAGAGCTCTGATGTGTACTAACTAGTAATGATGTCATTCATGGCAGCAAATACTTAGAAGAGCATACTGTTTGCAAGGCACTTTGTTAGGCACTGGAGATAGACAAACATGAAAGCCTCTGCTTTAAGGAATTTTGTTCAGTGGTGGGTATATCATATGCATAAAAGTAAGTAAATTTCTAGAGAGAGGGCATTAGCTGGGGAAATCTGGAGAGATCTTTTATAGGGGTGGTATTTTGAGCTGTCCTTTGAGAAAAGTGAGCGATCATAAGAGGTGAAAGTGAAGATAGATTGTGTGAATAAATGTTGGGCATTTTCTCTGCAAAGGCACAGAAAATATTGTCTAGGGGAAAATGGCTAGTTAGGCCAGTGTGATTGGAATGGAGAGCAAATAGAGGGGAGTAGTTTGAAATAACGCTGGAAAGGTAGTCGATTGTTTTATTTTTTTGCATTTGTGTTTCCAGCATCTAGTGCAGTGCCTGATAACAGTCGTAGATCCTTTTTTTTAAAAAGTATTATTTATATGTAGTATTCTTTTGAGTTCTAAATTCTCTTCCTTATACTTTTCCTCCGTCCACTGAGAAGGCAAACAGTATATCTTTTATATATGTGAAGTCATGCAAAACAATTCCAAATTGGCCATATTGTGAAGAAAAAAATAAAGCAAAAAAATTATACTTCAGTTTGTACATCAGTTCTGTCTTTGGAGGTGGATAGCATTTTTTCATCGTGAGTCTTTTGGAATTGTCTTTGGATCATTTTATTGATTAGAATAGCCAAGTCTTTCACAGTTGATCATCATAACATCATTACAACATTACTGTTACTGTGCACAATGATTTCCTGGTTCTTTTCACTTCACTTTGTATCAGTTTCATATAGGATTTCCAGTTCTTTGCCACCACAAAAAAGGTAAATTATCATTTAATTCTAATAATGATAAAATTTTAGGAATTACATATATCATTTTCCCTAATAGAAATGTAAATAATTTAACTTTATTCAGTCCCTTATGATTATTCTTTCATGTTTACCTTTTTATGCTTTTCTTGAGTCTTGTGTTTAAATATCAAATTTCTATTTAAGATCTTTTTTTTTTTTAAGATCAGGAATGCTTGAAAGTCCTCCATTACATTAAATATCCATATTTTCCCTGAAGGGTTATACACTCAGTTTTGTGGGGTAGGTTATTCTTGGTTGTAATCCTAGCTACTTTGCCTTCCAGAATATCATGTTTCAAGCTTCCTATTCCCCTCCTTTTCCAGCAAATGACCCTACAATAATCCTGTCTGTCCTTGATCTTCAGTCCTTTCTTACCTTATGGTCCCTTCCCTTCTGTCTCCAAACATGCCCAAATCTCCCCTGTTAAAAAAACGAAACCCAACCACCCAACACCCACATTTTTTTTAAATCTTGAAATTTCTTCAAACTCTTGCCTTCTGTATCTTTTCTCTCAGCTGAACTCCTAGAAAAAATTGTCTACAGTCACTCCCCAGCTTTCTGCCATCTGGTTTTTAATTCATCTCTTAGCTGAAAGTGCTTTCTCTGAAGTTCAGATTTAATGGTCTTTTCTTAGTCTTCTTGATATCTTTGCAGTACCTGATGTTGACCACTTTCTCTTTTTCTGGGATTTTATGATAATGCTCTCTTGGCCCTCCTTCTGCCTGCCTGACTCAACAACTTTAGACTCCTTTCTTTGCTGGATCATAATCTGTGTTCCATCCTCTGTATGCATATGCAAGGCTGTGTTCTGGGTTCTCTCCCCTCTCTCAATTCTTATTTCTTGGTTACCTGATACGGTCACATGAAATTAATTATCATCTCTATGCTGATGACTGTGCTATGATGCCATGATGATATCCATCCCTAGTTTTTCACTTGAACTACAGTCCCACATCTTTTGGACATTTCAAATTGTATATCCAAAATGCAACTCACATTCAACCTGTTCTAACACCTTCCCCATTCCTTATACCTTTTTCCTGAACTTCCCTATTTCTGTTGAGGATGCTGCCACCCTTCTGGTAATCTTCTATTGTTCTCTTAGCACCTCTAGGATTAAATATAAACACCTCTGGCATTTAAAACCCTTTATAACCTGCTGCCATCCTACCATTCCAACCTTTTTATACATTATTCCCTTTACCTACTCTGATGTGCTCTGTGGTTCACCCAAACTGACTTTCTTATCGGTGTACCACATAGGGCATGCATATCTCTTTGCCTTTTGGCTAGTTTTCTCTCATGCTTGGAATACATTCCTTCCTCACTTTCATCTCTTAGAATTTCTGATTCCTTTTAAGGTCCAGATCAAGTACCATTTTCTTTTCTTTTCTTTTTTTTTTTTTTTTAAAGCAATTGGGGTTAAGTAACTTGCTCAAGGATACAGGGCCAGTCATTATTTATGTGTGGGTGTTCATTTTCTGAGGCCGGGACCCATCCCGGGTCATCCCAACTCCAGGGCCGGTGCTCTTACTCACTGCTCCACCTAGCCGCCCCCAAGTACCATTTTCTACATGAAATTCTTCTTGATCCTTCCAGTTGCTATTTACTAACCCTAGAAATTACTTTGTATTTCTCTTGTATATTCCCATGCAAGTTGTCTCTTATTGTTGGATTGTAAGGTCTCTCTGGGCAGGGACCCTTTTATTCTTTGTCTTTTTAGTATCTAGTACAGTGCCTCACACATGGTAGTTGTTTAATAAATTCTTGTTTATGGATAGTAAGGGCCTGAATGAGTTCCTGTATTTGAATATCAATTTAGATATTTAGCCTGGAGTAGAGAAAGGAGAGGATGGGAGTGGAGGTGTCCACAAAATGGACATGATAGCTGTCTTTAAGTATTTGAAAGACTGCCAGGTGGAAGAGGCAATAGACTTATTTGGTTCGACCTTGGAGGATAGAACTAGGAACAACAAGGTAGAAGTTTTAGTGATGTGGGGTTGGGTCCGATGTTGGGGGAAAAGCTTATACCAATTGAACGGGCTGCCCAAGGAGGGAAGACTCCCTCAGGCCGACAGGCAGAGACTGGATACCTTCTTGCTTATTTATTGGCATTCTTTTGAGGCATATGTTGGACTAGAGGGTGACTGAGCTTCCTTCCAAATCTGAAAATTGTGATAATGTGGGGCTGGACAAAAGGAAAGAGAATAGGATGGCAAATATATATTTAGGTGACATTTGTTTAGAGGTGGTAATTGAATATATAGGAGCTGATGAGGTCATCAAGAGTGTTATCTCACCCATTTGGAAATAGAAGCCCCTTGAGGGCAGGGGCAGTCTCACTTTTAGATTTATATACTCAGCTCCTATCGAAATGCCTGGAACATAGTAAGTACTTAATAAAAAGTTTTTTTTTTTTTATAAAAATAAATATTGATGGCTTTAAACCACCAAAATTTCTCCTAGTATCTCTTACTCTTTTCTTCTTGATAATTAGGTGGTGCAGCATAGAAGTCATGAAGACTTGAGTTTGAATTAAGCCTTAAATACTAGCTGTGAAGCTTGGGGCAAGTCACTTAAGCTGTTTGCCTCAGTTTCCTCAAATGTAAAATAGGGATAATAGTAACACCTATCTCCCAGGGTTATTGTGAGGGTTAAATGAGATAATAGTTGTAAAGTGCTTAGTACAGTGCCTGGAACATCCTATATAACAATATTTTCTAAAAGACAAAGAAGCGGAAAAAATAAACATAACTGCTCAATACATAGAAGTCCGAAAATATGTTTAATCAGTACCACATGTGTGGACCTATTTGTTCATGTCAACCGACCACTTACTGTTGGGAATGACTTTTTTTTGTTAAGTATTTCCCTGGGAGTTGATCTGCCAGATTGCTTTTCAGTTTTCCCAGAAGTTTTATCAACTAGTAAATTGTTTATTAAGTGATTTATATTTTTCCAGTTTATCAAAGAACACTGGGTCATTGAGTTTTGTTATTCTTTATTTTCCCTTGTCTAGTCTGTTTCATTGATCTACTTTTTTCTAATATATACTTTAAAAAATTAATTAATGAAATGATTTATCCAAGAGATTAACATCACAAAAACTGAGGAAGGAGAGTATTAATAAAGGTGGATGGGGCTGGCAGTGTCAAAAGCTAGAGTGTGTTAAAGTAGAGTAAGGACTGAGAAAAGACTGTTTTACAGTTCAGGAGCTCTTTAGAGAGCAGTTTGTGGAATGGTTGGGTGAGAAACTGTGTGGCATGGGGTTAAAAAGTGATTGGAAATAAGGAAAGGTAAAGAGTCTAGAAGCTGGGTTGTGAAAGAGAAAAGGGATGAAGTCAGACTGAGCCCTGGGATACTAGGAACTATCTGATTTGTAGTTTAAAGGCTGGAAACTGACTGATGTTAGCAGTTTAAGAGTATTTAAACCCTGAAACAGTGACAGCTTTATGTGTGAGAAATGAACCATGAAGAGCCAGAGTAAGAAGGTTTAGGTGACCCCTCCACCTCATGTGCAAGATTCCAATGTTGGTGGGTTAAGGGCAGGCAGCTTTGGCTGTTGGCTCTGGGTTGTACTTCATTTACTCTCTCATGAAGGCTATTTAAAGTGATAACTGGATTTTCAGAACAGGTGCCTTCCAGCAAATATTATTTTTAGTTTGATCTTTAGTCAGAAAAAGATGTCAGGCTCTTATATATGTTTTAAAATTGTTCACCTGGGCATTGATGAATAAATGGGTCTCGACAGTAAATGAAAAGTTGTCTTCCTCTCATCCTTATTATATACTCAGCAGTTCAGTGACAATTTTCTCCTCCAATTGGTTAATTAAAACTATCATTTTATAGCTTAATTGGTCTGGAGTTGCTAATTGAAAATAACCTATTTAGATTGGAAGTGGGGATAGTTGAGCTAGGTGTGAAGCAAGATAAGGTGAGGAAGTTTTGGCATGTAGAGCAGAATTTTTGCTCTAAAAAGAGGATTTTAGGATATGTAGTGTTTTTTTTTCTGCCTGAATTCTAAAAATCTCCTTTCTTGATAGTTGTCAGATGGTATAAACCCCAGAAGTTGCCTCCCTCAGTTCCACCCCCCCCCCATTCAGTAACAAGCTTCTGGCTAAAATGATGAGGTAATAATATATTGCATTGTTGTCCCTGAATGAGTCACTATGTTTTTTTAGAAAATTATACCTGTGGTATTTAACTTTTTTGGAAAGGAGTAGTTTTTTTTTTTATTTGAATTGAACTTATTTCTATACAAACCAAATAAAACTAAAATCAGATGAATTTTTCCCCCCTTTTTGGAGGGGGGAAGGGAGGGCAATTGGGGTTAAATGACTTGCCCAGGGTCACAAGGCTAGTAAGTGTTGAGTGTCTGAGGTCAAATTTGAACTCAGGTCCTCCGGACTTCAGGGCTGGTGCTCTATTTACTGCACTACCTAGCGGCCCCTAAAATCAGATGAATTTTAAAAATAATTTCAAATACCTTTATTTCTGAAATAATATAGGTATTTTACATGTGAATTGTTGCTTATACACAGAATAATGTTCTCGGGCTTTTCAGGTTTTGCAACACCTTTTTATGGAATCTTCTCAGCCCCCTTTCCCCCCCTTTATTAATTTGTTGGTTTACTTCGAGTTTACAAGATTCAGTTCTCTGGTTCTTTTGAGTTTCAAATTTTCTTCCCCTCCCTTCTTTTCCCCCCTCCCCTCAAGGTGGCATAGGTGGTAATAGGATCTGCAAATACTTTTACATTAGACATTAGTCAGGTTATAAAGAAGGATTGTATCAGATGGGATGAACAATGGGAAAGAGGAAACCAAACCAAACAAGAAAAAGAAAGAGAGCAGATAATTTGCTTTAATCTACATTCAAACTCTGTTCTTTCTGGTTCTTTCTCTGAATGTAGACATCTCTCTCCATCATGAGTCTTTTGGAATTTACTTGTAGCCCTGCATTTTTTTTTTTTTAAGTAACTTGTTCAAGGTTACACGGCTAGTCATTATTTATGTGCAGGTGTTCATTTTCTGAGGCCGGATTCGATCTCGGGTCATCCCAACTCCGAGCCCGGCGCTCTTACTCACTGTGCCATGTAGCCGCCCCATAGCCCTGCATTTCTGAGAAGAGTCCGGTATATAAAAGTTGGTCATCACACACACATTGTATCGGTAATTGTGTACAAATTTTTCCTGGTTCTGCTCTTCTCACTCAGCATCAGTTCATATAAGCCTCTCCAGGTAGATATGAAGTCATCTGCTCTTCATTTCTTATGGTGCAATAGTATTCCATTACATTCATATACCATAACTTGTTTAACCATTCCCCAATTGATGGGCATCCCCTTAATTTCCGATTCTTTGTCACCATAAAAAGGGCTGCTATAAATATTTTTGTACCTGTGGGTCTTCCTCCTGCTTCTGTGATCTCTTTGGGATACAACCCTAGAAGTGGTGTTGCTGGGTCAAAGGGTATGAAATTACTTATAGCCCTTTGGGCATAGTTCTAGATTGCTCTCCAGAATGGTTGGATCAGTTCACAACTCCACCAGCAATGTATGAGTGTTCCAACTTTTCCACATCCTCTCCAGCATTTATCATTTTCCTCTTTTGTCATTTTAGCCAATCTGACCTGTGAGATGTAGTACCTTAGAGTTGTTTTGATTTGCATTTCTCTAATCAATAGTGATTTAGAGCATTTTTCCATATGTTTATAGATATCTTTAATTTCTTCCTCTGAGAACTGTCTGTTCATATCCTTTGACCATTTATTAATTGGGGAAGGACATGTATTCTTATAGATTTCACCCAATTCTCTATATATTTTAGAAATGAGTCCTTTATCAGGGACATTGGTTGTAAAAATTCTTTCCCAATTTCCCACTTCCATTTAATCTTGGTTACATTGGTTTTGTTTATACAGAAGCTTTTCAGTTTCATGTAATCAAAGTTATCCATTTTGCATGTTATAATGATCTTTAATTCTTGTTTGGTCATGAAATCTTCCCCGCTCCATAAATCTGACAGGTAAACTATTCCTTCCTTTCCCAGATTGCTTACAGTATCATCCTTTATACCTAGATCAGGCACCCATTTAGACTTAATTTTGGTATACAGTGTTAGATGATCATCTATGCCCAGTTTCTGCCATACTATATTCCAGTTTTCCCAGCAGTTTTTGCCAAATAGTGAGTTCTTATCCCAAAAACTGGGGTCTTTGGGTTTATCAAAGAGTAGATTATTATAGTCATTGAGTGCTGAATCTCCTGTACCCAATATATTCCATTGATCCACTGCTCTGTTCCTCAGCCAGTACCAAGTAGTTTTTGATGACTGCTGCTTTATAATACAGGTTAAAATCTGGTATAGCTAGGCCTCCTTCCCTAGCATTTTTTTTTTCATTAATACCCTTGACATTCTGGACCTTTTGTTCTTCCAAATGAATTTTGTTACTATTTTTCTAGCTCTACAAAGTAGTTTTTTGGTAAATTGATTGGTATGGCACTAAATATGTAATTTAATTTAGGTAAAATTGTCATTTTTATTATATTAGCTCGACCCAGCCATGAGCAATTGATGTTTTTCCACTTAGTTAGATCTGACTTTATTTATGTGAAATGTGTTTTGTAGTTGTGTTCATATATAGGTCCTGGCTTTGTTTTGGCAGGTAGATTCCCAAATATTTTATGTCTACAGTGACTTTAAATGGGATTTCTCTTTCTATCACTTGCTGTTGGATTTCATTAGAAATACACAGGAATGCCGAGCATAGCCCTTTTTTCTTAAGATGTGATTGGAGTAACAAGACTTTGTGAAAAGAAACTGATTGATTGAAATAGAATTTGAGACCCTCAGTATTGTTATTGAAGGAATCTTACTGAGGCTTTAGGCCATATTACTTTGTTAGCGTTTTGTTTTCAGTAAACATTTATTGTGCTGTTATTTTGTGCTAGGGCTCTGGCATATAAAGACAAGAATAATATAGTCCTTGGTTTCAAGGATCTTATTATATTTTATCGGTGGACACGGCCTGTACATGCTTAAAGATATAAGGAAGAAATAATTTTCATTTCATCTCCTCTCTCCCATCTGCACCTCTTGTAACAAAGATTAAAAAATGGAGGGGGAAAGAATTCTTCAAAACCACTTCTGATTGTGTCTCTCGTATTCCACACCCATAGTCTATCTTAGCAGTGAAGGCAGGGAATCTTCTGGGTGAGCTCACTCATTAGCTGTTAGAGTATTTAATTCTTTTTGTTCTTGCTGGTCATGTTTTTGTATTAATGTATGTGCTGTTTTCTAGTGTCTGCTTACTTTACAGCAGATCATTTTTTTTTTTAAAGCAATTGGGGTTAAGTAACTTGCTCAAGGTTACACGGCTAGTCATTATCTATGTGTGGGTGCTCATTTTCTGAGGCCGGATTCGATCTCGGGTCATCCCAACTCCAAGGCCGGCGCTCTTACTCACTGTGCCACCTAGCTGCCCCAGATCATTTTTTTATATTTGTCAGTGATATTCCATTACATTTAAGTACCAGAGTTCCTTTAGCCATTCATTCTTCAGTTGGTGGGCTTGATTGAAGCTTAAAAAAGAAATAAAATGCAGTCACTTAATACTACCCTTCCCTTATGACTGGGACTATTTGCTTAACAGTTAAGTAAAACAGGCCAGCACGTGCCTAATGGCGTGCAGAAATCTTTATCTTTCCACCACCCCCGGAATCAAAATGGATCATTAGGTTAATCATGATTCTGAGGTCTTTTAATGTTTTATTTGATTATTGTATATGTTCCACTTCACTCTTTATCAATTCATGCATGTCTTCCCAAGTTTCTTTAAATTCTTTGCATTTATTAAATTTTTTTTGGGGGGGGAGGGCAATTGACTTGCCCAAGGTCACACAGCTAGTTTGGGTTTTGTTTTTTGTTTTTTGGTTTGTGTGTGTGTGTGTGTGCGCGAGTGCATTTTAAGTGTCTGAGGCCGAATCTGAACCCAGGACCTCCTGACTCCAAGGCTGGTATCTCTGTTCACTGCGCTACCTAGCCACTCCCAACACTTATTATTTCTTATTGTGCAGTAATTCCATTACATTTACTTGCTACAGTTTTTCAGTCATTCCCCAGTCAGTGGGCATGTACTTTATTTCCTGCCCCCCCCCCCACTCCCTTTTTTGCTCTGACAAAGATGCTCTGAATATTTTGGTGTACATGGGATCCTTCTTTTTGTCTTTGACGTTCAGTTACCTTTCTTGAATAATTCCTAATTGTTTTCTAAAATAGTTGTAGTAACCCACAAATTGATTTTTGTTTTTCAGCAGTTGAGGGATTTGCTAGTAGATATTTGTTTCTGTTTTTGAACTAGACATTAATAGGACTATATCAGTTTTATTGATGAACCGTTAAAAATTTAGACATTACAGCCTTTTTACTAAGATGTAAAGAAGGGAAATAAAATTAGCAAGCATTTCTATTTACTTACGTCAGTTATACTCATCTTAGGGATGGAAAATAAAAGCTTTTGGTATATGGATTTAATATTATTTTTATGATTATACTTGTTCACATTTTTATTCACTTGTTTAGAAGGGATCATAGTCAGTATATGGGTCAGACAAAAATTTAGGCTGTGAAAAGAAGCAGTTGTGAAGTTTGTATATTTCTCTAGGAACTAGGAGATCAAAAAGTTTGGTGCTCTCAAATCCAGCATTTATATTCTGCTATGATGAATAGAATGTAACCAGAGTAACTTACATCTTTTATAAAATTCTACTTCTGTTGACTTTAATGCAGGATACTCAGTTTTTCAAATTACCAGAAAATTAGGATGCTTCTTCCTTTATTACTTTTTAAAATCAGTTTTTATTGCTATATCTTGTTTTTGTATCACATGTGACTAATCATGGGTTTTCCCCAAGGCTCTGTACTGCACCCTCTTTTCTTCTCTTACTCCTCTACAATTTTGCTTGGTGAAATTATCTCCCATGGATTTAATTTTCATCTTTATGCAGATAATTTTCAGGTCTACTCATGCAACCCTAACCTTTCTCCTGACCTTCATTCCCTCATCTTTGACTGCCCATTGGGCATTTAGAACTGGTTATCCAGTAGACTTTTTTTTGAGGCAATCAGGAGTAAGTGATTTCCCAAGGTCACACAATATTGTCTGAAACTGGATTTGAATTCAGGACTTCCTACCTACAGGGTAGTTTCTCAATCCACTGTACTACCTACCTGCCCTTTCCAATAGACTCTTAAATTCAATATATCCAAAACTGAATTCATTATCTTTTCCTCCAACCTCCCTGTGTTACCTTTCCTATTGCTTTTGAGGGTACCTCTATCTTCCTAGTCAACCAGATGGATTTAGGTGTCAACTTTGACTTTTCAGTATTCAGTTGATTTACAGGTTTTTTTTTTACCTTCACAGCATCTCTCCTTCCCTTTGTTTTCCTCTGACACTACTACCACCTGGTCTTCATCACCTCAAGGCCTGGACTGTTGGCAGTAGCTTTCTGGTGAGTTTCCTAGCCTCAAATCTCTTCTTATGACCACTCAGCTACCAAAGAGATCTTTCTAAAATGCAGATCTGACCATGTCACCCTCACCTCCTATTCAATTAACTCTAGTGACTCCTCATTACCTCCAGGAGCAAATGTAAAATAACCTGTTTGACTTTTGTAGCTTTTCATAATCTAGTCTCTTTCCACCTTTCTAATATTATTATACTTTAATCCCCAGCACATATTCTACATTCTAGAGACACCAACCTCCTCACTCTTCTTCCTACAAAACCTGCATTGGCTGTCCCCCATGCTTCATGATTTCTCTTGCTTTCCTGAAGTTTTTGCTAAAATCTCACCTTTTGCAAGAGACCTTTCTTGGTCTTCTTAATGCTAGTGCCTTCCCTTTCAGATTACCTCCAATTTATGCTGTATAGATCTTGTTAAGTACATAGTTGTTTGATGTTGGCCCTCCCATTAGAATGTATGCTCTTTGAGGGCAGGGACTATTTTGGCCTTTCTCTGTATGCTTTTTGCTTAGCAGCATTTTCCTCATAAAAAGCATTTAATAAATACTTAAATGACTGACTTTTATCCCTCTTCCCCCCAATCCCCAATAACCATCCCTTAGAATAAAGAATTTAAAAAAGAGAAAGAAAAAAGTTCAGCAAAACCATTCAACACATCATAATGTACAGTACATGCAATATTCCATTCTTGTGGGAAGGGAACGGATGTCTGTTCTTTGGTGTCAAGCTTAATCATTATCATTTTGCAGTGCTTAGCTTGTTTTGTTGTTCATTGTTTTCCTGGTCCTGTTCATTTCACTTTGTTTTACTGCTCTGGCCCAGTTGTGCGACAGCCTCTGGTGACCACCAAGTCATAGGGAGGCACTGGAGGGCTAAGCATTGCTAATCATAAATCATTATAAAGAAATGCTCCTTTCTCTACTCTATTACTTTTGATTTTATTGTTTGGCCTGATGTGAACTCTAGTTAAAGCTACTACCTTCAGATTGTAAGATCAACTCAAAATGCTTTCAGTTACACTTCACTTACCTGATAGAGGATTGTTTATTGAAGAAGTTTTGCAGGAGATTATGAGTTTAGCATTTTTAGGAGCTAAAATTATGAATTGGACATATTTAAGAAAAACACTAAATGAAAACTTGGCATCTGGGTATCCTCCCCAAATTCTTTTTCATTTTTTATATTTTTGTTTATGGCTTGATGTTTGTTGTATTCAACTGAATCATCTTTAACCATTCCCTTTAAGTGTAATGGGAAGTAACTGTTACTTTTGGACGTGATTCCTTTTGTAAAATTCACTATTTTGGGATTAATAGCTACCTGGAGAAAGAAAATTATAAAACAAAACAAAACTACATAGAGCTGTTTTTTAAGTCCTTAAGGCTAGAGGCACAGCATGTTGAGTGGTGGAAAATAAAACCTCCAGTTTGGAGCCAGGGCCTGTGTTCAAAACTCCTAATTTCACTGATTACTTGTGTGACCCTGGGCAAGTCACTGAGCCACTTGTTTTCCTTCTCTGTAAAGTGAGGAGGTTGGACTTGATGGTTTTGAAGGGTCCTTATACACTTAAGTCTTAATGTCCTGATCTCTGTTATATTATAAGTTATGTAATGATATTTAGCTTATAGATGTTGTCCTCCATCTCACCATTTCACCAGGTGTCTACTTCATACTTGGGAACTTAAAAATTATTGGATGAATGAACAAGGTGGCAGTTGGGGAACAACAGTAGATTATTGTGCATATGGCTATAGTGATTGCTTTATATCATTGAATAAAAGTATTAGAATGGAAACCCTTCTCCTTTAGGCTCACTGAAAACATCAGGAGACAGCTCTAGTACCAGGATGATGAGTATGTTTTATACTTGATACTTTATCCACATAGTTTTGATTTTCTTCTGCTAGGCCTTTTTACTTTGAGAGCTTCTCATTCCACATGGATTGGAGATTGTGAATCTTTGGGATGGTGACATCTTTTGAAATCATTTCTTAAAGTTTTATGGGTCAGTGTTTGTCAGATGATGCTTTGGGTCCAGAAGTTTATTTGTTGAATTATCAAGTATATTTTGAAGTTTGTTTTTGTTGTGCAGTGATTTGTTGCCTATTTATGAAAGATAGTGAACTTTTGGTATGTGATTCTGACCATTTAATTGTATCTTTCTAGGTATTGGGATTGAATTTTTGTGACCTGCAGTAATATGCTTTTCTGTCATTTCCTTGCAGGAACTGCATAGATCAGTATGTCTGAGCTCTTTGACAATGACTTTTTAGTAATTTCTGGTAGCAATGACTTAGTTTTATATCTTAGTATTAAATATACTTTTATAAGCAGAATCTTATGACCCAGCTATTGGTTTATGTTTTAGTTGGTTGATTTTGTGGATGTTGTCAGTAGAGGGTCTTTCGGGTCTACTTTTGGTTCGGGTCTACTTTTGGTTCTTAGCTCTTTTACATATTTAGGAGTTAAACCAAAATGGGCTTTTGTTCATTGTTTTTATGACACCTAGCCAAGCTCTTCCATTGAAAGAATAGGACTTTTGGTTGATTTGGGTACAGGAAGGTAATTTTGGAGCTTGTTCTTAGGGGGTTGGGCAGGATTTTATGAGGTGATATAGTGGGAGAGGGCTTAGTGCAGCTTAGCACTCTGGAAAGGGACACTGTAATATGGGAGAAGAGTGCAGAAAGTACCAGAGATACTTTGAACCACTTCTGAATTTCACTTAAGATCAGCTCTGTGCCCAAAATAGGAGAACGGCTTCTTCATTCCAGTATCTGCTGTCAGGACTCAGAGCTGTGTAATTTTAAAATTGAACCTTAAAAATTTTAAATTAAACCTTATTGGGCCTCAGTTTGCTCTTCTGTAAATTGATAGGATTGGATGAGATGATTGGAGGCACTTTTCATTTCTGATTTTATGATCCTGTGAACTTTGGCTGATACTGTCAGACCTACCTTTTTGCCAAATAGAGATCGAATAACTTTCTGTAGTCTAGCCTGGGAACATAAACAATATTTATGATGTTTCTATGGCCAAATGAGTGCTATATGACAAACAGATGACTAAAAAAGGGCATTAAGAACAAACTCTATTTGTAAATTGTAGACTACTTTTAATGGAAACTATTACTTAAGTGAGGAAGGCTCTGAGTAGAGGTGACCTCACTTAGGCAGGCAGTAAGAATTGTAAAGTTGCAGAGTTTTAGATCTAGAAATGATCATAGAAATTTAGTTCAATCCCTTTATTTTATAGAAGAGGAAATTTGAACCTCATAGAGGTTAACTGACTTGCCAGTCTCACAACCACACACCACAACTTCAGTCAGTAGAGCTGGGACTACTCTCTTAAGATTCTAATGCTTATTTGGGTGTTCTTTTTGTTATACTATCCTATTATTCTATTCTGTCTTCCCTAATTGTGAAAAAATTGAGGTAAAATATAAGCTAAGCTTCGAAGGTGATATAGGAGATGGAACAGGAACTTTCTACTGCATTATAAGCAGTAAAAATGTCACTATTTCAAGATACGGGAGCAGGAGCAAGCAAGTTGTGTCCAAAAGGGAAACAAGCATATTTCCTTGACTGGAGAAGAGAAATAACACAAGCTACAACTGGCGAAATCCTCAGGATCACGAAGTAGAGCTTTGAAAACTCTGTGGACCAGCGGAGATCTTGGTTCTGCTCTCTTCTTGGGCAAGATGCTTACTGTAGCAGATTTGTGACTAGAGATGTGAATCAGGCTGACCATAAAGGTAAGGACTAGTTGGGCAGGAATATGGTACTTGCAGGGTTGTGAAAAGCAGTAGTCCCCAAGGTTGTATAGTGAAGATGTTCTGAGGAGTGGCAGACTGGAGCTGGATAATGCTGACATGAACATACTTTCTTTCCTAATGCTGTGTACTAGGTTTACCAGGATTTTGAAGTCATAAGAAAAAACAATGTGCCTCATCATAGTAGATGTCATCTTTATAAAAGTAGGAAAACCCATGACCACATCTGACATTTTTCTCTCTTGGGACTAAAACTGATGTAATATGCCTCTCCAGGAGAGTTGGATTTTGTAGTGTTGCCACATTTCGTAGGTAAAATCCCTATAAGTGTAGGCTCTGAATTTAAAGGTATAGAGTTGGCATCTCACTGTGTGGCCTGTTCCCCCTTCCTCCCCCGCCCTCCCACTGCTATAGGAAAGCTTCTTTGCATTTATCCCACATGTAAGATTGTTGGGGAATGCTTTCATTGTGGAGATAGACTTCCCCTCAGCTCTTCAGTCGCCTTGAAGTGTTCAGGAACTTCGGCCAGTCACTTAACCTCTTCTCTTTGATAAGATGACAGTTGGAACCAGAGGCATCTAGGGCTTTTGTGGGGAGAAGCTGTCTTTCATTTGGCACTGGAGTGGTGGAGTAGGGCAGTTTACCAGCAATGAAATCTGAGTGACACCAGGGAGGAAGCAGTCCTTTTTCCCTTTTTCCCTAGATTCCCTTCTTGCTGGGAGTCCCACCAAACCAGTAGGAGAGGCATGATCAGAAGTAGCCAACTTGGAAACGGACCAGGTAAAGCTTGGGATTTGATGGTAAATTCCTGTTGGGAATCAGGATTACTAAAATCTCTCTCAGTTCTAAGATTAGATTATTTTCTACTTCTATGATTATACTTTGGCTTTTTCAACAAGTAGTAATTGGAATAAAAGGAACTCTTCTGATCTAGGTTTTTTTGTTTGTTTGTTTTTTGCTTTTTGGAAGGCAATTGGGGTTAAGTAACTTGCCCAACGTCACACGGCTAGGTTTGTTGTTGTTGTTGTTTGTATGTGTTAAGTGTCTGAAGCCCGATCCGAACTCAGGTCCTTCTGACTCCAGGGCCAGCACTCTACTTACTGCACCACCTAACCTCCCCCTCTGATCTAGTTTTTGAACATTACAGTCAATCTGCCTCAGTGTAGTTGGGTTCTCACTGCTACATGAAATTTCTTTCTTTTTACTCTATTATCAAATTCCCCAGAGTAATAGTTTGAACCTCCTCCCCCTTCGCCCTTCCCCCAAAGTCTGGAAGTTTTCAATTCCACTCTGTTCTTTCTTTCTTTCTTTCTTTTTTTTTTTTTTAAAGCATTTGGGGTTAAGTAACTTGCTCAAGGTTACACAGCTAATTATTTATGTGTGGGTGCTAATTTTCTGAGGCTGGAACTGATCCCAGGTCCTCCCGACTCCGGGGCTGGTGCTCTTACTCACTGCACCACCTAGCCGTACCCCCCCTCCCCCATGTTCTTATGGTCAGCAGTTGAACTTTTCTTCTGCTTCATTGAGAAGACAGAATTAAATTTTCTTTTTAACTGAAAACTTCCTCAGCTTTTCTATACCACAAAACTTCTCTGCTTCATTCATCTTTTTTTTTACCCTATGTCAGAGGAGGGCAGCTAGGTGGTGCAATGGATAGAGCGCTGGGCATGGAGTTAGGAAGGCTTATCTTCCTGAATTCAAATCTGACCTCAGACACTTGCTTTTTGATAAGTCATTAAATACTGTTTGCCTCAGTTTCCTCAACTGTAAAATGAACTGTTGGAGAAGGAAATGGTAAACCATTCCAGTATCTCTGCCAAGAAAACTGCAAATATGATCATAAAGTCAGACATGACTGAAAATGACTGAACAGCAGGAGCATCAGAGGAAGTGTTCTTTTTCCAAAGTTGGGCCTTTTACTTCCTGTTCTTGAGCCTGTCTTCTACTTCCTTCAGGAATTTAATCCATTGATCATCCATTCTCTCCTTTGCATCTTTCAATCTGCTTCATTAGTACTTCTGCTTAGAAACATACTCATGTTTTTCCATCCTAAAAAACAAAATACAAAAGCTTTCCCTGAACTGTCCAATTTTGATGTTTCATTTTAATATCAAACATCTGGCAAGGATAGTCTATATTCACTGCTTTTTTTCCTCCTAATCACTTACTCTGTGAGAGTAAGAAGTGAATTTCAGCATTGAAGAATTCTCGGGAACCATCTAGGCTAACCTGTCTAAGACCAAGAATCCATTCTACAGTGAACCCAAACAAATAGTTATATACCCTTTAAAGGCCTTTCACAGCTTGGTGTTTGCCTATCTTTCCAGTCTCATAGGACAGTACTGACCCTCCTACACTCTGCGATCCAGCCAGACTGGCCTTCTCTTTGTTCCTTTCTGCCCTGGAACGTCACTTTCTTCGTTTAAGTTGTACACCTTTTTTATAATGAAGCCTTTATTGATTTCTCCAAACTTTGTGTGTCCACCTTCCCCAAATAACTTGTATTTCTTTTATATTTACTGTATATTATGTATGTACTTATATATTTACTTGTCTCTTCCATTAGAATATTTTCCCAATGACTTCATAAGAACAATAGGTCTACATCTGGAAAATTGTTCAGGAATAGAAGGGTCATAGACTTTAGGCATCAGCATAGGATTAATGTTAAAATAAAAATCATCTGCCTCTTTTTCTTTTGGAGGAGGAATAGTTTCAAAGGAGTTCTTTCTGTGAGTCGGGATTGTTTATATGTATATATATAAAATTTTAAAATATATAATTTTAAAAATTATTTATATGTATAAACAATTTTTAAATTTTTTTAAATTAAAAAAATTAAAAGTTTTTTCCCCAGTTACATGTATAACCAACCAGTTTTCAACATTAATTTTTTTAAAGTCTCTTTTAATTTCTTTTAGTTTTTCTTTTAGTTTCTTTTAGAATTCTTTGAATTCTAAATTCTTTCCCTTCCTCCCTTCTCACTCTCCTTTTTGAAGCAGTAAGCAGTGATACAGATTATTCATGTTTAATCATGTAAAATTTTTTTTTGAGAGGGGAAGGTAGGGTGATTGGGGTTAAGTGATTTGCCCAACTTCACATGGCTAGTTTTGTGTTAAGTGTCTGAGGCTGGATTTGAACTCAGGTCCTCCTGATTCCAGGGTTGGTCCTCTGTTCACTGCGACACCTAGCTGCCCCCAAACATATTTCTTTATTAGTCATTTTGTGGAAGAAAACTCAAACCAAAAAAAAGAGAAAAATAGTATCTTTGGTTTGTAGTAAGACACCAGTTCTTTCTCTGGAGGCAAATAGCATTTTTCATCATTAATCCTTTGGGATTATCTCGGATCATTGTTTTGCTGGGAATAGCGAAGTTATTCACAGTTGTTCATCATATGCTGTTGTTGTTCTGTGTCCAGTGTTATCCTATCCTCACTTCATTCTTCATCAGTTCATCTAAGTCTTTCTAGGTTTTTCTGAAATCATCCTGCTTGTTATTTCTGAAAACACAATAATACTCCATTACAAACATATGCCGCAACTTGTTTAGCTATTCCCCGGTTGATAGACATCCTCTCATTTTCTAATTCTTGACTCACAAAAAGAGCTGCTATAAATATCTTTGCATGAATAGGTCCTTTCTCATTTTTGTTGATCTCCTTGCCAATCTGGTAGGTGTGAGGTGGTACCTCAGAGTTGTTTTAATTTCCATTTCTTTAATCAATACTGTTTTAGAGCATTTTTTCATATGAATATATGTTGTAAGGTAATGAGAGCGAGTGACACCATTAATCATTTTAATTGGAGTTTTTATTGTGGAGCATAATTAACCCAGGGACTGCCAGGGGACATGTACCCAAATCAGGCAGCCCCAAGCATATACATCTTGGGGTTTATATAGACAAAAATCACAACATAGCTGTTACCAGGGGGAAACCACAATTTAGTTGCTACACAAGTGGGAAAAATACAGAAGCCAAAAGGTAGTAATCAGTTCGGTGCCCAACAATTGTTGCCCAGTGATCAGTTTGTTGCCCAACTGGAAAGTTCCCAAATCTATTTAAAGAACTGAACAGAAGGGAGGGTGGGGGAGACTATGGGCTCCAGGTAGCAGGTTTGGGCAGGTTTACTTGGCAGGTCTTCTATGCTGGGGAGAGATGGGGGATGTTCACAAAATGGGGGGTTACTACATATAGATAGCTTTGATTTCTTCATCTGAAAACTGCCTATTCATAGCCTTTGACCAATTGGGGAATGATTTATTTTTAGTTTTCAACATTCGGTTCCACAAGCTTTTGAATTTAAAATTTTCTCTGCCTCCCTCCCTCCCTTCCCAAGATGGTGTGCAGTCTGATATAGGCTCTACACAGACATTCATATTAAACATGCTTTCACATTAGAATGACTTGTATTCTTAGAAATTTGACTCAGTTCTCTATGTATTTGAGAAATAAGACCTTTATCAGAGATACTTGCTGTAAAATGCCCCCTAGCTTTCCCGCCCCAGTTTTTTGCTTTCTAACTTTGTTTGTATTGGTTTTGTTTGTGCAAAACCAGTTTAATTTAATATAATGCAAATTATCCATTTTACATTTCATAATGCTCTGTATCTCTTTTGTCCTTATTTTTCCTTATCCATATATATGACATGTAAACCATTCCATATTCCCTGAATTTGCTTATGATTTTACCCTTTAAGTCTAAATCATTTACCCATTCTGATCTTAATCTTGGTGTACACAGTGTGAGATGTTGTTCTATATCTAGTTCTGCTACACTGTTTTCCAGTTTTCTCAGCAATTTTTGTCCCAAAAGCTTGTCTCTTTGGGTTTATCAAACCTTAAGTTACTGTGGTCATTTACTACAGTGTATTTTGTACCTAATCTATTCCACTGATCCACCACTCTGTTTCTTATCCAGTAGCAGATTATTTTGATGACTACTGCCTTATAATACATTTTGAGATCTGTTATGGCTATACTATCTTCTTTGGAGACATTCTTTTTTTTTTTTTTTTTAAGCAATTGGGGTTAATTAACTTGCTCAAGGTTACATGGCTAGTCATTTTTTTTTATGCGTGGGTGCTCATTTTCTGAGGCCAGATCTGATCTCGGGTCATCCAAACTCCGAGGCCGGCGCTCTTACTCACTGTGCCACCTAGCCACCCCTTTTAGGGCAATTGGGGTTAAGTAACTTGCCCAAGGTTACACGGCTAGGTTTTTGTTTGTGTGGATTAAGTGTCAGAGGCCGGCTCCGAACTCAGGTCCTTCTGATTCCAGGGCCGGCGCTCTATTCACTGCGCCACCTAGCCGCCCGCTGGAGACATTCTTAATCCTCCCAATAATAGAATTCTTCCCAATCATAGAAATCAGTGGTTCTCAGAGGGTGTTCTAATACAGCAAATATCAAGATATAATGCCCATAAACAAAAGCTTTTTGGGGTGTCCTCAGTAATTTTTAAAATATAAAGGGATGCTGAGACCAAAAAGTTTGAGAATTACAGAAATAAATTACAAACCTCTTCTCTACCTCCAAGGTATAAAACTCTTCAAAAATTAGGAGAGAAATTAACATCCTTTCTTATCAAGAACATGATAAGGCTTCATTCAAGGCCTGATGGTGGAACAGAAATTATGTTTCCAGGCTCTCCTTGTTAGCTTGCTTGTGACAACAACTGGTGGGGATGTAGCTAGTGTTTATTGCTCTGGGTAGGGATTTATGGATTTGTTTATAAAACTGATGTTTTTGTAACTCCAAGGATTTCTGGATGGTATTAGGAAGAATAAAAGATCTGGAGCAATCTTAGTGGCTAGTGGGCTGGTTCAAGTGAGTGAAACCTTGGCAATCAGGCCTTGTAAAATCAACAGTCCTCTGTGGGGAAAAATATTGAAGAATGGAAGATCACAGACTTGAGAAATTGGCATATGATTAATGTTAAAGTGAAAATAAAGTATTCCTTTCTCTTTCTAGGAGGAATTGTTTGCTTAGTACATATGAGTTCTATTTATCTTGCAGCATACATGAAATACATTCTCTGTTCTGTGGATAGGGAGGTGAGAATAGAAGTATTTCTTGGCTTGTGTTTGACCTAATCACTTCACTACTCCTGTTCCCTGAGCAGCTGAAAGCAAGCTAAACATTATTTGGCTGTTTAATTTGGGCAGGCACAGGACCTGGGGGCCCTTTTCCTTCCCAGCTTACTTCAGGAAATGTAATTCCCCCCTCCCCTCCCAGATCTGATGGCACAAAGCCAGTTTTTAATTTCCCAGCCAGTACCCTGATAGACTTGTTTTCACTTGGCCATCCAGGGATCATCTCACTTCATAGTTGATGCTGTGTCTTCCTCATTAAATGCAGCAACTCCAGTGCATGTGCCTTTGGATTCACATCCCACTTAGTTATTAACCTCCCTGGGCTATGATTTTCTCATCTGGATGAAGGGTTGAATTCTCTGGTCTCTTAAGGTTAAAAATTTTAGATCTGATGTAGAGATCTGGAAATATACATACTGGGGCATATTTAAGTGTAAATATGATCTTATGATCTCTAAATGAACTACAGATGTGATTAAACTTCTCTTATAAAGGAAGAATGACCATTCTCTACAAAAACTACTATACTATATGTGTCATGCAATGATTTTTATTTAATGAGAATCTAGTTTTTACTGTTGGAAATGGGGGGAAAAAGCTTTGCTAAGATGGAATTCATTCAGCAAACATGAATTAAGCACCTACTATGAATGACCAGACTCATCAAGAGTGAGCTCCTTGTTACTTGAAGAATAAATTCTGAGGCAGGAGGATCATCTGGCACATAAACATAGCATGGCATTAAGAATAGAGGACTACACATGGCTAATTCACTTGCTGTGTAACCATGAGTAAGTCATTTAACTTTCTGAGCTAGTTTACTCATTTATAAAATGAGGATGACACTTGTTAGTATTTAAATCACTAGGTCTGTTAGACTTATCTGTGTCTAAACGCAGATAAAGTGCTATATATATGAATGCTATTACTTTACAAAGAGGAGTTTTGTATTGTGTAGAAAGTTGGAATAGATCTGGTTCTCTGATGTGCAATTAACCATTCTCATGAAAACTCAGCTTTTTTTTTTCAGTTCCTAATGGCCATCATTCAGTGCCCTTTCCTGTCCTTTTCTGTTTGGTTCTCTAACTGTGCATTTGGTTTAACAGACTTTGCTGACTGTTTGAAAAAAGACATAATATTTTCCTTCTGATGAAAATGAAATACTTCTGATACAGGTGTTAGATCTTTCAAGATGAAGGGGGGGGTAGTGAGTGGGGAAATGTCAATGTCAGGTATCAGGTGTTTTTTAAACTTACCTGTTGAATTTGAAACCTTAAGGAACCTAGGGTCTTATTACTGCCTTGTAACCAGAAGCGAGGCTTGTCATGGTGATGCCTTTGCCAAAGGATGTTGACTCTCAAGTATGTAGGGGTCAGACAGAAACAGTTACTAGTTCCTTTTGTCCTGTAGTTTACTTGGTTTTGGCAACTCCTAGCTCTTGACTGCATGTGTCACTTGGGTTCACAATATGGCTTGTTTTCAATAGCCTTTTCAGTCATAGAATGACTAATAACAAAAATGCCTTTCATTCATGTAATTCTTTGTTCTCTTTCTACTGAGGGCTGGAATTAACAGGAAAAAGTTAGATTTTGATTCTCTAGAGATGGATAGGATATGAGTCAAAAGTAGAGATACTCAATCACTATCCTGAAAAAGCTTACAAAATAGCATTTTGGGGAACCCAGAAAACTCTGTCCAGCCAGACTTCTTTCAAATTAAAAACTGAGGAAAACTGATTCTTTCTGCAAATTGCTGTGGTTAACTAATTTTAGCCGGGCTGACCTTAGATATTGCAATTGCAAAATTCAAGACTTGTCTCTGTTATTAAAGACTACTTCCTTAAGGAACATTGCCAGCTTCTTTTTGAAAGTAATATGATAATAGTGGAAAAGTTAGTAGTAATTTGGTAGTTAGAACATCTGGCTTCAAGTCCTGTCTGTGGCAATTACTTTGTGACCCTGGCACATCACCAGACCTTTTCAGTCTTCTTTTACCTTATCTTTAAAATGGAGACGATAACTTTTTTGTTTGTTTGTTTGTTTTTTGGAGGGCAATTGGGGTTAAGTAACTTGCCTAAGGTCACACGGCTAGGTTTTTGTTTGTGTGTGCCTTTAAGCGTCTGAGGCTGGATCCAAACTCTGGTCCTTCTGACTCCAGGGCCAGCGCTCTACTCACTGCGCCACCTAGACGCCCCGAGACTATAACTTTTGAACCACTTATCTCTAGGGTTGTTGTGGAAGAAAACAAAACTCTTTTTAAAATTTTTAAAAGTTATTGTGAATTGTTAAAATTTTTAAAAGTTATTGTGAATTGTTTGTATGTGGAGAATTCATCTTTTGATTCTAGTAACCAACAGATATTTTGAAAGATCTATACTTTTATTAGGTACTTCATTATTATTTTTGACTTTTTTTGTTCATGAATTTCTTTGACTAAAACATTGACCAGCTCGTAGCTTTTTTGCATTAATTCTATTAAGTTCTGCTCATTTCTCTGAAAATGCTTACTAGGGTTCTTGAGTGACAGAACTGGATAGTTCATTTCAGTGTTTGTACTTTCCAGTGTGCTAAAAGTTAGCAAAACTTTTGCTTTTTTGGCATTACCTTTTGAGAATAGTATCATCTCTGTGCCATGACATGACATCAGAGTAAGACCTTACTTAGGTTTAATTTTAAACCTTGCCTTCCTCTAGTAACCTTTAAAGATAAGATCATACTGTTATGTTTGAAATTGAGAGGGAGCCAGAAGATAGAAGTTTGATTCTCTCATATCATTAGTGCTGAAAGGATATCAGAGTATCTAGACTAATAGTTTTTCAGATGAAGAAACTAAGCCCTGGAAAGAAGTGACTTTCCTAATAGAAACTTGTGTCTTCTGACTTGTAGTACAGGGCCTTTTCCATAATAGCACATTTTAAAAAAACATTTTTTCTCCTCCCATGTTGACACTTTTTTCAGTATTAGTTATTTAGTATATTATTTTTTCCAATTACATGTAAAGATAATTTTTAGCCTTTATTTTTGTCAGATTTTGAGTTCCAAATTTTTCTCCCTCACCCTTCCCCAAGATAGCAAGCAGCTCAATATAGAATATAGAATATAGAATACCACAAATTATTATGGGTTTGAGTCAAATCATGGTTCTTTAGTTGTAGGGCAGAGAGCATAGTTTGCAGGTAGAAAAGGCATCTCCTTGCTCTTCCGGTTGAAACCCTTTAAGTCTTCTATTTATGTGGCTCATCTCAAGCATAATTTTATTTGCTATGTTAAAAGTTGACTGATAACACTCTTTTCCAGTATTCTACCAGTGATTTAAAAGATTAAGAATAAAATCTTAATATTGCATAGTGCTTAGCTTCATACAGTATTAAGTGGATCTTTTTTAGATGAGGCTCAATAATGGTTGAAGGACCAGCTGATTTTAGGGGGCTGCATTTGTTAGGATTTTTGCCAAGTGTTAGACACAGACCTATAGTTTGTTCATAAAAGAATCGGCTTGAATTCTTTCCTCAGGGATAATTTAAGATGACCTAATGGATTTTATATTTGCATGATGTATACCTCCATTGCCAAAGCCTCTAGCCAGTTACATACTTCAAAACACCAATGTAATAAATACTCAGAGAAAGAGCAGAACTGACATTTTCTTAAACTATGTAAAATTACAGCCTTTTACCCTTCATGAAATGCCCTAGAAATGTAAACATTGAAAAGCTAGAGTTTTGAAAAACTAGAAAAACAGAAAAAATAGTGTTACTCGGAAAACACAGCCTCATTTCTTTCCTAGGCTTTTAGGGCAAATTAAGCCTTTGTTTTTACCAAGTTGATTTGGTTTTCTTTCATTTTTCTTTCATTTTTTTCCTTTTCTGTTTTGGACCATCAATCTTACCTATAGGAGCTTTGTTTATGTTACAGTTTCTAATCATTCTTCACATCTGATGCTTTCTTTCTGTTAGTTCTGGAGCCAGAGCCATTCCTGAGTACAAGATGGAACTGAGATTAGAAATACATTTAGTGAAAATATGTTTAATATGAATGTGCATATAGGGCCTATATCAGATTGCATGCCCTCTTGGGGAGGGGCGAGGGAAGTGGGGAAAATTTAAAACTCCTAAGTTTGTGGAACTGTATGTTGAAAACTAAATAAAAATAAATGTTAATTTTTAAAAAAGAAATGCATTTAAAACAACTAACTACATGCAGGTGTTCTGATAGCTAGGTGATACAGTGTACAGAATGCTGGTCCTGGAGTCAGGAAAACTTCCTGAGTTCAAATGTGGCTTCAGACACTTGCTAGCTGTGTGACCCTGGGCAAGTCACTTAAATCTGTTTGCTAAATTACTCTAGTATCTTTGCCAAGAAAACTCGAAATGGGGTCATGAAGAGCCAGACACAACTGAAGAATAACTGAACAATAATAACAACATGGAAGTGTCATTTTGGGTTAGAAAGTAATTTGTTCATTAGTTGTCAGAGTAATTATTTTGATCCTAGCACTTCAGGGACATTGTTTGTTCTACTTTTGTCAGGTGTCAAGAGAGGAAATCTTTGCAGGATGATGTATTTTTTAAAAAAGGGTGGTCAGCGAACTATTTTTTCCTAAGTATTTCTCCTCCTCTTCCTCATTGCCAGAGTTGTAAAGATTGATCTGTTTTCCTGAGGTATCCCAGCTTGTAACAAAAAGCTTTTTGATAGTTGGCAGTTGAATCACTGGGATGAGATCATTCTTTTCTGAGCTGTGTGCAATGTTCAAACTATTTATTGAAACAAAAGCATGCTGGGTAGGCTGACCACACAATAAAGCCTGACTCTGTGGTCATGTTCAGGGCAGGAATGTGGGTTTTCTCTGTGATAGAGTGCCAGTGATACGTGGAAGAAGGTGAAAGGTGGTTGGCAAGATAGGCTTGTGCTTGGGCTGTTGGCCATGTGTGCAATGAGATCAGTAAGATAAAGTGACTGAGGACGCATATTAGACTGGAACCTAGACTATGAAATAACTTTAGGTCCTGCCTGAGTTGTGAGAAATCATTTTAGAATTGAGTAGTTCCCAGAAATGGAGATTAAGTGCTGTTTCTAATTTAGAGTGAAAGCAACACTTGGAAAGATGTTTGATAAATTTTTCTGGTTATACTAAATTAAATTGTGGTGTTAAGTTATTTATTTATTAATGTTCTGATCAAACCTACTGATAGCCATAAGAAGTGATAGCTGAGAGAGCAGACAGTGACAGAAAAGCTCTAAAAAGCAGAAACAGGAAAGTCTGGACCTTTTTAGAATCATGAAGTTTTAAAACTGAGAGGGAACTGAGGCCAGCCAGTGCAGTGATGTAAGACTCAAATAGAAACTGGAGCAAGTAGACTGCACAGAAGGATCCTTGCAAGCCGCATATTTGCTTAGTTTGTAAACATAATATCTATGTTTTACTGTATTTTTTATTTATTTTAACTATTTCCCCCTTACATTTTGATCTTGTTTGCTGTGGGCAGTGTGCAGGTGTTTGACACCTCTCATCTTGTAGTTTTACAGATTGGGTAAACTGGCACCGAGATTAAGTTGCCCAAAGTCATGAAACAAGTAAGTGGAAGAGCTAGGACTAGTCTTGTTCTACTTACACCATACTAGTGCTGCCCGTAGTATAGGAACACTCACTCTAAAGGCATTGTAATATAACATAGAACTGTGGTTGATTTTTGTTAAGCAGTCATTAATTAAGGACCTACTATGGTATACTGTTAGATGCGGTCCTAGCCCCCATGAAGCTTATCATCTGTATACTGACAATAATCCTCCTAATGTATAAGTTTGATCATGTCTCCTTCCTGAACTGAAAATCTTTCAGTTCCCATTATTAGCCTCAAAAGTAAAAAAATAAACTTTATAACCTGTCCTTAAGACACTTCTGTAATTTAGCTCCAGCTCACCTTTTCGTTCATTTTACAGGGCTCAGTGTTCCAGCCAAACTGGACTATTATTTCTCAAACTTGACTCACACTTCTTGCATTTACTTAGGGTATCCTCACACACGGAATGTATTCCTCCTTATTTCTCTGACAAAATCTTTTTTCTTCAAGGTCTAGCCTAGATGTCACCTCCTTTTGACATCGCCCTACCCCCACCTGAGTGTATGTTCTTTCTCCTCAGATTTTCATAGTTCACTTTGAATAAATATCTTTACTTTCCCCCCATCCCACTCTACTTTGCATTATATTTGTATATCTGTTATTTCCCTCCAGGAAGTCAGGGGTTATTTTTCATCTTTGTCTCTCCAGCATGTCTAGCATAATACCCTGTATGTGGTGCTAAATATATGGTAATTGAGTGAATCAAAATGATGACCATGAGTCATGGGTAAAGTGAAAATAGTTCCAGGTTGGGAACTAGGAGACTTTAGTCTTTAAACTTTGGGCAGTTTACCTCTCTTGGCCCCAGTTTTCTGTGTGTGATGGTAGTGGTAGTCTGTCCAACAGAGCCTGCTCTGCTTGATGGTGTCCGTCATATCCTTCATGTGAATTTCACAGCTTTTGAAGTCATTCTCTATTTGACGTCCTCTAAGCACATAGTTAAGAAATGGACTTTTGATATTTTGCTTCCACCCAAAAACTTCTGAATGTTGAACTGGACCCCTTTGAGCCATTTATGTGTATGGAGCTGTCTCATGTTCCTCAACCTTCAGGGCTTACAATTCTAGAGTAGGATTCTCTTCTGAGTAAGATTATCCTTTCTCCTAGTTGGAGCTGAGATCTTACATTCTAATCTGTAAAACAAATCTAATGTCTGTTTTTTCCTTTTGCTTGGTTAAATGGGTTAACTCACAGTAAAGGCAAAAAAAAAGTGTGTGGGGAAGGACTGGCAAATGAGAGCCCAGTCCTTATGAGCATTTGCGCCTGAGCAGGCAGTCTGCTAACCCTGTGCTGAAGAAATCACTTTTGGTGGGCTGCTGAGCCCAAATTGGGTTTGCATTTAAAAGGCTCCATCCAAGTCAAGGGGGTCTTCTCTCTGCACTTCGAGGCTAGGTCAGTGTAGCAGCCAGGAAGGAAAAAAAAGGACTCATTTTGGTTGATTGGTGACTTTTGAATGCACACCAAGTTTTGGCTTAGCAGTCAGTCAGGAGCACATTTCTTCCCCACATGGTTGGTAGACTGGCAACAGCGGGAGAATGCTTGCCTGCCCATGTTTTTCAAGTACAGGTGGGGGATTGAATTGGGTATATCCCTCTGCACGTGCTTAAAAGGACTGGACTCTTGGTTGGTTGGATTCTTCTTGTAAAATGATGTTAGTGTGAATGATTCAAGTTGTGGAGAGGGGAACTGAAGTAGCTAGTAGACCAGTGTGGCTGATACCTAGAGTCTATGAGGTGGAGTAGTCAGCCATACTGAAGGGCTTTAAGTGCAGAACTGAGGAGTTTGTATTTTATTCTAGGGGTATCATTATTATAGGGGAATTAGAGGGTGTTGTCTTTAAGCATTTGGAGCAGGGCAGTGACACTGTAAAACTACTCCTTTATTATTTTTGCAGAAGGTGACTTGAAGAGGGAATAATGTAGGAGAGAAGAAATGAGAACCTGAATTTTAGGATAAGGGTAAGAAGAGTGGCGGGAAGGACGCAGCTGATGCAGTTAGGATCTTTATGATCTGGCTTTCCATCATGGAGACCTGTCTCCACTTGGGGAAAATAGAAATGGACTACATTTCCTTTTTATGAAGATCTTTTTCTTTTTCTTATTTCCTGAATAATTTTAGCTCTTTGCGTTTGTGCATGTGTGTATGAGAGGGTAAGAGAGAGTGTGCATAGGCATGCATGTGTGTTGGAAGACTTCAGAAGTACATTTTGGATTAAAACTTTGTAATATGTTGACCTTGTGACAATTCTTATTTTCTCTGGGTGAAGTTTTTCTTTCTTAACATTATAAGGCTCAAATTTATGTTTTCCACATCTACAAAAATATTTATACTTAAGCAAACGTGATTGTTTAGCAGCTAGTGCCTTTACAGTCTTTTTCCTAAGGAAGTCTAGTACTTCCTTATAAGAAACTGTTAAGTGTATTCAGAATTGAATGTTAATCTTTCTTTTTGTCTTTTTGAAAGATGCCTTAGAGGTCCTAGCACACCATTTTTGTTAATCAGCTTTAAGTTATGAGACATACTTGAAAATCCATGGTTTAGACTTTATTAATTTAGATCAGGTTCATTTCCCCACCCTACCCTCACCCCAACAATGAGACTTTGTTGTAGTATTGTTATAGATCTCAAAAACTTTTACAGAAACTTTGCTCTTCATATCAAATGCCACTTCCTGTACTAAGGATTTAAAAATCCAGAAAGCTTTATTAGGAAGTGTGTATGCCGGTGTATGTTCCTGTGTGCATATTAATGAACTTTTAACCTTGAGTTGGAGATAAACCACCAGTTCATTCCTTCTTTCTGATTTATATGAGGTGAAAGAGAAGTTATGTGCAGTGATTTTATTTTAGGGAAGTATGTTTTTGAATATGAGAATCAAACTGAGACACAGTGAACAGAGGGAATTGTTTCTTCATTTTTTATTATATTTCCTGCATCACCTTCTGCCTCCCCCTCTTTCTGTTAAGTGAATAGACACCATAAGTGTGGTAGGAAAAACCCTGGAGATTAGGTTCTAGTCAGGCTCTGTCATTACTTAGCTATGTGATTTTGAGTAAAGCACTTTATCTTTGTGGGCCTAAGTTTCCTCATCTGTAAAGTGAGGTGTTGATTGAAGTGATCTGTATGATCTTTTCAGGACTCTGACTCTGGTTCTTTAGCCACAACTACACCAGTCAAAACATGGAGGTGTACCTATGATGATATAAAATTTTTTTTGTCGTACATTTCTCTGACATAGTCTTTACATAGTTTCCATATAATTCTTCACTTGTATATATCAGGTGTCATAATGCAGCCTTATGTTAATTTTTTTTTTTTTGGAGAGGGAAGGTAGGGCATTTGTGGTTAAGTGACTTGCCCAAGGTCACATGGCTAGTGTTGTTTTTTTTTAATGGTATGTGTTAAGTATCTGTGGCTGGATTTGAACTCAGGTTTTCCTGACTCCAGGGCTTGCTGCTCCCTCCTTATCTTGAACCTGTGATATGGGAGCTTTTGAAGTCACTGTAGGGTTTCCTAAGCATAGTATTAACTCTCATGAAAATTTTATTCTTGACATTTTTCTTTTTCATTATAAGTGATAATTTTGTTTGTAGTTGAACGGTTATGTTAATTCAGTGGTTAAGATTGGAAATGTGTGAATCAGTGTTTAAAATACTTATCTGATCATTATGTTATCTACTTAAGAACATCACAGGTTGATTGGTGTTAATTACATTAATAGTGAAATAGAAACTTGAGAAAATGTGGAATGTAGCTGTGGAACTTCAGCTACAGAGTCAATACAAGAGTGTTATTTTCCTCTTTTGGCTCTTACTACACTTATCAAGAAGATGGTTTTAAATGACTCTCAGGAGAATCCAAAGGAGACAAGGAAACCAATCTTGTAAAAGATCCAGAGATGAGAGCTATATGACTCTCTTGACACACTTTATAATCCTGCTGTGGAATTTCAAGATTTGAATGTAAAAGTATATTCTCCTATATTGGGTAGATTTCTAGATAAAATATCTGGAATTGCCTTTGAGATAACATGTCTTGATCTAAAAGAAATTTCATGAGAAACATGTATGCATACCTTCAAATCACTGTTATCACTACTAAGAATATGCCCCAAAGAGGTCAAAGACAGGGAAAATGCCCATGTTTACAAAAATTTTGTAATACTATTTTTTGTTTTAGCAAAAAATTTGAAGCAGAGTGAGTCTCTGTTAGTTGAGGAATGGCTGAACAAATTTTGGAATTTGAATGTAATGGAATATTACTGTGCCATAAATGATGAATATAATAGATTCAAAGAAATCTGGGAAAACTTGTATGAACAGATGTAGAGTGAAGTGAATAGAATGGGACAGAGAACTTAAATGATGACCATAGTACTATAAAGTAAAACAACTTGGAAATACTTTTGTACCCTACTCTACACAGTGAGCATTTGTGATTTCATAAGACCTACTAGTGGAGCATACCAACCCTTTCTTGGCTGAGAAGTGATTAGAGATCAAATGAAACATTGATTTTTAAGACATGATCAATGTGTCGATTGCTTTTACTTAATTTTTAAAATTTAATTAATTTACTTAATTCATGCAAAAAGGGACTTCTTTTGCAGTGGAGTGACAACACGCCCCCACCCCCCCATATCAGTAATAGAACACTAAAAAACAATTCATAAAAACTAAAACACTCATTGAGGTGAGTAGCAGTGGCACAAACAGGGCAGTTTTCTTGCCATCTTATTAAATTTGAAAAACTTTTGATAAATTTATGGTCTTAGAAATAATTCTCTTTTGTATATTGAAATGTTTGTTTGACGTAAACTTATAAATAAAAAAAAAAACCAAAAAAACCCAAATTTTAAGGAAAAATCCTCATGTCATCTAGACCAAGTCATCTAGTCCAATATCCTCATTTTTAGTAAAGAAAACTGTCTGCATGAATCCCTACTCTGTTTAGCCCACCAGGACTTCCCATGAAGAATTCCTATTTCATCAAGATTCCATGAAGGCATTTGTAATTCAACATGTGTGAATGTCTTAAGTATTCCTATGTGATTTTAGCCCTTGTGATCCTGACAAAGCACCACTACTTCTCAATCTTTATTTAAACTAATGTCCAAACAGATTTCAGATTTTGGGGGGTTGAGGTGGATAGGGATATAAAGGAAGATTAATGGAGGAATGTAGGAATTAATTGTAGGAAGCAATGGTAGGAATAATGACACAATTTGGATAGAACAATAATATTAACAGAATTATGTAATCACACAGAATGTTAGGGGTTGGAAATGACCTTAGTGATCATCTAGGCAAATCCTTCCCCCACTTTCCCCACCCACTTAAGAAGCTGGAGTGTAGAGGTTAAGGTAACTTCACCAGGGTCACAGGGTAGCTAGGTGTCAAAATGGATACAGTGGTAGGCCTAGAGTTAGAATGACCCATCTTCCTGAGTTCAGATTTGGCCTAGCTGTGTGACCCTGGGCAAATCACTTAACCCTGTTTGCCCCAGATTCCTCATCTGTAAAATGAACTAGAGAAGGAAATGGCAAACCACCCTAGTATCTCTGCCAAGAAAACCCCAAAGGGGATCTTGAAGAGTCAGGCCCGACTGATATGACTGAACAGCAACCACCAGGGTCCCATGTGGCAGTGTCAGGAGAGCTAGGTCTGGTCAAGTGACCTTTCTACGACCTCTACTTATCCTTGATTATCTTTAGTTATTGAAAATAAGCATATAATATATGCTTATCTAAAATGGAAATGGAACTGTGAATACTCATTAGGAAGAATGTGTTATTAAAAAGTTTTCATCTTTATTCCTGTCAGAGACCTTTTTAGTTTTTGTTTGTATTTTAGCTTGATGCCTCAGGGTTGTTTGTCTTCTAGAGTCTTTAAAGTAGGTTGCTTTCTGATGGGCATTCTCTTTTATTAAACATTAAGTGTTTGCTTCTCAAATGTTTGCTTATAAATGAGAAGTCATTTTAAGCTTGACTTTTGCTCTTCTAAATACTTGCAGACAGATTCATGGAGTAGCCGAGAGCACACTGAATTTAGAGTCAGAGGAAAGATTTCGGTCATGTTGAATAACTGGGTCCCTCTGGATCTTAGTTTGCTCATTTGTAAAATCAGGGAGTTGGATGAAGTAGATGACGTGCCTTTGAGCCCTAAACCTTAGCTACCAGTAGAAACTCCTTTCTTATACTTTTCTTACTTACACAATACTGTAGAAGTACGGGGGCAGTACTGTACCCAGGCCTCGTGAAAAGAACATTCGATCTATAAGCCAAGGAAGTTATCATGATTTATTTAATTAATGTTTTTCTGCTAACTGGTATGCATTTATCACTTACATTAGTATTACCACTGGTTTTTTTTTCTTAATTTGCTTTTTCTCTTTTAGTCTCTATTTGCAGGTCTGTGTCATTTTACAGCTGATGTTAATTTATTTTTTTTAAAGGCCAAAACTATACCCATTACAAAAGTCCCCAGGCTTATGTACAAAAAATACAATAAGATATTAGAAATAGTCAACATCACAACCACATTTCATGCCTTTCTTCTAGACTTTTTTCCTATTAGACAGAGGCGTCTGAGAACAAGCTAGGCTTATGTGGTGCCTTAAAGGTGAGTAGAATTGGATGTTCAGATCAGTAGGAAAGCATATTCCATTGTGGACGAATATGTTCCTCCCAAGTTCCTTCAGCCTTTTGCCTCCAAAAGATTAAATTTGAATTGTCAGCAAAAGCTTTTCAGCTCATTTCAGCTGCTGCTTTAGGGCCTGGGAAAAGGTCCGATTTCTCAGATACCCAGGACCCAAACCATTAATAAGTTTTATTAGTCAGTGTTGGCATTATCACCTGAATTTTAGTTTAGCTAAAATCGACTGTTATAAGTAGAAGAAACTCGAGCCTATCAGTTTAATTCAGTGAACATTTATTAAGAGTCTGTTTTGTGCAGAAGATTGCTAGAGGCATTGGGTAGCTCTCCAAAGACTACATAAGATACAGTTCTTGCCTTTGTGGCACTGAAGGTCTAGTAGCAGAAATGACAGACATCACTATTACAAAAAGCACAGTAAATTCATGAAAGGTGTGCAGTGGAGGATTTAGGGGGTAGAGCATGAGATGAGAACTTCTTACAGGAGATACTTCATTGGGGTTTCAAGGATGTGCAGGACTTAAGTAGCAGAGTAGGGGAAAGGCAGAGAGAAAACATGAAATGTATACTAGTGGGGCAGTGGGGAGTCCCTTTTGGCAGCAATTTATGTATGGAGTATGTCCAAGGAAGTGCTGAGAGAGTTGGAGTTTGGAGACAGTGTATTTGCTAGATTTTTGAGGGTCTCTTTAACCTAGGCCAGAGTGAAAGTTAACCATCTAGCCAGTAGAGGGTTTGGGGTATTGGAGCATAGGATCAGATCTTGGCATGGGGAGGATCAACCTTGAGTGCTTGGCACAGGGGTGGGGGGGTAGGGAATGGGGAGGGGGTGGGGTGCAGTAGGAAGAGAATTACCTTTAGTGTTCACCTTTTTGAGCCTCTGTATCTGATTTCTCCTATTTGTAGTTCTTTTAAATTGTTGTATTGCTTTGTCCAACCTTTACAACATAGGATCTCTTTACAGTATTTATTTCGAAATTGAGTGAATTCCTGTTCTGATACTGGTTCCTGTTAACTTTTATTGTTGTGATATTTAGATAAGTATTAATAGTATTCCTTCTTAAGCATAGTGCCTGGCATATAACACATGTTGGTATATTCTTCTTCTCCTCCTTTATTGTTGCCTACATGAATGATTGAATCTAAAGGTCATTTAGAAATGACTTCTATATAGTCATTCAGAGCTTTAGTATATTCACTTTACCCAAGTCCTTTTCTTATAAATGAGAGGTGTCATTATTATTTAACAACCCACCTTCAGGGTTGTTAAAATGCCCAGTAACAAAACCAGCTTCCTAGCACTTGGGATGTTTTTATAGGTTTCTCTTTCCTCTGTTGTGCTGTGCTTAACAAAAGTGGAATATGCTGCCCATATGCCATAATTGGAGAATGTGTTAAGTTACTCTAGTATAGTTTCTTTAGAAAGCAGTGACTAATATTTTAGCTTAGTTGATACTTTACAATGTTATTATTTGACCTTGTGATGTAGGTTAATGTTGTTTATATGCTTCCCTTTTCTACAGATAAGGAAATAAAATGGAGAGAATTAAATGATTTCGTAACCAAGACTGCAAAACGGAGTCATAACTAAGGCAGGGGAAGCAGGGCTTTGTTACAGGGCATTCAGCACATTCAAGCATGTGTTTCTTCCCCAGGTTTTGCCCATGTACCTTGCTGTCCTTCACTAGTACCCTGTGCCCAAGGCATGAGCACCTACCTACTTCCTTGTGGCCTTCTTCCCCCAACATGTGCTGCCCCCTCCCCTCCTTATTTTCAGCACAGTCTTACCTCAAACTCTTACTTCTCTTTTATTTTTCCTGATGTTACAATTTCATCTTAAAGTGTAATGAAAGCTTGATGAGAAGTCCCTGGGTCAGGTAAGGACCTGCCTCTGTGTCCCAGGGCTTCTTGGACAGTGCCACGTCTGCTTTGGCTAGAGCTTTAACATACTTTTCAAGGTGCTAAATCTAATATTTCAGGTGTAGTAAGGAAGTTTACTCTCAATGGAATCCAGTTTCGGATATTCTTATATAGCAAACAAAAGAAAAATTCACCTTTAAATTTGCAAACCTTAGTGTCTTAAATAAAGTAGGCTTCTAGTAAATGCTTGTTGGTTGATTGATTTTTATCTATTGAGATATAAATAACAAATGGATCTACTTAGAATTCATTAACAGATAAAAGAGATTTATGTGAAATTACTTGAATCATTGAATCTAAAGGTCATTTAGAAATGACTTCTATATAATCAGATTCATAGCTTTAGTATATTCACATTACCCAAGTCAGGTTGTAATCCTATGGGATGTAGTTGATGGTTTATGAAATGAATACTTGTGCAGAGGGGAATGAAGAACAGGAAACTTACAGTAACAAACTTAGTGTCTTTGGCAGGTTCAGTGTAACCACTGTATTTGTATATTGGAAATCTATTTCACTTCAGAGGCTGGCCACAAACTCAGCCTTTTTGTCTGGGAAAAATTTTGCTCAGCATATTTTGTCATTTTATTAAATTATCCTTGACTTTTGCATGGCTTCTGTTTTCCCATGGGGGAAAAATTTAATTGCAGTAGCTTTTAGGAATTCCAAAAGCCTGAGACTTTCTTGGCAGTATGAGGACCAAAGGATTCCTTGGTATGAATGATGTTCCGGTAAAGGTAGTTTTCACTTCTGAGATAAAGGACTTTGGTTTCCTCATCTGCAAATTAACAAATCATTTGAAATGCACATAAGAAGTGGAGCTAAGTCTTAACTGAAACTCTGGTCTTATTTTCAATGTCATCCCTAGGGAGGATCTTCTCTGTTTCTTATTCTTAGCTTTCCCTTTTTCTGTAGATGAAATTTGGTTAAAATGAATGTCAAGAGTAGACTTGAGGAGCAGAACAAGTTACAAATGTATGCAGTGGATTAGAGGGGTTCTGTAAGGTTGAGGTCAGGTTTGGGAGATCAGTTCAAGTGTGAAAGAATTTACTTAAACTTCTCTTTTAGTGATTGGGATCTTTATTTAAAATGGCCCCGGCTTTTTACTGTAGTCACAGGGCTGGGTAAAAGGTACTGATATTTGGGGGGCTAGGCTTATAGACAGAAAGCTATACATTCTATAGATTTTTAGGGTCTTATGATGGTTAAAGATTAAAGGCAGGAAAGTTTTTAGGATTTTATGGTTGGTTAAAGATTAAGGATAATGGCAAGGGGACACAGGTTAAAGATTAAGGATAGAGGGAAATACGGTAAGAGAGAAGAGCAATTCTTTTGGCACAAGTTAAGAAGCTTTATGGTGAAAAATTTCAAGATACAGGGAAAAGGGTTTTAGGATGCTTTACAGAATGAGTGAGATCCCTCCCCCATCTTCCTAGGGGTCTCACTAGGTACTGGAAAAGCAGCCCTTAATCATCATCATCATCATCTTCTTCTTCTTCTTCTTCTTCTTCTCCTATTTATGTGTGGGGGCTCATTTTCTGAAGCTGGAACCAATCCCGGGTCCTCCCAACTCCAGGGCCGGCGCTCTTACTCACTGCGACACCTTAATATTCTTCTTAACCTCTAGGTTTGTATCCACCTCAGTGGCAATTCTGATGTTGATTCTTTTTATCCACATGTGCCTTAGACCTCCATTTTAGTACTCCCTTTCGTAATTTTTCTTTTCAAATACCTCAGGGTCTGGGACAGTGGTTTGATAGAGCATAGGGACCATTCTGAATCCACCTTTATGAAAACGCTGCTGTTCACTAGAGTGAGGAAAAGGAGAAAATTATGGCAGCATGGTTAGTTATCCTAGTCCTTGAGCTTCCAAGGTAGAATCTTTGCTTGGTATCTTTAGCTAAGTATCTAATCAGACTATAGGACCTTGTCTAAAACACATTTTCTGTGTGATATGCTTGGAATGGAAGAGTTAAATATTGACTTTGAAAGCTGGGCAGGGGAGATGTATTTTTCTCCTAGGGGCAATAGGGAGCTTACCTGAGTTTTATTTAAAAGAAGATTGATGTGGGCAGATCACTGCTTAAAGAAAATTAATTTGGCATCTGTGTAGAGGATGGATTGGAGTGGGCAGAAGTTGTTGTAATAATATAGATGAGAGATGATGAGGACCTGAGAGGTTATGATGGCTGTAGAAGTTGGGAGAAAGGGATCAGATGCTAGGGAGATAGAGATCAAATTAAAAGGTCCATTTTGCTTTAAATAAGATACAGAGATAAATAGAGATAGAGATGTCTGGATCTGAAAGTTGATTGGTTGTGTGGGGTTAGGGAGAGTGAGGAATTGAGGTTATTAATTGAAAAGATTGGAATAATGTCGGTGCATTTAATAGAAATGTAGCTGAAGGATGGGTTTAAGGGAAAGACAGTGAGTTCTTTTGGACATACTGAATTTAGATACAAATAAGACATCCAATTTGAAAGGTCCAATACATACTTGGTGATGATGGATTGAAGCTTGGGAGATACTGGGTCTGGATGAATAGATCTGGGAGTTATCTCTAAAAATACGATAATTAAACCCCATTAGTTCACTGAGAGAATATAGGGAGAAATGATCCAGGACAGGACATTGGGGAACACCTGCTCTACAAGGGGGTGTACTAACAAGAGACTAGGGAGTGGTTAGAGTTATACAGGTGAAAGAACTAAGAGAGCATTGTTATGAGGGTTTCTGAGTACAGAGAGTGTCCAGGAGGGAAAGGGGTAGCTTCAGTTCAGTTCCAAAAGCCTGAAGAAAGTCAAGTGTGATGAGGAGTAAGAAAAGACAGTCAAATTTAGTATGATTAATCATAAGAGATCATTGGTAACTGGAGAGTGTAGTTTTAGTTGAAAAATGAGGTGGGAAACCAGATTGTAAAGAATTGAATGAGTAAGAGGAAAGGGAGTAGAGTCAAAGAATTTAGACAGCTTTTTTTTTATAGGGGTTTGACTAAGAATTAGATAAATATAATAAGATGATACTTTGAAGGAATGGCAGGGTCTAGTGAAGGCTTTATTTTTTCCTCTGTGGGGGTATTTGGGCATATTTTACATCTTGAAAGCAGTATGGTAGGAACTAGTAGTTGGGGAAAGATGAAAGGTTGGTGTGTATGGAGGAGGATATGGGTTTGAATATTTGAGATGGGTTAGTCTGTGTCCATAAAGTATTTAATGTTTTCATCGCCACTTGAGCCTTAAAATTTAGCATTGCCAAATATTGTTGGTTGATTTGGACTATGAATAGGTTTGTCATTCTGTGTAGAAAAGTAATAACATAGTATATCCTGAGTTACATTATTATGTCAATCAAAGCACAAGTGATACTTTGGCTGCGAGAATTTAGAATTTGAAAGGTCATCTGATCTAACCTCCTATTCAGTGTAGAGTTTTCTACATCTGCTCAGACAAATAACTAATATCTTTTTGTGTTAATATCTTCAGTGCCAGAGACCTTGTTTACTCCAGTTGGATAATTCTTTTCAAGAATAACTATTGGTGAATGCAAATGATTTAAGATTTAGATTAACTTACGCTCATTGGTAGTTGAGATCTTTGAGGCCCAACTTAGATCTGTTTCTTTAGTCATATAAACTGCATTGTAACTTGCTTGAACTTTTATAGTAATGGCTATGTTATATATCTTGGTTTTATGAAAAGGATATTTCCTTGATCTCCCTTTCCCAGCACTGTCCATCCCATTGGAGAGAGAAAAGAAGCTATCGAAACATTGCTTTGTGCCCTGCCTTTTTTTTCTGGAGGGACAGCTTGATTGGGTGAATATACAGAGTCTGTCTTTATATTTAGTATGATGATATGGTCTGTGAAAATTGGAATAGAGGCAGCTGGCTTGAAAAGGAAGGCATCATGGCATGGAGTGGTAAAGCATTTAGTAGGTGTTTGCTGTGTAAGCGATAAGGATCAAATTTAACTTCATTTTATCAGGTGTTTTTGTGGTGTAGGTGGTGCACAGGTGGTGTAGTGAATAGAGTATCAGGCCTGGAGTCAAGATGACCTGAGTCACATCCTGCCTCAGACACATACTAGCTGGGTGATCCTGGGCAAGTCACTTAACCCTGTTTACCTCAGTTTCCTCATCTGTAAAATGAGTTGGAGAAGGAAATGGCAAGCCACACCAGTATCTCTGCCAAGAAAACCCCCAAATGGGGTCATGAAGGGCTGGACACGACTGAAAAAGGATTGAACAACTGTGTTAGAGCACTGGCTGGGTGAGGTACAGTTTAGCTAGAACAATTCTTTTTCTTTACAATCTAAATAGTAATACTTGCCTTGTAGAACTAGTAATTTTGAGAGGTTTTACCTCCTGTGGGGGTAGAATATGACTAATTTGAAAGTATTGCAGTGTGGAGGTTATAGATGTATATAGTGGTTGCGGAAGCCAGAAGAAGCTGGAGCCTGGACGCAGGCTGGCACTTGGAGGGTTCTTAGTAGGATTCTGTTGAATGATACATAAGACTCCAGAGTTCCTCTTATGAATGTTTATAGGAAGAACTGGGAAATCCTTTACATTGATGAGATTTCATTAGATCACAGTCCAGTTTAGATTGCTACATTTTAGAAGGAGCTGGTGAAATTGGAGATTAGCCAAAGAAAAACAACGGGAATGATGAAAAGTTTGGAAAATAAGGGTAGTGCTGTCAACTGAAAAAAGCATTGAGTAGTTTGAAAATCCAGCTTGTAGTTGGTTCGTTGATAGAACCTATATGGCCTTGGAGCAATTCACCTAGGCCGTATTTCTCCCATTTGTAATATTAAGTTGGTTTTGTTGGAATTTAGGCCAATATGATTTTATTAATATAGCATGTATAAAGATATAACATATTAAAGAAAAGAAAAAGAGATAATCTAATTAGAGCCTTTTAAAATGTGGTAAGTTATTATGGAACTAGTGATTAAATGTTTTCATATTCAAAGAACATAAAATTCAAGAGCTTAGCTGGCTTTGAATTATAGCATATGAAGTAATAAATGTTCCTAATTCCTAATAAGTTGCTGTTGCAAAAGGAGGTTCTTAATAAAAGTGGCCTGCCCAATGTACTGATGTATCCTAAGTCAAATGGAACATGCTAGATCTAGCCATTTTTTGTTGCAGTATTTATGTAGTTCTTAGTCATTTAACGTGTTTAAAACTGTTAACATTTTTAATGGGACCCTGTCTTTTTTTTTTTATGTTTCACTGATTCCATTTTCCCTATAAATTCTGTAGCTTTTATTGCACAATTATGCAGAACCTTTTATTTTTTATCATTATATTTGTCTTAAAGCCCTTTCTCCCCAAATTCCTTAGTACTGTTTAGGGCAGTAGCATCTTTCCAGTCTCTCACAGGCAACCTAGTGTCATCCTTAGCTGTTCACTCTCTTACAGTTTAATCTTTTGCCAAAGCTTATTGCTTTAACCTTTGCAACATCTCTTGAGTATATCTCTTCCTCTCCTCTGATAGTGCTATAGTCTTGGTGCAGGCCAGAATTATTCCTGGCCATTTTTCATTCAACTGCCAAATTGATTTTCCCTAAAAAACAGGTGGCGCCATATGTTTTTCCATTTCCCCCTCAGTAACTGGTAACCTCCAGGATGCAATACAGAGTGCTCTTTTTGGCGTTCAAAGCCCTTCATAAACTCCTCCCAACTTTCTAGTCTTCTTATGCCTTACTCCCTGCTATGTACTCTTTGATGCAACAACAGTGGCCTTCTTGCCGTTCCCTCGAAGAAAACCCTCCATCCCTTGGCTCTGGGCATCTCTCTGGCTCTCCCTCCCTCATGCTTGGAATGTTCTTCCTCCTGGTCTCTATCTACTGGGTTCCCTAGCTTTCATTAAGTCCCAGCTAAAATCCTAGCTAAAGGAAGCCCAACTTCTCTTAAGGCTAGGGCTTTCCTTTTAATTATTTCATATTTTTTCTGCATGTAGTTTATTTGTACATATTTGCTTGTCTGTCCCAGTATAAACTCCTTGATCCTTGAGAGTTTGAGCTTGTAGACTCTAATTTATTTCTTCTTTTGAAAATTGGGAATTTGTCCTCTGTTCTTTTTATTCTCCAGGTTCTTTGTGAACATCACTTTGAAATGTTAAAGATGTTGTAGAGAGTTGTTCTGTGGCAGGTGGGAGGTGACTAGATAGTTGACCTTCAAAGTTCATTTTAGCTCTAGTGCTTCTACTGTCAAAGCTATAGCTAAGAGCAAAATCTTCTTTAAAGGAAGGAAAGGAAAGCCTTATAGAAACCAGTGATAAAGTCATTGATCTCTGAATCGATGATGGTTACACATACGAACCACTCACTTAATCATGTATTTCTACATGACAGGTCTGATTTTGTGCTCAAATTTCACACATACCTGTTTTTTCAACTAGATTGCATACTTTTTGAGGGGAGAGGTATATTCATATTTTATTCTTTGTGTCTTCCACTATGCCTAGAATAGTACTATCCTCACATTGCCATTTAATATATCTTGATTAACCTGACAATTGATTTATTTCAAGTGAATATGCTGTATGATAGGTATTTGACAAATGGTAGAATTTTAAATAAATGGTAGAGTTTTAATGGTAAAATTTACCTCTTGGTAGAATTGTTTCTTGAGTACTCAGGAAATTTGTACTACTTAAATGAATTCAAGAGCTGATCAGCCTGGGTACTTTTTTCTACTGATATAGAGTCATATGTTCTGATTATGTTATTTTTTTAAAATGTCTTTTCAGTAGGTTGTCACATAGAGGATCTAGCCAACATGTTGGAGGCTTTCCTTTAGTTCATTTCATGTCTTGTGCATACCAGTATAGTACTTGTCCCTTATTTTTAATACATGACCAGCTCATTTCCTTTTCTGATCAAATGTGTTCTTGATATATCTTTGTATTTTACAAAGTTTCCAAAAAAAGTCTACATTTCCTTTTTAAGTATCATTCACTTCCTATTAAAAAAGTTCAAGCTAATTAAAAAAGTATCTGATAGGGGGAGGCTAGGTGACGCAGTGAGTCGCAGTGAGTAGAGCATCGGCCCTGGAGTCAGAAAGACCTGAGTTAGGATCCGACCTCAGACACAACACACACACAAACAAAAACCTAGCCATGTGACCTTGGGCAAGTTACTCAACCCCAATTGCCCTCCAAAAAGCAAAAAAAAAAAAAAGTGTCTGATATAGTGATTAGTACTGACTGGACAGGATACTTTCCACTCTCAGATTCTAATATTGTTATATTAATTGTATGTTCTTTTCTTTGCTTGGCATCAGTCCATACAACTCTCTTTCATGTTTCTTCAAATTTGTCATTCTGCATTGCAGTGTTACTCACTTAAATTTGTATATAATTTGTTCAGCCATTGTCTAATTATCAGGCATATGATTTTTTTCCTGGCTATTGGTTATAACTTAAATATTTTGGTACATGTAGGACCTTGCACATAGTAGGCACTTAATAAATGTTTGTTGAATTGGATTAAAAAAAATTTTTTTTTTGTCCCTGACCTTTTGGAGGCATAACCTAATAGTAATATCATTAGGTAGCTCGGAGTAACATGATTCTTGAATGTTTTTCAAAAGTCAGACCAGTTCACAATGTGACTAAATTGTGTGTCATACAGTCATAGACACAATATATGTGTGATGACCAACTATGATAGACCGGACTCTTCTCAGCAATGCAGTGATATAAGTCAATCCCAAAAGACTCACGGAGAGAGCTGTCTACATCCAGAGAAAGAACTAGAAAGAACTGTTTGAATCCTGACTACATTTATTAAGCACCTACTAAGTACCAGGCACTAAGTCCTGCAGATAGGAAAATAGGCAAAAGACAGCCCATGTCCTCAAGGAATTTCCAATCTAATGAGAGAGACAGTGTGCATATATGCAAAGTTAAGTGAGGATAGGAAATAACAGAGTGGAAGGCATTGTAAGTAAGAGGAATTAGGGATTCTTGGAGAAGGTAGGATTTTAGTTGGTACCTAAAGGAAGTCAGGAAGGTCAGTAGTCTGAGGTGGGATGGGAAAGCATTCCTGTCATGTGGGACAGTGGAGATGGAAGTCTTGGACCCTCTAGAGATGAAGTGCCTTGTTTGTGGCAGATAGTTTAAATTGATGTTCTTTTAAAAATATTGTTTATTTTTAATTTTTTCCACTTAGTAGTTTATTCCAATTGTGTATAAAGATAGTTTTCAGCATTCACTTTTAAAAGATTTTGAGTTTTTTTCCTCCCTCCCTATCCCCTTCCCCAAGATAAGCTATACATGTACAGTCATATCACACATATTTCCACATTAGTCATGTTTTGAAAGAAGAATCAGAACAAAAGGGAAAAGCCACTAGAAAAGGAAAAAAAGAAAATAGTCTGCTTTGATCTGCATTCAGACTCCATAGTTCTTTCACTGGATGTGGATGGCACTTTCCATTATTAGTAAGTTGATGTTCTAAACCTACTTTCCACCAGGCTGCTTTCCAGTGTTCCAGAAATTCTTGTTGAATCTTGTTCCTTCTTCTTGGCTTACTTTTGGGTTCTGTTTTACAATCTAGTATTTTTTGTTGCTCTCTTCTGTTTTATGGGTGAGATTTGTCCACTTTTATCAAAGATTATGATTGATTGCTTTTCTCCTTCATCGAATGTTAACTCTTTACTAGGTCCTTATAGTTTGTTTTGCTTTTACCAGTCTGATCTTAGCATTTTTCATCTCCTTTGGCCTCCTCCAAATGCAGATTCTCTGAAATTAATTCTGCTCTCTTTGGGTTTTATTCTCATATTTTTAATCTCTCATTTTTGTGTCTAAATCTGTAGAACTTTTTCAGTGTGCTCCTAGCTTCAAAGAGATTACTATCATTAATTCTAAATTATCTTGCCTCCTGGTTGTATTTTAAACTTGTTTTTTGAGAATACTCTGAATTTCTGCCCTTATTTCCTCCCTGACTTATCTTTTTGCTTTTTTAAGACCCGTAGGAGGGGTACTTCCGGTTCCATAATGTGGGGGTTGTGCCCATTGTTATGGCAGTATTTGTCCTGTCTTCTTTTAATTCATTGCTTTATTTTACTTTGGTAAATTTTTGTCTTGGATTCTGATTTGTCACTGATTGACTTTTCTTTTGTCCTCTGATTTATAAATTTTAAGTATAGTTTGCTGGCAGCTAGTTGTAGAGTGAATAGAACACTGGTCCTAAGGTCAGGAAGACCTGGGTTCAAATTTGCCCTCAGGTGCTTACTAGGCTGTGTGATCCTGGGCAAGTCATTTAACTTCTGTAACAATCTCCTCATCTGTAAAATGAGGGTATTAATAGCACTTACCTCCATTGGTTTTTGTGAGACTCTGATGAGATAGTATTTGTAAAGAGTGCTTAGTATAATGCCTGGCACACAATAGGCCTTAAATAAATGCTTATTCCTTCTCTCCCTCCCTCTCTTTAAAATTGTATTCAGTTGATGGAATATAAAGACTAGGAATGAGGATGCTCATTCTGTTGAGTTTATAGTGCAAGATAAATCACCCGATAACCTTTCTTTGGTTGCTTCTCCTTTGGTCATCAGGTTATATGTTTCTTGTGTATCTAAAGTAATCTTTTTTATTTTTTGATATGTTTGTATGACTTTAAGAGCAGTGGTTTTAAGTCAGGAAATTCAATCACAAGACTCATGGCTTCAGGAACATTTTAGTGGTTTGCTTCCTTTTTGAGTTGTGTCCCAGTGCAGTTTGGTTTGTCTGCATGTCTAATAACAATAATTTATATGAAAATTGCGAGTCTGGAGTTTATATGGACCAGTAGGTCGTTAAGTTCTCAGTAGAAAGGGTAAGATGGCAGGAATGTTGTGTGTCAGTTTCCTCTGAACAGCTTGGTTCAGGTCTCTGCCATTGCAATCTTCCCAATTTTGATGGATTTGAAAAGGGAAGGGTGATAGGGAGGGGCAGAGGGTAAGAGGTTCTGCCAGGGACCCACCCTGGCATCCAGTCTGGAAGGAATTCACCAGGCTCAAGCAAACTTTGAAGCCGAAATTGTAAAGTTTATTGTTACGCTGCATAAGGACAGCGGGCTAGATTCTTATGGAACCCGCAGTGGTTGCAGTGGTCACAGGCATAGTTTTAAGGTGTCAATTATGCTAACTAGGTGAGTAAGGGTGGGATCAGGGAGGAGTTAAGGAGTGGTCAGTGCTCAAAAGGACCATGCACTTTTAATATCAACTGTGCAGTTGTATTGCCCATGATTCACTGGGAAATAGCTCAAGGGGGGGGCTAGCTGGAGGTGTGGTTTTAGGCCTGATATGTCACTAAAGAGTGCCCAGTCTGCCACCCACCAAGGTCATCAGAGACAGTGTGGGTATATAATTGACTAAGGAGTTACCCTATAGATAAGGTATTGAAGAATTTATGGTGGAAGATAACTAACTAATAGGGAGATAACTCCCTAACTAAGGGAGATAACATTTACATAACTTATTGTTTCAAGCAGAGATAAACAGGTCATGAGTTGTTGCTGGGCAGAGTGCTGGAAGGGGGAAGGGGCAGAGTCAATGCTCTGAGGCTGGGGGGTGGAAATGTGATTGTACAGACTGGTTTTACAAATTGATTTTACAGACATAGATCCCAAAGCACCCCATTTACAAACTGATGTTACAGATTGATACTACAGACATATATACATCCCAAGGACCCCGTCAGATTGTCAAAGAAAATAAAAAAAATTCATACTTTTTGTAGAACTATGAAATAATTCTAACATTCTTGAAAAGAATTCAGAATTGTGGAAGAAAAGTCACCAAAAGTCATACCTTTTGACTCAGAAATTCCATGGATGGGCCCGTATAAAGATATATAATGTAATGTAATATAATAATACATATATGTAGGTGTATACACCTACATATGTACATGCCTCCATAAAATTTACACAGTGCTCCAAAGGAGTCAAAGACAGGAAGAGGCCCACATGTACAGAAATATTCAGAGTATTCCTTGTGGTACCAAAAAACCAGAAACAAAGTAGTTCCTTTTCAGTTGGAGAATAGCAGGATAAATTGTTATATAAATAAAATGGAATGTTATTTGAGCTATAAGGAGCAGTTATAACGTTTGAGGAATTCAGAGAACCATAGGACAATTCATATGAATTTGATATAAAGTAAGCTGAATTTGGAAAACGGTGTGAACAGTGATGAAAGCTAAAAGGCTACTCAAATGAAGCCAAATACTATATCGTTGTCCTGGCCAGTGTTGGCCCTGAAGAATTGGAGAACTGGATCTCTCTGCTTCTGTTGGGGATGTTGATGGATGAGTCCCTGCAGAGTTGTGATGGTAAATATATTATCTGATGCAGTCTTTTTGCTGAACCATTTCTCTTTTTTTAAAGGGACAACTCATTGGGGGTGTGAAAGAAATGACTGATGCAAAAACAAAAGGCAAAACAAAAACAAAACTCCCCTGCCTCCCCCACCTCTCAAAGTACTCATATGATTTCTCCTCTCTTACAGATAAGAAGTCTGCAGAGAAACAGAAAATATCATTAAATAAGAATATCTATTTATCAGGTATGATCCACTGCTATTACTAATTAGGAAACATACTAGTGAAACTTAGGCCCTGTGGAACTGTGGAATTAATTGACACGTGGGTAGATAGTTCAAGAGGAAATCTGACAGAAGGCCGATTTGTTGTGAGAACAAGAACGAAGGGGAGAATGTTTCCTTATGCTGAAGGCATATGGGTGTTGTCTAACCGTGTAATAAACCTGGGCCCACACATTCAATGCAGCCTTTCCTTTGGCTGCTGGAACACTGTCTTCAGCAATGTAGCAAGTAGTGTCCAATAGTGGAAAAGCTGTGTTATCATAAGAGTGTGCCTGAGGAAAAGCAGTGTCCATTGGTGGCCCTCACTTAGCCAGGACCTTCCCCTAGGTGAGTTAGTTGCACTTCAGTATGTGAAGAGACTGAAACTCTGGATTCAGCGTTGTGATTTGTTAAACCTTGAAATAGATGTGCTAGCAAAGCAATTATTGAACAGGATTAGGAAAGTGTTATGTCTAGACCTGGATAAAAAGGTAATTCTATAACCTTGTGGAGAACGGACCAGATCCAGGAGCAAAATGGCAAGATTCATCCTCTAGGAAAAATCTGTTAACGTGAAAATATTCAGAAACAGAGTTTTGTCCTGTTAACTTTCAGTTTATGCCTCTTCATAGCTCACTTGTGTCCCAACGCAGAGAAATGTGGCCATTCAGCTCCTTTTTTAGTGTTTTTATAGGGTAATAAACCCTTTACTTTTTTGAAATAAGAGGAAAAACAATTTCTTATTGATTTAGCTCTTGTTGGGTGATGTCAGTCGTGTCCAACTCTTTGTTACCGAATTTGGGATTTTCTTGACAAAGATACTGAAGTGGTTTGCCATTTCCTTTTCCAACTAATTTTATAGATGAGGAACCTGAGGCAAACAGGGTTAAGTGACTTGCCCAGGATCACACAGCTAGTAAGTGTCTCAGGCTGGATTTGACTCAGGAAGATGAGTCTTCTAGATTTAAGGCCCAGTGCTCTATTCACTTGGCCACCTAGCTGTCCAGTTTTTATTTATTTAGTGCTTAAAGCACTTTAATGTTTTTCATCCTTAAAACTCCCTTGGGAGGTGGGTACAAATACCATGGTAAGAACGTTTTTTGTTTCTGTTTACTTAAATGTGATTTTTTTGGATCTAGACTTATGATTTCATTGGTTTAAGTCACTCCTGGTATGGAAACTCTCTACCACTACAAATTGGCAACTCATCTTTAGCTTACATTCTTAGAGAGTTGCCTGAAATGCTGATAGGTTGTGACTTGTCTTTGAACATAAAACTACTGTGTATCCAAAGTAAGAGTTGTCAGGTCTTTCTAACTGAGGATGGCACACTACTATCCTCTGTACCATGATTCCTCTCCAGAGTGTGTGTGTACATATGTGTATACATGCACACACACACACAATACAGTGTACATATGTATATATGGTGTATATATATGCACTTATGCACATGTGTCTTTGAAATATAAGAAAATGCCAGTAGATTGTAGCCAGCTTTCACTTAAAGAAGTATTTGAATCCTTTTATAAAGTAAATGAGTATGTCCTCAGAGCCAGGATACAGGCTCTGTGACCCTGGTCAGGTCACTTAGGGTCTCTTTGATCTAAGCAAGTCTCTAAGACTCTTTAGTTACAGAGAAAATATTAATTGGCTAATTAATAGAGGGAGTTTCCTTCTCTGGGCGCTTTATGTCATTGAAATCATAGCTCTAGTTCTTATACTGACCTATTAACATATCAAATTATTTCATATTTCTAGGAGGACTTGGGTCTGTCTTTTAACTGGGAGCTAAAAATAGGAAAAAAGAAGAAAACGCACATGGGAGTTGATGGGAAAAGAGGCTCAGGGTGTGATAGTCTCAGTTGTCTTTGTAAATTAATCTCTGGTTGTCATCCAAGACACAAATATGATTGTTCCCGGACCTTTTCCTCTCCCCCCCTCTCCCTTTTTGAACAGCTTATATCTGCAATAAGGTGGAAAGTTGATTGACCCAAATCCAACTAGTTCAGATCTGGCAGTTGTTTCTTCACTGCACAAGGCATAGACTGTTGACTCACATACTCACATGGCATATAGCCAAAGTGCACAAGGAAGACCATATTGGGAAGTTTTCAGTTTGAAAAAGGCAAGGGGGAAAAATGGAAATTAAAAGTAGTGGTTAATATGCTAGGCCCCATAGAGATTATATGAGACTTACCTAAATCCTGCCTTTCTAAACCTACACAATTCTGTGTTGTATTTACTTAATTATGGGGTGGTAAGATAGTAGATATTTGGTCTGTTTTTAACAATTATAAATAATGGCTTTGTTTCTGTATTACCTTAATTTTTTTTCTGTTTTTCTTTTTTCTTATTTTTTTCACCAATTATATGTAAAGATAGTTTTTCAGCATTCATTTTTTATATAATTTTTAGTTTCAAGTTTTTCTCTCTCCTTTCCCCAAGAGGGCAAGCAATATTCATTTTTGAATATATTCCCTGGAACTCTACTCTTCCTCCATGCACCCCATGTAATCCTTTGTAACAAAAGATAAAAAACAATGAAGTGAGAAAAGCATTTCAGCAAAGCTAACCAGGTACATTATTTGAGTCTGATGTCATTCATTACCTTCCTAATAAGGTCCCTGACTTCTGCAAAGAAAGGAGGCAAAGGCATTTTCTTTTCTTTGGGTTCAAGTTTGGTCACTAAAATTTCACAGTGTTCAGTTGGGTTTTTTTTTTTTTTATTCCTTTCCCAATTTCTTTTTTGTGGTCATTGTGTATATTGTTTTACTGATTCTACCTACTTCAGCTCTACATCCATTTGTATATGTCTTGCCATACGTTCTCTATATGTAGCCTTTCTTATGCTATAGTTACAAATTCTACCCCGTTCATTTACCATGATACACTTTGTCATAGATGGATATTTATGTTGTTTTCTATTCTTGTTACCCCAAGAAGTACTGATATAAATATTTTGGTGTATTATGGGACCTTTTTTTTTGGGAGGGAGGCCTTCCTTGGGGTATACACCTATTAATGAGTTCCTGTGTCATAGAATATAGATATTTTATTTACTTTTAAATTCCAAATTATTTTCCTGAATAGACGAATCCAAAGCTTAACTAGCAGGCATTAGTGAGTGTTCTTTTTTTGTCTGCCTGTCTCTTCAATATTGTCTATTTCTTTTGTCGTCTTTGTCAGTTTTAATGAAAATTGTTAGACAGTAGCTTGTCTTTGCAAGATTACAATTTAACAGGGCCATATGCGAGTCCTTATTAACTGATGGCCAAAAAAAAAAAAAAAGGTCACACAGCTAGGTTATTAGCTTCCATTTGCTCCTGTCTAACTCTGAAGGAATGAATCTCCTCAGTGAACTTTTGAGATTCTTTTTCTATCTGGCAAATTTGACTTTTTAAGGCATTCTTCTCCTCATTGCCCTTTTGGGACTCCTTTGCCATTTGAGTTAGTCTATTTTTTAAGGTGTTGTTTTCCTCAGTCAGGCTGTTGACCCTCATTTCATACTTTTCCTGCATCCTTCTCATTTCTCTTTCCAATTTTTCCTCCACTTCTCTTATTTGATTTTTAAAGTCCTTCTTAAGGTCCTCTATGGCCTGCAACCCGCTCATGTTTTCCCCTGGGGCTTTTGGAGCAGGACTTCTGATCTCACAGTCCTCTTCCCCTATGCTTCGACCCTCTTTGCCCCCAGAGTAGGAGTCTAGGGTTGCATTTTCTGTTTGTTTCCTTTGCCTTGGCATGTTGCCACTTAATTACTTGAATTTTGGGCTTGTTGCCACACTATGGCTTTGCGGATAGATAGGGGAATTTTCGTCCCGAACGTGTGGGGGGGCGGGGGCAACTTCTGTTTCTGGCAAGCTGGAAACCCACCCACAACTTCCACCCTAGATCACAATCCAGATCCAGGGAGGTTAAAGCAAGAGTGATTACCCCCAAGACTGATTGCTGGATCTCCCTACAGTTTGCAGGCCAGGAGCTGGAGCTGCCTCTGAAAACTGCAAAATGGCGTGCCTCCTCAGTGGCTTCTAGCCCCCAGTGAAGGAAGCCGACACGTTCCCCAAGTACTGGTCCTAAAGTCCATATGGCACTAACCTCTCACTTTGTCCTAGGCATGCCTATATTGATAATTCTGGAGTCACCACAGCTGCTGGTGTTGCTGGGGTCCCTCCAGCCAGCTGCCGGGGCTAAAACCTCGGCTCATGGGGACCTGGGCTCTGCTCGGCTCGCGCTGCACTGGTCCTTCCTGCAGGGCTGCTGGGCTGTCCTCAGCGGGAGGTTAGCTTCTCTGTGTCGTTCTGTGGGTGCTGGGGCTCCAGAAGTTGTTCAGAGTCTCCTTATACATAGTTTGGGGGGGAATCTGGGGGCAGAGTGTCTTGGATGAGCTGTTTCTGCTCCGCCCCCCAGTGCCAATTTCTAAGAATTTATGCTCAATGTTCTTTTTTAATCAGAATATTTGGTTTAATAAAAGCCACTTTAAACATCCCACATAACTATGAAAGGATAGTAGATGATGGCTGCTGCAGCTTGCTTGGTTTTTGTTGGTCAAAACCTCTGGCTAGTTGCTTTTGGAATAGCTTCTTTTTGCCATGGACATCTTAGGGTAAGAATTTCTGGGAGTGACATTTGAGATTTTCATACTGTAGTAAGTACCAAGAGCAGGCGGCTTCTGTTGAATTAGAACAAGTAATGAAACCATTCTTTGGTTGTCCTTTGTGTATTATTTTGAAAGCAAAAGATGCTTCTAGTCTGTGATACAGACTGCCATGAAGTAGGACTGAAAGTCTTTTAAGACCTCTCTTCTGAGTTCTGGGATGAGACTGACAAAAGGATCTCTGTTAAAAGATTCCCACTCTGGGAAAGACCAAAAGTGTCATATAAATGGTACAAAAGCCAGTGAGTTCACCAGGGTGGTGAACTGAGGGGACCAAGGTAAAAGGTGGTATTGATATCAGTATGGAAAGTAGGAACCAGTCCAGTGCCTGAGACTAAAGGTTGGGAGACTAAAAGTAAACTCTTTTGGGGATCAGACTGATCAGACATCATCTATTCCCAGGTTTTGAACCACAAAGCCTACAATCAATGTCTTGTGGGTGTGTTCTGTATTTTTATGCCTAGCATGGTAAGTCTGTTCCTCCTTTCTTGCCTCATTTAAGTTAATTAAAGCTAGATAGCTGTGGATAATCAGCTACAGCATAGTGATGCAGGAGCACGTAGGTGGTGGAATAGACAGAAGGCCCGGCCTGGATTTCACAAGACCTGAGTCCAAATATGGTCACAAACACTAGTTATATGACTCCAGGCAAATCACTTAACCTCTCTTTGCCTCAGTTTCCTAATCTGTAAAATGGAGATACTAATTCCCCACCCCCCCAGTCTTGTTGTGAGGACCAATGAGATAATAATTGTGAGGAACAAAGCCCAGTACCTGGCACACAGTAATTGCTATATAAATGTTAGCTATTATCCTTATTCTTAAATAACAGGACACAGAGTTTTAAGTGGTGGACAATAATCTTGATAAAGTTCAACTTAATATTAGATGCATTCTGAGAGAATATATACTAGATAACCCTATCTGTGACCCTGCTGAATCACACTTTGCTGCAGGCAATGGCGAGGCCTTAGCCTTTTTTGTGTAGCAGAGTTGAGTGAAATTTACTGAAATTTGAGATGTGACTATTTGTAACCCATAATCAGTTGCCATTTTAAGACAATTGCGAAACTATAAACATTATATTACATTTTGACTCCTATTAGCTAGCTGTCTGCCCTAAGTGTATAAGCTAATTTGAATGACAGCCATAAAGACAATATCTTCTTTGGAAACTGGTTAAATCCCTCAGAGATTGTTTATAGTAAAACAATTTTATCTGTTTTTAATAAAAGACATGTATGTATGCGGTATACAAATTTACTCTGAGTAAGAATCTTTTCTTCTTAAAAAAAAAGTCCCCTTATATTTGGAGCATGAAAGATGTGGGTTTGCTTCAGGGTGTTTCACCTTAAGTAGCCTGGTAAAGTAAAAAAGGTGAAGGCATAGATTCTTGATCCTAGATGTAACAGGGAACCTGGCAAATATTGAACACGGGGGTGGCATGGTTATTAGGAATATCATCTTGATTGCTGTGTGGAAGACATTTTGATGAAAGGATTTGTTGCTTTCATCAAATAATTAGATTGCTTAATGGCCATTAATAGAGCAGATCCCAAGACTTCTACCAGTGGCTTGTCAGGCCTTGCTTCCAGTACTTTTAGACATGAATATAGTGAGATCTTGAACCTGCAGAGGGCTGCTAGGACACTATCTGATCTCTGTTAAGTGTCTTTTAGTACTAGCTATTGATATAATTCCCCAGCTTTGCATTTATAAAACCTTTCAGGGGTTACTGTTGAGTAATATATTACTGTATGCCTGCTTTAGAAGATAACTCCCCAGTGTAACTCAAGACAATTTAACACAGTTTTAAAAAATCTAGCATATGCAACATGTATATAATTTATATTATAATAATGTTGGTGTTCATGGTTTATGGTTAGGTGGTGTTGCAGAAATTACTTTTAATTTCACACTAAAATAGATGCTTTCTTGCTTACATTTACATTTCATAGCTTTTCCCATTTGATTGGACAGTATTTTTTCCATTTACATTTCATAGCCTTTTCCATTTGATTGGTCTGAACATAGGGCAAATCCTTAAAATAAGGGAGAAATCGCGGGGTGGAGCCAAGATGGCGGAGTAGAAACAGCATTTCCAATGTGCTCTGCCCCACACAAATTTCAAATAATGTGAAAGAGGACTCCGAACAACTTCTGGAGCCACAGCACCCACAGAACGGCACAGAGAAGCTAACCTCCTGCTGAGGACAGCCCAGCAGCCCTGCAGGGAGCAGCCAGTGCAGTGCTCTGAGAGCAGGCAGCACAGCGCGCCCGATAGCTCAGTGCTCAGAGCTGAGCCCAGGTCTGAGGTTTTAGCCCCAGGGCGGCCGGGCCTTCAGCTGGCTGGAGGGACCCCAGAACACCAGCAGTTGTGGTGATTCCAGAATTATCAGCACAGATATGGCTAGGACAAAGTGAGAGGTTAGTGCCCTATGGAGTTTGGGACCAGTATTTGGGGAACCAGTGGCTTCCTCCCCTGGGGGCGAAAAGCTGCTGAAGAAACAGCTGCACAGAAGCCATTTTGCAGCATCAGTAGTGGCTCTAGCTCCTGGTCTGCGAACTGTAGGGAGATCCAGCAATCAGTCTGGGGGTTAATCGCTTTTGCTTTAAACTGCCTGGATCTGGATTGTGGTCTGGGAGGGAAGTTTGGGGTGGGTATTCAATTTGCCAGAGTGGGTGGAGGCTTTACAGAGGCCACTCAACTGGCGGAAATTGTGAAGACCCCACGTTTGGGCGGAAGCTCCCCTGTCTGGTGGCAGAGTCCTACTGTGGCAACAAGCCCCAAAATCAAGTAATTAAGTGGCAACATGCCTAGGCAAACGAAACAAAATAAACAGAAAAGTTCAACATTGGACTCCTATTTTAGGGGCAAAGAGGCTCAAAGCATGGAGGAGAACTATGAGGTCAGAACTCCTGCCCCAAAAGCCCCAAATGAAAATACAAGCTGGCTACAGGTCATAGAGGACCTTAAGAAGCAGATAAGAGAAGTGGAGGAAAATTTGGGAAGAGAAATGAAAAGATGCAAGAAAAGTATGAAATGACAATCAACAGCCTGATTGAGGAAAATAACACCTTAAAAAATAGACTAACTCAAATGGCAAAAGAGGCTCAGAAAGGCAATGAGGAGAAGAATGCCTTAAAAAGTCGAATTTGCCAGATGGAAAAAGAATCTCAAAAGCTCACTGAGGAGATTCATTCCTTCAGAGTTAGACTGGAGCAAATGGAAGCTAGTGACTTTATGAGAAATCAAGATACTATTAAACAGATCCAAACAAATGAAAGAATAGAAGGCAATGTGAAATATCTCATGGGAAAAACCACTGACCTGGAAAATAGATCCAGGAGAGATAATTTAAAAATTATTGGACTACCTGAAAGCCATGATCAAAGAAAGAACCTAGAAATCACCCTTCAGGAAATTCTCAAGGAAAATTGCCCTGATGTTTTAGACCCAGTGGGGGAAATAGAGGTTGAAAGAATCCACTGATCGCCTCCTGAAAAAGATCCCAAAAAGAAAACTCCTAGGAATATTGTAGCCAGGCTCCAGAACTCCCATATCAAGGAGAAAATACTCCAAGCAGCCAGGAAGAAACAATTTAATTATTGTGGAAACACAATCAGAATAGCCCAGGACTTGGCGGCTTCTACACTGAGGGATCGAAGGGCATGGAATATGATATTCCAGAGGACAAAAGAGCTGGGATTGAAGCCAAGGGTCACCTACCCAGCAAAACTTGAGTATCTTGTTTCAGGGGAAAATATGGTCATTCAGTGGAATAGAGGACTTTCAAGCATTCTTGATGAAAAAACCAGAGTTGAATAGAAAATTTGACATTCAGACGCAAGAAGCAAGAGATTCTTGAGAAGGTAATCAAGGAAAAGAAATCAAAAGGAACTTATCAAAGTTGGACTATTTACATTCCTACATGGAAAAACAATAACTGTGTTTGATGAAACCTTTCTCATTATGAAAATAATTGAAGAAGGGTACATGGCATATGTTCACAGGTATACATGGATAGAGGACACAGGTTGAATTTGATGGGAAGGGATGATTCTTTTTTTTTGGAGGGCAGTTGGGGTTGGGTGACTTGCCTGGGGTCACACGGCTGGGTTTTTGTTTGTGTGTTGGGTGTCTGGGGCCGGATCCGAGCTCGGGTCCTTCTGGCTCTGGAGCCAGTGCTCTGCTCGCTGCGCCACCTAGCCGCCCCAAGGAAGGGATGATTCTTAAGGGGTGAAGTCAAGAGGTGAGAGAGGAGGGTGGCGGGAGGAGATGGGGAGAGACAGGGTAGGGTGGATTGTCTCATGTAGAGGAAGCAAGGGGGGGTGGTTGCAGGGGAAGGGAAGAACAGGAAGGCAAAAAGGCAAAAGCATATTCTCATTGAAGTTGGCTCAAGGAGAGAGTCACATACATACTAAATGGAATATCTTACCCTCACTCTCCTGAGTGGGGGAAAGGAGGATGAGAGGGGGGATGGTGGAGGGGAGGCATTTTGCGGGGAGGAGAGGTAGGGAGTACCCACTATCAAAGAGGGTGGGGAATGGTCCAGGTGGGAGGGAAATATAAGTAGTCTTTTACAATATATCTACTATGGTAATGTTTTGCATAGCTATACATGTACAACACATACAGAATTGCTTATCTTCTCAGAGGGAGTGGGTGATGGGGTGGGGGAAAGGGAATGGATCTGAAAATCGAAGTTTTAAAATTGAATGTTTCATGGGATGTCCGGGCATTAGGGCTCAGAGATTCTCCTTGCCCTAGTGGCGGTGTCGAGGGGGAGAGGATATGGGAGAGAGCAGATTGGAAGGGGGGATATCTAGTGGGACTGCTGTTCTGGGGTGTTGGGTAGGGAAAAAAATGGGGGAAAAGTGTAACTCATGGTCTGGTGGAAATGGATGATGTAAGCCAGAAGTTAATAAAGCATTTGTTTAATTAAAAAAAAAAATAAGGGAGAAATCTAGATCGGTAACTAAAAATAATTATGTAAAATTATGATTTAAAAATGCTAGTTTTAAAAATTTGCTTCCAGTTCAAGTAAAGATGTTTTTATTTTTGCCACTACCATTCTCTATTGTTTGTCTTTTTTTGTTGTACTTAAACATGTAGTTAATGTTACATGTGAGTTTTGTAATATGCCATATTTTTGGGAAGAAGTATGGTCTTATGTTCAGAGTAATACAGCCTACTGAAACATAATATACCCATTCTTGCTTAGTATGAAGAAAGTCTTTTATGTCTAACATCATTTTAAATATGCTAGGGGAGTTGGCTGAGAACAGGTGCAGGAATCCTTTATAGGATTTTAGAAACCCTTAAGAGCTCCTTACAAATAAAAACTACTTGAATGTTATTTTTTCCTAAAATGCTAAAAATCAGGTAAATTAAAATTTTCTTATAATTAAAGGGAATACAAAACAAATATAACCAGTATTAGAAATACTCAAACTCTATATGGTTATTTGAAGGGAGAAAGAAGTGGATAGACACAGAGAGACATAGAGAGCAAATGAGAGAGGGAGAGCTGGGGAACAAGAGAGGGGACAGAAAAGAGGTAGAGGGAAAAGAAGGGGCAGAGGAGTCTGTTGTGAAGGAGAAAAAGAGAACCTGGTTCCTTTTCTCCATTCTAAACACCTATAGCTCCGTAATCCTATCCTGATATATTCCTTCACTATTCTTATCAGCTTCTTTTAGGCCTTCACTTTTGTCAGCATCACTGCTATTATGTGCTATCTTTGACTAGTCAGGGTATTCCATATTTGGTTTAATTAATGAGAGGAAGGGTCGTAACACTTAAAAAAAATGACATTGGTGTCACAGAATCTAGATTCAAAATTTACCTGTCACTGTATTGCCAATGCAATATGTATTCCACCCACAATCATGATAAATTTACTGTGATTATAAATATTCCAGCATGGCGCTCAATTGCAAAATAAAACAAACTCTTCTTATAGAACAAGGCATTTATTTGGACACTAGAAAACCAAATCCCAAAGAAATTAATAAGCCACAACAACACAGAGAGCCATAGCATCCTTTGACCTTCCCACAAACCAACACAAGATCAGTGTTTACTCACAAACCTCATTCTCCTTGCCTGAGTGTCATCTCTCTCCCACCTTACTGCTAGCTCTGACTCCCTGTTTCCTGTGGGCTCTGCTCCACTTTTCAGGAGACTATTCCCACCACAGGTGCTCCCTGTGACTACATTCAGCTTATTAGGGGGCAGAGTTTATTTTCAAATCAGGGAATGTCTTCAAATTACCCTAGGCTTATTAAAGGATAGAGAAGATCTTCAAATTCCCATTACCATTGTAGTTACCTGGGTTCCTGCTCTGACTTTTACCTCCTGGGATTAAATATCCCCCCATTTTTATGTTTCAAAATACTGGATCTTTAAGATCGTCATTACTGAGAAGCTTTCCATGGTTTCTCTTATAGGTTTTAGACCACTCTCCTGGGACTTTCTCTCTGGGTTTACATATGTTTTTGTCTCTTTTGCTGGGAGGCTGAGCTTTTTTGCCTAATTGCAATGTCTTTGTTGGGAGTGGTGCCCTTTCCTATTGCTTATGAGCTTGCAGATGAATTCTTGTGCAAATCTGGCAGATTTTTTTTTCTTGCTTTTTTGGAGGGGAGAGGGCAGGGCAGTTGGGGTTAAGTGACTTGCCCAAGGTCACACAGCTAGTAAGTGTTAAGTGTCTGAGGTCGAATCTGAACTTAGGTCCTCTTGACTCCAGGGCTAGTGCTCTATTCACTGCACCACCTAGCTGCCGCAAAAATTCTTTTACTAGTTTCTTGATCTTTATTTCTTCTGATGTGACTAGTTATGTGAAGGCTAAAAACTGACAGAACTCTTAATCACACCTAGTTATCAGAAGTAGGTCACATAAGTGAGTTACAGTTATACTGTTAAGATTTTAAAATTTTAAGTTGGTCTCTGTACAGTGGGCTGACAGGCCTTTTAAATTAAACCTGTCTTGATGCTAACAGGAACATTGTGCTGATAAATACTCTGGCCATCTTCTTTCTTTCTTTCTTTCTTTCTCTCTTTCTTTCTCTCTTTCTTTCTCTCTCTCTCTTTCTCTCTTTCTTTCTTTCTTTCTTTCTTTCTTTCTTTCTTTCTTTCTTTCTTTCTTTCTTTCTTTCTTTCTTTCTTATTACTTTTTGGAGGGGGGAAAGCAGGGCAGTTGGGGTTAACTGTTAAGTGTCTGAGGCCAGATTTAAACTCAGGTCCTCCTGACTCCAGGACTTGTGATCTATTTACACTGTAACACCTAGCCACTCCTCTCTGGCCATTTTCTAATCCAGAACATTTGTTTTAGGAAAATGCAAAAATATTTCAGTATTGATAGTCAGAGCTTTATAGAAATAACAGTGAATTTGAACGCAATAATATCTGCGTTGTCTAAGGCATTGTCAGGTTGTAAAACAAAGTTGTCCTGAACAGGCTTATTAGGTCAAAAAATAATTCAATAGAATACAGTAAATATCCTGAAGCGTTATGTGAATAATTGCCTGATTATTGGTATGGTATGTACATGCTCTGAGTTCAAGCAGAGGAGATTGGTTTGAACTAGACTGGTCTTCAATGACCTATCTTTAAAGATACCAAGGGTCTTCTCAACAATCTTCTTAAGATAAAAGTGAAACAAGTTTATGAGAAAATATCTTTCTCTTTTTTCTCTGACTACTCAAGCTTCTCAAATGATCTCCCACTAAAGCGATGATAGGAAAATAGTCTACAAGATTCATTCCTCACAGATCTTAATTTATAAAAGTAAAAAACACACAGTTCTTGACTCTGTAGAGAGAGGAACCTTTTTTTCTAATGAAACTGCTCACTCTCAGCTCAGATTACCTTTTCTACTATATTCTACTTGACTGTTAAAGATACAGTATTATATATATATATATATATATATATATATATATACACACAGTATATATAGAGGACTTAGTGAAACAGGTTTTAAAATAATAAATAATAAAATTATAATTAATTATTAATTAATTAAAATTATAATTAATTATTTAAAAATAATAAAATAAATAATTTTAATATCATTAAAATAGTACCTTTAACTTTTTTGATTGCCATATTTTATTGTTGAGTTATTAAATTTGTGGTCCACTAAAACTCATATAACTTTTTCACAGGAAAACTACTCATACTTTACCATCCTCTGCTTGTAAAACTGATCATTTTTCTGTTTCAGTGTAGCTTTAAAAAGTGAAAATATACATCATTAAATAATTAAATAGATTAAATAAATAAAATAAATAAATAAAATAAATCAATGAGAGTTCTGGAATCTTTACTCAAACTGAAGCATAATAGATTTTACTCCAGTCTTTGTAAGCCTACATGAATGTTTTAGTTTTTTATAGTAGTTTCTGGTAAATAACACATTGTTGGATCCTGCTTTCTAAAATATTCAGTGATCACAGTCTGTTTTATGTATAAGTTCATCCCATTCACATTCACAATTATGATCATTATTTTGGTGTTTCTCTCCATCCTGTGTATGCACATTTTTATAGCCCTTTTGGGCATAGTTCCAAATTGCTCTCTAGAGTGGCTGGATCAGTTCAGAACTCTACTGACAATGTGTTAGTGTTCTAATTTTTCCACATTGTCTCCAGCATTTGTTTTATTCCTGTTCTGACCCATTAGAGAATCTGACCAGTGAGATGTGGTACCTAAAAGTTGTGTTGATTTGCATTTCTCTAATCAAAAATGATTTAGAGCATGTTTTCATATGATTATAGATATCTTTAATTTCTTCCTCTGGCAACTGCCTGTTCATATCCTTTGACCTTTTGTCATTGGGGGAATGACTTGTATTCTTATAAATTTGATTCAGTTCTCTGTATGTTTTAGAAATGAGGTCTTTATCAGAGACTACTGGTTTACCAGTTTTCTGCTTCCCTCCTAATCTTGGTTACATTGGCTTTGTTTGTACAAAACCTTTTCAATTTAATGCAGTCAAAATTAATCCATTTTGCATTTGGTAATGCTCTCTATCTCTTGTTTGGTAGTAAATTCTTCTAGCCTCCATAAATCTGACAGGCAAATTATTCCTTGCTTTCCCAGATTGCTTATAGTGTCAGCCATTATATCTAAATCGTGAACCCATTTAGACTTTATTTTGGCATATGGTGTAAGATATTGGTCTGTGCCCAGTTTCTGCTTTTTCTAATATTTTCCAGTTTTCCCAGCAGTTTTTGTCAAATAGTAAGTTCTTATTCTAGAAGCTGGAGTCTTTGGGCTTATCAAAGGGTAGGTTACTATCTCAGTGTTTGTTTTACTTAGAACTAATCAGGGTCTTTATCTACCCTAATACAGTCTTTTTTTTTTTGTTTGTTTTTTTTTGTTTACATCATTTATTTCTGCCAGATTTTGAGTTACAAATCTTCTCCCCGTTTTTTCCCTACTCACCACCCCAAAATAGCAGTCCCACAGGATATCCCCTCCTCCAATCTGCTCTCTCCCATATCTTCCCCCATACCCCCTTTGACTTTTACAGTAGGGCATGGTGGATCTCTATGCCGCAGTGCCTGTATATCTTATTTCCTAATTACATGTAAAATAATATTAATAATAGTATTATAGTATTATATAATTATATATTATAATTTATAATTTATATATTATATATTATAATTATTATAATGCTATATTATAGTATAGTATTATAATATATATTATTTAAATGTTTGGTTTTAACACTTTGAATTCCAGATTCATTCCCTTCCTCCCTTGTCACCCACCCTTACTGGGAAGATAAGCAGTTCAGTATAGGTTGTACATGTGTAGCTAATGTAAAACATTACCATAATAGATACATTGTAAAAGACAGATTATATTTCCCTCCTCCTATCCCACTTCCCACTTGATCCTGTCCCTTTTCAAAAGTGGGTGCTTCCCACTTCCCTCCTGCCTTCCCTTCCACCATCCCCCCTTTCATCCCCTTTCCCCCTACTCTCCTGTATGGTGAGATACCCTATTTAGTTTGTATGTCATTCCCTCCCAGAGCCAAATTCAATGAAAGTAAGGTTGACCCATTCCCTTTTGCCTTCCTGTTCTTCCCCTCCATTGTAACCATTTTCCCTTGCCTCTTCTATATGAGATAGTTTAGCCCATTCTGTCTCTCCCCATCTCCTTATATTCCTCTCTCACCTCTTAATTTCACCTTTTAAGTATCATCTCTTCCTATTAAATTGGTCCTGTGCCCTTTATCTCTGAATACCTGTAAACCTATGTACACACATTCACATATGTTTTCATATGCCCATATACCCTCCAATATAGACTATGTGTATATATACATATATATTTTTTTCTATTCTCTTCAAGTATTTTCATGCTGAGAAAAGTTTCATCAGTTACAATGATCATTTTTCCATGTGGTAATGTAAATAGTTCAACTTTGATAAGCTCCTTATGATTTCTTTTCCCTCTTTACCTTCTCATGCTTTTCTTGCTTCTTGCATCTGAATGTCAAATTTTCTATTCAACTCTGGATTTTTCTTCAAGAATACTTGAAGAAAAAGAAGAAGTCCTCTATTCCACTGAATGACCATATTTCCCCCTGAAACATGATATTCACTTTTGCTGAGTAGGTGATTCTTGGTTTTAATCCCAGCTCCTTTGACCCCCAGAATATCATATTCCAGAGCCTTCAGTCCCTCAGTGTAGAAGCTGACAGATCCAGTGTTATACTGATTGTGTTTCCACAATATTCAAATTGTTTCTTCCTGGCTGCTTGTAGTATTTTCTCCTTGATCTGGGAATTCTGGAACCTGGCTATAATATTCCTAAGAGTTTTCTTTTTGGAATCTTTTTCAGGAGGTGATCGGTGGATCCTTTCTTTTTTTATTTTTATTTTATTTTTATTTTTTAAAAGCAATTGTTGGGGTTAAGCAACTTGCTCAAGGTTACACGGCTAGTCATTCTTTATGTGTGAGTGCTCATTTTCTGAGGCCGGTTTCGATCTCGGGTCATCCCAACTCCGAGGCTGGCGCTCTTACTCACTGTGCCACCTAGCCACCCCTGGTGCATCCTTTAAACCTCTATTTCCCCCACTGGGTCTAAAACATCAGGGCAATTTTCCTTGAGAATTTCTTGAAGGATGATTTCTAGGTTCTTTCTTTGGTCATGGCTTTCAGGTAGTCCAATAATTTTAAAATTATCTCTCCTGGATCTGTTTTCCAGGTCAGTGGTTTTTCCCATGAGATATTTCGCATTGCCTTCTATTCTTTCATTTGTTGGGATCTGTTTAACGGCATCTTGATTTCTCATAAATCTTTAGATTCCCTTTGCTCCAATATAAATTCTCCTCAGTGAGCTTTTGAGATTCTTTTTCCATCTGGCAAATTTGGCTTTTTAAGGCATTCTTCTTCTCATTGGCTTTTTGAGCGTCTTTTGCCATTTGAGTTAGTCAATTTTTTAAGGAGTTATTTTCCTCAGTAAGGCTGTATAAATGTTAGGAGCTTTCCTTGATTTGGAAGTTCTCTATTATAGGGACCTAGTAATTTACTTTAGAAGGCTCAGTATGGAATTTAGGTTGATGGGTTTTCCAAAGTATTCTGCTGGTTTTCTGTCAGCTGTTTTTCATGAGCAGGAGAGATGTCTTCTCTTTCTACTCCTCGAGTTGGAGTAACGGCAATGTGCTACAACTTCCCTGTTCCTTTCAGGGTTACCACCATCCTTCTATTCACCTAGGCTTGCAACCCTTGTGTCATCTATGGTTCATTCTCACCCTATGTATTGAGGCTTTTGTAAAGTGTTGTCATTGCTACCTTCATAAAATCTCTCATCTGTTCTTTTCTGTCCCGCTCATATAGTTGACACTCTGGTATTGACCTTCATCACCTGGTTCCTTGACTGTTTGCACTAGCCTTCTGGTGGAAGTCCCTGTCTCAAGTTTCTTCATCTTCCAATGAGTGGTCTTTGTTTAACCCTGATACTCTCTATTCATAATGTCTAGGATCTCTTTCCTATAAAGGCCTTTGTTTGGCATTTGAGGTTTGGTTTTTTTTTTTTTAAACAACCTCACTTCCTATTTGTGTTAGTACCTCTCCCACCTGTGTTATTGTTACATCTTGTGTAAATCTGTTAATTTCTCTGGACCTCTTATTCCTAATCTGTATGTTGCTGGACTAGGTAATCATTAAGGGCTCTTCTAGTATCCAAATCCCATAATTTCAACAGAAAAATCATGGTTCATAGCTCTTTAGGAAAAGCCCTACAATTTTAACAGACTACCTTAAAGTAACAGATATGAATCTTTTGCCTTATCATGCCCTTCCTTCCTGGTTTCTTTAAGCTATTCCACTGTTAGACAGCTTATTCTTTTATCTCATTATTGAACAGATTTTTTTCAGAATGAATTCTGTGTTCTACCTGGGACTCTCAGTGATAGAACTTTGTGTGTACAAGAATGTATGGGGGGGGCAGTGTTGGATTTGGAATTTGAGTCATTTTCAGGTCAAGTATTTGCTTGTATTTCCTGTTCCATTTGCACAAATTAACACACTGCATAGATGATTAACGAAGTTTTTCTTAATTTTAAGTTCTGCAGCAGCTAGGTGGCGCAGTGAATAGAGCACTGGCCCTAGAGTCAGGAGGATCTAAGTTCAAATCTGGCCTCAGACACAACACAAAAACTAGCCATGTGACCTTGGGCAAGTCACTTAACCCCAATCCCCCTCCAAAAAGCCAGAAAAAAATTTAATTTCTTATATCTATTTTTCTAATTATGTATGCTTAAAAAACAATCCAGAATCCTTTCCCAATACCTCCCTCATTGAATTTTCCTTTGTAATAGAGGAATTTGAGCAAAATCTCTCTAGCAAAGTGACCTAGTATGAAAGGCCCTGCACCTTTTTGCATCCATACTCACTCTTCTCCGAAGAAGAGAGAAGTAAACTTGTTCTTTTTCCCTTCTGGGACCAAGAATATTAACCTGATTATTTTATTTTGCTTAAATGCTGTTTCTTTTTTTTTTTTTAATTTAAACAAATGCTTTATTAACTTCTGTTTTACATCATTCATTTCCGCAAGATTTTGAGTTACAATCATTTTCCCCCCATTATTCCCCTACCCAACCTCCCAGAATAGCAGTCCCACAAGATATCACTTCCTCCAATCTGCTCTCTCCCATACCTTCTCCCATACCTCCTTTGACTTTTCCATTAGAGGAAGGTGAATCTCTGTGCCCCAGTGCCTGCTCATCTTATCTCCCAATTACAAGCAAGAGAGTATTAATAATAGTATTTATATATTTGAAACATTTAATGTTAAGACCTCGACTTTCAGATCCATTTCCTTCCTCCCTTGTTACCCATTCCCTCAGGGGAGATAAGTACTTCAGTATATGTTGTACATGTCTAGCTATGCAAAACATTATCATAGTAGATATATTGTACAAGGCTGCTTATAATTCCCTCCCACTCATCCCACCCCCCACCTGGTCCATTCCCTACATGATCCTGTCCCTCTTCTATAGTGGGTACTTCCAACCTCCCCTCCCCCCAAGGATGCCCTCCCATCCATCATCCCTCCTCTCATTCCCCTTCCCCCTATTCTGCTGTGGGTTGAGATATCCCATTTAGTATGTATGTCATTCTCTCCCTGAACCAAATTCAATGAGAGTGTGGTTTTGCCTTTTTGCCTTCCTATTCTCCCCCTCCCTTGCAACCACTTCCCCTTGCTTCTTCTACATGAGATAGTTTACCCTACCCTGTCTCTCCCCATCTCCTCTTACCACTTTCCTCTCTCACCTCATAATTTCACCCCTTGAGTATCCTCCCTTCCCAACAGATTCAACCTATGCCCTCTATCCATATATAACTGTAACCATATACACACACATTCATATATGTATTCCTATGACCACACACCCTTCTTCCATTATTTTCATAGTGAGAAAGATTTCATCAGACACAGTTATTGTTTTTCCATATAGGAATATAAATAGTCCAACTTTGATAAGTTCCTTTTGATTTCTTTTCCCTGATTACCTTATCAGGCATCTCTTGCTTCTTGTCTGGATGTCAAATTTTCTATTCAACTCTGGTTTTTTGCTCAAGAATGCTTGAAAGTCCTCCATTCCACTGAATGACCATATTTTCCCCTGAAACAAAATACTCAGTTTTGCTGGGTAGGTGACCCTTGGGTTCATTCTCAGTTCTTTTGCCCTCTGGAGTATCATATTCCATGCCCTTCGATCCCTCAGTGTAGAAGCTGCCAGGTCCTGGGCTATTCTGATTGTGTTTCCACAATATTGAAATTGTTTCTTCCTGGGTGCTTTGTATTATTTTCTCCTTGGTCTGGGGATTCTGGAACCTGGGTATAATATTCCTGGGACTTTTATTTTGGGGATCTTTTTCAGGAGGTAATGGAGCATTCTTTCAACCTCTGTTTTGCCCTCTGGGTCTAAAACATCAGGGCAATTTTCCTTGAGAATTTCTTGAAGGGTGATTTCTAGGTTCTTTCTTTGATCATGGCTTTTAGGTAGTCCAATAATTTTTAAATTGTCTCTCCTGGATCTATTTTCCAGGTCAGTGGTTTTTCCCATGTGATATTTCACATTGCATTCTATTCTTTCATTTGTTTGGATCTGCTTAACAGCATCTTGATTTCTCATAAAGTCATTAGCTTCCATTTGCTCCAGTCTAACTCTGAAGGAATGAATCTCCTCAGTGAACTTTTGAGATTCTTTTTCCATCTGGCAAATTCGACTTTTTAAGGCATTCTTCTCCTCATTGCCCTTTTGGGCCTCCTTTGCCATTTGAGTTAGTCTATTTTTTAAGGTGTTTTCCTCAGTCAGGCTGTTGACCCTCATTTCATACTTTTCCTGCATCCTTCTGATTTCTCTTTCCAATTTTTCCTCCACTTCTCTTATTTGATTTTTAAAGTCCTTCTTAAGGTCCTCTATGGCCTGCAACCCGCTCATGTTTTCCCCTGGGGCTTTTGGAGCAGGACTTCTGACCTCACAGTCCTCTTCCCCTATGCTTCGACCCTCTTTGCCCCCAAAGTAGCAGTCTAGGGTTGCATTTTCTGTTTAATTTGTTTCTCTGCCTTGGCATGTTGCCACTTAATTACTTGACTTTGGGGCTTGTTGCCACACTATGGCTTTGCGGACAGATAAGGGAATTTTCGTGTGTGGGGGCGGGGGCAACTTCTGTTTCTGGCAAGCTGGAAACCCACCCACAACTTCCACCCTAGATCACAATCCAGATCCAGGGAGGTTAAAGCAAGAGTGATTACCCCCAAGACTGATTGCTGGATCTCCCTACAGTTTGCAGGCCAGGAGCTGGAGCTGCCTCTGAAAACTGCAAAATGGCGTGTCTCCTCAGTGGCTTCTAGCCCCCAGGGGAGGAAGCCGATGTATTCCCCAAATACTGGTCCCAAAGTCCATATGGCACTAACCTCTCACTTTGTCCTAGGCATGTCCATGTTGATAATTCTGGGATCACCACAGCTGCTGGTGTTCTGGGGTCCCTCCAGCTGGCTGCTGGTTCGGCTGCCCTGCGGCTAAAACCGTTCACGTGGAACTGGGCTCAGCTCTTGGTGCTCTGCGCTGCTGGCTCCCAGAGCGCTGCACTGGTCCTTCCTGCAGGGCTGCTGGGCTGTCCTGAGTGGGAGGTTAGCTTCTCTGTGTCATTCTGTGGGTGCTGGGGCTCCAGAAGTTGTTCAGAGTCCCCTTTTACATAGTTTGGAGGTAATCTGGGGGCAGAGTGGCTTGGACGTGCTGTTTCTACTCCGCCATCTTGGCTCTGCCCCCCGTGTCTAAATGCTAAGTTTCTTTCACAGTTTTAGCACACTTATTGGGTACTTAATGTTAGCAAGACACTATGATGGGTTGTACAGAGCTGCAGATTAAATCAGTCTATGAAATATGTACCCGTGTCTTAAGTATAAATATAACACTGCTCAACCTGTTGTCTTTGAATTTTTATTTAATGCTTTGCTTACTGTACTGGGTTTAATTGGTTTCCTTTGTAGTATTTCATTTTCTGTGTTTAAAAACGTTCTAAAAAGGGGTACATGACACACAAAAAAGATTTAAGAATCCTTGCTCTTTTCTTGGGTTTTTGGTCGTAAGATTCTCTTTTCTCTTCCTACATATCTGATCCTTCCTAATCAGTCTCCTTTGTCATGTCCACTAACCCAGGGTTATACACTAAGGTTCTGTCCTGGATTCTCTACATGTTGGACTCATCAGAGCTTATGACTCTCATTGTCATCTCTGCAAATTACACCCATAGGTATATACTATACAGATAGAGACAAGTCTCTATCTGTTTACTGTTGCCACTCTCCAGGTCCACCTCATCTCTAATCTGAATTTCCTCTTATAGGCTTCTAAACTTAACATACCTCAAATGGAACCAATCTTTTCCCGGTGGCATCATTCTTGTGAATTTCCCTCATTTCTTTTGAGCTACCACCATCCTTCCAGTCACTGAAATTTGCAGCCTGAGCGTCATTTTAGACTCTGCATTATCCCTCACTCTACATCTAATCAGTTACAAAGCTTGACAATTCTACGTCAATCTTATTCTAAATCACATAGCCACTAACCTTGTTTAGGGCCTCTTGCCTTCACTTTGGTCTATGTACTTCAAGCTTTTCCTTCAGTTCAGTTCTGATTATGTTATCCCCTTATTGAAACTTACTGAAACATATTCTAGTTTGATGTTGCCTGTAGGGTCAAATATAAACTCTTGGTTGTTTAAAGCCTTTCACAACCTCAGCCCTTTCTGCCTCTATGAACTCCTTACACATTATTCTTGAAACATTCACTATACTGTGAATGTTTTTGAGTTTGTTTATGGCCCACTTGCTGTTTGTTACAGGAATCTCAACCTCCCATCTCCATGCAGGACCCATCCCTCTCCTCCCCCCCCCCCATGCCTGGTTAACCTCCTCTACCTGTAGGAGTCCTTAGCTTCTTTCAAAACACAGCCCATGTGCCATCTACTACAGGTCTTTACTGTTTAACTCACCTACTAGTTCTTTCCCATCCAGAATTATTTTGTGTCTTGTATATGCTTATTTACATATACAGAATGTTATTTCCCTGATAGAATGCAAACTCTTTAATGGCAAGGAATTTTTTACTTTTTTTCTGTATCCCTAGCACTAAGCTATGGTACCTATTGTATCAGTACCATAAAGTCCCCACAGAGGAAGAAGAATAAGCAGGTGAGAGGTGATGTGAACCTACATTAGATTCTCTTTCTTGCTTCATAGATGTAGTGCTGGTAGGTTCCCCCTGCATAATTTAACTGCTTCCCCAGTGGGAGCTGCCAGTATTGTTAGATGATTCCACCAACCAGTGCATAAGAATGCTCACTTAAAGTACTATATTTAAAAACATTTGACCTTCCTGGTCCTCACTGGATGATAGTGGACTTGATTTCTGCTAGACCCTCAAATCTACGCCTGAACGTGTGAAGGGGGTGATTTTTGAGCCCCTATTGAAGTAGAACCATAAAAAGCTCGTGTGATGGTATGGCCATTGGCTTTTCCTCTTGTTGGAGGGCTGTTGTGTACGTTCATGTGTAACCTGGTATTTGGGTGGAATACAAAGTACTTTGTGTTAAAATACATGGTTACGTATTTATGGACTTTGTGAACCATTCACTTTTATTATTTTTGCTGATTTCTAGGTGGAGGCACAGAGAGATTGACCTAACTTTCAGTGCTAGGTTAGAGTAGGAAATAGCCTCTACAAGGAATTAGTGGTCTCAAGGTGGAGGAATGTGATTTTTATTTAAAAAAAAATTATTTTCAAGGCAGGTGCTTTTTTATGTTGTTATTCAGTGGAGGCAGAGGAAAGTGGGAGGGAAATTTTGTTTCAAAATAAGGGCAAATTAAAAGAATGTTAAGGTGTCTGGGATGTGCCTCTTCCTCACTAGTGACATATATACATATGTATACATATATACATCCGCTTTCAACTCTTGATTTATCTTAACTAAGAAAAGGGTAGTGACATGAATAATTAAACAGCATATAATTACAAAATAATATATTCTGTGAGGCATATGTTTTCTGCATTGTAGTTTTAAGTGTGACTTCAAATTCCTATTTATATTTTCTCATTACATGTCAGTAGCTTGAGGGTTTATTAGAGGAGGAATTTACAAATAGAAGAACTTTTAGTAAATGCCTTCTGTTACTGTTTTTTAACTGTGGGAGGTAGGGAAGACTTGGCAGTTATGATTTGATATGGAGGATGAGAGAGGGAAGAGTCAAGGATGACACTGAGGTTTCAAAATTGTATGAAGAAGAAAGCTTGGAGAGGAGATAATGAGCCCTTTGTTTTTTTTATGGGTTACTCAGGAGAAGGTATCTAGCAGGGTGTTGGCTCATAATTGGTGTTCAGAAGGGAGTTTAGGCCTGGATATATAGATTTGGGTCATCTGCCTAGAAATGATATTTCAGCCTATTGGAGTAGCTACAGTTGCCCCATAGGAGTCCATGCGAGAAGAAAGTCCATGAGATGGCCCTGGGAAACCACCCCAAAGCTAAAAACTTAGTTCATCAGTTGATTTTCTCCTACCATGGGCATGAGATCAGCTTCTCTGCACAGTGCTTTGCCTAGGCAGCCAGAACAAAGACCAGTTTTAGTGTCTGCTGAGCTTACAGATTATGTTATGTTGTCTGGCTCTGTTGTGTTTTGTTGTCTATCAGAATCCTAAGCCTGTGAGTGTTTTATTGTTTCCCCACTGCAGTGAGCATTATATAGGAAAAGCCTTGGGGTATTTCTGGTCATCTGAGAACCAGAGAAAAAATATTTCTTTACTTTATTTTCGTGGTAACCTTATCCTTCGGACCTAGGTAAGAACAAACAATTAATAAAAAGGGCCTATGATTTGCTGTAGCACAGTAAGTCAGCTATTTGTGCATTGTTGAAGGGGAGGGATCAAGGAGCATGGGGATTACTGCTGTTCCAACTTGGCTCATTTTTCAAACCATATTTTTTTTTTTTTTAGCTAAGAGATATCAATTAGAATGTCCTTGATAGAACATAAGTTAATTGGGAATAATGTAGAAGAGCCGCTAAATAATTTCAGAAGATGGTAACATTTTTCTGATTTTCTTTTTTGTTTGTTTATTAATTTTTGGTCCAAACGTGATTTCAGTGGTGTAGGGGAGCTCTTTCTGTTGAAACTCCCTGCACTGATGCAGATAGGCAATTGGTTTGTAATTTACTGTTTTAGGGAGTTGTGTGGGGCTGTTAAGAATTTATGTGAATTAAATGTCAGAAACAGAATTTGAACTCAGGTTTCATTGGCTTCGGGGCCAGTGTTTCTTTTACCCATCATGCCATGTTAGTGCATATGAGAATATCTCCATCTGTCTATCCATCATGCTCTGTGTGCACGGGGGAAGTAGTAGGGAGAGGTATGGTATACAAAGGGGAAAGACTATGTAATCTAAGATTATCTGATTTTGAACTGTATAGGCATAGGCAAGAACTTCAGGTTTCCATCCAGGTATCCAAATAGATATTTTAGTATTTCCCTTGGCAGACTATAAAGTCTTTGAGGTCATTTTATACTCTTTCTCCACAGAGTACCATAATAGAGTATCTTTAAAATGATAAATTCAAGTAACTTCATGAGAAAAAGCCTAATTACTGTTCAACTTTAAATTATTAAACCATGAAATAAATATGCATTATGTTCTGATAAATCAATCAATCAACACCTATTAAGGTCCTCCTATATACCACCTTTGTATGTGCCTATTGTAATAAACTCTGAGAACACACAGATGAAAATGAGTGGTATCTGCTTTGTAGTACCTTATGGTCTAATCTCTTTATATGCACATGTATATAAATATATGCATAATATGTATACAATAATAATGGAGAGAGGTCAGGAAAGGCATCGTTTAAGAGGTAGCATGTGAGATAATTCTTCAAGGAATCTTCAAGAATCTATGAAACAGGCAAGAAGGGAGGGCATTCCCCGGATGGGGGACAGCCTGTGCAAAAAGTATGGAGATGGGGGGTGAAGTGTGGTTTTTGAGGAACAGCAGGTGTTCAGTTTGGCTGTATCAAAGAGTTCTTAAAGTTCTTAAAGGGGGTAATAATAAGCCTGGAAAGGTTGTTGGAAGCATGGCTGATGCCAAAAAACTGAACTCGTATTTGATTCTTGATCATACAGATAATGGGGAACTGTGTATTGAACAGGGAGGTGGCATGACTGTTTAGGAATATCACTTTGTTGTGTGGAAGATGTTTTGATGATTTGGAGAGAGGACACAATGTGAGGTAGGTTGAAAATGAGGATCTAAACTAGGGTCGTGACCATGAAGAAGTGAACACAAGACAAATATTGTGGAGGTAGAATTGGCAAGATTTATCAGCTAATTAGTTATATGTGGTGAGGAATAAATGCTGACTCTAAAATGACTATCAAGTTGCAAACCTGGGTAACTGAAAGTATAATTTACAAACATTCACTTCTCTAAGTTTTAAATTTTCACTCCCTCTTTCCCCTCCCCACCTCCCCAAGACGGCTTGTAATCTGATATGGGCTCTACACATACATTTCTATTAAACACATTTTCACGTAGTCATGTTGCATAAAAGAAATATAAAGAATGGGAAAAACCAATAAAACAAAACAAAAAAGAAAATAGTTTGCTTTGTGTTCTGCATTCCAACTTCATAGTTCTTTCTCTGAATGTGGCTGGCATTTGTGTGTCCTTTGGAATTGTTTTAGGTCCTTGCATTGCTGAGAAGGGCTAAGTCTATCGAAATCAGAACTTGCACACTGTGGCTGTTACTGTATACAGTGTTCTCCTGGTTTTGCTCCCCTCACTCATCACTTCACATGAAGTCTTCCCAGGTTTCTCTGAAGTCTGCCATTTCATCATTTCTTATAGCAAGCAATATTCCATTACATTCATATACCACAACTTTTTAGCCATTCTTCAGTTGATGGACATCCCCACAATTTCCAGTTCTTGGCCACCTCAAAAAGAGCTGCTATAAATATTTTTGTACATGAGGGTCCTTTTCCCATTTTTATGATCTCTTTGGCATACAGCCCTAGAAGTGCTATTGATGGGTCTAAGGTTATGCTCATTTTTTTTAGCCTAAAGGATACCTTTAGGGAAAAAAATTGGGTTATGTGTTGGACATATTAACTTTGAGATGCCTATGGATCATCTTATTTGAAATATAGATGGAACTAAATTTCAGGAAGGAACCTAGGTCTGGATATGAGTTCTCTTCAGAGAAGTGACACTGAACCCATGGGAAGTCTCTGAGAGAGAAAATGTAGAGAAAGAATAGGAGAGGGCTGAGGACAAAGTGATCTGCAGGTAGGGCCATAGAGATCATGTAGTCCAGTCCTTCCCCCCCGCTTCTTCTTGGAGGGCAATTGGGGTTAAGTGACTTGCTCCTGTCCTTTCTTTTTATAGTTGAGGAAACTGAGATACAGGGAGGTTAAATGACTTGCCCACAATTAGGCAGATAGTAAGTAGCAGAGTAGGGATTTGAACTCAGGTGGTATGACTTCCAAGTTCAGTGCTCTTTCTACTGCAAATCACTGATTCCCTCAATTTATAACTCATTCTAACACTTTAGACCAGTGGTGTCACATTCAAATAAAAGCAGATCCTTGGAGCTTGTATAATGACTTAGAAAACCAAGTTTACATTACTTATGTTTTATTAGTATTTTAATTTTTTTGTTAAATATTTCCTAGTCATTTTAATTTGGTTCAGGCTGTACTCCTGAGTTTTGTGGGAGGCTGTGTGTTTGACACCTCTGTTTTAGACCACCATGATTGTATATCTACATTAATATAAACATACCATCTTTTTGTAAATATATAGTCTAGTCATTGTGTCTATTACATCCAAGGGTTGCTGTGAAGATGAAATGAATGACATGTGAATTTCCCTAAAAACTTAAAGTTTTGAGTGCTATTGTTGTTTTACCATATATGCTAATGAATCTCTTTAGTGAGATTATCTACAAAATGCGAGATTTAAGATTACATGGTATTGAAGAGGGAAGGGTGATAAGGAGGGTAAGTGGTTCTGCCAGGGATACCTCTCCTGGCATCCAGTCTGGAAGGAATTCACCAGGCTCAAGCAGACTTTGAAGCCGAAATTGTAAAGTTTATTGTTACGCTGTCTACAGCGGGCTAGATTCTTATGGAACCTGCAGGCAGCAGGCATAGTTTTAAGGTGTCAATTATGCTAACTAGGTGAGTAAGGGTGGGATCAGGGAGGAGCTAAGGAGTGGTCAGTGCTCAAAGGACCATACACTTTTAATATCAACTGCGCAGGTGTATTGCCCATGATTCACTGGGAAATAGCTCAAGAGGGCTAACCGGAGGTGTGGTTTTAGGCCCTAAAAGTCACTAAAGAGTGCCCAGTCTGCCACCCACCAAGGTCATCAGAGACAGTGTGGGTCTATAATTGACTAAGGAGTTACCCTATAGATAAGGTATTGAAGAATTTATGGTGGGGCTGGCCACTCTAACTAAGGGAGATAACATTTACATAACTTATTGTCTCAAGCAGAGATAAACAGGTCATGAGTTGTTGCTGGGCAGAGTGCTGGAAGGGGGAAGGGGCAGAGTCAATGCTCTGAGGCTGGGGGGGTGGAAATGTGATCTTACAGACTGCTTTTACAGACATAAATCCCAAAGCACCCCATTTACAAACTGATGTTACAGATTGATACTACAGACATATATACATCACAAGGACCCCTTCAGTATCTAAAGCCCTTTCTGATTATAGAATTCTTTGGTTCTAAGGTGTGTTTGTTGATGGCCACTAATGCACTTTCTTCCTTTTGTTTATTCTCATAGAGGCAGATTCTGTGCTCAAGAATGGCTCATTTTGACAATAGCCTCAGCCTGGAAGATGCTTTAACTGAAACACCACCAGAAATTGAGGAAGAGATAAAACGGGACTTCATGAATACACTAGAAGCAGAGGCATTTGATGATGTGGTGGGAGAAACCGTGAGCAAAACTGATTACATTCCCCTCCTCGATGATGATGGCAAAACTGGGACCCCAGAGTCAAAGAGCAAACCTCATTTGGATGGTGGTCAGGTTGAATGTAAGTTTTATTTTTTAAAGCATGCAGTCATTTTGTGCACCTCTAGCCTGTTGTGGTATTCATGAAACATCGCTTTTTGGTTATAATTATGGAGGCCTGGATTAAATTGAACTTTTAAAAGTTTGGTTAAGGAATTTTATTCTTCTGTGTCCAAGTTGACTTATCTTTATTAACCAAAGGTACTTTCTTTTTGTTAGAACATTATGATATAAAGGGCTCTTTTTCATTTATCCTGTAGAAGAGTAGGAACTTCTTATCTATAGTGATTTGTGTTATGTGCCAATAGATATACTTTTGGAGGAACCTTTAAACCAAACATTTTTCTGGAACAGAGACATGCTGAAATACTGTTTTAGACACGTAGCTTTAAAAAAAAAAAAAGCCTCCCATCCTTTTTCTTGGCGTACAAGTCATATTGTAAAATTTGAGCCCTGAAATTCCATGCCTACAGAGAGATTAATTTATTCTTGAATACAGACATCATTTGTTGTTTACTTTTGGAGTCTCCCAGTAGGATTAAAACAATGGATTATTAACATCCCTTTAAGAAAGGTCTCTTGCCTTCAAATATGCATCTTTGTTCTTTGTATCACAAATCTCCTTTCTTTAATGGAGAAGCTTGGAACTTTAAAATGAAACCAGGCCCACGTAAATATTTTCTTCAAGAAAAGAAGTGGATTCTTCAGCAGGAAATACAGAGCAGTGCCTTTCTGAGTTTTGTGTGGAGTTGTCTGTACTATTACTGTTGTCAAAGTAGGAAGAAAAGGAAATGGAGATTGCATTTCATTTAGTCCTAGTTGGCAGGAGCAGAGCCTAGCCATTTGTTAAAACTTTACCATATTACCTTGGCCTTCTAAAGTACAGAGCAATTTCTTCACTTCTGCAGGTGTTACACTGTCTCACCAAGGCCCATAGTATCTGTGGGGGGAATAAGACAAAACTTTATGGAAATCTAGCAAGGAAGTACATGAGTACAGAAAACTGTGATCGGGGCATCTCAGGATTCTAGGCTTGCTACCATCTCCCTAGGGAATAGTCCCCTGATGGACAGAACTACCTCTCACCTGACTGTTGGCCATTAAGGCTATGTTGACTTGTAGGAAGAGCAGTTCCCCAAGAACTATACTTGTCTTCCCTTTAAGCAAGACTCTTAAGATGTTTTCCCATCTAGAGCTGTAAATGTCTATTAAGGACAAGGTGGACAAATCTCTTAGGAGTGTCCCCTTTCTCCAGTTCTAGGTGGCAGTAAAGGACAAGGCAGGCAAGCTTCCCTTCTCCCAAGTAGCTCAGTGAAGTCAGCAGCTAGCAGCAGTGCAAAGCCTATCTACTCCAGTCAGCTCCCAGGGGAGAGAAATAGTACAGGTGTTAAGTGCTTTCTTCTCTCAGTTCTCACTTTGGCTGCTTTCCTATGAAAAAGCTAGGCTGGACTGGGTTCTTTTTAAGCAGCAGGAGGCCATCTCAGGTCCTGCTCTGCTCCTTCAGACTTTGCTAGGCCTGTCACTATCCTGTTTCTTCACTTGCTAATTCCTCTGAGACTGTTTGCTTCTAGGGTTTCTATTTGACTTCAGAGCAGGGTTTCCTTCTGTGAACTAACTCACCTCTGTCTTTGAGTCAGAAACCAAAAGTGATATTTCTGTTAGCTCTACCACAAACAGCTGTCCCTCATAGGAAATAAAAAGTGCTGGGTCTCAAGGTTTTCCAGGTATCCATTTCTAAATTTTAATAATCCTATTTAAATTATCTACTGAGAAACAAGACACTTTATTTGCCTTGTGTAAAGTATTTTTCCTCTGAGAGCAGTTTTCTTTCTCGCAGGTCCTTTTAGCACTGATTATATTTATACCCAACTACTTTTGTCCAAGGGCTTTTTTTCCGAAAGCTTCCCTTAGAATTTTCTGTCTCTTCTGATTCCCTCAGTTATAATGTATGAATAAGAAAGGATGCTTTTAAATTGGCACTAAACCATAAGAACTCTTTGGGTATAATTTTTCAGCCAGTTTCAGATATCCATTGACCTGAACTAAAATTTATCCTATATCTCTTTGTCTACAAATTGAGCCTAATAAACTTCCCCAAATTCTTTGCTCATTAGATCTCAAAGGAATCTCTCTTGAAAGGTCCAAGGAGTGAACCAGTGTACTTCCTGGGCCATCTCACATATTTGGGGATTAGACAAGCCATGGCAGTTATTGGTCCCTTAACTCAATTCTTGTTTGAAAATGAGAAGTTGGAGTAGGTGAAAGTGGTAGTAGTTTTGAAGTGTCAGCAGTCCATCCCTAAGCATGTCCATATTTGCTGCTTATACTAATGAGTTTAGGACTAAAAACTTGTTTTTAGTTTTAATTGTAAAACTTGAATATTAATGAGTAGGGAGATGAAATGAACACCTCTCATTCTTCCCTTGAATATACATAAATAAGCTTGTAAATAACCATCTACTATATTTGTTAGGGTCACCAAACCATTCCTCTTGCTTTGAGCCCATGGATGGATTTTAAAAAAATGAGTTGTAGCACGAGGAATTATATTTTCTTTTCTCCCCAAGACAAAATTTCTATAAAGCAATTTAATTAGGAAGAAGGAAGTCAACTTAAGGAAATTAATAATAATCCTAACAGTTACTAAAATCCCATTTTTTCACCTCTCTCTGGTTTATAGTGGGTTAACCTTTCTAATAGGAACATTAGAACAAAAGTGTCCACCAGAGGGTAGTGTTGACTCTGTTCAATACAAGTATAGTGCTGTGGCTTCTTTTCCTAGACATTGCCAAAGACATTGCCTTCATCTCCTTGAGAGATTTAGAGCTGAGATCACAACACTGACTATTCCTGTTAGCTACCTGCCACCTTGGTTCACAATCTTTCTGAAAGCCTTTTTCTTTGTTTTCCGTGAAAAACAAATTTGAATCCTCTTCTACTTCAGAGAATGATAATAACAGATATTTCTGTAATGCTTTAAGGTTTCCAAAGTGTTTGATTTACATTATTTCATTTGAGCTTTACAACCTGTGAGGCATATATTATAGGTTTAATTATTATTTGATTGTTTAATAAGGAATCTGAGGTAGAGAGAAATTATGGCTTATGCAGAGTCATACATGTGGCAGGTAGAATTAAGTTTTGGATTTTTGTTTTTCTGGTATTTTGGCTGTTTATTAAACAACATATCATCTTCCCAAGAATAAGTTCTGTATTCAAAGCACAGATTTAATTTTAAGGCTGTGTATTAATCTGAGGCTGCTTTGTAGATTATGAATATCTTTTGAGCTGGAACTTGCTGCTTACTGTCCACCCTTTATTTGGATTTAATCAGTTCAACTGATAAAACAGTTTGGTGGCTCAGTGGAAAAGTGGAATATTATTGTGATGTAAGAAATGACAAGCAGGGGAGGCTAGGTGGAGCAGTGAATAGAGCATGGGCCCTGGAGTCAGGAGGACCTGGTCCAAATAAGATAGAAACTCCTATGTTCAGCATCCAGAGGCCTTCACTTTTTGTCTCTTCTCAGAAACTTTTGAAAAGTTGATCATCTTAAAGCAGACTACACTAGCCTTATTTTTTTTTTCAACGTATTTGATGCTATTAAAAATGGCCAATTTAACCAGTAAAGTTGATAAATTTCAGGGTATTGTGTGTTAGGCAGCACTCATTTATCAAAATAATAAAATGGCAAAAGGAACAATTGTATCCTCATTTTACATATAGGACAACTCAACATAGATAAGTGCCCCTCTCCCTCTCTTTCCCCCCTCTCTTTTTTCTTCTTCCTTATCTTTCTCCCTTTCAATCTTTCTCCCTTGCATCTTGTCTCCTCTCCCTCACTATTCTCCTTTGCTCTTCTCCAATTTCATATACTTACTTTGAAGGACCAATGTAAAAATAGAGTAGGGATTGTCTCTTTTCTAGGATTTGGGGGAGAGAGTAAGGAAACATTTATTAAGCCCCTACTATGTGTGTGCCAGGCTTTGTGCTAAGTGCTTTATATAGATGATCTCATTTGATTTGTTTCTTATAATAATCTCATGAGCTAGGTGCTGTTATTATAACCTTTTTAAAAGAAATTGAAGCCAACTCTTTAAATGACCCGCCAAGGGTCACACAATTAGTAAGTATCTGATGCTTGCAGTCTTTCTGACTCGAGGCCCAGCTCTCTGTCCATCACCACCTGCTGTCCAGGGGTGAAGCTAAAATCAGAATGTGCTGTACTTCGAAGTTTCCAAATGTCCTTGTCCTTTCTTCACTAAATCATGATGTTGCTTTAAGGTGATAAATGTTTACATGTTGTTGGCATGGTGTACCTCATTTCTTCCCCTGCCCTCCCCCCCAGTGTAAAGTCCTCAAGGGCATGAATAGAACCTTCATTTTGTATTCTCGGTGTGTTTTGCTGTCATGAAAATAGTAAGAGGTTAATAAATATCTGTTGATTATTGAATTATTACAATAATAGTCACATTGCAATGGCACATTAAGGTTTACAAACCATTTCTTCCAACATGTGAAGTATTATGAGCATTAAAGGTGAGTTTCACAAGGAAGATCCTGTGGACCACAGAGGATCACAGCCAGAGAATGTGTGTTTGTGAGGATTGGGGAAAGGGGGTGGGTAGAAGACGTCTCAAACTTTGATATCAGTGTTCTTTACATTGTGCCGTGTTAACTTCCAATCTGGGCTTAAATTAGACATGAGTGATTAAATTGCATGAAGTATTTTGATTTTACTTCTAAAGATCAAGAGACCATGTCTGTGGACATCTTCATCCCTCTATGGAACCATTTAGAATTATGGACAGTTCTTACTTTAAGAAGAATCAATGCAGCTCCCCCCCAGCTGAGGGGGTGGAGCACCTGAAGGAGAATGGGAGGTCAGCTGAACAGTCCATTTCTGTTAATTGAGAACTAGCTGTATAGAATTTCAAGTTGGTAGGGACATTAGAAGTCATCCAAGGACCATTTAGAATAGCCTTGTAAATTAAGGGAAATAGTTTTACTTAGAGAGATTTTTGATTTCACTGGTCTATAATTACTTATCTTGAACAAAATGGTAATCATATGTCTTCCTGAAGATGAACAAAAGAGACCACCAACCCAGTTAGTGGCTTTTCAATAGCTGGAGTGATAATATTTAGGGAGCTGTGGATCTTTACACAGTGGATTAGAGCAATTTTTTGTGGTGTAAATAATAATTTTCTCACTTCCATTTAGAATAATTTTCTGTCATATAAACCAATTACTTATCTTGAAGTGAAAAAGAGAAAAAGCTGTTTTAACAATTACAGTTTATGAAAGCTGTCGTACTTGTGCCCTAGCACATTTTTAGAGCAAATACAGAAATGAAAAAAAAAAAGACTTAAATTTACTCAGGACAGTGGAAGTCAGGCAAAGCTGAGAAGGATTCCATCACATGAAATCTTGTCACTTTATGGCATCACACATAGACTTTCTGGACCTTTTTATGGAATCCTGTGAGAAGAACGGTTGGCTGAAATGAATGACATATATTATAACACTCCTTGCCTCTCTCCTCCCTCCCCCCCGTTTGTTTTCTTGAGGCTCTATGATAACTAGATTCTGAAGTGAGAGCATTACACTTTTGAACCTTTACGTGTTACTTGATGCACTACTTTTAACTATTTGTTTTTCTGTCTGTTTTCATTACTTTTTTCTTTCTTTTGCTTCTTCTTTTACTTTTATCCTGGAATGTCATTCTTTGTTGGGAACAGTGAGAAGGAAAATCATTAGAAGTAACTTTACTTTTAAAAGTATCATCCCCAGGAGGCAGTGGCCAAGCAGTTCTTTTGCTGGATCTTTGGTATTCCACATTTTACTTTTAGATCAGCAGTGATTTATAAGAGCCCTGCCTTAGGCCAGGTGAGTGCTTGATGATACCTTATGTTTAGATGTGGTCCTGTCATGCCTCTGTTCAAAAGTTTTCTGTAGTTTCCTGTTGCCTATTAAGTAAAGTTAATTCTTCATCCTTTGTCTGACATCTTCCCCTCTGTGCTCTTTACCCCAAGCCTTGTTACCATCTCTCATGCTATCCACACTCCTACTCTGTTCTGCCCAGCATTCCCTGGGCTTTCCTGCCTGTGCTTTGGCTTACTTCCTTCTTTGTACCCGGAATACCTTCCTTCTTCCCCTTTGCCTGTTAAATTCTTGTGTATCCTTTATAGCTTGGCTCAAAAGCCTCTTCTTCAAGGGGGAATATCTCCCGCCCCTGATTAGTCTTGTTGAAAATATCCTTACCCCTAGGATCTCATGGCACTTTGTTTGCAAATATCTGTTTCAGTTCATGTGATACTATATCTCCTTGGTATTATACTCCTCTGGATACTGACTTGGTCATAGCTTTTTACTAGATTTTAAGCTTCATGAGATTAGCAGCTATGTATTTAATAGAACAGTGTCATTCCCTACATTTAGGGAGTCATATAGCACTTACTTAGCATCTATTGTGTTCCAGGTTACAGTGCTGAGTGCTAGGGATAAGAAAGACAAGGCAATTTCTGTTCAAGGAACTCATAGTCTAATGAGAGAGACAATGTACAATTATGTCCAAACATTATGTGTATATGTGTGAAATATATCTATTATCTATTTCATAATTGAAATATTCAGAGTAGTTCCAGAAGGAAAGTAAGATTAAGGAGGACTGGGAAAAGAATTGAGTTCAGTGACCTGCATATTGTAGGTCCTTAGTAATTGAATGAATAAATGAAAAAATATTTATTGAGTGTTTACTGTGTACCATGCATTGTTCTAAGAATATAAATAGAATAACTGGTCTACCTCTGTTCCCTCTACATGATATTCCCTCTCCTCTCTCTGTACTTTTGCACAAATTGTTTTGCCTGCCTGGTATTGCCCTTTGCCATTCCTCCTCCTTTGTATAATCCTTAGCTTCTCTAGGCTTTGTTCATGTATCACTTCCTCCATGAGGATATTTCCTAAACCTTTCATTTTTCAGCATTTCCGAAACACTACAGAAAAATACCTTGTGTTTTGTTCCTTGGGCATCAGTTTATCCCAATAGAACATCAGTTATACTTACTGTCTAATGTACTTTTAAATAACTTAGTATTTTATGGATTGTTTTCCCCCAGTTGAATGTAAATTCCTTGAGGGCAGGTGAGGTTGGGTTTTTTTTGGGTCTTTATCCCTGGTTTCTTGCACATAAGAATTTAATAAATGCTTATTGAATACTGCAAATGCAACATTCTCAGTACAACATTAAGAGTACTGGTACTCTGAAGTAATACCATTGTTTAGTCTGCAGTCGTCTTTTTCAAATATTATGTTTCTTTATTTCCTGTCCAGCATGATGAGTCAGCAGATACCTAGAGCACTACTAGTAAAAATTTGGCTTCAGGCCCTAGTCAATTCATTGAACTTAAGAGGCCTCATTCTCTCTGAAGGAGTTGGTATAATTGACCTTCTGATGTCCCTCCCAGACTTTCTAATGCTGTGCTGCTTCTTCTTTTCTTTTCTTTTTTTTACTTTATATTAATTTGTTTGTTTACTTTTAACTCTTTTTTTTTTTTTCCGGAGGGCAATTGGGGTTAAGTAACTTGCCCAAGGTCACACGGCTAGGTTTTTGTTTGTGCGTTTTTTTAAGTGTCTGAGGCCGGATCCGAACTCAGGTCCTTCTGACTCCAGGGCCAACGCTCTACTCACTGCGCCACCTAGCGGCCCCTGTTTGTTTACTTTTAGTTGACAAGATTCAGTTCCACAATTCCTTGACTTTCTCCTTCGCTCTCTCTCCTCCCCTCCCCACAAGGCAGCATGTAATCAACTTAACTATAGGATCTGCAGATACTTTCACATTAGACATTAGTCAGGTTATAAAGGATTGTGTCACATGGCATGAACAATGGGAAAGAGGAAACAAAATCAAACAAGAAAAAGAAAGAGAGCTTAAATTTGCATTCAAACTCTGTTCTTTCTACTTCTTTCTCTGAATGTAGACATCTCTCTCCATCATGAGTCTTTTGGAGTTGACGTATAGAGAGTCATTGCTGAGAAGAGGCCAGTCTATCAGAGTTGGTCATCACACATACGTTGTGTCTTTAATTGTATACAAATTTCTCCTGGTTCTGCTCTTCTCACTCAGCATCAGTTTGTATAAGCCTTTCCAGATAAATACGAAGTCCATCTGCTCCTTGTTTCTCATCAAAATAGTATTCCATTACATTCGTATACTACAGATTGTTCAGCCGTTCTCCTTTTGATGGGCATCCCCTTAATTTTCAATTCTTTGCCATCTGATGCCTCTTTCAAATATAAATTTATAACCTTGTGATCTTAATTCATTTATTGACCTTGGATTCTCCTTATATATAAGACCTTTATAGGAGAACTGCATGTATTTTAATGGAATAGAAGGTCTTCCCTACGTATTAATAGTTAATAGGCCTTAGGTGGAGGGCCTATTGAGGGAAGCTTGCTTAGGAGAGGCTTGTTTGTAGGAAGGCTTTCATATCTTTTGTTAATTTCTTATTAGCCACTGAATAGTGTGATACCCCCTGGTTCTCAAAAAGGTATTTATACTCTGAGGCTAGCATTTTGCTTTGGGGCTTCCTCATTGGAAGAGTTTTCTTGTGATTCTGGGTAGCCATTAAGAAGCCCTCCAGCTTTGAAAAACCCAGATGTTGGTCCTTCCCTCTGGTAACTATGTATGTATTGCCTTGGTCAGACATTGGATCTGTCTGGTGATCTGTATTAATTTCTCAGACAGTTAGAAGCCTTGTCTGTTGCTGTATTTCGCTGCTTGTATTTTCTCTGAAGTTCAGGGTGCTGACTTTTCCCTGAACTAATGAATGGAATTAAAAAAGATTGTTGACCCCTTAAAGAGCTATCTTTCCTAGTAAAGCATATCTAAGAACCTGTGCTAGCAGCCATACTGGGTATGCTAATGTGGTTGCTGCAACACAGTAATGTAAAGATTTATTTCCCATTTCCTTTTTCTTTTCTAACTTCAGCTGTGTTCATAATGTTTGAATAATACTTGTCAATTTTATTTACATAAAATTGCTCATTTTAATTTTCTGTGATCCTTCATTGATCCCCAAAGGATAATTTCTTCCTTCTCCATTTTGTTTGATGTAACCTTTTGTTCTAAATCATATTTCCATTTGGAATCTATATTAGATCAGTCTGATTCTAATTTCTGACTGTTGTCCTGTTTTCCCAGCTATTGTTGGGGAGAAGTAGGCCCTTACAAAGCTGCTGGGGGTCTTTGGTGTTTATCACAAATTAGTAGACTACTACCGTGGTCTGTTCCACTGATTGGCCCCTTTCTTTTTTTTTTTTTTTTTTTTTTTTAAGCAATTGGGGTTAAGTAACTTGCTCAAGGTTACACGGCTTGTCATTATTTATGCGTGGGTGCTCATTCTCTGAGGCCGGATTTGATCTCCGGTCATCCCAACTCCGAGGCCGGCGCTCTTACTCACTGCGCCACCTAGCCGCCCCAGCCCCTTTCTTTTTTGTTTGTTGTTGTTTATGGAGGATCTCCACCCCCCTTTTTTTTTTTTTTTTAGATTTTTCTTTTTGCTTTTTGGAGAGGGGAAGGTAGGGCAATTGGGGTTAAGTGAGTTGCCCAAGGTCAAACAGCTAGTTTTATGTTAAGTGTCTGAAGCTGGATTTAAACTTAGGTCCTCCTGATTCCAGGGCCAGTGCTCTATTCACTGCACCACCTAGCTGGCGGTGCTGCTCCCACCCCCCTTCCCCTACCACCCCGCCCCCCTTCTTTTTTAACCAGTTTTAATCAACAAATTGTTTTGATGATTCTTGCTTTGTTGTGTACTATGCTATCTGGTACTGTTAAGTCCCTTTCCTTTTTAATTAAAAAAATTATTTGTATTGGGTTTCTTTTGTTCTTCCAGATGTATTTTATTATTTTTCCTAGCTCTATAAAGTAATCCTTTTGTAGTTTCGTTGGCATGGCACTGAATAAGTAAATTCATTTAGATAACATTTTGTTTCTATTATATTAGTTCTGCCTATCTATGAGCACATAATATTTCTCCTAATTAGGTCCGTATTTATTTATTTATTTATTTATTTATTTTGAAGGGCAATTGGGGTTAAGTAACTTGCCCAAGGCCACACGGCTAGGTTTTTTACTTGTGTGTGCTGACTCCAGGGCTGACGCTCTACTCACTGCCCCACCTAGCCGCCCCTTGTATTTATTTTCTTAAATAGTATTTAATAGTTTTATTTGTATGGTTTCCTTGTCATGACATTCCCTTTTCACTATTCCTGTTCCTTTGTATAATTTTTACTCCATATTAGGATGGCATTGTCTTCTTGCTTCCCTCTAGTCTCAAATCAGTTTGACCTCCTACATAAAACTTTTCCAATCCCTCTAGCTGCTATTCATCACCTCCCCATCAACACCAAAAAATATCTTTTATTTTGTTCCATGGGTATGTGCTTATTCCAGAAGAACCTGCACTTTTCCTGGTCGCATTTTTTTGTCTTTTCTCTTAGTATCCCCAGCTCTCAGTACAGTGCCTAACAGATGATAGGTGCTTATTGACTCTTTATTTGTTCTTGAATATTAACTCCATAACATGAAGAACCTCTTCCCCCCAAAATACTATTAAAATAATATTCCGTGGCCTTTTTTATTTGTTTTCATAGATGAAAGTCCTCTTTTAAGTTTTCAGAGGATTTCAGGAAACATTTCTTAAGTACCTACCATGTTCTAGGTCGTGTGCTACCCCTATGAGTGCTGTAAAGATGAAATTTGACACAGTTCTTTCTTTCAACAGCTTATAACATGTTTACTGGGTTGATAATACAGAATGCAGATGGATTCCATCAGAAGGCACAATGAGAAGAATGCCAAGGAGAGATACAGTCATATTTGAGAAAACTGAGAAAGATTTGCATTTAGGGAGGGTTTCCTATAGTTAGTGATGGACAGCACTTGAATTGGTCTCTGAAGCAGAGACAGTAACAGAATACAAATAAGTAATTGTAAGAATTCATAATAAGTGAAGGGATATGATGCAGAGAAGAGATGGTAGGTGGTGAAAAGTCTGTGGGGAGCAATAGTGAGCATCGTGCTTGGTGAGGGTGGAGTGTAGGGAGTGGTGTGAGAAGGTTGGAAAGCTAAGTTTGAGATACATCTAACAGGGACCAGAAAAATCAGGTGATTCTTATTTTTTGTTAAGCTACTTCATATAGTGTTATAGTGCTGTGTTGTTATGTCTCATGTTAGATAATCATAGTTCATTTTTAGGGTGTGTCTTTATTCTCAGGGAAGTGTTAGGAGTTGTATACTGAAGCATTTCTGATCTTGGTTAGAAACTGGTGTGGAAAAGAGATTTTTAACAGCCATTTGAAGAGGTGGTAAAGAGGCTTCCAACCTGCTTTATTAGAAAAACAAAATCATCACAGGGATATTTCTAATGCTCCATTAAAGCTGGTCAAGTTGACTTAGTCTCCTGTGTATAGAAAATTTGCATACCCTGTCACAGTACAGTGCATAGAAATAAAATTGCTTCCTAGTAATTTAGTGGACTCTAACACAAAGTGTGGAAATACCCATTTTAATTGCAGAGTTGAAAAGAAAAGTGAGAAATTATTGTGTTCCTATGTGCATGTAAACATGTTTTGTTATAGTTTAGGGATTTGCAAGCCTACCATAAGAAAGTTAGTGGGGTTTTTGTTTTTAAAATGTAATATTAAAGCAGGATGGACCTAATACCCTGGCACCACACAGATAGTACATAGTAGCACGGTAGATTCTTATAATCTGTCTTTATTAAAAATACAGACTTCAAGTAAATATTTTGAGATGTGTAAAACAATCATTTAAAAAAACTAAATAAATTTATTCTATTTTCTGTATCTTCTATATAAAACTTTGTTTAAATCAAAACAAATTGAAACCTGAACCTTTAATTTCCCAGCTCCTTCCTTATCTGCTGAGATGTCCTATGAGTCATGCCTGTTTTTGAGCTAGCTCAGAAATATATTTTTAATGAACTGAGTTAAAATAATTTTTCTTGCTAAAGATATTATGCTATCAGATGGCCTTAGAAATGTGCATTCTTTTGATCTTTTAGCTTTATGAATTACTCTGTTGCACTCAGAGAATTAATTAAAAGTTCTGTTGTATGATTCAGGTCCTGATTACTGCATTTAAACCATTTAAAAATTGTTATAGGTTCTGACCAGTTTAGGTTGCAAGTGACAGGGAAAGGGATTACAAAAATTCAACCATCTTTGCTTTAGCCATTTTGTTAAAGCTGGGAAATACAAAGTACAAGTTGGCATTCATAGTATGTGAAGGTAAAGGAGGATTTATTTAATCAGAGTCTAGTGATTTATTGGCATCTCCCTGGTTTTGGACCCTGTTATTTGGTCCTTTCTGTTCTGCCTTATTATTTCTGAATGTTAAATCTGAAAGGATTAGTGATGGCCTTATAGGAAGTGTTTTGTTGTTGTTTGTTTTTTGACTAGAAGACTTTTGGCTGTCCAGTGGAGATTACTTTACTCCAAGGTAAAATCTTGTATGTTACATATTATTAGAGTTCTAGATTTATATTTGTGTGGGAAATATTTTTGTGTCAAGATCTGGTCAATGAATGTATAGGCTGATGGGATTAGCAGCATTTCAATAGTAAATGTACCCCTTCTGGAAGTGGTTTGTGTGAGAGGTGGGATGTGTGTGTGTTTAATATTAAAGTTGTAATTGACTTCTTAACATTAACATATTGGGGAAATATGGGTAGGTGAAAAACATAAGAGGGCCATGAAGCTGGCAATATTAAAGAGCTCTATAGAATTTAGCTTTTAGGGAGCAAACTTGAAAATTGATTGGCTCTGGTTAATTGAGAAGAAACTCACTGAGATCTGCTAGGGAATGATACAAATTGGTGCTTAAAAAAAAAAAATACAACCGAGAGCTGCACCATCATTTCAAATAATGCCCTAAGAACAGGGCTACGTTGGTTCACAGTAGGTTGGGCTACCAAGGGAATTTTGGTTGTCACCCAGTGAAGCTATGTTATTAAGTATAAGAACCATTTTGTCTCTGTACTTCCTGAAGCTCTCGAGCACATTGTTTTGATAACTGCAAAAGTGGAGATTGAAATGTATTTCTAGAAGTTAAGATGTTTCCATTCTACCCTATAATAACAATGGTTTTATAGTTATGGTACCGTTATCTCTTCTGCATTGCGAGTTTACCCTTCATGGTTTTTTATATATCATGCCTTGGCATAAGAAATTAAATGGGAATATTTGGGCAGTTGTGGATACTACAGGCAACACATGATGGCTAGCAAATGATACAGAAAAAGTTTAGAAACTCAGAAATACATAAATTGTATGTATAGAAACATATAATATCAACCCAAATTTTACAATATGGTACGGTAAAAATAAGAAAAAGAAAATTCATTCTTTTTCTTTGGTATGGAGGGAGGGCCAAAAACTGAATTTTCCAGGTTGTTGGGGCACTACACCCATCTCCTGCAGTGTGGAAGGGATATCTGTAGTTATAAAATAAGCACTGGACTCAAAAGAAACCAACATGAAACAAAAAGAATTAAAATATAGGAACTGAAAGACATTTTATTTGAAAAAATCACTCATCTGTAACCATTTCCTATGTGTTTGTTGCAGGCACTACACCTAGGAAACCAACAGTGTTAGCCAATGGTGATCATGAATTAGAAGAGAATGATGCCACAGGTAAGTGTTTCTTAAATACTTAAAGCATATGAATAGAACTGGCATAGGCCAGATTAGCACCTGTGAGTGTTATTGAAATCCTTACTAACTCCTGGGAAGAAGAGGATGGATACCCAGTAAATATGTGTGGACAGAGCTTTTCTTATTCTTGTATTACATGGGTTTCTGTGTATTACTTGTGTCATATAAAACCTTGTATGGAAAAAAAAAGTCTGCCTTAATCCTCCTGGAGGAGGATTTCACTTTTTAACTTTGGTAACCCCTTGGTGTTAATTAAAGGATTCCTATGGAAAGGAGAATGCCATAATGGAGGCCTCAACTTTAATTGCTCTGTTTGATAATTGGTGCCTCCTCCAATTTATTGAAATTGAAACCATAAAGCTTCTAGTCCTTTTACGTAGCTGAATATTAGAATGAGAAAAGTTCATTGTTGAGAAACATTTTTCTCTACTTTTACATGCCTTGCTTCTGCTTTTGCCATGTGAGGTTGTCTCCACCCCCTTCTTCCTCCAAGCCCTGGAGTTTCTCTCTTTGATATTTTAAAATTTCTTGGTTCCTTCTCCATACCCTTGCGGTACTACTCTCTTAATGTGGAGAACATAATCTTGGAACTTACGTGGTAAGCTCTGATATGGCAGCAGTGTCTGTAGATTTGTACTTTATCAATCTCTCACCAGGTATCCCAGTGAGTGACTAGAGTATTGTCAACAGCCATCTGAGAATGACACTATGTTTTTATGAATAATTGCACTTAAATTATAGTTGTGAAAGAAATGTCACTATATTTTCCCTGAGTCAGCTATTTAAAGATCATTCTCAGTGGAAGAGAAGGATAAAACTAGAGGAGCAATAAGTATTGTCTGTCTCTCTTGCCTCTGCATACACAAATGCAGTCAGCAGATGGGTAGGTTGACTTAGTGACAAGCTAGGCAGTTGTGTAATGGAGAATTACTTATACATTGTCCCTGGATTGCTTCTTCCGTTTGTATCCTGGGATCTTTGCCTCTGTTTTTTCTTGTCTGGGGATGCCCTGCACATGTAGTCTACATACAATAATGGTTTTCCTTTGCGGAATTCCTCAACATAGAAAGATTCAACCAGGTAGAACAGTTACTTTGCCAAAAGCCCTTAGATAAATCTGTATATTGATTGTGGCAACACCTAGTTATTTCTAGATTCACTCTGGATTGTTTGACCTTGGGAAATTCAGTTGACAGTGTTAGCTCTGTACCTGAAAATGACACTGTGGGAATTGATGACTCATTCTCATTCTTTCTTTTATCAGATCAGCAATCATTTATTGTACAGCTTATATGTTGAAAACACTGTTAACCACTCATGATAGACATAATTAAATTACCTTCCACATTCTTTTTATATTATAACATCTCTTTTATAATTAGAATACAACTGTTTATTCTAATGAGACTAAAATGAACTATCATGTATGGACCTTTTCCCAAAGTAGTGACAGTAAAGACATTTTATGTAATATTTTCAGGAAAATTTTTGTTTTGCATATCTGTCTGCCATTCGTATAAAAGAAAACAAAACACTTGAGGATGATGCTTATTGCTATGAGTATCAATTTCTAAAAAATGGAGGCATCTGACATGTATCCAGATCTTTAGAGGTGGATACCTCAGAGGGGTGTCATGCTAATGAGTTAATCTGATCAATTGACTTTACAAGATCATTGATTTCTCTAGGAAAGAGCTGGTACATTTATATGGCAGTACTACCATTCTGGACTAGGATTTTGGTGAAACATGGGGAGGTTATGAGTTAACTTTTCCCCCACAACTCTTACTATGCTTGGGGACTGTGGCAAACAAAGAAGACTTGAGCCAGTAGGTGTTAAATTTATTCATAAGCAACTTCTTCTCCCTTAACCATACATCTCCTAGTGGATTCATCTGGGACTCAGCTGTGGGCCTTGTGGTCGAGAGGTATATAAAAATTTCACTGAAGATTTTGTTGCAAAGTTCCTGACCTGAGACCCTGTAGGTACCTCCTTTACTTCTTACCCAGAGTGCTCACATCTGGGGCAGATTTAACCCCAAATTTAACCTCAGTGTATATATAGCACAGTTTCCTTAATTGAAACAGTTCTAGGTGGTGTTGTGGGTGTTTAAAAGGGAGATGGGGTCATGCTAATTCCCCATCCCACCAATATCTTGTCTCAACAATTTCCCATGCTATAAAAATCATTTAATAGTAATCGTTTATAATCAGAATCATTTATAAAGCACTTTACTGATATCCCAATCATGGAGGAATTAACCAAAGGAAGAACATTATAGGCCAATTTTATTAATTACTATTTATGGCAAAATTTCAAATAAAGTAGTAGTCATGAGATTATAGCAACATATATCCAAAAATTCTACAATGACCAAATTGGTTTTATATCAAGGATGCTAGAATAGTTCGATATTAAGAAAACAGTGAGCATAATTAGTCATGCAAATAATAACAGCTCCTTTAACGAAATCATTTATTTATGTTCTATAAACCTAAAAAGCCTAAGTATGGAAAGACTGACATTAGGATAAAAGCCAATACAATAAAAAGTTTTTATCTACAGGAGAGACAGAGAGAGTGAGAGAGAAATCTTTGAAAGGAAAAGCCAGTGGAAAGCAAGAGAAAGAAATTTAAATTTATAAACACTGGTAAAGAAGCTATAAATTATCTTTAGTTGCAGAAGACAGTCTGGTCTTTATCCTTATGCACCTTCATTTCCCCCCTTGGCTCCTGCCACTCAGAGTTATACCTTACATTTTCTTCCTTTTGTTCTGAAAACTGTAATCAAATCACTACCATTACTTTTGGAAAGGATGTATTTATTTCCAGTCTGTTGCTCCACTCACCATTTTTGCAACATTCTTTCCCTGGGTATCACTCCCCTAAATGTGTATTCTCCCTCATTAGAATACAAACTCCTTGAGGGCAGTGAACCTTCTGTATTTTTTTTTGAACACTTAGAAAGATGTTTGATATATCATAAACAGTTAATACTTGCTTTTCATTCATTCACATTATGTGAGGTGTCCCAAAAGTCTCAGTGCACTTCCATGCTTTAGTAGCTTAAATATTATTTTAAAAAATTTATCATTCTTACAAATAAGTAATTATCACATCTAATTGATACGACTAAAAAAATAGAAAAATAGCACTGTGGAACAGATTAGATAAGTCACACCCAGAAGCAAATGAAGCAAATGAAAATAGACTGGAAAAGAAGTTGAGACCATTTACACCATGTTCTACAATCTCTTGAATGTATAAGATCACATATTAGAAACATTAGGAGGTATCATTTACATTTGTGGTTAAGTGGATAATTCATAATCAAAACCAGGTAAGGAGATGATTAATCACAAGACAATTAGAGAAATAAAAAAAAACGTTTGCATGAAAATAATCAGTGTGATTGTGATAAGAAGAGAATTGTGGAGAAGGGAGAAAAATCTTTCCATCAAGCATCTCTGATAAAAGTCTGATAAACATGTTAGTAGGAACCGATGGAAATATGAAAGGCATGCTCAGAGGGCGAATGTTCAGAAAATATGGATAGTTTGAAAAGAAGCATTGCAATACAAAAGCCGTCTGAAAAAATGTGTCCAAACACTCAATGAGAAATTCAAATGACAGAAATTCTTAAGTTTGATCTCCTATTGGACAAATTGGCAAAGATGGTATAAAAAAGAAAATATCCAGTGTTGAAAGAGGTGTGATTAGATACACATGCATTGTAGGTTGATCATATGATCATATGATCCCAACCATTCCGGAAAACAGTTCGGAATTATGTAAGAAAAATCATTAAATTCTTTCTGCCTTTTATCCAGGAATATCACCACTGGACTTGTCAAAGATAGAAAGGGCTTATATACAAAATATTCATAGAAGGGGTTTTTGCATTAGTGAAGGTCTAGAAACAGAGTGGGTGCCCTGAGCAAATCCTATTTATGAGAATAACAAATATGAGGAAATTATAGAAACATAGGGGAGACTATGAACTAATATAGAGTAAAGATAGAGCATAGAGTTGGTATAATAATTTGAATTAAGACAACACCAAGAGAAATCTGAATTCTGGATTGAAGGTAATGATCATTTTGGATCCTTCCTTGAAGGAAGGGTGGAGGTCCTCTCCTGTGTGGAATGTTTCATATACTGATTTCTAGGCATCCTCTATCAGTGAGTTTTGCTTAACCATTTTTATATTTTTTCTTTATTAATTTTTTCAGTTAATAAACATTAAATTGTTACAATGCATAGTTCTTTAAATAAAGTTAATTTTGTAATATAAAATTTTCAAAAGTCAAAATCTCTTTAGCAGCATAATTTGAAATGGAAAGTTACCAGACAGGACAGAGGAAATATTAAGTGATAAAATATGTACCAAATGCATTAAAACAACTGAAAGGAATACTCTAATTTTGTAAACAATTCCCTCTTCCCACTTACACAATGAAGACATAATTTGTGAAAATTCAGATAACTTCCAAGAACAATAAATAATAGTGATGCTGAAAAATAATCAGTTTCCCAAGGATCAACAGATGATGAAATTAAAATAGAAATAAATATAGATATAAATATATAAAATAGACAAAAACAAACTTGTTGTGCAGCAGAACTTTAAAGGCAAATAATAAATATATAGGACAAAATAAAGGTTTTGGAAGACAGCCTACTTTTTGGTATTTTGAACATCTAATATGAGAAAGCTTTTTCCAGAGGAGACCAAAACTGTCAATGTGCTTGCTATAAAATAGAGAGGATATGCACAGCCTGTCACCTACTTATTGAGAGGCTGACTATAAGTCTTTTTTTGTTTGTTTTGTCTTTTTTTCTATTTTATTTTTATTTTTTACTTTTATTTTTAATTTTTTTCCTCCAAATGTTTTATTAACTCCTGGTTTACATCATTCATTTCTGCCAGATTTTGAATTACAATTTTGTTTGTTTTGTCTTTTTTTCTATTTTATTTTTATTTTTTTACTTTTATTTTTAATTTGTTTTTTCTCCAAATGTTTTATTAACTCCTGGTTTACATCATTCATTTCTGCCAGATTTTGAATTACAATTTTGTTTGTTTTGTCTTTTTTTCTATTTTATTTTTATTTTTTTACTTTTATTTTTAAGTTGTTTTTTCTCCAAATGTTTTATTAACTTCTGGTTTACATCATTCATTTCTGCCAGATTTTGAGTTACAATTTTCCCCCCCATCTTCCTCCTACCCACATCCCAAAATAGTGGTCCCACTGGATATTCCCTCCTCCAATCTGCTGTCTCCCATATCTTCTCCCACGCCCCCTTCGACTTTTTCAGTAGGACATGATGAGTCTCTATGTCCCAATGCCTGTATATCTTATTTCCAAATTACATGTAAAATATTATTAATAATAGTATTTATGCATTTAAACATTTGAATTTAAAACATTGAATTCCAGATTCATTTCCTTCCTCCCGTGTCACCCACCCTTACTGGGGAGATAAGCAATTCAATATGGGTTGTATATGTGTAGCTAATGCAAAACATTACCATAGTAGATATATTGTAAAAGACTGACTATATTTCCCTCCCTCCTGTCCCGCCTCCCACTCGTTCCACTCTCTACTTTGATTCTGTCCCTTTTCAAAAGTGGGTGCTTCCAGCTCTCCCCCACCCCACCTGTCTTCCCTTCCATTATCCCTCCTCTCATCTCCTTCCCCCCTACTCTCCTGTAGGGTGAGATACCCTATTTAGTGTGTATATCATTCTCTCCCTGAGCCAAATTCAATGAAAATAAGAAGGTTTTGCCTTTTTGCCTTTCTGTTCTTCCCCTCCATTGTAACCATTTTCCCTTTCTGTAACCATTGTAACAACTAACCCTTGTCTCTTCTATATGAGATAGTTTACCCCATTCTGTCTCTCCCCATCTCCTTTCATTATATTCCTCTCTCACCTCTTAATTTCACCTTTTAAGTATCATCCTTTCCTATTAACTTGGTCTTGTGCCCTCTATGTATACCTGTACACATATATACACACATTCACATATCTATTCATATGCCTTCTATTCCCTTGAACTATTTTCATGCTGAGAAAAGTTTCGTAAGTTACAATTGCTGTTTTTCCATTTAGGCTATTCATATATGGGAGCATATGATTAGAGCTGTGTGTGTGTGTGTGTGTGTGTGTGTGTGTGTGTGTTTTCATGGGGAACAAACATGACTTCATGTCCCTGATACTAAACCACAGCCATATTCTGATGGTGTCATTATGCTGCTCTCATTTAATAATCTGTCCATGGTCCCATGTTTTAGTTAATAAGTGCTTCCCTTATTGGAAAATGCTTAAAACTTGTAGTTACTTATACCATTTATTGATGAATGTTTTGATTAGGAAGCCTTCCTGTGAAAGAAATGAGAGGTAGCAGTACTTTTTGAATGTTAGCTATTGTATACACAGCAGCTAAAAGTACTGTCATCAGAGTCAGCTGCTATTCAGTATTCTCAGTGGAATGTACATTTGACGTGTAGTAGACTACTCTGGTAGGGCATTGGGATAGCTCTTTGCTCTAGACTATGCCAGGAGGCTTTAGATATTCACGCTGAGATTCTGTATGCTCTTTAAACCCTTCATTCTGCTATTGTCTTCTCATCTGTCTGTTATACCCTCCTGTTTGGGGAGAGTGATCCCCAGGGCTCCACTTCCTTAAATGGAAAAGTTGCTAAATGAAAATGGTGAGGAAATAATTTTCAGCCTCTTTTCAACCACACTCTCCCCAATCATGCTTCTCTGTTCTGTTGTAACTTATAAGGTTTGGGAGTGTTGGAGAAGACTGAAAAGATTAAGGAATCTTTGTCCAATTCCCCACCCCCACCTTCTACCCCAACAACAAATCATGGACTAATCTCTATTTTCTTTCTACAATGGTAAAAATGATACTATTCCGTAAATTGATTTACAAATGTAATACAGTATGGAAGAATTAAAATGCCAGTAAAAGAACACAATATAATAGAATAAAATATCAATATATATGCTGATTAAGAGAAAAAAGCTTTTAGGACTTGTATTCTTAAATTTAAGAGATCATATAAAAAGGTTATCATAAAAACACTTAGTACTGAGCAAAAATGGAGAAATAGGTTTATTAAAACAGAATAAAAATATTGAATATCCAAGCAGATAAATAAGATGAGTGTTTGATATACATATGGAAAAGAAAATGAAGAGAGACTGAATTATTGTTTAACAAATGTTCTTTTGTAAACCGATTAGCCAAGGTATAAATGAATTTTAGCTGGATGACCGAATTAAAGAGAATTTTTTGATCAAAAGGAAAAATAAAGAATAAAAGTATGTACTCAGTGGATCTATGCAAAAAAAGACATGAGAATGAATAAAGAAACATGGTGGAGATACTGAGAAAATGATGTAACATTTATTGATATTGATTTACTGAAATGTAGTTTTTAAAAGTTTGGTTAGTTGGATGGATTTTTAGTATTAAGTTTATTAGATCACTTAAACATTCATGTAACAGTATTACTCTGCCGTAGGCCATGTGTGGATTCTGACCCAGAGGTTGATAAGACACAACTTTTCCAAGTAGGGACTTTTCCTAATGGCTCATCCTTTAGAGCATGAAGATAAGAGTATTAGAGACATCATGTTGTGTGGACTTTACATGGTCCATGATCATGTGCCTTCTCCTGACTTTGCATAAGAGGGTTGGGCTGCTTATTACCAGCATCAGAATAAGCATAAAGTGACTTTGGAAAACCACTTTTCTGGGTTGGGACATTATCTCAATGATGGATGAAATGAAATATTTATACTATGGCAAGATCAAGAATTTTGCCTAGTGGCTTCATTGAAAGTACCTAGTTCATTGGTTTTCTTTTGTACTCAGGGGTTGCCTTCTCCACTAATAACTCTTTAAATTCGTATTTCTATTCTAATGTGAATTAATTGAGATGCAGCTTGAGGAGTGTGTTCTGAGTTAACTCTTTGGTTTGGCCGTCACTAATTCTTGCATGAAACAGCAGAAACCAATTTGAACTCACTTTCCTCTACAGCTGTTGCCTGGCCTGAGGGAAGGCTAGCAATAAAAATGGCAGAGTTTGATAAACATTTTGCTATGCTGAAACTTGATGTTTACTAATGACGTGTGCTTTTTTTACCTTTCTCTTTTCCATTCTCCTTCCCCTTTCCTATTTCTTTCTCTCCTCCTAGAAGCCTAGTGTGTCCCCCTACACTGGGGCTGCTACCATCAACAGATCAGTGGTCTTTTCTAACCATCGTTACAGTTCTAAAACTTCCAACATTTTGCCGAGCTTTGCTTTCCCTTCCTGGACCCTGCTGATGTAGAAGAAGCGGAGGGTAGTTCTCCAGGGCCCATTTCTGCTGATGCCTGAGCATTCCACTACTTCTCCTTTGAGTACTGCAGGGCTTGTTGGAACCTCCTTTCTTTTGTAAGCACAAAAGTGCAGAATGGATTTTTAATTGCACTATTTTTAAAAAAAGATTAACTTATGTCTTTCAGTTTACCTTTACGCATCATAAATTTTTAAGAATTTATTTTGACTTTTTTCATCTTTCATTTTTTGTTTGGTCATTTTCATTTCATTAACCCTTCTGAATGGATTAGGGAAATGTGGCACCAAAAGAGAAATTGTGCTTTCATAAGGGGTTGGGTCCACCATGACTGCAGCCATCCTTCCTTTCTTTCCCTTCTGCCTGTGAACTTGCTCTTATATTAGTTTAATCCTCTGGGTCATCAGTACCTTCTTTCATTTGCTCTGGAATTTAAAATAGTAATTACTATAAGATTTTGGCTTTTGACAAACTTTGATCCACTTTTGAAAATGTAAAAATTACTCCTCAAACTAAAGCAGTTTATGAAAATTTATGAGTTGGCTTGAAAGTGCTCACATGTTTTGGGTTAAAAATCCAATAAAAACCCAATCCCTTATTTTGAAAGTCCAGGTTACTGTATCCAAATGCCAAGAAAAAGTTACCTTCATATGTTACCCTAAAAGAAAAAATTTTAAAAATGGAAAATCTCTTTATATTTTCATTAAGTGCTAACAGAAAAAAAAATCCTAATTCCACGGGAATGTCATGATGGCTCACCATAACATGAAGAAGTTTTGATGAAAGAAGAGCAAAATGTTAACACATCTGGCATGGCCAATACAAAATTCTAATGTTTTTCTTTATGAGAAACCTAAGTGTCACCTGTTTATGCTCAATCCTCATTTTCCTTAAATTTCTTACATCCTAGTACCTTCAATCAATTTTGAATTTAACTAGTCTTATTAGTATTTTTGCATGTAGTGCATGGACTCTGTTTAGCTGGTCCATTTTTGCATCTAGTATGTGAAATACCCTTCTATTTTCTAGCTTCCTTTTAGTTGAGGTTGGTGTTTCATAAGAGGGCAATTTCATATTGAAGATACTGATTTCACTTTGAGTTATTATATTAGTTTGTCTGAAATGAAGCCATTTAAAAATTGTAAATGGAGAATAATGTACAAATTAAAAGTGAGTGCTTAAGAATTTTCAATTAGTGGGGTGGCTAGATGGTGCAGTGAATAGAGCACCAGCACTGGAGTCAGGAGGACCTGAGTTCAAATCTGGCCTCAGACACTTAACACAAACACTAGCCATATGACCTTGGGCAAGTCACTTAAACCCAATTGCCCTCCAAAAAAAAGCAAAAAAAAATTTTTTTTTTTTTAAAATTAGTGAATATAGAGTAGGTGTATATTTTGTGGACAGAATGATATACTGAAGTTTTCTGATCTGGGATCAGTGCTAGAGAAAAGTACTCTTCACATTGATTTTGAAAGTTTATGGGGAAGCAGATAATACTGAAAGTCCTTATAAGATTTCTGATGTGGGGATGTGGCAACAATCGGAATACAGAATACAAACTGTAGTAGCAAAAGTAATAAATAATTATGATAATAGCATATATATATATATAATGCTTTGAGGTTAATTTATTTGATCTTCTTAATTCTAGTATATTCTTAGTTTTACCCCGTTGTATAACTTTGTAGTACAGTATTCTTAGTATCTTGCCAGTGGGACAGCATTTGATTTGAAGGCTCATCTTAGAAAACATTTTCATAAACCACAGTTTGCCAGAGTTAACTTAGCAATAGGGACTTAGAATTTAGGACTTCTCACTAAAAATTTGAACTGTGATTTAATCTGTTCAAAGTGAGCAATCTGAAATTCTTCTAAAAAGTAAAGATGATAACTTAATTTTTGAAACATAACTTTCCAAGGTATCGTATGCTAGATTAGGAAATGGTAGGTAGAGTGCTGGCTGCCAGTATTTGAAGACCTTGAGGGATTGAGACATTCTGCTCACAAAAATTGTGTAGTAAGCAGCTCAAAGGTCACAGCTGTGAGACAGCTGAAAAAGTTTTGGTCTATGCCTTGGGGTACACAAATTTCTTGGCTTTCCAGCTGTGTATTCCATAACCTATCTATGTATTAACTAAATTAAGACCTACATCTGAAAGTCACTCTGTTGTTGCCTTGCTAAAAAAACATCCTTGGAATGGCTGTTGTGATTTGATTTTCTCTGCCAAAAATTCTGTACCCCCTGAATTTAGAGGAGGGGCTTAATTTTGAAAGTAGGAACTATACTTGCCTCATCTGAAGTTTTTGAACTATGAAAATTCTTACCATAAGAAGGAACTCCATACAGGTCATTCACATGCATGCACACACTTGAACATATACATACTCTCACACTATCTTTGGTGTGTAGATGGCAAATACCAGTTTTTATATATATCTTAAAAATGGTGGGGGCATTTTTTTTTCTTTGTCAGTGAACATTGCAAAGAGGGAAATGTTGGGCTTTTTGGAAAGCAAACTTTATATCCATCCACTTCATATAACAAAGACCAGTGCCACATCCAAGTAAAAAGGATTATATTGAAATGTAGTTGTTGTCTCTAGAAATACAACCAAGTACTTTGCTGGTGGGTGAAGGGGCTAACTATTGCAATGAAAATACTACTAAAAATATAACCTCTCCCAAAGTCATATTACTAACATCAATATAGTTTCCTTTCATTTCCATTCCAAAAGTATTTTTATTTATTTATTTTATTTAGTTATTTATTTTTCTGCAATAAATTGTTTATGTACTTGAAATTTTTTTATGTTGTCCATTTTGTTAAGCCAGATAAAGGTTTTCTCATGTCAAATACTCCAAATCTGCTATATTTAGGTAGATGTGATGTTTCCCTTTAGAGAATTTTAATGTTGAATTTAAAGTTTCATGTAAGTCCCTAAATGGAAAATGTACTGTGTAATGGGATTATGTACTATGATTATTATGGCTAAATGCACTAATCTATAATTGCTAGTTAGTTGCCAAACTATGTTGTTGCTTTATCTAAATGTTATGACTTTATCTCTCTACCATCCTTTTTAGGCCTAGTACTAGATACATGTGGAACTTTTAACAATAATATTTTATTATCCACTTCATAATCTGTTTGTATTTTTGTGACTGTAGGCTTAATAATTTGTATTTTGTGACATTTTAACATGATTATTGTAGCAAATAAATGTACTAATAAACATCTTGCAGTAACACCACAATATTGTATTTTGTGAATTAACCTCAGAACCAAGATGTCTTCAAAGCAAGAATACCATGGATTTTTATGGTTCATACTTCAGTGTCTTGGTAAAAGCTCAGAAAGATTTCCTGTTCTGTCTGACCTGGGAATTAATTGCCTGTTGCTATCAGAATAAAGTTTTATATACATGTAGTAAAGTTACACCTATTTAGAATCTAAATATTTGAGAAGTTCATGTAAATGTTTTGTCTTGTTACATATATTCACTACTTTTTTTTTTTAAGATCATAGGATTTAGATCTATAAGTGATCTTTCAAAGATCTAAAGGGAATTGTTCAGTCCCCTTATTTTATACAAGAGGAAGCTGAGGATAAAGAGGGAAAGTGAGAGTCAACTTGTTTTAACTTCAGGACAGGGTTAGCAGGACTTAATAAAATAACATACCTGGTTTTAAACAATTTTTTTCCCACTTTCTTTTAGCTTCAACTAAAGTCAGATTAAAATTTTCTTTGTTGGGCAGCTAGGTGGTGCAGTGAATAGAACCACTAGCCCTGGATTCAGGAGGACCTGAGTTCAAATCCTCCCTCAGACACTTAACACACAGACAAAAAAACCTAGCAGTGTGACATTGGGCAAGTCACCTAACCCCACCTGCCCTCCATAAAGAAAAAACAACAACAACAAAAACACACAAAAAAGTTTCTTTGTCTAACACCATTTCTGGTTTACAATGGTCCCTCAGGTTTTACATTATAAGGGAATTTTAGTACAATGTACAAATAACAGTAAGATGACATTAATTGTATTTCTAAATCACATATAAAAATTATTGATAGATGATTGGTCTTACCAAGTGCAGAGCTGGTTGACTTCTGACCTTGTTTTCCCCTTTCCTTTTCTCATCTCCCCACAGTTGCAGAACTTGGTTGTGGGGGGCGATTAATTTGGGAGGGTAGGAGAAAGAGGGCACTGCTCCTTGTGTGGGAAAGACTAAGGAGTAGCTAGTACTGGGAGGGTGCGGAGTCCAGCGGTTGAATAAAAGATCTGGGAGTATTGAGGAGGGGATTTGGTGAATAAAGAGTAGAGTCCTGAAGGGACCCACAACCCCTGATAGCGGCTGCTCAGCTTTAGGGAACTTGAAGTAGAAACTCCTGGTTCAGGTGGTGTGGGAACAAGGACTTGGGGTTTTGAGAGGAGAGGTTCATCTGCTTACCTAGAAGAGTGGGCTTCAGAGTACCCAGGGACCTGGGGATGTTGCCAGTGGGGTCCCATGTAGTTGCTGTTGCTGTGCCTCCCCCGTTGTTCCTTTCACCACGTAGGGGATGTTAACTCAAATTCCCTACTATACTTCTAACTTTTCACTGCAACCTTATCTTGGTTAGAGTCAAGACAATAAGCTGAAGGATCTTAATAGTTCTAACCTTTCACTATATCCTTAGTTCAGTCAGAGCCAGGATGACAGGGAGAGGGCACTATAGTCCTAGCCTGAGAACAGCTGGGACCATGAGGAAGCTATTTTTGGTGGTTTTAGCTTTTCACTGGTCTGGTCAGAGCTGGACCACAGTAAGAAGGCATGGTAGCCCTAGCCTTGTCAGAGGTAGGGCTACAGGGAGGAGAATCTTAGTGCCAAAATAGTATCCAGAATGAAATTCAATTACCTGGATCTATATTCCCAATGATATTGCACAGTTCTCTTTTTGTGACCCAGGAAAGGGTTAAGTATTAGTCCTCTTCCAGAGTGCATCTTTGAAGCCTGTCTCTCTTTGATCAGTGAAGTGACCCCCTTTCTCTTAGATAGATCTTAGGGGAGAAGTTTCCTCTTTCTCTTTTTCTTCCTGTCTTTCCACCTCCAGAACTTGGCCAGAGTCCAAGAAAGTAGAGAGAGAGAGAGATTTTTTTTTTTTTTGCCAACAACCTTTCTTTAAGAGACCATCAATCTTTCTAGCCCACATACAGTTTTTTTATTTTCTGACTGGCTGTCTTTTAAGTCTAACAAGATGGCAGATACAGACAGAAAGCACAGATATCGATAACTTTTCTTGGTCTTCCAGATTATATAAAGGCCAATTGCTGTTACTCAATAGTCCCATGGGATGGGAGTTGGAGCTGAATGTCAAAAAGCCTAAGGAACCCCCCCGCCCCTTATAGGCATGTTTATCTCTTCATTGGTGTCCCACTGAAGGATGAGGAATTGAGTTCATAAAGAACTCCCCGTGAAATTCCCAAGCAGAGTGTCCTCTGTCTAGAGGGAATTTGCTAGCCGCAAGGACCAGTTGGATCCAGTCAAGCCTTCTGAGGTGCTTGAAGAACAGACCTCCCAGCTAAAAGAAGGGAAAAAGATAGACTTACTTTTGGATTAGAAGGGTTAGAGTCAGAGACTTAGGCCCACTCAGGGCCACCAAAAAGCTGTTGCAGTTTAAACCCAGGGATGCCAAAAACTGTTAAGGTGGGGTTGTGGTTTCATGATGTGTTGTGCTGGAACCGTCTCAAAAGAATTAAGAGTTAGACCACCTCTAACCCAAGTATAGGCATTTATTGAGATTGATACCTCTCATGAAGAGGGTTAAGTTCCAAGAGGAACCAGCAACTTTAGAGAAAGCAAGATGGATTTTTATAGGATAAAGATGTAATTACACAACAGAAATTTGATACAGGGATATCATTAATATTAAAAAGGCAGGAGGAATTTATTAAAGGTAATGGAGGAGGGGTCCCATCTATGGTTCAGTGGTTAAGCATTCTGGTCATTCTGCACTCCAACTGGCTAGTTATTGTGGTCCAGTCTTGGGCTAGTTGGATGATGTGATTGTGATTGAATACAAGAACACACCTGTTTCTGTGGGAATAGGTCTGGGGGCAGTGACCAGGTAGAGGCAGTAGCTAGGTTCCCATCACAGACACACCTGCTGTTTCTGTGGGAACTAAGATTTCAGGGACACACCTGTTGTTCCAGTGAGCAGTGAGGCATATACAAAGAAGGACTTGTTGGGTGGGTGGGAGGGTAGGCTAGGTAGGTTCAGTGGGCCTGCTGTTCAGTATGACCAGGGTTATAATGAAGTTAGAATATTGGGGCTGGGGTCAGCTTTATTTGGATTACATCAATCATGTAAAAATGCTATAAAATATAATATTAATTTGTGGTTTTCTAAGTCAGTATACTATCCACAGGTTTGCTTCTATTTGAATTTGAAGTTACTGCTTTAAAGAACTATAACTTCTGAAAACTTTATAAAACTTTACCATCTATCATAGTTATTTCTATTCTCATCAAAAAATTTTAGGTATATAGCATCACTTTCAATGTAGTGCTTTTCAAGCACAGGAATTTGGAGGGGGAAAGGGGAGAGACAGTCGCACTAATTCCCTGCTCTCTTTATTGTAACTGGCTTGTCTCCTTATTAATTCTCTCTGTCAGTGAGTTCAAGGCAGTCCAGTGGGTTTACTCTGGCATATTTTCAATAAATTTCTAGAAAATATAGAACAATTCTGATTGACTCTATTCTTTCTCCAGAATAAAACCAAGGAAATGCATTCTATTGTGGACTAAATTTCTACTCTCTCACTTTTGAGTTGTGAGCATATAAACTTATATAAAAATGATTACATAATTTATTAGGAGAATTAGCCAATTAAACTAACTTAAAACTGTACTAAGATGTTGGAAACGGTATATAAATGATGATAAACATTTAAACAGCATATGCAAAACTTTGATTGGGCTCACAAGCAGGGCCATCTCTTCCTCCCCACTTGTATCTATCTCTTAACTTTAGGAGGGGGGAATTTTTAAAGAAAGCACTTAAGATTAAAGCTTGAGGTTCTCAGAAAACAGTAAGGAAAGAAGCCTTTTCCTGGAATTGTCTCTTACCAGTTTAACTACCATTTTAACAGCCATTTCAGCCTAGTTCCATCTCTGGTCCACTGTTGTGGCATATCTTATCTCCTCTCACTCTTTGGTCTCCATGTATATCCATTCCTATCTCAGTCTTGTCTTTTTCCTTCCATGTTTCTTCTATTTTGGTGCTTCAGACAGTCCTTAAGACTCTGAGTGCCTAAACAAATGGGGCTTTTGTAATTGTCTTCAAAAGGGATCCTAACTTAGTCTAACCCAAAGATTTACTGTTGCCTTAAAAAGGCATCCATCCAAAGTCTCTGTGATTCTCGGTCTTGGTAAATTGAAGATGAATAGAAATATGGTTTTACTTTTCCCTTTTTTAAAAATAGCTTTTAAATAAAAAAAGGAAAATTAAAACTCCTTGCTATGTATGTGCATAGAGGATATCATACCTGTAGAGAAGCCTTATAGATGCTTTGGATTTAATTTTAGATTTGTATCCTTTATATTCTAGTTTTACTATTATTTTAGATTTTGATACAAGAAGGGAAACTTCATTTGAAGAACATTTCTGTGTAGACAGGATCTTCTTGGTATATTTACGAAGCAGAAACCCTTCATTTACTCTAACTTAGCATTTTACTTTGTATTATGGTCCTTAGCTTTATCATGGGATATAATTAAAACAGTACTTATTCAGTACTTATGTCCCAGGCCTTTCACTACGTCCTACAGAGGTAGAGACATAAACGAAGCAATCCCTGCCCCCACAGAACAGGGATGACAGCACATGCTCTTTTACGCTATCATAGAATTACATACAAAGTAATTTCAGGAGGGAAGCCCTAGCTGCTGAGGGAAATAGGAAAAGGCCTCTCATAAAAGATAATGTTCAAATTGAATTTTGAAGGCAATTAGGTATCTTAAGAGACTGAGGTTAGGGTGGAGTGTATATTTTTTTTTTAAAGCAATTGGGGTTAAGTAACTTGCTCAAGGTTACATGGCCAGTCATTTATGTGTGGGTGCTAAGTCTGAGTCTGGAAGCAATCCTGGGTCCTCCCAACTCTGGGGCCAGCACTCTTACTGTGGCACCTAGCCACCCCCAGGTGGACTATATTCTAAACATGGAGGAACAGCCTGTATTTAGATAGAGAGGAGGAATGTCAGATTTCATATGAGAAACATAAGAATAACTGGACTAGAGTAAGATAAGGGGAACCCAGGCTTTAGGGCCTTATTTGAATGCCAAATAGAAATTTGTATTTGATCTGAGAAGTGAAAGAGAGTCAGTGGAATTTATTGAGAAGGTAAGTAAAATGATTAGACCTGTACTTTAGGGAAATCACTGTGGAAAATGATTTAGAGGGGAGCTTAGAGAGCAGCCCACATAGGAAGCAGTTGAAATATTGATCTTTGAGAGGCTTGGGCTTGAAAAAGGATAGTCGCCCCGTGAGTAGGGAATAGGGGATAGATGGGAGTGTGAAGGTAGAATTAATACAAGTTGGTAACCTATTGGATATTTGGGTGATGGAATGTGAAGATAGAAATATGACTCCAAGTTACAAATTTGAGAGAATGGAAGAATGGATTTCCCAATGACAAATAAGAAAGTTATTTTGAGGGGTGAGTTCAGGGGGAAGATAAGTTTAATTTTGGACTTCCTCTGTTTGAGATGACTATCAAATACCTAATTTAAAATGTCCGGTAGATTCTTGATGATACGGGACTGGAGTGGAAGTTCTATAGATTTGGGAGTCATTTGCATAGAGAAGATTATTGAATTTGTGGGAGCTGATATGTGTGAGAGACCCAGAAGCCAGAACAAAGCTTTGAGGAAACATGGATTTAAGGAGATTGAGAAGGAACACTTGAGCAGGTAGGATGAGTCCCAAAAGGGAAGTGTCACAGGAACCCAGAGAAGATAGATGCCACCTCCTGCAGGGCAGGATGGTCAGCAGTATTAAATACTGCAGAAATTTCAGGAAGGAAGCCAGAGATAAGGCTGTTAGAATGGCAATTAAAAGATCACGAGTAACTTGGTATTAGAAAACTGTTTTAGTGGGAAGTCCAGTTTTTAAGGGAGTTGATTACCGAGTGAGAGAGAAATAGAGAAAAAAAGATATGGAGATTTGTCTAGATTGTAGTTTAGGGGAATATATGTAATGGTTTTAAATTGTCACCCTAATTGTTAGACTAGGGAGGTAGCCCCAGAAATTGCTTTAAACTTTCATTTATAATAATATGAATGTATATTTCAGCTTTTATAATTAATGTTACTGTAAGGTTTAAAAAACAAAACACTGTCTGGATCAATTATCCATGGAAATTCTGGAAGTTTTATTAGGACTAAGAGTCAATTAAAGCACCACCCTGAGTGGTGCCTAGGTAATCATGTGTAGGAGTGAAATGTGCCCACCTATCTTTCACTGCTGAACACACTTTCATGGAACAAACCAGTGCCTATCATGTGGGCCCAATTCGGAATTAAAGTAATGCTTATTCTCACCTGCTTTCATAGCAGATGTGGTTTTGTGTGAAAATTATGGTGGCTCTTATTTTTCTTACATTGTTGTTCTATTTATGTAATCATTAGGAAGGAGTTTAGGGCTGTAAAGGTTATAGACATTATTTCCCCCCCTTTATTGTAAAAAGCAAATAGTAGAGCTTTTTTTTCTTCTTTGGAGATTATTTTATTTTATTTTATTGCTTTTTGCAGCGGGGAAGGCTGGGCAGTTGGGGTTAAGTGACTTGCCCAAGGTCACATGGCTAGTAAGTGTTAAGTGTCTGAGGCTGGATTTGAACCCGGGTGCTCCTGACCCTAGGGCTGGTGCTCTATTCACTGTGCCATCTACCCACCCCTGGAGATTATTTTCTGTCCATTGCCTGGAGTACTGAATGTGTGTCATTCTGTTATTAATGCATCTGTAGTTTCTTATATATGTGAAGTGCCATCTAATTATTATCTTAATTGTATAGCATAACTCATGAAAGGAAACCCTTTTTATGTGAGACATCAGACAGCACTTACAAGGACTGCCCATGTTTCTTTATCTAATTGTTAATAGACCCAGAATTAGTTGTTAGAAATTATGTATAGTCATAATAACACAGTAAATGTTAATGAAGATCATTGAGTTAGTTCTTATGTCTTATGCACAGTTAACCATCTTGGCATTGTGGGATATTAAGAGATCACATAGGATACAAAAGAAATAGAACACATATCTTCATCATACTTTTAATGTATTTGATGAAGAGGAACATATTAAAAAATGAGATGTATATAACTGTTAATACTAAGTAGTACACAAATTGTGTAATTCAGATTTAAATCTTGTTAGGTGTTCCAAGAACACCAGACAAGACAGAGATTATAGTAATGTAAGGGAATGACACTGAATGACAACAGAACTCAAATCATTACAGTGACTAGTCTTGACTGTTGGACTGATAAGAATCTTATTTCCCTTCTGTTGGTAGAGAGTAGACTGCAAGGGGATGAAGGATATATTCAGCCATAGTCAGAGAGATGCTTTGTTTTCCTAACTTTATTTCTTTATTACAAAGAATCAGTTTTGGAGTTTTCGATTTTACTGGAAACTGACATTTTTTAAAAGCTCTGGTAAGACATTTAAAAAATTAAACAAAATACTAATAATGTGGGCATAGGTCATCGTGGGCTAAAGTAGTTAGGAAAGACTTTTATATACAAAGTGAGCCTTGAAGGCCAGGTCAGATCTTGGTAGATGGGAGAAGATATGGTAGAGATTGAATGGGGGTAGTGTGAGCAGCCAAATGCTGGAAGGAATGAACATGTGTGAAGGGCCATGTAGACTGTTTAGAGAACAGTAATCTTTTGTATTATCTTACTTGTCAGACCACTGTGATGTCATCAAGTTTTTTTTTTTTATTATTATTGTTTAGCAAAAAGAAGCAACCTGCTAAGACATCTAGTCCAGCTTCTTCTTTTGATAGAAAAAGAAATTGAAGTCCAGAATGTTAAATGATTTGTCCAAAGTTACATCACTGAAAATTGGTGGAAGTGGGCTAGACTTTAAGTCTCTTGATTTGTAGTAAGTATAGAATTATTTTCATTATATTTCATTGTTTCCTGTAGGGAGAATAAGATTAGATTAGGCCCTCACTTTTTTTCCCTAGTTTCCAAAACATTGGAGTCACAAAGGTGGTATCAATATAATTTTAAAAGGAAGGAAGGAAGTAGTCATTTTAAAGCACCTGATATGTGCTAAGTACTTAAATTATCTTCACAACTTTGTGAGTTGGCTGCTACTTCACCAGGGTAGTAATGATCCTCATATCCGTCACAGCTGAGGATGCTAACGAACATAGAGATTAAGTGACCTGTTCAGGGTCACGTACCTAGAAAGTGTCTTGAGGCTTAAACTCAAGTCTTCCTCACTTCACGCCCAGCACTCTGGGCTAGCAGCCTCATCTCAGCCTCATCTAGTAATGTCCTAAGACCTCAGGCCTGGTCTGGAGAAGTGCTGCTTAAACTGTGGGCAATAAATAGTAAAAGGTTTCTGAACAGGCAACAACCAAAAATTAGCTCACAATCAAACAAGTAGTGAATCGTAAGTGTTTCTGGCAGTGCTTGCCCATGTTGCCTTGGAAAACTTCATTGCAATCTTAGTTCTGAACACAAACCATGCTCACTTTTCACTGCACTTGCCTTCAGGCCATGCAGTGAGGAAACTTGAGTAGGAAAAGTTTCAGAAGCCCTGGTCTAGAGAATACCTTCACTCTTTTGAGTTTGTGATGGAATCAATGTTCCTGCTGAGAGAAGAGAGTCCAATTTGCTGTGATAGTGTGGTGGTTAAGGCAGATTTTTATGGAGTTGGTTCTGTAATGGAAGCTTGGTACTAGTTAGCAACTCCCCTCCTCAGTATTATACTTTATTTGATTCAGAGTCTATGTGTTGTTTAGTCTTTTCAGTAATGTCTGGCTCCCCCTGACCCCATTTGGGGTTTTCTTGGCAGAGATACTAGAGTGGTTTGATACTTCTTTCTCCAGCTCATTTTATAGATGAGGAAACTGAAGCAAACAGGGTGAAGTGACTTGCTCAGTCACACAAGCTTGTGTGTTTAAGGCCAGATTTGAGCTCAGGAAGATGAGTCTTCCTGACTTCCTGAAATTCATGCTATCTAGGTCCCCTCAGAGTGAGGGCTGGAATAAAATATTAGCATCAGAATCTGAATGACAAAATTTGAGAGTTGGAAGGTACCTTGTGGCCATCTACAGCATAGTTTAAACCCTACGTGAAAAGATTCTTCAGGATGCCATACCTAAATAGCCACTCCTTGTCTTGAGACAGGCCATTTCACTTTTCTAAGACTCAGATTCTTAGAAAGTTTTTTCCTAACATCAGACCCTAAATTGTCCTCTTTAAGCTCTACTCATGGCTCTTTGTTCTTTCTTATGTGGCCAGATAGAATAAATCTAATCTCTCCTTCACATTCCTGATTTTCAGATACTTGAACATAGCTGTTGTCTCCCCTGAGTCTTTTACAGGCTCAACAAGACCAGTTCTAACAATTGATTCTCATAAGACATGAGCTCCTTAAGGCCCTTCTCCATCCTGAGTGCTCTCCTTGGGATACTCTCTACCTTGTCTGTATCCCTCTTAGACTGTGGTGTCCAGTGTGAACTTCATACTACTGATGAGCTATGACAAGGGCAGAGTACAGAGTACACCTCCCTATTTTTGGAAACAGCACCCTTCTTAATATAGTTCAAGATCACATAAGCTTTTTTTGATTTCCATGTCAGATTGCTGACTCACTGAGCTTGTAGTCCATCAAAACCCCCAGATCTCTTTCAGAGTGACTGCTAGCTAGTCATGCTTCCCCTGTCTTGTATTTGGCAATCTGATTTTTCTTTACCCAGGTTTCTTTTATTTTTATCTCTTAAAAAAATTCATGTTATTATGGATGGCCCTATTTCTATTCCTAGCCTATGGAGATATTTTGGCACAATCTTTTTGGACTCTGTTGTCTAGAGGAGTTATCCTTCCACCTTGACATCATCTGCATATTTACTAAGTGTGCCCTTATCTAGGTCACTGAATTTGTCAAATTGTGAAAAGTAAAAGTTCAGAACCAAATTCCAATCCTCCAACCTCCAACATTTACATTGAACCACAACTACTCTTTAAGTGCAGATAAATCTCTTTATCATCGAATAATGAGAAACATAATTTTATCATGTTTCAATCAAATACAGGTAGACCATACCTATAGTATTTCCCTTACATAATTTGATAATTCTGTCAAAGGAATGGGGGCAGAAAGGGAAATAAAAAGTGATTGGGAGTGGGAGAGAGCAAGAAAGAGGGGAAGAAGAGGAGAATTAATGTCTGAATAATAAATACTGAAGTCCCTGATCAGTAATCTGTCTTGCTTTTGTGCAGAGCTTCTGATACATGTCTCACCCCTTGTACTCCCATCTACCATGATGAAATAAATGGTCCCTGTTTCTCATTCCTTTGATTTTTACCTAAATACCTCCCTTTTGGATTTTCTCGTGTGAGTGTACCTTCAGTGCTTTCTTTATTTCTCTCTCTTTCTTTCTTTCTTTCTTTCTTTCTTTCTTTCTTTCTTTCTTTCTTTCTTTCTTTCTTTCTTTCTTTCTTTCTTTCTTTCTTTCTTTCTTTCTTTCTTTCTTTCTTTCTTTCTTTCTTCCTCTCTCTCTCTCTCTCTCTCTCTCTCTCTCTCTCTCCCTTCCTTCCTTCCTCCCTCCGTCTCTTTCTCTCTCTCTCTTCCTTCCTAAATAAAGGCATATCTATCCAGAGCTGTGGTCTAGTCTTGGGTGTATTCCCATCAGTCTCCTAAGTATTTATGAGTTCAGATTTGCCTCATTGCTTTCATACCATTAGTGCTCTTAGAAATCCTGTACTTCAGCTCCCTCATTTTCCAGATGAGGAAATTGAAGCACTTAAGGGCAGGCTTTGTGTTTCCCTTTCTAGTGGTTTCTGCACGGTCTCTGGTGGCTGTGTAATCTTGGACAAGTTAACTCTTCTTTGTTTCTTCAGCTAATGAAGTACATCAACAGTTTACAGAGTTGTTTGGTTATCCAATGGAGATAATTTATGGAAAAGTCCTTTGCAGCTTCCACTTGTGAGTCATTGTTCTGTCTTCTATGGCCAAATACAGTGTCTAAATCCCTCTTTCACATATGCTAGGTTTTTGAATACTTCAAGACAGGCATCAATTCTGCTATGAATCTTCTTCAATGCTACTCCATCTTCCCAGTACCTGGGGCTCACAACCTAGAAGTCAGCCTTTATTCCTCACTATGCAACACCTGTCCCTCCCCCATTTCCAATCTTTGGACAAGCATTTCACCCTTGTACATCTCTCAAATTGTCTCTTCTCTTCTGATTTTGCCACCACTGAGGGTGGAAGTCCTCATCACTACACACATCAGTTACTACAGTGGCCACTTGGTTGGTCCACATGCCACAAGGTTCTTTCCACTTATCTCTGTTTTCCATTCAGCTGCTAAAAGACGCAGGTCCAACTGTGTCAGTCACCCAGAGCAGTAAATTTCTGTGACTCCTTCTTGCCCCCTACATCAAATATGTTAAAAGTCCCTTTTAACCTAGCTGCCTCCTCCTACATTTCTAGTCTTACATACCCCTTCGATGTAATCCAGTCACACCAGCCTCCTGACTGTTGCATGAACAAAACCTCCCAACTCCCAGCTCTGAGCATTTTCTCTGACTGTCTCCCATTACTGGAATTCTCTCCCTCCTCATTTCTGTCTGCTGGCTGGCTTTCCTGACTTCCTTCAGATCCCTACTCAAACCCTCTCAATTCTAGTGTCTACCCTCTGTTAATTATTTCCTCTTTAGTTGGTATATAACTTGTTTGTCCTTAATTGTGTCATGATATTCTTAACACATGCTATTATCTCTCTGGACAGTTACTAAAAAACTACTTGATAACTTTAGGAAGTTTTAAGCCACAATATATATTGTCCAAAAATGTTAAGAATTTGAGTACCATACAAGTAAGTGATCCTGGAAATTTATGAATTTGTCATTTTACATCACTTAGGGCCCAACTAAAGAACACAGACCCTAACTCTTTGTTTGGCAGCTCTCATTATATTCTCTCTAATTGGTAAGAAATATGGTTCCTTGCAGGTTAAAGATGTTTTCCTTTTCCTCCCCCAAAGGCTAGAAGGCACTGCACATGTACACTCATTTGGCTCTAGCATCTCTGTCTTGATCTTTATTGTCTTTTTTCCTCTTAAATTCACAATTTTGGTGTTGTTTGGTCCCTTGTTAATGTGATCTTTTGTGATGTAATGTTCTAATGGAAGAAAATATCTCCACCTTTTCATACCAGCTAGAAAGATAACACCCATCTCTAAGAATTGCAAGTGACATAGTGTGGAGAGTTGGGGGAAAAAACACGTTCCTTTTTTTTTTTTTTGTATGTAAACAAAAATGGAACAAGGAGGTTGGCAGTGTTTTTCAGCTTTCTAATCTAAGTAGTCGTATTCTTTCTTTTCTGCCTAATGTGGCAAAAGAAAGTTATTATGAATCAACACCAAATACTTCTGCAAAAACGCTGCCCAGAAGCTCGTGGGGGCTGAGTTTGGAGGATTCCTGAGAATGGAGCCCTTCTCAGTGATTTGCCTATAGAAGTTGTGAGGAAAATGTCCTTCTGGTCCTTGGCTTAGTGAATTGTCCTCTTTTCTTTTTCTTTAGCAGTTGTATAAGGGCCTTGTTTAATTGAGTGTAAGTAGAGCATGTCCGGTCCATTGTACCTTCTGAGATGCTCTAATTCCTGGGAACAAAACTGAAAGGGGAACTTCAAAAGGGATCTTTTAATCAATCTGAATACACAAAGCACCTCATCGATAAGTCTGTCAAAAGAGCAGAATTTTTTTTGTCTTTTTTTCTTAATCTTTATTGAAATGAATTAAAAAACACCTGGAAAAGATAACTGCTAGAATTTGTTGGTTACACAATATTTTGGAGTTTTCGGCTATGTAAAAAAAGGCAAATTATAAAATTCCCAGAGTCATATATGGTAACTATTAGTGTTGCTTGCTAACATCCAATCCAAGGGCAGTTGATCTTCCTTTCTAAGGAAGACTAAAAAGTTCTGACCATTCATTCTTTCATTCAAGAAACATTTTTTAAACACCTATAGTTTGACAAACAGTGAAGTGTTAGATAAGATTTGCCTGTTGAAATTTAGAATCTAGATAAGTATGCAGCACCTGCATATGCACTAGAAAGATGCAGAACTAGGTGTTCTGTGACCATTTCACTTTATTCTAATCATTTTAAAGCCTGGAATTCAGTGGGCAAAGTAAGGGACAACACACTTAAAAAATAAGGTAAGTGCAAACAGTTTAAAAATAGGACCTGACTAGCTAAGTAGTAGTAATAGATCAGAAAAAGATGTAAAGGTCATACATAAGATGAGAACCTCACTTTTTTTTTTTTTTTTTTGCCTTTTGGAGGGCAATTGGGGTTAAGTAACTTGCCCAAGGTCACACGGCTAGGTTTTTGCTTGTGTGTGCGTTAAGTGTCTGAGGTCAGATCCGAACTCAGGTCCTTCTGACTCCAGGGCCGACGCTCTACTCACTGCACCACCTAGCCATCCTCACCTCATTTTTTAATAGAAAAAATTGAGACCATTCACCATGAGGTCTCTCTTCCTTATCTCACATCACTCAGATGCCCTCTGCCAGCCTGTCCTACTTCACTCCTCTCTTACCAAGGCAGAGCCCTCTGTTCACATGATTCCATATCCATTTTTCTGGAAATATCACTCTTTCACTTTTTTTTTTCCCCAAGTAAGATCAATGTATTTCACTACTTTTGACATAGCTGTTGTAGTGGCTCTGGCTTAGACAACCAACAATCCTATTCCCCACCAGGAGTAGTGGTAAGATTCTTTGCATAAATTAGGCTTAAATGTCACCTAGATAATGAGGCTGCATCTTTGCAGATTTATCTTTTCCTTTCTTTTTTTTTCAATTTGTTTATTTTTAGTTTTCAACATTCATTTCCATGATTTTGAATTACACATTTTCTCCCCATTTTCCACCTACCCCCACCCCAAAATAGCAAGCGTACTGAATACCCCTCTCCCCAATCTGTTTTCTCTCATATCTTTCCCCATCTCCCTCCCCACTAACTTTCTAGTAGGGAAAGATGGGTTTCTATATCCCAGTACCTGTATATTTTATTTCCCAGTTGCATGTTAAAAAAAAAAAAAGAAAAGAAACTTAAAAAAAAAAAACAACCAAACATTTGTTTTTAAATATATTTTTAAAATATATTTTAAATATAGGTTGTACATGTGTAGTTACTCGAAACATTTCTGCAGTGTATATATTAAGAAAGCCTGACTATATTTCCCTCCATCCTATCCTGCCCCCCATTTATTCTATTTTCTCCTTTGTCCCTATACCTTTTTAAAAGTGTTTGTTTCTAGCTACCCTCTCTCCCAGTCTGCCCTCTCTTCTGTCATCCCCCCTCTTATCCCCTTCCCCCATATTTTCCTGTAGGGTAAGATACCCAATTGAGTGTGTATGTTATTCCCTCCTTAAGCCAAATTTAGTGAGAGTCAAGTTGACCCATTCCCTTTTACCATCCTGCTCTTCCCCTCCAAGTTTTCTCTTGCCTCTTTTATATGAGATAATTTACCCTAACCTATCTCTCCCTTTTTCCTTCTTCCAATATATTCCTCTCTCACCTCTTAATTTTAATTTTTAGATGTCATTTCTTCATATTCAACTGATCCTGTGTCCTGTGTCTATTTATACACACATATACCCTCCTATACATATACACAACATATCTATTCCCTTCAGCTATCTTCATACTGAGAAAAGTCTCATGAATTATGATTATTGTTTTTTCATGTAGTAATATAAATAGTTTGATTTTAATGAGCTCCTTATGATTTCTTTTTCCTGTTTACCTTCTCATGCTTCTCTTGCTTCTTGTACTTGAAAGTCAAATTTTCTATTCAGCTCTGGTTTTTTCATAAAGAATTCTTGAAAGTCTTGGCCGCTAGGTGATGCAGTGAGTCCTCAGGAGGACCTGAGTTCAAATCCGAGCCTCAGACACTTAACACAAAAACTAGCTGTGTGACCTTGGGCCAGTCACTTAACCCCAGTTGCCCTCCAAAAAAACAAACAAAAAAAGAATGCTTGAAAGTCCTCTATTTCATTGAATGACCATATTTTCCCCTGTACCATTATACTCATTTTTGCTGGGTACGTGATTCTTGGTTTTAATCCCAGCTCCTTTGGCCTCCGGATTATCATATTCCACACCCTTTGATCCCTTAATATAGAAGCTGATAGGTCTTGTATTATCCTGATTGTGTTTCCTGATACTCAGATTGTTTTTCCTTGACTGCTTGCAGTATTTTCTCCTTGACCTGGGAATTTTGGAATTTGACTATAATATTCTTAGGAGTTTTCTTTTTGGGATCTTTTTCAAGAAGTGGTAGGTGAATTCTTTCAGTTTCTATTTTGCCCTCTGGTTCTAGAATATCAAGGCAATTTTCCTTGAGAATTTCTTGAAAGATGGTGTCTAGGCTCTTTTTTTTTTTTTTTAAAAGCAATTGGGGTTAAGTAACTTGCTCAAGGTTACATGGCTAGTCATTATTTATGCGTGGGTGCTCATTTTCTGAGGCCGGATCTGATCTCGGGTCATCCCAACTCCGAGGCCGGCGCTCTTACTCACTGCGCCACCTAGCCGCCCCTTTAGGGCAATTGGGGTTAAGTAACTTGCCCAAGGTTACACGGCTAGGTTTTTGTCTGTGCGGATTAGGTGTCGGAGGCCGGCTCCGAACTCAGGTCCTTCTGATTCCAGGGCCGGCGCTCTATTCACTGCGCCACCTAGCCGCCCCTAGGCTCTTTTTTTGATCATGGCTTTCAGGTAGTACAATAATTTTTAAATTATCTCTCCTGGTTCTGTGTACCAGGTCAGTATTTTTTTCAATGAGATATTTCACATTGCCTTCTATTTTTTCATTCGTTTGGATTTGTTTTATAATATCTTTATTTCTCATAAAGTCATTAGCTTCCATTTGCTCCAGTCTAATTTTGAAGGAATTATTCTCTTAAGTGAGTTTTGGAAATTCTTTCATCTGGGCAGTTTGGCTTTTTAAGGCTTTCTTCTCCTCATTGGCTTTTTGGGTCTCTTTTACCATTTGAGTTAGTCTACTTTTTAAGGTGTTATTAAATTTAGGAAGCCTATCCAAAATAGAACTCATTACCTTTCCCTAACAACCTCCACCCCCCCCCCCAAAAAAAAATCAGTGAATGGAGTGTTGGGTTCAGAGTCAGGAAGACTGTTCTTACTAACTTCAAATTTGACTTTAGAGTCTTAACTAGCTGTATGATCCTGGGCAAGTCACCCTCAGCTCCACATCTGTAAAATGGGATGGAGAAGGAAAGGTTCATGAAGAGTCAGACAAGGACCCCTCCCTGCCAACACCTTCCCTCTTAGTGTAGAGGGCAGTATTACCCTCCCAAGGCCCTCAGATTTCCCACCTAGGAGTCAGCCTTAACTCTTGATCCAAATCTGTTGCCAAGACCTGTTGATTTCACCTTTGCAACATCTCTCCCTTCTCTCCTTTGGCACTGCCATCACTTGTTCAGGCCCTTATCTCCTTCCTAGACCATTTCAATAGACTGCTGGTGGGTCTACCTGCCTCAAGGCTTTCTCTCTACTCCAGTCCATCCTATATTCAGTTTCTAAAGGGATTTTTCCTAAAACACAGGTCCAATCATGCCTCTCCCTTGCTTAGTAAACTTCTACTTCAGTGGTTCCTTTTTGCCTCCACAAGTACTATAAAACTTTCATAATCTAGTCTCCTCCTACTGTTCCCTTCTTTTTACACCTTACTCCCCAACACCTAGTCTTCCAGTCTTTGGTATTGTCTTCCTGGCTCTTCCACAAAACAAACTACTCCTTCTCTCTGCTCTGGGCATTTTCTTTGGCTGTTCCCCATGCCTTGAGCTCTCCTCTGATCTGAGTGCTTATTTCCCTGGCTTTCTTTAAGTCCCGAGTAAAATCTGACCTTTTATCTATCGAAAGCCTTTCCCAACCCCACTTAATTTTAGTGCTTTATTCTGTTAATTATTTCCTTTTTATCCTGTCTTTTGCCTTTTTTTGTATTCCTCCCCCTACTTCTGGCTGCCCATCCCCCAGTCCCCCCTTTTAGCACAGTGTCTGGCACATAGTAGGCTCTTAATCAATGTTTATTGAATGTAACTTTAGTTCTGATAGTGAAATAAACCTTCCAATTGTATTTTACACTGATTCGACCCATATAAGATTAGAATAAGAATTCTTTATAGTTCATATTTTACTACTTTCAAATTTAAAGTATTTTAAACCTGGGCTTGGTTGAATTTTACTTTTGTATGTTGTGGAGGTAGTGTTGTTGTTTGTCTTTTGTTCCATAAAAGGACCTCGGTATCAAGAAGGTGATTGACTTGCAGTTGAATTGCATTTAAGTGAGTGAAGGCTGGGCGAAGTCAACAGCCTTAATTTCTCTTCCCAAGCCATCTAGCTCCAGTGGTAAGATACATATCAGGAAGACTGGAGATGTCTCCCCAACTCCATTTACTTCAGTGTCTTCTATCAAGATGGAGAAATAGAGTAGAGAATGAGCAAGAATAAATATTCTTTTGAAGAATGCAAACTTTAAGACTTTTAAGTATATGTGTGGTTTTTTTTTTTTGTAAATTCATGTAATTAATTTCAAATGCATCTTACTCATTTAAACAGGCCTTGTTTGTACATGTGTCAGAGAAAGATTTTTGGAGCCAGATGGCCAAGATTACGGGAAAAGAGTGGGCCAGGGTACAGCTTTGAACAGATTTTATAGGACTTTACTAAAAGGGCAAAGGAGAATTGACTCTCTTGAGTCGCAGGCACTAAAGACTCTGTGGGAATAGCAGAAATTGTCATACATAGGGATACAAAAGAGACAGAAAGGGAGTGTGCTGAGATGTCGAGCATGTTCTAAAACAGGTGATACACACACACACACACACACACACACACACACACCCCTTATGATTATAATACTTATTATTCAAATGTTTTTGTTTGCAGATGAGGAATAAATTATAAATATATATGCCTTATACCTTTAAAATATTTGGAACTGTATTTCATTGGTTAAAATCTTAAAAATAGGAGATAGGATGATTTTTTTTTTTCATAAGAACTTTTATAGACATCTCCTGAGAGACTGTTTCTCACTTCCTCTTTGGGTCAGAGATACTGTGGAGATAGAATTGACATGACTTAGTCTCTGAATGGGTCTGGAGGGTAAAAGAAAAGTCAAGTTGGGTTTAAACCTGAATGACTGAAGGCATTGTGTTATTTTAAACAGAAATGCAAAGTTGGGAAGTAGAAAGGGTTTGGGTGTAAATACAAATTCATATGTAATCTTGGGCTAGTCATATCACAGTAAAATGAGGTATTTAGGCTGATGAGCTCTGTGCCTGTATTTCTTTTTCCCTGTACCAGTGTCTCCCCCTATTTCATCTCTGTTGAATTTATTTGGGAGATGACTATAATAATAATCAGTGACTCCACGAACACCTCTCCTCTTCTCTCCCTTTCCACTTAATTGTGTGTAAGAATTATTATAGATATGAAATGCCGGTTATTGAAATTTATCATTAGCACTGCTAGAACCCGACTCCTACTGTAAGTAATTCCCAAGTGTTTGAAATCTCACCTACTTTTTCTGCTCTCTTGATTCTCCTTTTCAGATACTTTGTCCCCCGGTTTTGTTTTGTTTTGGTTTTTTGTTTGTTTGTTTTTTCCTGTCGGGAGATTCTAGATCTTATTTTGGACTGTGAATTGGTCTTTCTTCACCCATACCTTCAAGGTATTTTGGCACAATTTATTTCCATTTAGTTGAAAACTGTTTTGTTATCACAGTTGCCTATATTTTCTGAGGCAAAAATTGGGATGCATGGTTTGCCTTTGTTGAAGCATATTTTCTTTTCTTGATGTCCCAGAATATCCAGTGTGTTTCTTCTCTCTCTCTCTCTCTCTCTCTCTCTCTCTCTCTCTCTCTCTCTCTCTCTCTCTCTCTCTCTCTCTCTCACACACACACACACACACACACACACACACACACGAAATGACAAGTCCTGTCCTATCCTCTTAATTTTATTTAAATAGTGAGAAGAGATCTCTGAAGTCACCTAGTCCAACCCTCTCAATTTACATTTCAATAAACCACAGAGGAAAAGGTAAGTCCAGGGTGATATTGAATAGTATGCAACAGAAGCAGGTCATGAACTGAGGGCCTTGGACTCTAGAACCCATTTTCTTACCACTTTATGACAATGGATGCAAATTTCTCTTATCTGGTAGTCTTTGTTTTTCATCACTATCAAATAATATAAAATGGGGCATTTTAGCTGTATGTAATGACATAAAAAATTAATTAGCCATGTGATATATTCTGTCATTAAAATCAAATGAGACCAGTCTTATCTTGATAACCTACATCCTGTACCGATTTGCTAGTGTTCTATCAGATATAGTTAAATTTGTGCTTCAGTTGCGGATTATTATGGTCTATCATTTTGGGTATTGGAATCTTTAATGTGTAGTTGATGATCTTTATTTATGTTAAAATAACTCTTGTGCTCTCATAATGAGAAGTTACCAAGAGCCTTTTCCCCCCTTTTATGACCTCCATCCTCAGAAACCATAGAGAGGCATCTTGCTTTCTTCTTTAAATTAATCTTACCTGTTCGCTTGAAACTAATAGAAATCAGCTGCACCAAATTTAGATCCTACTTTCTTAAAGATAGCATTTTTTTTTCTTCCAGTGAGTTTCCATTACGTTGCAGATCTTAAAATTGAAATGGACTCAATGGCCTCATCTATAAGAGAGCATGTATGACCAACGATAAGAGGGTTTGTAGGGCTGTCTGTGAGCCGGGTTGTTGAAATGTTCAGTGGTATGATTTACGGTAGAGAGCTTGTTTGGCATCCTGGCTTTGCCACTTGCTAATTAGTGCCTGTGGAAAGATCATAACCTCTTTGGGCCAAATCTCCAATTATGTAAAACGAGAAGATTGAAGAGAATGGCTTTTGAATCTATTAACCTCTCATGAAAATCGCCCATGTGAGAAAATGTTGGCATAAGATGATATATCTATATAATAGGGTAGAATGATTTTTCACTTTGCCTAATTTTAATGCAAGTGAAATTTGGTTAAAATGATTATCAAGGACATCGTTGGAAGGGCAGAACAGGAAAGGGTGTTTTGCAAAAGGGTAGCACTCATTCTGTTACATATGCTACATTTGATTTTTAGCCAAAAATCTAATTGGAGAATGTTTGAAAGGAAAAAAAAAGGAATGTCATTTCCAAAGAGCTAGTACAGTCCAGACCCTTGTGTAGGTGGAGAGGATTTATTGAATTACATTCTTCATACTTTAAAAGATCTATCATCTGATGAATGCCTGAATTTCCTGAGTCACAAACTCTAAAAAGGAAGTGTTCAATATCCTCCAAGGTCCTCACTGCAGCGATTCCTTCCTCTCAATTTGGTAAGAATCAGATACAGAATAGAATTTCTTCATGTTGGTTTTTCTGCCTTTTTAGTAATTAAATTATCGTTAAGACAAGGCTGTGCAACTTTAGGCAAAGAGCCCCAGGAGATATCTGGATAATTGAAGTCTCCCTATTACTACATCATACTTCTGTGCCAGACTTGTTGTTTGTTTATAGAGCTTTTCATCTGTTTCTTCTGTCATAATGATATATAGAGTATTTCAAAGGGAAAAATAATTTCTCCCCATTAATTTTTATTCAAATATTCCCCATCATACTTCTATCCTCTGGTGTTGAGGTTTCATCACATATGTACATCTTTTTTTCCTTTTGTAATTAAATTTTAAAAATTACCTAAATCTATTTTTTCTCGCTCTTGCTTCCTCCTTACCCACAGGGGGAATAAAAGGAAAGAAAATAAAAACTTTTTACACAAATACCTCCATTGAAGTAAAATTAATTTCTTAATTACTGTCCCAAAAAATATATCCCTCACTTTACCCCTGGAATCCATTACTTTTCTGTCAGCAGATGGTTAACATATTTCCTTTTGGGTCCTTTGGAATCATGGTTTATCATTGCATTGATTAGAGTTGCAAAATTATTTGTGCTTACAATAATGTTATCACAGAAATAATTCTCCTGGTTCTGCCAATTTCTCCCTTTATCATTTTTTTTAAGGCAATTGGGGTTAAGTAACTTGCTCAAGGTTACACGGCTAGTCATTGTTTATTCGTGGGTGCTCATTTTCTGAGGCCTGATCTGATCATCCCAACTCCGCCCCAACTCCCGATGCTGGCGCTCTTATTCACTGTGCCACCTACCCGCCCCTTTAGGGCAATTGGGGTTAAATAACTTGCCCAAGGTTACAGGGCTAGGTTTTTTTTGTGTGTCCTTCTGACTCCAGGGCCGGTGCTCTATTCACTGCGCCACCTAGCCGCCCCTCCCTTTATCATTTTATAAAAGTCTTCCTAGTTTTTTGTTTTGTTTTTTGAAACTATCCTATTTCATCATTTATACATTGGTATACCATTGCTTGTTTAGCCATTCTGCAGTTGGAGGACATCTTAGTTCCAAGTTCTTTGTTACCATGAGACCTGCCACACATACTTTTCATATATTTTAAAAGATGAGCACCAGAGATTTGATTGCAGTCTGTCAAATCAAGTCAACAGATATTTTTTAAGTATCTTAATGTTAAATAAATGAATGATCTTCTGTACCATGAACTGTGCTAAGCCCTGGAGATACTTTAAAAAAAGGAGAAAAACAATACTTGTTCTCAAACCTAGTTGAATGGGAGAAAGAGGAATCAAACATTTGTACAAACATTGTGAAAGTATATTGGAACCAGGGAAGGCACTAGCATTAAGGGGAAGTCAGGAAAGTCTTCTTTCAGAAGATGAGATTTTATCCTGGGACCTGGCAGATATTGGGAGATGGAGATCAAAGAGGGAGGGAGAGAATTCTTGTAATAAGGTACAGCTAGTAAAAAATGCATAGTTAGGAGATGGCGAAGCAGCAGAGACCAGTGTCTCACTGGATTGTGGAGTACATAGAAGGAAGTATAGTGTAAAAGGAATAATAGGGCAGGAAAGCACTAGGTTAGCCAAGGCATTTTATATTTGATATTGGTGATGATTAAAAAGTGAGTGGAATTAATTGAATAGGGAAGTGGGATTGTCTGAACTGCTCTTTAGGAAGAGAAATTTGACAGTGGAGTGGGGAGAGACTTGACAGGAAGACACTATGTAGTGGTTTCTTGCTAGTCTGGGCATGAGGTGAGGATTTTGGCAGTGTCAGGAGGGAGTTATATTGAAGAGATGTTATTAAGGTAGAATTCACCATTTGTTCTGTGGTGTGAGTGGGCTAGTAAATATTTAGGGAAAGGATACTTGTTCACACATCCTTAAGGATGTGTTATTTATCAGTGTCAACATTACTTGGTTCATACAGATCTGGTTTGGTATGGGAGTTTGAGGGTGACCCAGAAGTTTCATCACTCTTTGGCTTGTTTAATCTCCATTCCAGTGTGGCTCTCCAGAATGTGTGTAAAGTAGTCCTCTACATCCTGTTAAAGCACTCAGGGTAATAATACATATATCTAGTTTAGAGCAGCCTACATTTTCCCCTAAGAGAAAATGAAGAAAGTATAAAGAATTCATAGCAATACATTAACAATGTATTATTAGTAACCAGTGATTTGTTGTTGAGTTTATGTTATGTTTGACTTATAACCCCATTTGGGATTTTCTTGGCAAGGACTGGTTTGCCATTTCCTTCTCCAGCTTATTTTACAGATGAGGAAACTGAGGCAAACAGGATTGTGATTTGCCCAGAGTCAAATAGCTTAATGTGTGTCTAGGGCTAGATTTGAACTCAGGTGAACGTGGGAAGTTGTCTTCCTTACTCTAGGACTAGCATTCTCTCCATTGCACCACCTGAATAAAAGGACCTACCATAGACCAATAAATACATTTCTTCTCTCTCACTGATGAGTTCCACTTTCTCCAGGATTATAAGCCCTCTACATTCATATACCGACCTGTGGTTTGACCTTTCCTTGGAACAAAACAACTGTCCCAATGCCTGGACATTTTGATGAGCACTTCTGCCTAAAGAGATGCACACATTCGCTCAGACTCCTAGCACCACCTTGTGGTTTGTATTCCTCTTATTAAGGGAAATGACTCCTCCTTCTCCCCACAAATCATTGTCCACTTTAACCTTGTGTGTTGGTTTTACCTCCTTGATATACTGTGGAGGTGAAATTTAAAGACTTAGTAACTGATTGAATATGAAGGATGTGAGAGATGGAAGATTAGGGGTTATTCCAAGATTTAGACCTGAAAGATAGTTACAATTGCAGTGGGTCCGTTTAGGAAGAGGACAGGATAGGGCTTGGAGAAATGACAAAGAGTTCTGTTTTGGATGCTTTGAATTTGCAGTTTCTATGGAATATCTAGTTGGATTGTTGGTATTGTGAATTTTTTAGTTCATCGTATTCAATTCCCTCAGTTTAATTATAAAGAAACTAAGGCTCAACAAGTCTGGCCTAAGGTTATATATCTAATAAGAAATAGATCCAGAGTTTGAACTGAGTTTGTCAAATTACATTTCTTGCTCTCATTTTAGTGATATCACGATGCCTTTCTTTCTAATAGGCAAGTAATAACATAAGACTAGAGCTCAGGAAATAAATGGACTTAGCACAGAGCCTCAGGGTTTCTGTTCCCAGTTGGGTGGGAAGATAGGGATGATAAAACAGCAAAGGGAGCAACCCAGCAACAGAAGGAGCAGTCAGACTAGTTGGAGGAGAGCTAGGAAACAAGAGTGTCATAGAAAACCAGGAAAGTGAGTGAATGTCAAGAAGGGATCAGCGGTTTACTAATGTCAGATGCTGTAGAGAAGGATGAAAGCTGAGAAAAGAACATTGGATTTGTCAATTAAGAAGCCAGTGGTAACCCTGAAGAGAGCAATTTAACTTGACTAAAGAAATTGGAAGCCAGATTGCAAAGAAGGGAGTAGGAGGGAAAAAATAGTCAATTAGTACTGATAGGATCAAAGTATTTGTAAGGATGGTATTTCTTGTCATGCTTTAGGCACTTAGGAAGGAACCAGTGGTGAAGGGGAGATTGAAAATTAGCAAGTTAATTTAAAAATGGCCAAAGGGTATATGAATAGGCAGTGGTTTGTTTTTCTTTTTTGCTTTTTGGAGGACAAATGGGGATAAGTGACTTGCCCGAGGTCACATGGCTAGTGTGTCAGATTTGAATTCAGGTCCTCCAGTCCAGGGCCGGTGCTCTATTCACTGTTCCACCTAGCCACCCCTGAATAGGCAGTTTTCAAAGGAAGAAATATAAATGATCAATATATGAAAAAAATGCTCTAATTAGTACTAATTAAGGTAATACAAATTAAGTAATTCTGATGTACCACTTCAGTCCCATCAGTTTGGGTAAATTGACAAAAAAGGAAAAAAGACAAATCTTGGAGAGAGGCTATAGGAAAATAGGCACATTGTGAATGTAATATTAAGCTATGCCTTAAAAGCTATTAACCTGTGCATACCCTTTGATCAAGGAGATCAAAGAAAGAGGGAAAAGACCTATGTATAGAAATATATTTGATTGCAAAGAATTGGAAACTGATGGGGTCGCTATCAATTTCGAAGAGGTTGAACAAGTTATGGTATATGAATGTGATGGGGTACTGTAGTCCCATAAGAAATGATGAAGGGGATGGTTCCAGAGACACCTGGGAATACTTATATGAACTGATGAAATGTGAAGTTAAAAGAATTTACATCATAATAATATTTAAAAAGCAGGAACAACTTAGTTAGGAATTCTGATTAATGCTGTGATCAGCCCAACCACAATTCCAAAGTGCTAGTCATAGAATATACTGTCCACCTTCAGTTTCAAAGATGATGAACTTAGAATGCAGATTCAGGCATATTTTGGTTTTTTGGATATGTCTAATGCAGAAATTTATTTTGGCTTGACCATATTTGTAATGGGTTTTGTGTTTCTTGCATGTTTTTTTTTAACGGTTAGGAGTTGGAAGAGAGTTAGTAGCTAAAAGCTAAAAAGTAAAGTATAATTAATTGAATTTTAAAGTAAAAGAAAATTAAAGGGAGAGTCAAGGTTCCAGAGAGATACATAATCATTGTGATCAAGGGTACCCTTCTAGTGAAGTTGGCATTTGCAAAATCTACCTCTTCCTTTTAGTGGAACTGAGGAAGGATTAAATGACTTGCCCAGGCTCACATAGCTAATAAGTGTCTGGGGCCAGATCTGAGCTCAGGAATCTTCCTGACTCCACCCCTGGCCCTTATCCACTGGGCCACTTAGCTGCCATGTGAGTTAATCAGTTAATTCCCTTTCCAATGTTAGGGCCTAGTGGAGTTTATGTGACATACATTTGTAATTGCTCCAGTTTGCATTGTTTCCTTATTTTTCCCCCAGCTTCTTTTAGTAGCCAATTATAAGAGCAAAGGGAGTGGATGGTGGGAGTAATCCCCTGATGGGGCTTGGCAGAGCAAGACTGGTAATAAGATAAAGGGGACAAAGGACTCCAGAGGAGAGGGCAATATAGAGTTGAACTGGTTCACCAAGAAGTCATAATGAAAAAAGGAGTAGGGTATAGTTAGTGCAGGGGCAGGGGTGGGTGGGTAATGACCTGTGAAAGAACTAAGGAGGAGAAGCATTAGAGGTAATTGTTAGGACAAGGTATAAGGTTTGGGGTTTCAATGCCAAAGAAGAAGTTGTGACAGACTGTGATCACCTAAGGAAATTTCAGAGTTTATGAACTGAAGTGGTGGATTTTGGGATGGTGGCAAGATCAAGTAAATGACCTTTTCTCTAGCTGAGATGAGATGGAGGATTCAGTCATGGGAAATAAGTTGAAGACTAGGAGATTAGGATATTTCAGGTACTGTTAGGATGTTGAATTCTCTCTAGGGCTGTCCATGTTGGGGAGGAGAGAGGTGAAGAGAGGCACTGAACTCTTTGAGGAAAGAAGAGGCGTTATTAGTTATTTTAGCCTTGACTAAGTTCTTCCTAAGTACATTCTATTTGTTAATACACAGGGGTACTTTTTATTCTTTAAAAAAACACACACACACACACAATCAGAATAGCACAGGACCTGGCAGCTTCTACACCGAGGGATGGAAGGGCATGGAATATGATATTCCAGAGGGCAAAAGAGCTGGGAATGAACCCAAGGGTCACTTACCCAGCAAAACTGAGTATTTTGTTTCAGGGGAAAATATGGTCATTCAGTGGAATGGAGGACTTTCAAGCATTCTTGAGGAAAAAACCAGAATTGAATAGAAAATTTAACATCCAGACACAAGAAGCAAGAGATGCCAGAGAAGGTAATCAGGGAAAAGAAATCAAAAGGAACTTATCAAAGTTGAACTATTTATATTCCTATATGGAAAAACAATAACTGTGACTGATGATATCTTTCTCACTATGAAAATAATGGAAGAAGGGTGTGTGGTCATATTAATACATATGTGCATGTGTGTGTATATGGATAGAGGGCATAGGTTGAATTTGTTGGGAAGGGAGAACACTCAAGGGATGAAATTATGAGGTGAGAGAGGAAAGTATCAAGAGGAGATGGGGAGAGACAGGGTAGGGTAAACTATTTCATGTAGAAGAAGCAAGGGGAAGTGGTTGCAAGGGAGAGGGAGAATAGGGAGGCAAAAAGGCAAAACCACATTCTCATTGAATTTGGGTGAGGGAGAGAATGACATACATACTAAATGGGATATCTCAACCTACAGCAGAATAGGGGGAAGGGGGATGAGAGGAGGGATGATGGATGGGAGGGCATCCTTGGGGAGAGGGGAGGTTGGAAGTACCCATTATAGAAGAGGGACAGGATCATGTAGGGAATGGACCAGGTGGGGGGTGGGATGAGTGGGAGGGAATTATAAGCAGCCTTGTACAATATATCTACTATGATAATGTTTTGCATAGCTAGACATGTACAACATATACTGAATTACTTATCTCCCAAGAGGGAATGGGTGACAAGGGAGGAAGGAAATGGATCTGAAATTTGAGGTATTAACATTAAATGTTTCAAATATATATAAATACTATTATTAATACTCTTTTGCTTGTAATTGGGAGATAAGATGTGCAGGCATTGGGACACAAAGATTCACCTTCCTCTAATGGAAAAGTCAAAGGGGGTATGGGAGAAGGTATGGGAGAGAGCAGATTGGAGGAAGCGATATCTTGTGGGACTGCTATTCTGGGAGGTTGGGTAGGGGAAACAGGGGGGGAATGATTGTAACTCAAAATCTGGCAGAAATGAATGATGTAAAACAAGTTAATAAAGCATTTGTTTAAAAAAAAAGAAAAAAAAAGATTTGGCCAGTTCTCTGTCTTCCAGGAACAATATCTAATGAACTCATTCACCTCTAATCTAAAACAGGGTTTTTCAGAAACATATAAATGACTTGTGGAATCTTTACATTAAAAATAAAAAAAAAAACCAAATAGATGTCCCTCCATCAGATGTTCCCCATTTTGGTCTGGTTTTCACCTGACTCGGGGAAGTGATACTGCACATACATTAGCACACTCAGTAATATTTCCTTCTCTTGGTTGTAGACCACCCAAAGAAAAGCTAGTTTTTTTTTTGCAAACACAAGAATCTAGACTATGCAGATTGCATTCACCCTTGAAGATGGCAATCTTGAATAGGTGACATAAGGTCAGATCCGATGATTAATAGATTTTGTTTGGATTCAAGGATCACACTCAGGGAATCATCAGCCATGTTTGTATGTTTTTTCCTCCTGAAGAAAGAGGCACAGTTATATAAACCTGTAATAAACTGATCATTTGCAAGTCAACTAGAGTCTTATACTGTTGATGCTCAGTGATATTTATGAAATAAAATTTACCCTATTGCTTTTATCTGATTCATTCATATGTTTTTTTTTCATAATTTCATCAAAATTCAGCATTTATTACTTGTTGCCCTCCTTACTAGACTCCCTTGTACCTTTCCAATCTTCTTATTCCTGACTCCCTTTCATCAACCCCTTGATCCAGTGACACTGGCCTCCTTGCTCTTATTCCATCTCTTGCCTTCGAGCCTTTTCTTTTCTTTTCTCTCTCTCTCTCTCTCTCTCTCTCTCTCTCTCTCTCTCTCTCTCTCTTTTTTTGCTCTCTGGAGGGCAGTTGGGGTTAAGTGACTTGCCTAAGGTCTCACGGCTATTTTTGTGTGTATTTATGTGTTAAGTATCTGAGGCGGAATCGAACCCAGGTCCTCCTGACTCTAGGTCCGGTGCTCTATTCACTGTGCCACCTAGTCGCCCAACCTTTCAGCATTTTCAATGATTGTAATGCCTGTAAGTCTTTCCCTCCTCATCTCTACCTCCTGACTTCCCTAGATTTCTTCAAGTTCTACCTTTTCCCACAGAACCTTACTTCACTATCAGATGAATGGGGAGTCATTAGTGTGGGATCCTCCAGGATATCATCATAACTGAATGTCCAGTGATGCATTCCAGTTGACAAAGACATTGTATTGTGTTCAACAACAGGCACATCTGGCTCTATGGATGATTCTGTGAAAGACTGATCCAGGTGTTTCTCCAGATAGAACTCTGATTCCCATAGTGAAGGTCTGTGGAAGTTATGTAGATCTCGTGATGAACTAGCAGAGTCCCAAGCAGCTCTCGTTTTCCATAAACCATGGAGGGAGGTGGGATGGAGAAAAGTGGGGATAGAGGGAGGTGGAGAAGAGACTGTCTGCAGCATAAGACTCTGCCATAGGCAGGAAGCTGAGAATGTCAAGGCTCTAGGCTCTTGCCACTCCCTAAGTGCTGAAAGCATGGGGCTAACTGGGGCTATGATGCAGGTAGTTCCAACACCCAAATGGACCTCATCAGGGAAAAGTTATGAGAGTGAAGCCAAAAATAGTATTTCTTAATATTTTCAGTTTTACTGGAAAACACAACTGCTTCTACAATATCTTTAAATCAGAAAATGAGTTTGTAGTTTATGCTACGGGTCATTTTACAATTTTACATTACAGGTCATCACAAACCTTTCAAAAAGAAAGTGACATGGTTAGATTTGTACTTTGTCAGGGCTATGTGGCAGAGTGGAGGAAGGACTGGAGTTGGGACCACCTGGCAGGTGAGGGTCTGATTAGGGGGGTTGTGAAATCATTTAGACATGAGGTAATGGGCATGAATGAATGTAATCAGTAGAAAGAAGAGACTTGGGTGTAGGATAGCTTGTGGAGATGAAAATACACCCTGAGAGCTTGTTTAATGTGGTCAGCTAGAAAGAGCATATAGTTGAGGATGAATATAAAGTGAACCTGAGTGACTAGAACCATTTTAACAGAAATAGAGAACTCATCTCGGACAAAACCTGGATGTCCTTTATTGTCCATGGTTTCGGGCAACTCGCAATGTAGTTGAAGGATAAAAAATGGAAAGTGAAGCCTATTAGAGTTAATTTTTAATAGAGAAGATAGGTCCAGCCTGGGGGCCATGAAAGATACAAGGGAGCAATGACTTGTAGGCAGATCATCGGTGAGGCTTGAGAGGGGGAAGATTTGTATAGTAGGGGACATCTGAGTTTGCCTTTGACAGAGAGCCCAGCCCATTCCATCTCTGTGGGACAATGTGCACGGATGGATGGAAGTGGAAGAAGGCTGGGCAGCATCAAGGAACTTAGAATTGTTCAGTTTGATTAGAGAATACAGCATATGAAGGAGAATAAGGTTTACTCTGCAAACTTAGGTTGGAACCAAACTGTTCAGGGTCTAGAATGATAGTATGATATTTCGTAACTTGTACAGTAGGAAGTAGACATCTGCTGGAAACCTTTGAGCAGAGAAGTTACCGTGTGAGTTAAGATTTCCTTAGCAGCTCTTTGAAGGATGTGTTGGAGTGCATTAAGAGATCAGTTACAAAACTATAATAATTGTCTATAATAATTGTCTATGTGATAAGGCCTTGAACTAGGATGGTGGCATTAGAGATCGAATGAGAGGATATTGAATTAGAGGATGAATTGAACATCAATACCAGGTCTTATTCTCTGTCCAAACACCCATGTTCACCACTGCTGTCACTCATAGTTCCACTATCTCATCTCACTTATCCTTTTGCTTGCCACATTTATTTTATACACTACTTCTGCAACATCTCTCAACTCTCTCTTGTTTCTACTCAAATGATATCTCTCTTAGTCAGACTTTCATTATCTCTCACAGAAAAAAAGTTTCCTACCCTGTCAGCTTGCTTTATCGCTCTCCTTTATCCAGTCCCTCCTGATCCCAGTGACTGAAGGGATACTCCTAAAGTAGGAGTCTGACCATGTCACTGCTCTGCCCTATCACCTCTAGAATCAAATTCAAACTCATTTGTTTGGCATTTAAAGCTCTTACTCCCTTTCACGCCTCACTTCCATGTTTATTAAACATCACAACCCTTCCTATAACTCTTTGGTGTGAGTAAGAGGTGAGGAAGTAGAAGCAGTGACTGCATGTGGATTTGTCTAGTTTGGCTAAGAAAGGGGGGAGAGAGAGAGCTTCAGAGGTTGTAGGTGGTGGCACAGGTTTTTTAAGGATGAGATCTTTTATTTCTCTTTTGAGCCTACTAACACTTCATATGTTGTTTCCCCAGTAGAGCAGGGATTATTATTATTTTTTTTCCATCCCTACCCAAGTAGGGTCTGGCATATAGGGGTTTAATAAATGTTGGCTGGCTGATTGCTATGACTTTTCTATACTCTATCTATGTTTTACACACAGTAGATAACTAATGTGATGTAACTCTCAAAGTGAACAACAGCAACATTTAGCCATAGAAATGGTACATTTTACCTTGAAAAAGCTGTTTCTTCTAATCACCTGTCATGGCATGTACTGCTTGGCTAATGAATTTTCTCTGTTGTTGAATATAAATGATACTTCATGTTGACCAGTGACCTTTTCTTTTAAGCATTTTTCTTTTTCACAAAAATAGAAACTTCTCTGAATCTCCTATTAGGAGATTCTATAAGGCTAATTAGGTTATTAAATAAATAAATATTATAGTTATTTCCTGTTGCATCATATATACTGATTCTTCCTTTGAAGTTTTAAAAATTGATTTATTATTACTATTTTGAATCTGACCCTTTGAATGTCTTGTATATAATGGAAATATTTCTTTGTATGATTGCTATTCCTCTGTGGGAGTTTGTCTTTTGTTGTTGAGTTTTAAGGGCTGAATCCAGGTTAACAAGAGGGAGCAAAGGACAGTGAAGGGAGGAGAGAGAGAGGAGGAGAAAAGAGAGAGAGAACCGAGGCAAAGTCTCTAATCTCAATTTGTCAGACAGACTGAAATGATTCTGGAAGGAAGCTGGTTATTTTGAGAACTGTTCCCAAGGGTACTTCTATCTTACTCTATTGAACTACATTGCACAGTGTATAAGAGGTTTTCCTTTATTATATACATTGTTATTTTCAGTTTTTTGATGAGTTGGGAAAAATTTACCCATTGTATCAGGGGAAAAATTTGAGTATGTGTCTAGAAAATCAGAAAAATATCACACAGTCTTTGAAATGACAACACAGGGGTGGTACGGTGTGGAGGCCCAGACTACATGGTGGCAAGTTGATCTACCAATTGCAAGGGCCATTCCCAGGCCTATCACTGCAGGGCTGGGAACTGTCAGAGCTGGCAAAGGCTTGGGAGTCCTACAGGAAGGGCATGGCTAAGACCTTGCCTCAAAATGGGCAAAAAAGAGATTGTAGAAACAAAGACCAAATTCAGGAGTAGACAGCATTGGCTCCACACCCACAGCTGAAGCCTCAACAGGGAATATGAACTTGTCTCAAGTACAGAAAGCCTTCTTATAAGAGCTGAAGAAGGACTTTGAAAACCAAATTTGAGAGGTAGAAGATAAAATGACTAATTCTTTGAAAATCAACATTGCAAAAATAGAAAAAACATTTCAATGAAGAAAGCAGCTCCTTAAAATGAAAAATATGTGAATTAAAAATGAAATCTGAACATATGGAAAAGGAGCTTCAAAAACTGAGGAAAATAATTCACTAAAAATTAGAATCAACCAATTTGAAGCTATTGACTCTACAAGGCACAAAGAATCAGTGAAATAAAACATCAAGAATGAAAAATTAGAAAAGGAGGTAAAATATCTCAATGAAAAAATGACTGACCTGGAAAACAGATCCTGGAGAGATAATCTGAAAATTATTGGTCTACTGGAAAATCATGATGAATAAATGAGTCTGGAAAACATCTTCCAAGCACTCATCAAGGAAAACTACCCTGAGATCCTAGAACCAGAGGATAAAATAGATATCTAAAGCATCCACTGGATACCTACTGAAAGAGATCCCAAACTGAAAATTCTGCAAAATGTTGTAGCCAAATTCTAGAACCATCAGGTAAAAGAGAAAATATTAATAAGCAGCCAGAAAACAATTCAGATATCGCTTAACTACAGTGAGGATTGCGCAGGATCTGGCAGCTTCTACATCAAAAGATCAGAGGGACTAGAATATGATATTTCGCAAGGCAGAAGACCTCGGGCTATAACCAAGGATCAGCCACGGAGATGGCCATTCAATGATATAACTGACTTCCAGACCTTCCTGATGAAAAAGCCAGAGCTGAATGGAAAAATTCATTCTCCAACTATAAAGCTCAAGAGAGACATAGAAAGGTAAATAGGGAACATACATACACACACACACACACACACACACACACACACACACAACTTGTTACTGAATAAGAGCAAATTGTTTACATCTCTATATGGGAAGGTGATACCTGTTAATATTGAAAATTCTATACTTATTGCGACATTTAAAAGGGATATAGTTAAATAGAGAGTGTGGGTATAAATTAAACAAAATGATGATAAAAACTTTATTAAGGGCTACAAAGGGACTGCAATGGAAGAAGAGGAAAGAATGAAACAGAAAAGGGTAAATTATGCCATACGAAGAGGCATAAAAACATTATAGTAGAGGGAAAGAAGGGATGGAGATGAACATTATATGAGCTTTGCCCTTGTTGGGTTCTGCTGTAAGGAGGGAATAACATAATCAGTTAAGTATAGGACTCTATCAAGAAGAGACATAAACCTATCATAATAGAGGGAAAGAGGGGAGGGAGAGGAGTATTGCATGAGATTTATTCTCATCAATCTTGGTTAAAGGAAGAAATAACATACCACATTAAGCATAAAAATCTATCCTACCCTGCAGGCAGTAGGAGGGGGGAAGGGCTAAGAAAAGGAAGGGGATGGTTAGAATGGAGGGAAGAAGTAGTAAGGGGGAAAGGGTAGAGAAAGGGAGGGAGCTGATAAGGAGGGAATACTGAGGGGGATAGCAGTCTAAAGGAAAACTCTTAAGAAGGGGAAGGGAGAAATGGAAAAATAAAAACATAAACAGGGGAGGGAAAGATACAGATAGTAATCATAACTGTGAATGTGAATGGGATGAACTCTCCCATAAAAGGAAGGTGAATAGCAGAATGCATTAAAAACCATAATCCTACAATATGCTGTTAACAAGAAACACATTTGAAACGGGGATACACACAGGGTAAAGGTAAAAGGCTGGAGTAAAATATATTATGTCTCAGCTAAAGTAAAAAAAAAAGCAGGGGTAGCAAGAGAAAATTGAATGGGGATAAAAAGGAATATACCTTCTTCTCTGTGGCATGGCATATACACAAAAATTGACCGTGTACTAGGGTATAAAAACCTCACAATTCTACCTCACAAAGATAGAAATATTAAATGCATCATTCTTAGATCATGATGTAATAAAAATCATATGCAATAGAGGGCCATGGAAAGATAGATTAAAAACTAATTGGAAATTAAACAATGTAATCCTAAGGAATGAGTGGGTCAAACAAGAAATTCTAGAAACAGTAACTTCATTCAAGAGAATAACAATAATGAAACAACATACCAAAACTTGTGGGAAATACAGCAAAAGCAGCTCTTAGGGAAAGTTTTATATCCCTGAATTCATACATGAATAAAATAGAGAAAATGGAGGTCAATAAATTGAGCATGCAACTGAAAAAGCTAGAAAAAGAACATTAAAAATCTCCAATTAAAAACTAAATTAGAAATGATGAAAAGCAAAGGAGAGATTAATGAAACTGAATTAAAAAATATTGAACTAGTAAGTAGAACTAAGATCTGGTATTATGAAAAAAACAATAAAATTGATAGACCTTTGGTTGATATTATTAAAATAACAGAAAACCAGAACACGAGTATCAAAAATGAAAAGGGTGAATCTACCTCTATGAAGAAGAAATCAAAACAATAACCAGGAATTATTTTGCCCCCTTGTATGCACATAAATTTGACAACCTTAGTGAAATAGATGAATATTAACAAAAATATAAGTTACTTAGATTAACTGAAGAGGAAGTAAGCTACTTAAATTAACTCATCTCAGAAAATGAAATTGAACAAGCCATCAATGAAATCCCTAGGGAAAAAACCTCCAAAGCCAGATGGATTTACTAGTGAATTCTACCAAACATTTAAAGAACAATTGATTCTAATACTTTATGAATGATTTGGGAAAATTGGAGGGGTCCTACCTAATTTTTTATCTGACATAAATATGGTGCTGATACCTAAATCAGAAAGAGACAAAACAGAGAAAGAAAATTATAGACCAATTTCCCTCATCAACATAGATGAAAAAATTCTAAATAAAATATTGGCAAAAAGACTACAGCAACGTATTACGAAAATAAGACACTTTGTCAGGTAGGATTTATTCCAGGAATGCAAGGGTGGTTCAATATCAGGAAAACTATCAGTATAATTGATCACATTAACAACAAAACTAGCAGAAACCATATGATTATCTCAACACATGCAGAAAAGGCTTTTGACAAAATACAACACACATTCCTGTTAAAAACACTAGAAAGTATAAGAATAAATGGGAGTCTTCCTTAAAATAATAAGTAGCATCTATCTATCTAAAACCATCAACAAGTATATGTAATGGGGATAAGCTAGAAGCATTTCTAATAAGATCAGGGGTGAAACAAGGGTGTCCATTATCACCCTCTTATTCAATCTGGTATTAAAAATGTTAGCAGCAGGAATAAGAGAAGAAAAAGAAATCAAAGGAATAAAATTAGGCAAAGAAGAGACTAAGCTATCACTCTTGGCAGATGATATGATGATATACTTAGAGAATCAAGTAAAAAACTACTTGAGATAATTTGACAAAGTTGCAGGATATAAAATAAACCCACATAAATCCTCAGCATTCCTCTAACGAAATCCAACAGCAAGAGATAGAAAGAGAAATCCCATTTAAAGTTACTGTAGACATTATAAAATATTTGGGAGTCTACCTGCAAAACAAACCCAGGGCCTATATGAACACAATTATTAATTAGGTGTAACTAATTTGGAATCACTTGCTCATGGCTGGGTCAATGTAATATAATAAAAATGACGATTTTACCTAAATTAAATTACATATTTAGTGCCATATCAATCAATCTACCAAAAATTACTTTGTAGAGCTAGAAAAAATAGTAGCAAAATTCATTTGGAAGAACAAAAGGTCTAGAATATCAAGGCAAATAATGAAAAGAAATGCTAGGGAATTCCAGTGGCCTAGCCAAACCAGAGTTTAATCTGTATTTATTATAAAGTAGCAGTCACCAAAACTACTTGGTATTGGCTGAGGAGTAGAGTAGTGGATCAGTGGAATAGATTGGGTACATGAGACTCAGCAGCTCAGATTACTATAGTAAGAGTATAGCAATCTACTGTTTGGTAAACCCAAAGACCCTGTTTTTTTTTTAATAAGAACATACTATTTGACAAAAACTGCTGGGAAAACTGGAACATTGTATGGCAGAAATTGGGCATAGACCAATATCTAACACCATAAACCAAAATAAAGTCAAAATGGGTGCACAATCTAAGTATAAAGGCAGTCTGGTAGAGCAAGGGATAGTTTACCTGTCAGATAGATCTATGGAGAGGGGAAGATTTTATGATGAAACAAGAGAGAGCATTCTAAAATGCAAAATGGATAATTTTGATTAAACTGAAAAATTTCTGTACAAATAAAGCCAATGTCACCAAGATTAAGAGGGAAGTGGAAAATTAGGAAAGAATTTTTACAACTAATGCCTCTGATACAGTCCTCGTCTCTAAAATATACAAAGAGTTGAGTCAAATCTATAAGAATACAAGCCACTCCCCAGTTGATAAATGGTCAAAGGATATGAACAGGCACTTCTTAGAAGTTGAAATTAAATATACTTATAAGCATATGAAAAAAGCCCTCTAAATCAGTAGTGATTAGAGAAATGCAAATCAAAACAACTCTGAGGTACCACATCTCACCGGCCAGATTGGCTAAGATGACAAAACAGGAAAATGATAAATACTGGAGAGGATGTGGAAAAATTGGAACACTAATGCATTGTTGGTGGAATTGTGAATTAATCCAGCCATTCTGGAGAGCAATCTGGAACTATGCCCAAAGGACTATAAATGCATACCCTTTTACCCAGCAATACACTACTTTTAGGGTTATATCCCAAACACATCAGAGAAGTGGTTGGAGGACCCGTATGTACAAAAGTATTATAGCAACTCTTTTTGTGGTGGCAAAGAATTGGAAATCAAGGGTATTCCCATCAATTGGTGAATGGCTGAACATTCATTATATGAATGTAATGGATTACTATTGTGCTCTAAGCAAGGGGGAACAGATGGACTTCATAATAACCTGGAGAGACATATATAAACTGCTGAGAAGAGCAGAACCAGGAGAAATCTGTATACAGTCACAGACACAACATATGTGCGAAAATTAACTTCAGTAGACTGGATTCCTCTCAACAATGTAAGATTATAAGACCACTCCAAAAGACTCATGATCAGAAGAGATATCCACATCCAGAGAAAGAGCTGCAGAGTCTGAATGCAGTTTGAAACAAACTACTTGCTCTGTTTCTTTTTCTTGTTTTGTTTTCTCTTTCCCACTGATCATTCCATTGGTTATAATTCTTCTTTACAACCTGACTAATGATTAATGTGAAGATATTTGTAGATCCTATATTTGAGTGCATGCTGCCATGATTGCGGGGGGGAGGAGAAAACTTTTCTTTTTTGAGTTTCAAAAACTCAAGGGATTCTGGAACTGAATGTTGCAAACTAAAAACAAATTAATTAATTAAAAATAAAATATTTTTAAAAATTATGAAGTCACTTGATATGAAATTCGGTGCTTAATTATGTTAGGATTCTAAATGTATAAATATTGGTTGTATTTTCAATGGGTCATGAAGTAAAAGTTTGGAAATTGATAAAAAAAATTTAATTTAATAGAAGTTAATGGACAAATTGTTTGGCCAAGAAAACTACTATTGTGGGAATTGTGGTATCAGTCATGGGTTTGAGTACAGGCAATAAGTAGGCCATGGAGAATCCAAACTCAGGCCCTTTAATTGCAAATCCAGATATATACCAAGATATAAAATAATGCTTAAATAAAAATTATCCTGACAGAAAAGACTATGAGTCTGTATTTATCATTGGTACAAAATGCCTTGGAGCAGCAGCATTGTCATGCTTCCTTGTCAGCACAGCTCCTGTGAGAAGAGAGGAAGATTTTAAAAAGTAAGCTCAGAGCTAAATTAAGGATTTGAAAGGTCATTACTGAATGTGATTTGTACCCTTGTCACGTGGGTTTTCCATGTATCTGGCATTTAACCAAAATATGAACCATTTTAACTCTGAAGTAACTGCTTAGCTATTTAAAAATAGTATATGTTTATTTTTAGTTTCTCTCCTTTCTGGCAAACAAGGATTAACATATTTTATATATGTGTCACATGTCACATATATGTCATTGTTGTATGAATCCACCATCTCTTTGGTACAGCTGCTCCCTCAGCAGAGCAGATTGCAAGCCATCCATGCCTTCTCTGATAACTTATCTTTTTCCTCCCTCAGTAATCTAGCTCCCCTCTAGGTCTTTTAACATTATGTAAGTACTAATATTGTGTATGAGCTTTCTGTTTTTCCTCATTCTTACTAGCCTACCTTCTTTTCTGATTTTATTGTTCTATATTTCTTTTATACCACTTATTTTCACAGGTGAGGCCTACTTTTGCCCTTACTTATGCCTATAGAGATATCCATATATGGAGGTGAGAGATGAAATATGGAACTGCTAGGTCTATTTGGCCAGATTGTGGAGTGCATTATGATTGGGGAATAATGTGTAATCAGCCTAGAAAGATAGATTGGAGCTAGACTGCAAAGGGTTTTAAATGGCTATTATAAATATTTTGTTTTTTATCAAAAGGGCAGTGGAAAACCACAGACATTTCGTTTTTTCCCTTTTCTTTTGCTTTTTGGAGGGGGGAAAGCAGGTCAGTTGATTGAGGTTAAGTGACTTGCCCAAGGTTGCAGGGCTAGTAAATGTTAAGTGTCTAAGCTGGATTTGAACTTAGGTCCTCTAGATTCCAGGGCCCATACTCTATTCACTGCGCCACCTAGCTGTCTTACCACAGAATTTTCTTTTTTATGTTTTAGTTTACATCATTCATTTCCACAAGATCTTGAATTACAGAATTATTCCCCATTTTTTCCCTACCCACCACCCCAAAACAATGATCCCACTGAATATCCCCTCCCCCAATCTGCTCTCTCCCTTATCTTCCCCCATCCCTCCCCCAGACTTTAGGCAGGGTGGATCACTATGACCCGGTACCTTTATATCTTCTTTCCCAGTTACATGTGAAGTAACAATAATAATAATAATATATGTATATATATTATTATTATTGTTGTTATTAAACATTTGATTTTCCAGCTTTGAATTCCAGATTCTTAATATTCCTCCCTCATCACCCACCCTTACTGGGAAGATAAGCAATTCAATATAGGTTGTACATGTGTAGCTATGCAAAACATTTCCACTATATTTTCCTCCGTCCTATCCCACCCCACACTTATTTTATTCTCTACTTTGACCCTGTCCCTTTTCAAAGTGTGTGCTTCCAACTTCCCTCCCCCCAAGCCAGCCCTCCCTTCCATCATCCCCCCTCTCATCCCCTTTCCCCCTGCTCTCCTGTAGGGTGAGATATTTAGTGTGTATATCATTCCCTCCCTACGCCAAATTCAGTGATAATAAGGTTGACCCATTCCCTTTTGCCTTCCTGTTCTTCCCGTCCATTGTAACAGTTTTCCCTTCCTTCTTCTGTATGAGATAATTTACCTCATTCTGTCTCTCCCCATCTCCTCTCATTATATTCCTCTCTCACCTCTCAATTTCACCTTTTAAGTGTCATCCCTTCCTATTAAATTGGCCCTGTACCCATATATACATACATTCACATGTATCCATACGCCCATATACCCACTTTTATATTTTCTATTCCTTTCAACTATTTTCATACTGAGAAAAGTTTCATCAGTTCCAATTATCGTTTTTTCCATGTAGGAATATAAATAGTTAAACTTTGATAAATTGTCATTGTCTTCCTCCTGTTCCATGTTTTGATCCTTTTTGTCCCCAAAATAGGAGTCTACTGTCACATTGCTGTGCTTGCTTTGCTTCTTTTGCTTGCTCATGTTGCCACTCAATTACTTGACTTTTGAGCTTTTTGCCACAGTAGAACTCTGCTGCCAGAGAGGGGAGCTTTGTCCCAATCCCTGGGGTTTTCACAGCTACTGGAGCTATTAGTTGGGTGCCCTCTCTGAAGCCTCCACATACTCTGGAACGTTGGTCACGCACCCCAAGACCTCCACCCAGGACAGGGATCCAGATCCAAACAGGTTAAAGCAAGAGCAATTACCCTTCAGACTGGTTGCTTGGTCCCCCTCCAATCTGCAGGCCAGGAGCTCTGAAACAGCCATGTTGCTATGGCTGCATGGCCTCTAGTGCCTCAGCTGCTTCTCCCTCCAGGTGGTAAAGGGCAAAGCGCCCTCCTGAAATCCTGGTTCACAAAATCCACACTACACTGACCTCTCACTTCCTCTTTAAGCATCTATGGGTTGATAATTCTGGAAACCAACACAGTTGCTGGTTGATCTGAAGTCCCACCAGCTCTTGGCTGGTCAGGCCGCCCTGGGCTCCATCAGGGCTGGGCACAGCTCCCAGAGTGCTGTACTGGCCCCTTCCTCCTGTCCTGCTGGACTGTCTTCAGCGGGAAGTTAGCTTCTCTGTGTCATTTTGTGGGTTCTGTAGATACAAAGTTTGTTTAGAGTAATTTTTTACATGAATTGTGGAGGAGGTGGTAGCGGCAGCTGTGCAGAAGTCTTTCTACTCCACCATCTTTACCCAGAAGTTTCTTTTTTTTTTTTTTTAAGCAATTGGGGTTAAGTAACTTGCTCAAGGTTACACGGCTAGTCATTATTTATTCGTGGGTGCTCATTTTCTGAGGCCGGATCTGATCTCGGGTCATCCAAACTCCGAGGCCGGCTCTCTTACTCACTGCGCCACCTAGCCGCCCCTTTAGGGCAATTGGGGTTAAGTAACTTGCCCAAGGTTACACGGCTAGGTTTTTGTTTGTATGGATTAAGTGTCGGAGGCCGGCTCCGAACTCAGGTCCTTCTGATTCCAGGGCCGGCGCTCTATTCACTGCGCCACCTAGCCGCCCCTACCCAGAAGTTTCTTAAGGAGTTTATGATCCGTTCTTGGATTTAGGAATATCATTTTGGAAGCTTTGTTGAAAATGGATTGTGGACGGGAGAGATACTGATGCTGAGATATTAAGAGGCTCAATTTATGAGAGAGTGGACTATGGGGGTTGGGGTATGAATAGAAAGAGGTGGACCAATGTAAGAGATACTGAGGTGGCAGAATTGACAAGATTCGGCAACTGATTCTGGATGTGGTAGAGGGAAGTGATGAGTTACAGATTAGCAAGGTAGGAAAGGGAGAGAATGAAGTCTGCTATGGATATATTGAGTTTGAGATGTCTGTGGGCCATATAGGTAGAGATTTTAAGAAAACAGATGGAGTTTCAGAACTGTAGCTCAAAAGAGAAATGAAAGCTGCATATGCAGATTTGGGAGCCATCTGCAGAGAAAATAGTTGAATTCATGGGAGTTGATGAGATCACTGAAGAGAAGATGTGAAGACCAAAGACTTCTGGGTTCAGCTCAGAGCCTTGGGGTTATTACGTTTTGCCCTTAAATTTGTCAGACAAGATTATTTGGGACAGACAAAAAGATTCATTTTCTATTTGTAAAAATATTACTCTTGGCTGCTTTTCTAGCTGTAGCATCCCCAAGTTTCAGTAATGTTTGTTTTATATCTTTAGGATTTAATATGCTAGCAATTTCTTTGAATCTTCATAGTACTGAATTATTCAGAATAGCTCCTGGATAGGCTGGTTCAGGATTTGGGAGAAGAAGTTGTTTTTTGAATCTTCCATTAAGACAAATGTTCTTTTAGTGTCACAGACTGCTTTAGCTGTCTTGTGAAGAATGTGGAACTTTTCTTAGAGTAATGTTGTAAATTGCATAAAATAAAGTACCTAGGATCAAAAATAAACCAGTACTGTTGAAATACAGTTATTACAAACTATATAAACCCTACTACCTCCTCCCCAATATAGTGTTTCATAGATAAAACACAGTTTCATAGTCCTTGGGGTAAGCGCTAAGTTTTATATTCTAAGAGAAGTGTTTAAATGTTGTAAATAACTTAAGAGTTTTGAGATTTATTATAGATGATGCCACCAAAATAAGTTTTATGCAGCCTGAATAGTGAACTGTGTTCCTATACCCATTCTGTAATATTTAACAGAGCTTGTTGGAGCTTTTAATTGTACCAGCTTTTAAATAGTTCACCTTCTTTCTAGAGTGATATAAGGATTATATAGGCAATCCATTTAAAAATGTTTGCAGCTTCTTGTGAGTCAGCCGGTTTATTATGAATATGTATATTATATCAAAAGTTGCTATCTTTCAGTAAAATGTTTTGTCTTTTTAAAAGCTTTTGAAAATATAGTCATTTGGCTGTTTTTCATAGTTTTTCCCTGGTATTTTTGTCATAGCATGACTGGTAAAAAGGTGCCAAATGGATGATACACTGTTAGGTCAGCTGTTTGAAATGTAAAATTATGCAGAATCCCTGAGTGAGGAGAAGGGCATGTTCACATCCAGTCCCACAGAATTCCACATTCTTCTGTAGGACCCATACAATATGGTGTACTCTTAAATGCCTATGAAGTTAGTAGTTTTATCTCTTCCTATTTGCCAGATCATCCATCTGTTCTTGCTCCTGACTCAATGGAATGGCCTGTACTGTCTCTGAAAAATCTTGTAGCTGCTATTTCTTTCCTTTGTAGTATTTAAAAATCTTGTAGCTACTATTTCTTTCCTATCTTGTAGCTACTATTAATCTATATAATCATATCTATGCTATAGGTAATTGTTGCCATTCTGTGGGAATAAGAAGTTTGGTAACAAGTCCCGGCTCTTGCTTCACAAAGCTTTCCTTGGATGTGGGTGTTTTTTAAATAGATCAATTTTTTATCTGCTTGACTGCCATTAAATTTTGTTGTAATCTGGCAGAAGGCTATCTGGTAATGCTGGCAGCAAGAACTCCATAGTTTTTATTCACTCTGTCCCCATTTTTGCTCCATTAACCTAAGCTTAGAATGCTTTCTTACTCTAAGCTTTCATTCCAAATGCTTATTGAGATTCTACTTTCTTTATAACGTGGTAGTGATTAGATCATTTCGTCCTTAATTGCCTCTCTTTAATATACAAGTTTTATAATACCAGAAGTCACAATAATACTTGATAAAAATTTATGTATTAATGCATTTATTATATTTGTTACCTTATGGCTTAGTGAATTTTAAACCTGTGTGGTAGCCTCTTGATCTAAATATAAGTGAGGTACATGAAAATCGATGAGATGGATTTCCATTTTTCATAGTCATTATTTACTTTCATGTATACATTAAGGCACAATGGATGTGGAATTGGCCTTGGAGCTTGGATTCAGGTCCTGCCTCTGAGGCATATGCCTGTGAGAATAAGAAGGAGTCCCTTACCCTATTAATGCCCTAGGCATCTTGACTCAATCTTGAGAATTGGTAATCTATGTTTGTGAAAGGTCCATAGTGGGGGCGGCTAGGTGGCGCAGTGAGTAGAGCGCCGGCCCTGGAGTCAGAAGGACCTGAGTTCGGATTCGGCCTCAGACACTTAACCCACACAAACAAAAAAACCTAGCCGTGTGACCTTGGGCAAGTTACTTAACCCCAATTGCCCTAAAAGGGGCGGCTAGGTGGCTCAGTGAGTAAGAGCACCGGCCTCGGAGTTGGGATGACCCGAGATCAAATCCGGCCTCAGAAAATGAGCACCCACATGTAAATAATGACTAGCTGTGTAACCTTGAGCAAGTTACTTAACCCCCCCCTCCCAAAAAAAAAAAAGGTCCATAGTGGTGGTTCCCAGCATTAGGGAAATTTTAGATTTTTCTCTTCCTTTCTCATTTACACCCTACCCATCAAAATAATCATTTCTATATAGTCTCACTTTCTTTCTGGAACATATAGTATTCATATTTTATACAGTATAAAGTTAGCAATTTTTTTTGTTCATAGTTTTGAAATGGAGTATTTGAAATGATACCTTGTTCACATCATTATCATTAGATTGAATTAGATTATCAGCTCCTGGAGAGCAGGGATTTTTGGTTGAATTTGATTTATGTATTGTGTGGGTGACTATCAAAAAAATATTTAGCAGAGCTTGTAGTTTTTGAATTGTACCAGCTTTTAAAGAGTTCGCCTTCTTTCTAGAGTGATGTAGGGATTATATAGGGAATCCATAATAAGTACCACCTTCTAGGAAAATAGAATGTCAGTATTGATCTTAAAAGTGTTATCTACTTATAAGTCTTAGCTTTTGTTCCATATCTATTTCAGATCCTTATCAGATGTACCAAGGTCAAATCTTGTCAGATTTGCTGTTTGTCTCTCCTGGAATGGTGAACAGCTCGCCATTTGCTGAGCATGTGGATTCTTCAAAAGATAATATTGGTATAGTTTCTCCTATCCTATTAATTTTTTAAAATATTCAACAGATGTTTATTAAAAAGTTACTACATGTAGGAGATGTAATCATATAGGGCTTTCATGTCCCAACTAAAACTCTACCTTCTATAGGAAACCTTCCTTTAGCCCTCTTAATTCCAGTACCTTCCCTCTTTTCATTTCCTATTTATCCTATATATATATAGTTTATTTTGTATATATTTGTTTGCATGTTGTCTCCCCTGTTAGATTATAAGATCCTTGAGGTCAGGGATTGTCTTTTGTCTCTTTTTATATCCCTAGGCTGAAACACAATGCCTGGCCCTTAATAAATCAATATTGATTGATTCATCCAAGCCAACTGACCTTCCTGTCTCCATTCCTTTTTTTTCTTATGTCAAATCTATATTCCTCTACTAGAGTCATGTTCCTAAAATATTTCTTTCATCATTTTACCTTCCTACATGAGATAACTTCAGGGGTTCTTTCTTTCCTAACCTGCCAAGTCGGAACTCCTCTGTTTGGCTTTCAGGGTTTGCCATCATCTTTCAGGAAAGTTTCCTAATTCAGTTTCCTAATTCAATTCCTAATAACATATTCTATGAATATGTCAATTTACTTCTTTCTTTACGCCCTCACTTATAATATCATCTTCCCCCACCATATGTCCCCTTGCCCAGTGCTTCCTTCCCTTTTAGGGATGAATGTAAGTTCCTTCTCTTCTGTGAGGGCCTATTTGACTCTTCTGGCTTTCAGTGTTCTGCCCTGCACTCAGGTAGCACCTACTTTCTCCATCATTCAGCTCCACACTTTCTTCCACGTAAAGGGCCTCTCTTCCAGCTAGCTACTGGTGCTCTCTCATAATTCTTCTATTTCACTACTTTGTATACATTTGAATTTATTATCTTTATATTTATGCTGTAGAGTTCTTTATATATCTGCTGTCTCCTCCTATGAAAATGTAAGCTCATAGAAAGGAGAGAGAGATCCCTAGTATTTATCTCAAAGCATGGCATATCAGAGGTGCTAAAAACAGTTGTTGGTTTTTTCTTTTTGTTGTTGTTGTTGTTGTCTCCACTCCTTCCCTCCCCACAATGGACCATGTGCTCCTTCAAAGCAGGAACTGTATCTTCTCTGTTCTTCCCTGCATCTGGCACAGTGTTTGGTGCCTAATAGTCCCACAATAAATATGTGTTTACTTGATGGAAATGGCTAATTGTCAGCTTTGCAGTTAGATTCTTAAAAGTCAGTGGGCCCATGAACTCTTTCCTATACTGATTCCCTATTCCTTTCCCACACTTTATAATTCTATAATGATACTATAATGATTCTATTCCAACAGTTGGCAGTAGCCTAAGTAGTAGAATTTTAGAGAGCATCTTGACAGCTTTCACTTTAATATATCCTTGTGTCTGTTGTGAATATCTTTAGGCCTTTGACATGTGTCATCATAACACTTTGCATGGTTAGATTAAAAGTAAAAGTGACTTTCATTGCAGTGTGAGGGAAATTTAAAAGGCCTGTATTTCTCTGTTTGAGCAGCAGATGTGCCTTCCTATGATTCATATGTTTCAAGAACTGAGACAGGCTCAGAAGAATGGCCTATAGAAGCCCAGGCTTCTTCTGACCCCTCATCCTTTGTCTTCCGGGAAGAGCCTGACCCTCAGCCTCTGAAACCCACAGCAGGTGAGTTTGCAGATATTTTCCTATGTTAGCTAAAAATGGCTGTTAATGTTCATTATTAAAACTGCTGAAAGTAATTACTAGTAAGTATCCCTTGGTGAGGTACCACATTTGAATTTAAAAAAGAAAAAAAGCCTCAAAACTCCACTTCTTAGGTTTTGAGCTTATTTTCCTGATATCCTATCAGGAGGAATTATGTTAAGCATGTTTCCTTGGAATAGAATGACAAATAATCCAGTGTATGTACAGGTTTCAAATTCTGGATAGTTTTGTTTTCTCTGACAAAGAAAAGGATGACTCATAGAGACACTGACCCTTCTAGTTTCTTATTGATTTCAATGATAGAATTATCTCTTTCCTATTTTCTTTTGATAACCACTTTTTGGAGCTGTGAGAGTATAGGCAAGATTTCTTTAACTGACAAGCTTAGTTAGGTGTACTAGGACAAGATTACCTACCTGTGAGAAAATAGCACAGAACTTCCATGGTAGCTAATTATGCATCTGAACTTTTTTTTTTAACCTTAGAGCCAATCAAGGAGGTTGAGATGGAGATGGAATTAAATAAAGAGGCACCATCAGTGAATGAGGTGGAAATGACTGTGGCATCATCCATGGATGTGGAGAAAGTGCCAGCAATGGAGATGGCACCAGTCAAGAAGGTGAAGAGTGAAACAGCTGTAGAGGTGGCATCGCTCAAGGAGGAGTTAGAGGATGAACCAGCTATGGGGGTGGTAGTAGTCGAGAATTTAGAGGATGAACCAGCTATGGAGGTGGCATCAGTTAAGGAGGTGAAGGAGAAGCCAACTTTAGAGGTAGCACCAGACAGAGGGGCCCAGGCAGAACAAGCCACAGAGATGGCACCAACTCAGCAGACCCAAGAGGTACCGTCTGTGGACATGGACCTGGCTGAGGAGATCAAGATGACATCAACCCAGGAAGCTCAGGTGGCGCCAGTTGTGGAGGCGGTAAAGATGCCTGCTGTGGAGGTGGAACCAACCAAGGAAGAACAGAAGGTGCCAGCCATGGAAGTGACACTGACCAAGGAGATAGATATAGTGATGACAGCAGCCAAGGAGATGAAAGAGGAAACAAGTGATGTTCAGAGACTGGCATCTCCCCAGGCTGAAGGGAGTCTGACTCTCATGGCCCTACCAGGTAGGGTGGATGTGATTGCTCTAGCTCTTGATATGTGTTTTGTTGTTGTTGTTTTTGTCTGTTGTTGAGATACAGCTTGAAGAATTAACCAGAATTTCTACCCCTAGAATGCAAAGTTTATTCAGGGAATATATAGAATGAGAATTCCCTCTTGGGAAGAAGAGAGAAAATGGACCTAAGGTGGAATTAAGAATAATCTTGTTCTTTCCTTATATGTGAAATGGCTGCGGTCATTTATTTTCCTCTTCTTCTTTTAGCCAGTAAAGTGACTCCTAGTGGAGATTGGAATAAGTTTTAATCAAATTTTTCTCAGAAATGTAGAGATTAAATAAGGAATTAGAAATTTTCTTATTCTGTCATTTCTCTCCAGAGACAAACATGACTCTTTAGAACTAGGAATGAGTCAAAAGAAAAATAGATTCAAAATCAATCAGTAAACATTCATTTGATACCTTCTATGTATCAGGGCCTGTGCTAAGTGTTGGGATATTCAGAAAAAAGTCAAAGACAATTCCTCCCATTAAGGAGCTCAGAGTCTCTTGGGGGAGAAAGCATGCAAACATAAATAGAAAAAAGTTGTGTACAGGATAAATAGGAAATATAGAGTAGAGAGAGGACACTAGAAGGAATTAGGGAAGACTTCTTGTAGAAGGTGGGGTTTTAGTTGGGATTTAAAGGAAGCCAGGGAGGTCATTAGTTGGAGTGAAGGAGGGAGAATTCTAGGTATTGGGCATAACCAGAAAGAATGCCTTGATCTGAAAGCTGGAGTGTCTTGTTCATGGGAGTGAACAGAGGTCAGTGTCACTGGATGAAAGAATAAGTGTGGGACTCATGTTTAGGAAGACTGGAAATGTAGGGGGTTAGATTCTAGAAGGTTTGAATGCTAAACAGCATTTTAGATTTCATCCTAGAGGAAACTGGGAGCCACTGAAGTTTATTGAGCTGGGGAGAATGATGTGATCAGACATGTGCTTTAGGAAAATCACTTTTATGACTGAATGGCACATGGATTGTAGTAGGGAGAAACTTAAACCAGGCAGACCCACCAGCCAGCAGGCATGGCATGATGAGGGATCTGTACCAGTGTTGTGGCACTGTTAGATGAGGGAAGCAGGGTGGTATATTTGAGAGATGTTGCAAAGACCTTGGACATGGAAGTGTGCGGTCGTGAGAAATCAAGGATGACTTCTAGGTTGCAAACCTGAGGGGTGGAAGGATAGTGTTGCACTCATAAGGAAGCTCGGAGGTAGGGAAGGGTTTAGGGTAAAGACAATGAGTTGTTTTGGCTATGTTGAGTTTAATGTACTAGACATCCAATTTGAGATCTGAAAGGCAATTGGAGATGTGAGGTTGTAAGTTAGCAGAGAGGTTGGGGAAGGAAAGGTTGATTTGAGATTCCTCAGTATAGAGATGGAAATTAAATCCATAGGAGTTACTGAGATCCCAAAACAGGGGACCTGTGTTAAAGCTACAGTTAGAGAGCATGATCTTCACGAGGAATTCAGAAAAAGGGGACTGAGCAAGAATGGTAAGAAAGGAGACAGTCAGGAAAGTGTGGTGTCCAAAAACCCTAGAGAAAATGAGTCATGATGATCACCTATGTCAAAAGCTGTAGAATTTGGGTAGAAAGAAGATTGAGAGGAAGCCAGTGTCTTTGTCCATTTAGATATCATTGGTAACATTGGATGAGTTTCAAGGGAATGATGAAGTTGGAAAACAGATTATAAGGGTTTAAGAAGAGGATGAAAGGAGGGAAAGTGGAGGCACCTACTTCAAAAGCTGTTTTGAGGTGTTTGGCTACAAAGAGCAGTAGAGATAAAAGATGTTAGGGGTGATAGAAGGACCAAATGAGGGAGGTATGAACATGTTGGAAGTCAGGGAAGCAGCTAGTAAACAGTGACTGAAAATAAATGATACACTGGCCCTGGAGTCAGGAGGACCTGAGTTTGGATCCAGCCTCAGACACTTAACACAAAAACTAGCCGTGTTACCTTGGGCACATTGCTTAACCCCAATTGCCCTCCAAAAAGCTAAAAAAAAAAAAAAGGTAGGAAGAAAAGAAAACAAATGATAGAATAGCATTAGACTGTCTGTTGGATGAGACAGGAATTGAATCATTTGAATGGGTTGAAGGATTTGACATGGTAATAGTAAGGCTACTCTATCATATAAGACAGGAGGGAGGGAAGAGAGTGCCAGAAGGCATTTGAGTGATGTGAGATGAGGAGAAGAGGGAACTGATCTCAAATGTTCTCATTTTTTTTTCCTGTGAAATAATGAGACAGATTTGACAACAGAGAGAGGGTTGAATGGTATGATAGAGCGTGTGTGTGTGTGTGTGTGTGTGTGTGTGTGTGTGTGTGTGTGTGTCTCTCTCTTTCTCTCTCTCTCTCTCTCTCTGTCTCACACACACACACACACAGACAGAGGAGAGCTATGGAGAATGAGATAGTGGTTAATGGTAGGAAGCTGAAGACTAAGACAAGAAAAGCTGTCTTGATGAATTGACTAATCGGTCAAGATAGAGAAAAGAGGAGAGAGTGGCTAGTGTGGGGGAGGTGGCCTTGGAGAAACCTTAGGGGTTATCAAGCAATTGGATTCCATGGTGGGGACATCATGGTGTTTGTTAAGGGGTGTCAAGAAGAGAGGTAGAAAACCAACAGATCATGGTCAGATAGGGGAATTTTGAAATTCTTGAATGTGGAGATGGTGCATTTGTGGGTGATGGCAGCAAGATCAAGGGCATACCTATCTTTGTATGTTACTGAGGTAGGGACAAGTAATAGGTCATGGGAAGTGAATAGATAGAAGAAGTGAGTGGTGAGGGTGATTGAGTGAGAGTAAGTATAAATAGTCAAGTCCAGACTTAGTATGAGGGCAAAAGTTTGGGACAAGGAAAATTGTGATTGATGTACCACACTCATGTACACACACAATGACCTGATACAAGAGAAACTAGGATTTTGATTTGGTAGTAAATATGATTAGCATGAACCTCTAAAGGGGAGAGGTTACTGAGTGATGGTCGTAGAGAGAGAACCTAGAAATCCAAGTGAGGATCGAGGAATGATCCATCTCCCTTGCCTTGGTCAGTGAGCAGACTGAAATGCCATAGCCAGATTTCAGTAATAGCTGGTAGTGGGAGAAGAAAAGATTTAGATGAAAGAAAGTTTGTTGCCAATAGAACAGGGTATAATGGGGGGGGGGGGCAGTGTTTGCTTGGCACTTTGGGATGCAAGGGCTGAGGAGAATGGAAATACGATATCAATTTGTTGGGGGTGTGGGCAATTGGATTTGTATGACCACCTACACAGGTTCAGAATCACTGGGATTTTCATGTTGTGAGAATGGCTCTTGTTTAATGGAAGATACACTCTTCATAAAAGGCTGGAGATGATTTGAGACAAGTGTATTATGAGATTGAGGCACACTTCACAATTCCTGATCCCTCCAAAGTCTGGATTCAGCAGCAGAGACTAAGACCTTGGTTTTTTTGCTTGCTTTCCTTATTTAAAAAAAAAAAATATGTATGTGTGTGTGTGTGTGTGTATATATATATATATATATAACACACACACACACACACACACATATACATATATATGTATAAATATTCAGTTGGTATTCAGTAGTTTTTAAAAAATAAATATTGCAAAAATAAACAAGAAATTACATAGTAATTTCCTTTAAAGGTTAGAATCCCTTTCCATGATTCATAAGAGAAATCAGTGTGAAAGGACATGACCTAATTAAGCTTTTCCAAATATGAAGGAGTCTTTGTGAAATGCTTTTTATGCATCAGAGACCTGGAAGGTGTTTTTATTTGATAAGATTCATCTTCAGTTTGTTTGTGTATGTGTGTATGTATGTGTGTATGTGTGTATGTGTGTATGTGTGTATGTATGTATGTATGTATGTAATGTATTTTGCTTTTTGGAGGGCAGTTGGGGTTAAGCGACTTGCCCAAGGTCACATGACTAGTTTTCGTTTTAAATGTCTGAGGCTGGATTTGAACTCAGGTACTCCCGACTCCAGGCTGCGCCACCTAGCCGCCCCCTTCATCTTCAGTTTAAATAGGCTTTATAAAGTACTGAAGCTTTAGAATGAGCAGTTCAGATGTCCTGGTTTGACATAGTGAAGCCCTGAACCACATTCAAAGTTTTAGCTTTTTCTATTTTCCTTTTAGGAGAAATAGTCAGGTACATCATAAACTGTAGCTTCAGGACTCCTAAATGCTCTTAGAATGTAAAGCTGTTGTTAGGCCTTCTGATTATTGTTGAAGTCTTGTGGTAGCTGTAGAAGTAACAATTGAGTATTGCCTGTTCTTCCTCTGGTATACTGTTCTGGGATGAAATTATGATCAAATTAAGTCTTCTTTCCTTAGCAAAAACCTGATTGATTTGGATGTGAGAATTTGGAAATCACCTAGGTTTGAAAAAATGGCCCTAGGTCTAGAGAGCTTCCTTTAAAATCTTTGACAATGTCAGTCTTGTTTTGCCACATATTGGATGCCATCATCAATGTGAAGAAATTTGATTCTAATAGGTAGCAATGAAATTGACTGGTGTGTAGAAATCTTCCTGCAATGCAGTATATATTCTCAGTAGTCAAGGTTTGGGGCATTTAGCATTTGATTCCAGCTGTACTTGTGACCAACTTGATTGGCTCTCAGTGTATTGTCATGTAGAGATAGATCTACGTGTCATTTTCTGTCTTTTCCTCATTTCCTTGTTTGTTAGGTTTTCCTATTTTTGTATACTATTTGCTTGTCTGATGTTTTTTACCTTAAAATCTGAAAACATTTTTAGGTTTAAACTTCTGTTTTACTTTTTGATGCTGAACTTTTATTTTTCAGAGGGAGAAAGGGATTTTTCATTTGAAGCACTGTCTTGATCTTCCAAGAAGCTTTCTAGGTGTCACAGATTCCTTAGCTTTGTTTACCTTTCTGGGAAAAGTATTGTTTTGACATTGTAAAAAAAAAATCCATACTTCCAGATTTATGTTGTCAAAGTATGCAGTGCAATTATTTAGAGAACAAAATTAGTACAGTTCAGTCTTCCACCTGGAAGAAGCAGATATGCAAGTAGTAGTATTTCATTTTGAAACAATGCTAAAATACCTTTGTAGCAGGTATATTGATTCTCACGTTATAATGGAGGGACCTTAAAGACTTGTTGCCTCAATGGAGTTGGTAATACTTTTGAAACCTTACATCTTTGAATTTTAATCCTGACAGTGGTTAACTATTCAGCAAAATTCCCATTTCATTTACCACCAGCTAATAAAGCCTTACACAAAAAACATTGACTATTAAATATACTTTGTTAGCAAACATTTATTGAGTTCCTACTTCTGGCTGACTGGAATGGAAAGAATAGAAAAATTCAATCCTTTTTCCAATTTGAGATTATAATCTAGAGACAAGAAAAATTCATAGAAATATAATTAACAGTCGGTACGAAACATACCACTCACATTCATTAAACCTTAATGATTAGGGGTGGCTAGGTGGCGCGGTGAATGGAGCACTGACCCTGGAGTCAGGAGTACCTGTGTTCAAATCCAGCCTCAGACACTTGACACAATTACTAGCCATGTGACTTTGGGCAAGCCACTTAACCCCAATCTCCCTCCAAAAAGCAAACAAGCAAACAAACAAAAACCCTAATGATTGCTGGAGAAGAAAGATAGAAACAAATTCTCTCCTGAGGATTTTTTGAAAGCTGGTATGTGCTCAGTGTTTTTGTAGTGAAGAGAATGGGTATGTATCTAAACGACATTCTGGTTTCTCTTGTTGAATATCCATATGGCTATTTTCACATGATACTTCCACAGTGAACCAACTGAATTTCTTCTTGCTCTGTATTCAGATTCCCCTAAGATACATGGCATGGATAATTTGCAACCACTGCAAGAACAGAAATTGCAGGGGCTTGTTTCTCCTAATACAGAACCAAAACCAGATTTCAAAGTGGCTGATGTGGATCATTTTGAACAAGCAGGTAAGTGCAGAGCTTCCAAGGGAACCATCTTTAGAGTTCTTGTGGTATAGACATAGGAGCACTAAATTTGGAGTCTTTAAGGCATGATTAGCTTCACTCTTTGCTTATTACTCACTTTGTTATAGTAGCTGTGTGACCTTGAACAGATCACTTTGATTTTTCTTTCCTTCAAAATGAGGAGATTGAACTGAATCTCTGACATTTTCTTTAGCACTAAATCTTATGAATGCTAAGTCCAATTCTCCTGACCTTGTGCTGTACTGCAAAATTAGGGACAAAGGGAAGACTTAAAACAGCTTTGCCATATTTGGATTTAGATAAAAAGATCAGAGATTTATTTAGAATTGGAAGGAACCTCAGAGGCCACTGGTCTGACCCTGACTCATTTTATAAATGATGGAACTGGAAGCCAGGGTTGTTAAGTGATTTAACTTGAACTCTCACAGGTATGTAGGAGCCATGGTTCTTTAGTAGCTAAGTAGTCTTAGAATTTTCTTCAACTCTCAGTATATGTGAATTAGATAAATTAAGGTAAATTTAATTTTAAAATAAAGATGTTAACAGGTCCTCAAGTATACTATACAGTTCTTGGACCTGCTGATCTCTTGAAAGGTTAAAGCAGAACAAAACTCATAACAGCAAATATGGGAGTGGGAAGAGATTTTATCCGGCATGAATACCAGGCTAGATGAAATGCTGTGATCACTGTTTTGTTTTGAGGTGGCAGAATGAATTTTCTTCCCTGTAAGCCACATTTCTCTGTGATTTCTACTTGTCTATCAAATTTCATTGACCATTATTAAAAACAACAAGATATGCATAGTTGAAAACTTGCATATGCTGTTTTGTTTCCAGACCATGGATTGTATCACAAATCATACTCAGTTTTTATCTAGATGACATTAAATTAGATAAATTGAATCAAAAACTGTTGCTTATTTCAGACGTTGCTATGGGGAAAAAACTTGATCTTTTTTTATAAATAGACTAGTGGCCACTGATAACAGGCTGTAGTATCCCGGTGGCCAAGTTAAAACATAGATATCAGTTTTTTCATTCTGGAGTTTGTAAACTTTATATAGTCACTTATGCTTTGAAATGAGTAACAATAGACCTCACTGTTTCTTGAAGTTTTAGGTAGAGAACTGAGATGTTTATCCTCATAAAATGGAAACACAGCAAATATTACCATCTCAGTGAGAACCTAACTTATCCTGGGCTATAAAGCAACAGTAGACTGAGTAGAATTTAAATTACCTTATTTTCTAATCAAGGTTTCTTCTCACTAGATTGTCATTTGTAAAGTATTTTTTTTACATAATATGAGTATGTATAAACACATACACAGACTAATGTGATGAAGGTTTTGATGATAGATATTATTTCATTTGACTTTTGCAGCTCCTGTTCCTGTAGCTGAAGTGAATCCTTTTAAACCTTGTCCTGAGAATTCCCCAGCTTTACCTACTGAAGGTAAGGGGAAAAGGTTCCTCATGGTATCTGGCTTTTGAAAAAAGCTATGAAATAGATGACAATGCTATGTACATTTTGAAAATTATAATTGTTTGTAGTTTTTTTTTGGTTTGGTTTAATTTAATTTAATTTAATTTCTTTTTTTTTCCTTTTTGGAGGGCAATTGGGGTTAAGTAACTTGCCCAAGGTCACACGGCTAGGTTTTTTGTTTGTATGTCTGAGGCCAGATCTGAACTCGGGTCCTTCTGACTCCAGGGCTGGCGCTCTACTCACTGTGCCACCTAGTTACCCAGTGGTTTGTAGTTCTTGCTGGAAAGATGGAAGAATCTTAGAATTTTTTATTTGGGCATAGTTCTGGAGATTATAGTAAGATTGTCATACCCTGGAGATGATTTTGAGGGTAAGATGTGATTTGAATAACTTAATCTTATCCTGCTGAATAAAAATTTCCCCAAAATGAAGTTAGCCTGTTTATGAATTCAGCAAAAAAACCGGTGATTGAGTCTGTATATTAAATAATTTTTTCCTATGGTCATAAACCTGCTGAAGCATAAAGCAAACAAATGAATATGCTGGTTGAGAATCCTTAAATTTGTTGAGGAGAATTTCTATTAAAAGCATGAAAAAATGTCTTTACTCTCAGCCTTTCAAAAGGAAAAACATACAAGTTCTCAGATGTTGGTGTTTGATATCATTCAACAAGAGCTAGATAAGACTCCAAATATAAGCTTCATGGGGAAAGTATTTTATCAGGGTAGAGTGAAAAAATTTGCTATGAGAGAAATATGTTGGACATAGTTGTCTTATAGGGATTGACAAACTATTTGCTAGCTCTTTTTCACTAGTAGAAAATTAAGAATTAGTAAAAAATTAAAATTTTTTTTTGTGATTTATACAGTACCGTCAGAACCAGTTTCGGTTATAGAACAAAAAGTATACTCACCAGAAACCTCAGTTCCTCCTGAAGATAAAGCTCTAGAGAAACTGAAAGAGATTAAAGCCCTGATAGCTTCTCCCGGAATAGGTAAGCAGTAACAGAATCCATTTATTCAATTTAAATTTAGTAAAACTTTACTATGTTTAAAGCATGATGTGGGTGCTAGGGGTAGAAAGATAAATCCAACATGCACCTTGGTTTCATGGCGCTCCTAATCTAATAGAAGAAGGGAATAATTTGACTATGAAAGTGAACTAAGAGAGCGTAGTAAGTGCAGGAGACGTCCAGGCAAAGTGCTGTGTATTATAGAATAACAGAGTGATCATTTTTGTATTTGTTTAAGTGTTGGGAGTAAAGAAGGCCTAAAGTAGGGCTTGAAATAAATTACGGATTTTAGAAGATGCTGACTGAAGCATTGGTGAGGGGAAAGAGACCATTCTGTGTAGGGCATGGGGTGGGACATGAGCAAAGACATGAACCTGTGATTTCATTGGTTGCAAATGAGATTTTCTCCTACCTATATCTTTTTTTTTTTTTAATTAAGATTCACCCAAACCAAAGCAAAACAATCTTCTGTTTCATTTTTTTAAAACCTTGTGAAACTTAGAATGCATCAGTTTAATATGACTTTTTGGGACAATTACCTCTAATTTGTTAAGTAAGGAAATTTTCAAATTTCTTTATAGTTCTTTACTTCTCAAGTGATTAATCTTGCAATCCATACAGCAACAAGCATTTATTAAATGTCTTCTGTTTGCCAGGTGATGACGTAAGTACTAGGAATACAAAGGCATAAGTGAAACTCACACAGTTTACTTGGAGGAGGCAATTGTACATAGAAAATAAATACGAAGTTATTTTAAGGGACATAACATTAAAAACTAAATGGATTGAGAAAGACTTTAAATCTTCAGTCTACATTTTAAAAGGTTACATTTTGAAGGAAACAAAATTCAAAGAGACAGAGATGATGATGGAGCTCAGGTTATATTGTCTGTTCTTTTTTCCCAACTAGTGATACTTCTGTTATTATGAAGATTGAAATCTTTTTTCTTTCCCTACCTCCCTGTTCTAGCGGAAACACTAAATACACCATTAATCCAAGCTAAAGCTTCCCCACTAGAAGAAATCATTCCTTCCCTTGATTTCACTGAATTAGAAAAGCCGCTGGGGGAGACTGAACGCTGCCAGGTTTCACCTTCAGAACCTCTTCCGGAGCCTACAGGTAGTACTGATTTCTATTTGGACCAGCTTCTTCAGAGGATTTTACACCATTTCTTGTAGTTCTGGCATCATCTTTGAATAGTGGCTTTGAATAATGTGATTTTCAGGACAACATTTTCTAGTCCAAGTTTTTCCTTTTAAAATTGTACTTTTAAAAATTTACAAAATTTTTACTAGAACTTTGACTTGACTTTTGAATATTCTCTTTAATTTCTCAAACTATTTTCTTGTCTTTAAAAAAATTTGAATGCTCTCCTCTCTGTATATTCCATATTACCCTTCAAGCTACTCCTCTACTCTGGGCATTTCTGTTCATTTATTAGAGAAAGTGTACCATATAGTACACCACGTATACAAATTAGTAAAGTAAGCTTTTGCCAAATAAAAAAAACCCAGGCATTTCCTTCTTCACTGCATTACCTTGAACTTGTTGTTTCATATGTTCTAAGAGAAATCTGTGTCACTCTTGAGTTGACTAAAGATTAATTTATTATGTAAGGCTTTTAAAGTAATACATGAAAACTTGCCTTCCCTAACTGCTGCCCCTTCCTCCATATACTAAATAGTGCTAAAATACACTATTTTTTCTACACTTTATTTTATCCTTATAGTTGTGTACAATTGTATACCAATTTCTTTTTTTACTTTTTCACTGTCCCTTCAAGAGAGCATTTAGACTTAGTCATAATTCCAAAGTTTAGTTAATCAGCTTTGTTTAGCTTGGAAGTACAGGTATTTTGTCCTCTGTAGTAGAAGAAAATGGAAAAAAAAAGAAGACATCATATCTTCTTAAATTGTGGTCAAATTACTCAGTTCTTAAGATTATTCATTGATGAGGTTGAAGAGGTGAAGACTGTACTGAATTATTGTTATGGGGGTATAAAATTTTCAAAAGCTTGGGAAGACTTTTTGTAAATAAAGTATAAATGTATTGTTGTAAATGGATTAATAAGTTTATAAATGATTTAAGAAAAACAGAACAAACAGTTGTTTTTGAATTTTAGCAAACTTCATGTATTTCAGGTGTCCCCATTGCACAAGCAAAACGAGCTTACAAATCCAGTGACCGCAGGTTTGGTGCATCCAGGCCAGTATCTCTTATTGATGTGCCCACTGAGATGGTGGGAAGCTATTCTCAACAGAAGAATCCTGATCAAAGGCTGGAGCCCTTATTTTGGTCAGAATCAGGATGGACTGGTACCTCTCCCAGATCCAGGTTTCCGAATAGGAAGATACCCCATACTGATTTCCTGGAATCTCGAAGGGACTTTGGAAGAGAGCCATGGGATGTGGAATGCACACCAGCAACACTGAAGAAAAAGAAGAAAAAATCTAAGCAAAAGAAATATCTTCAACCTCCAGTTGGGGAACCTTGGGATGAAAACACTGAGGTATCCAAAGCTCATCTTGCAGGAACTGACTCATCAAAGCCAGGTGTTACACTAGGGCAGTCTTTTGCCATGACTAAAGAATACAGGCCTGTGTCCAAAGAGAACTCTAGAAAAGGAACCACAGATCGCCCAAGAGAGGTCAAACTGGTGGCTACATCCTGTACCTCAGAGAACTCCAATACCTCCCTGAGTCATACCCAGGAAGCCTCTAGAGAGAAAAACCATCCTCAGACTGGGGGGGGTACAAAGGAAGAAAGGAGCACCACCCAAGTCAAAGAGGTTCAAGATGCCAGCTTGTCATCACAGAGCAAGAGCCCAGTGAACAAGCAGGCTCTACCTCTTGAATGTAAGCCACAGCCAAGTAAAGGTGAACATTCTGTGCCCCTGCTACCTCAGTTGGAACCTACTTGTGATAAAGTTCAGGCAGTGGGTGTGGTGGCTTTGAAGCCCCTATGTCCAATGGTTTCTCCAAACAAGCAAGTGGAAGCTTCTTTTGAGACCAAACCTAAAGAAGGAGCCTTAACTCCTGACATGCATCCAGAAACCAAGGATGTAGTTTCAAATTCTGTAATACCCCAAGAACAGCTAACATTGGCATCAGCAGGGGCCAGTGTTTTGGCAAATTGTCTGAAGGACATTGCTGGTGAAAACACAACAGCTGACCATTGTGCACCAAAATCACCAAGTCTTTTAAAGAATAAAGTGGAACCAAATGTAACCAAAGTACCTGAACACAAAACTTTTCCTGAGCAAAGCCAGGAAGTGGGAAACCTTGCTTCTGAGCATCCATGGTACTGTGTGGCAGGTCCTATCCCTCATAAAGGGCTAGAACAACCTGAGAAAGTTGATGATGATGATGATGAAGGGAGAAAAATGAGAGAGAGTGTAGAACGGCCATTCATTCTAGAGCCACAGAAGGATGGTGTAAATCTTGAGGCAAGTGCAAAAACACTCCAAACAAAAGGGTTGAATGTCTACCATGAGCATAAAGGGGGAGAATCTGTGTCTTCCAATCAGGTTTTAGAGACAGTGGCTAGTCTCATTAAAACTGTTGAGGAACGTAAGGAGAAACTTGACTCAGTTGTAGATGTTGAAAGTACCTCAAAAGTAGTAAGTCCTTTGGATGATAAGATAGATACAGGTCAAACTCAAGCTCTAGTAGAGAAACATATGGCTAAAAGTCAAGAAAAGGGTATTACTGAGCAGAGCAAGGAGGGAGTATCTCTTGTTTCTGAATGTCTCTTGGCAGGCCTCCCTGAGTCCAATGCAGCTCTCCAAGTTACTGAGAAACCTAAAAAGAGGGGTAGCGATGGGAAAAACAAAAAGTTTAAAAAAAGTTATTCTGGACAGCCTGCTTTGTTGGGGAGCAAAATAGATGCTCATGTCCTGCCTATTGCAGACAAGAACGGAAATCAGGACAAACAAGTTGATTTCTCTGATAAAAACAAGGAGTTCGTACTCCTTCCCTCCAAAATTTCTGATTCTCCGCCTTTAGGAGTTTCTGACAAATCCGAAAATCAGTCAGTTGGTAAAAAAGATAGAGTCAATGAAGTTAGTTCTTCTGAGACCTGGACATTTGTTGAAAACACAAAGCACACTGCTAAGAAGCCTACTAACACTGTCTTGGATGCTAATAGAACAAATGTTAGCTGTGATGAACAAACCCTTCCTCTGCGACCTCCCTCTTCAGAGCAGTGTGTGGATGGTAAGATAGAAATGACTGTGGATCAAGGGGTAGTGACTGACAAACCCAAGAAAAGAGGTATTGATGGGAAAAATAAAAAGAGTAAAAATGCCCATCCTCTTTCAGAGAGTAAATCAGGTCGAAGTGGAGAATTTAGAGTTGAGGGAATGAGCTGTGTGGATGAAAACAGAAATATTACATATTGCTGTTCAGAACCACCAAATAATTGGGCCAGTGAGACAAACACACTTAAGACTTCCCTTTTGTCTGAATCAGAGGTTTGTGGTAAACCACATTCCCTAGTTTTCTCAGATGCAGAGATGAGTGGCTCTCTTCTAGAGGCCTTAGCAGAAAGTGGGAAAGAGACCTCCAAGGCACAGGTTTCCAAATTACTACCATTAAATGACCCCAGAAAAGATACAGTTGTGGGTGAGGAAAGAGCAGGTAGCCTAGGAAAGGGTCCCCCAGTTGATTATCTTCCCAGCATAGCAGTTGTTGCAGATATTAGAGTAGCCACAGAAACAGAGAAACGCCATGGGAATTCCAGTATTGAGAAAAAAGGTCAATTCGAGTTACCTGGGCATAGTGGCCCACTACAAAATCAAGCACAGATATATGGAAGACAGTTAACAGTAGAGAGTGATGAGAAAGTCAAAGAACACAATTTCCAGGGATCAGTGGAAGATAATACTACTGAGCAACCCCAGGAGAAGACAGAGCCAGTAAAGGAACAGGTTCATCTTCACATGCAAGTAGAAGATGCAGGTCTAGGATTGGAGGACAATAATGTGGATAAAAAGAATACAGGTGGAAGCATTTTTCAAGTGCTTATAGAGAAAGAGATGGAGAAAGGGAAAGCCCTAGTTACAGATGCAGTTTTGCCAGGCAATGAATGTGAAAAACTGGATTTACTTGAGGACAAGCCTAGTCAAGGATTAGACTCCAAGAACCTAGGAAGCTTAGCTGGCAAGGTGGATATTCTGCCTGCCGAACAGGAAAAAACCCAAATGGAAAAACTCAGCCCTGGTTGTAAAAATATAGACCAAGAATGTAGCCTCTTAGAGCCCTCAGACCTATCAAATGCTGAGAAAGAAACTATTCCATTGGAAGTTGTAGATAATTTGTCACCAGCTATTAAGAGTATTCAGTCCCCAAAGCCTAAAGATGAAACCTTAGAAGCACCTCAGAAGTTGACAGAAAAATCTGGACAGAGATCACTGGGTGATGGGAAGACAGAAGTGAGAAAGAAAGTGGAAGAACCCTTAAAAGGCTATATGAGGCCTACCAAATCGAGGGGACTTACACCCCCTTTGCCGAGACCTGCTGTTCTGGATCGTGAGAAACCTAAGCATCTGAAGGCTCATGGTATGAACCAGCCAGAGCTGGGGAATGGTGTGTGCTTGTGGCTTGAAGCATCATCAACGCTAGTTTGTGTGTTAATTCTGTACTGATTCCAGCTGACTTTATGTATTGGTGTGTTGGCTCCTAGCAAACATGGCATGAATTATAGATGTGAAGAGGTGGGTGTTCGATTGTGTTGCCTTTTGATATAATTCTGAATGTCACTTTTTGTATAGATGGCTTTAAAAACCTACTACTTTATATGTAACAGTGTCACCAATCGCTTCTCTCAGGTTTTAAAAAAATCGTATTTATCTTTATATTTTATCATTCTTTATCATAATTATACCTAATAATTCAAAATTAAATCATTAATAGATATTCGATTTATAGGGAGTTATAACGATCCCTTTCCAGCAGTGTATATGAAAATTTCTATCAGTACATGTGTATTACCTATTTAAATTGAGGCCCAAATTAATTTTGGATTAGAATGAAAATATTCTTTTTTCTCTTTTCATTGTTACAATAATAAACCCGATACTTTGTCAGTAGGGTATATATTTAGATTCTTTTTTTTCCAGTAGAGAGGAAAGGATTCACAAACAATTGGCTTTAGGTTCTCACGAGGTCCCTATTTTTCAACCATAGTCTTAGGCGTAATTAACAGTCATTTACTATGTGCCAGGCAATGTGTTAAGTTATGGGAGTAAAAAGAAAGCCAAAAGACAATTCCTGCCCTCGAGAAGGTAATTTACAGATCATGTAGTCAGGGACTGTAATATGTTCAGTAGCCAATAAAGTAGGGAGACGGGGGAGAGACAGAGAAAGAGGCAGACAGTGAGAGCCCCTTTAACATTTGAACTTGTGATCACCGATGTTGTATTCTAAGCAATCGAGTTGTCGATTTTTTAGAAAGTGTTGTCTTGTCCCTTAGGAATAGCTCATCTAATCCGGTTGTTTGCCTGAGCCTAGCTTTCCAAAGTACCACACTGGTTGATGGTTTTTCCCCATTGCAGTGAATAAGGCTCGCTTTTAGGTAGTTTTCTTCTCCAGTACGTAGGGAGTCATTTTGCATTATGAAGCGGCAATCTTAATCAGCAGTGAAATTTAGAGGTTTTTAACATTCTGATCAGGTTTTTGGAAAGGCTTTGTTGTTTGCATGAATATCGTAGCACAAATCTGTTCTGTTTTGGTGGATGGCTTGTGTTGTGAATGAGATTATGCCCAGGAAAGGAATATTCTATTATTCTATTACTACAAAGAAGGTATAGAAGTCAAGAGAACACTAAAGGCAGGTGTTTCTAGAAGAGGGTCACCATCAGCCGGCAGCTCTTTTTTATCTTTCATCCATAAATTCCGACAGCATTGGGACAGTCTGAGAACTTGAACAGAGCCATGCACTGAGCCATTATGTAAATATTATACATATAATTAGTATGTACCAGGAATTCCATGGCTAAGTAAAAACATTGCTTTCTATCCCCTCCTTATTCCCTTCCATTAAGCTCAGCAATGAGGCCAGGCTCCTCGGTGTTCTGAACAGATAGTCCTTTCTGTTTCAACCACTTTTTCCGAAGATACCGTTTTCAGCATTTACAGAGTGTGAGTAAATCCAAGAGCTGTTGTATCAGGAAGTATAGTAGAGATCATTTAAGGGAAGATTAGTGGAGGCAAAAACAGAAGTGATCTCCCTTTTTATTTACTTTGTTTGTGACTTGGTCTCCTTCTCTTGCCAGTCACCTAAGTGCAGTGGCCACTCGAGAGTCCTAATCCAATGGGCACAGTGCTTTTATCTTCTCTGTTTTTCTAGTCTGTTCCAGTTCACCCCTTCTCAGGCAGCTGGTCACTGTCCATTACTACAGGTTCATTCCTTTTCTTGGTGGTGGTCTTTATGTGGACAACTGTTCTGCTTTTGCTCTCCTACTCTCAGGACTCCTGAACTGAAGTGATTATCAGCCACAGCCTCATAAGCAGCAGGGCCAACAGGCATGACCCACCATTCCTGAAATGATAGTCTACATAGACTCCTGGACAAAAGGAAGAAATAGAAAGGGAATTTGAGAAACAGATCAAGAGCTTAAGCAGAGAAACAGCATATCTTTGTAATGGGGAATTTCAGTTACTGGACATCTGCTTGAGGTTTTTTTGTGCCCAAAATAGAGTAGCTAAAATTTTTTTAGTTTGCTTTAATGATAATTTTCATGCTCTGAAAAGTGGAGAAGCCAAACAAGAGTAAATTGTATTTTGTATCTTCAACAAGAAGGAATTGGCTGCAGAATTTGCAACCTAGAATTCCTAAAAGAGATCTGACCAAATTACCTTCCTATTCAGAAATTGCCTGTCAAAGAAATATACAACTTCCTGCCTAACATTTACATTTTGCTTATTCTGGTCCCACTCATCTTTGCATTTTACTGCCCTTCACACAGTCTGTCCCCATTAAGCTGGTCATACAGCTCCTACAACATTTTCTCTCTCTCTCTCTCTCTCTCTCTCTCTCTCTCTCTCTCTCTCTCTCTCACACTCTCACTCACTCTCACTCTCACTCACTCTTTTGCTTCTCATATCTGTCTTGTAGAATCCCTTCGTTTCCTTCAAAGTATCATTCACAAAGTATCACTTTGTCTGTGAAGCTTTTCCTGATTTCCTCTGGATTATTTAAGCACTCTTTGCTCTTCTAATTTCTTTTTATATATTTTATTTTTCCTTGTGTACTATACATATGCCCCTGTAGAACTGTAAGTCCCATCAAATCAAAGACTTGGTCCATTTTTTTTTCCAGTGATCTAGACAATATTTTCAAGTAGTACTGTTTGATAGGTCTTTATTTAAAAGAAAAACCTAGAGGGGAGATAGTAAGTACCTAGGAGGAGAAGGTTGTCAACCATATCACATGCTACAGAAAGGACAAGAAGGATGAAATTTAAAAAAGTGCATCACATCTGGTGCTTAAGAGATCTTTGGTGACTTTGCTAAGAGTAGTTCCAGTTGAATGTGTCAGGCATAAGGATATGCTTGTGAAACTTGGAGACTTGTGGCATTCTCCATGGAGATAGGAAGCTTCAGAAGAGGAATGGGTTTTGAGGGGCAGAAGGAGGTTGGAGGAGGAGAAAGAGCACAGAGGTTGTTTCTGTCAGTCACTTTGCTTAAATTAGGTTCTATTATTCCTGGCCTTCGGGGACCACAGTCAGTACAGACAACTTGAGAGCAGACCAAAGGAGTGTGTGGTGGTGTGGTGTTAATGTAGCTGTGTTTGTTAGGGATTGGGGGAGGTTGATCTATAGCCCCACTTCCCTCCTTCTGATAGGGTTGATAGGTTGGTCATTGATACCTTGAGATTAAGCATTGTTCCTCTTGACGTTAGCCATAGCCCCTACTTTTGGAGGACTTCCTAGGTTATTAGATAAGAGATTTCAAATAATACAGAGAAATGATAGATGTGATGCTATGAATTAGTCTTCTATGGGCAAAGTCAGTTCAGGAGGAATGGGAATCTTCAAAATGAAATTCTGAAGCCACAAAGGGAAAAAAATCTGATGAAATAACAAGATAATTTATTTAAAGATGTCAGTGCATGTGTATAGATAACTCACAAGTCACTTTAGAGTTTTAAAAGATAACATGCCTACAGGACTGGGACAGCTGCTTAGCTTGATGGTAGGAGGAGGATCCAATCCAGTTAACATATATTAAATCCCTGCTATGTACCAGGCACTGTGCTAAGTGCTGGCCATAAAGCTCATAAAAGGTAGCTCCTGCCCTCACGGAGATATCAATCTCATGTAAGGAGATACACAAAAGGGGCCGGGGTGCTGAGGTGTGCTCCCTGCAGGGACGTCTTGTTCTGTGACAAAACACATGCAAAGTGAGGCGAGAGTAAAGAGAGAGCTGAGAATGAAGTGGAAGCAGACAATACTTTTGCTTTTGTTTTCTCTGACAGAAAGAATGATTTTGGACTAGAAAGGATAGTGCAGACATGGCGAATGAGGGTATTGATACCCAAGTGAGTAAAGTTCTATGAAGAGAACATCTAGTCTGACCACCAGTTGGTCTGAGAAAGGGTACGAAGGGCAGGAGAGCTACTGCCTGAGTGACTGTCCAAGTTTCAAAATGAACACTAAAACTAGAAAAGATTCTAAGCTATCCTAACTCCAGTTTTTGGAAAAACTCTAGTAGCTGTCATTAAAGTGAGGGATTGTCAGTGTGTATAAAAGGGGGTAGTAATCAAAGAAGCTAGTGAGGCTTCATCAAGAATGTTTAAAGAACAGCTTAATTTTTTGACTGGCTTATTTTGGTAGAATGTTGGTGATCCAACTTGAAATTACTCTCAAAAGTGATTTTCCCAAGACATAAATCTTTGTCCATCTCTCTCTCACACATACATTCTCTCTCTCTCTCTCCCTCTCTCTCTCTCTCTCTTCCCCCCCCCTCCCACCACCACTAATGACTCCTTGTTTTCTCCAGGATCAAATATAAATTACTTTGGCTCTTAAAGCTCGTCCTATCCTATCCTGGCCTTTTCTTACTGTTTCAGCTTTCTTATATATTATGTCCATCCACACACTCTCCAATCCAGTGATACTATCTACCTGCTATCCCTTCCAGTGAATCCTGTCTTCCTTGTTATGACGCCACAGTATTTAAGCTTCATCTTCAGTGTTTATCCTTCCCATGAGTAGTTCAAATTAATTTCTTTAAGTATTGACTGAATTGGTAGCCTTTAGACAGCAAAAGTCCAGAAAAGTTCTGCAGTGCTCTGCTTTCCTTACAGTTCAACGCTCACACCCACACATTGCTGCTGGAAAAACCTCAGCTTTGGCAAGGTGTTATCTTTGCTCTTTAGTTTCTTGTCCAGCTTTGTCATACCTTTCCTTCCAAGGAATCTGTTAATTTCATGCCTGCATTTGTTGTCTGCAGTGATCTTTGAGCCTGAGATTATAAAATCTGGCACTGCTTCCTTTCCTTCCTCTTTGTAGGATTCTAAACATTTTTATTTTTCTTTAATAATCTTCTTTTTCTCCTCAACTTTTGCACCCCAACCCCAAATGGGCACACCTGTCTCTAACTCCACCCTTAAATTTTCTTTGGTCTGATTAGGCAGTATTGAAACTTAAGAATCTTGAGGGTGACTGCAGGAGACTCCAGCTTTGGGCATCCAGTTAAGAATTTCTAATCCTGATATATGAGGTCCAAGAGTAAATGTTTTGTTATCCGTCTACTGAGCCAGTTTAAACCAAGGCCGATATGATTCTATAAATGCGCCACAGGCGTTCACCTGTCTTCCTTAAGTCCTTACTCAGTCTTTTTGCTCTTTCATTTTGAGATTTTCACTGGAACACTATTAACTTTACATATTATCTTCCCAGCTTGTCTTCTCTTCTGGTTTTATTAGCAGGAAAAACTAGATTGCTATGATTCAGCTATGTGCGCAGTATGTCACCAGACACAAATCTTACATATAGAGTACCAATAATAAAGGTTTTTTAATGATAACCTAAAAACCATACTGTCATTGTATTTTCCTTTTGCCAGCACTTTGCCATTATCCATTGCTGAGTTAGACAGAGGTCCCACAAAATTGAGGGCCTTCTTTTACTTTTACTTCATTTTATGTTTTTCCATTCTATGCCTCTTATACCCCCTCAAACCTCCCTTGCCCACCCTCCCCCCAAAAACATCTGTTCATTCCCAGATGGCTAACCTACTGGTGAAAGGCTTCTGCATATTTGACTAGGTTGGTCTTTAGGAAACAGACTTGGTTTGTTGTTAAGATCATGCAGTCTTTCTAGTGTGGTAGCACTTTTAAGAAACTTGTGCTTCAGGGCAGCTAGGTGGCGCAGTGCCTACCAGCCCTGGAATCAGGAGGACCCGAGTTCAAATCCAGCCTCAGACACTTGAACACTAGCTGTATGACCTTGGGCAAGTCATTTAACCAATTGCCCTACCTTTCCCCCTCCAAAAAAAGACAAAAAAGAAAAGAAACATGTGCTTCACTGTAGTACCTTTCAAGAATTTAGGTTTCTTGAAGTCAGATTTATTTTGCTTCCATTTGAGGATAGAGCTAAGAAGGAAGGGTTGAAGAAATCTGCTAAATTTAGGCATTTTAGATGAAAACAATGGCTTTCTAATAAGTCAGGAAACATTAACCCTTACTACGTGTGAAGCACTCATAATATAAAGAAAAGCAGAGATAGGATTCCTTTCTTCAAGATATAGTCTAAATAACAGAATTATCCCTCAGTGGGATGGGCTGCTCTGGTAGATAATAAGGTTTTACTTTGAGTAAAGGGACAGCATACAGAGTTAAGTTCCTGTGCTACTCTGGATTGAGCCAGATGACCTTGGAAGTCCCTTCCTATGCAACTGTGTCTAGTGTCACCTTGAGCTTCACATCGTGCAGCCACAGTGATAATCTTTGTAGTTTAGATAACACTCTGGCTTGAAAACGCAGTGGAAATTTGATAACACATGAAATTGACATTTGACACTTGAAATAATTATGTGTGTTTTGAGGAATGCCTTGCTAATGCCTAACTCTGGGTAATCTTGACTAACTATTTACCTTATGTGCTCCTACTCCTACTCAGTGAATCCTGTTGATGAATTTCACAAAACATCAATGCATGAATTTTCGATAAAGTCAGACTGACATTTTTCATCTGGACCCTTGCTTTTGTGAAGAGATAATAATTTTTTATATTAGTCTGCAAGCATTTATTAAGTACCTACTCTGTACTGAGGTAAGGTACTGAGCTAAGCAGTGGGCAGACAAAGAAAGACAAATAATATGAGTTTATCATCAGATTACTACATAGTAACCCCAAAACAACCACCCACTTCTCTCTCATCTGAAGGTTACGATATTTAATAAATGCTTGTCAAATTGCCTACATTTGAGTTCTTTTCTCAATAATATTTATTTATACCTTGAAACCTTCTGTCTGTTTTGAGATGATATTATCCTCATTCCATAGAGGAAGAACCTAAGTCTAAGAGAGGGTAAGTGACTGGCTCATAGCCTCGTAGATCACAAAAGCAAGTGTCAGAGTCAAATTTGAAGCTTGACTTCTTTGAATCTAAGGACTGCATTATTTTCTTTGCAGGACTATGCCTCAGAATCTCTCCTGACTTTAGATTTCCCTCAGATTTTGTTTTTTCTTTCCTGTTTATTTATTCAATATTCATTTATTAAGTGTCCAGTATATTTCAAGCATTTATATTTTAATTTATATTACAGTTACTTGCCCATCTAGATTATGTATTTTTTTGAGGATAGGCACATTGTTATCTTTTTCTGTAAAACTCCCACAAGTGAAAGCCGTGAAGGCTTAGTAGTAACAACATGAAATTTTGTACTCAGTAGGCACTTAATAAGGGTTTTTTGAATTTATTTTGTTTTAATTGATAAAAAGACCAAATATAAGTAAACTATAGACTAGAATTTTTTTTTTTGGAGGGCAATTGGGGTTAAGTAACTTGCCCAAGGTCACATGGCTAGGTTTTTGTTTGTGTGGGTTAAGTGTCTGAGTCGGGATTCGAACTCAGGTCCTTCTGACTCCAGGGCCAGCGCTCTACTCACTGCGCTACCTAGCTGCCCCTAGACTAGAATTTTCAAGTTCACATTTTTTGTTTTTTTCTCTGAATCTTTTTATACTTTTTTTGTCATATACATACAAAAAAGTTTAGAGCCACCCATATCATCCATTTAGAAATTAATATCTATCAGTCCTTCAGCATTTTTATTGGAATCAAATGGTTTTGTGAACCTTTTCTCCTTTTTCAGATATGAAGTATTTATTGGGAAATGTCTTGTATAAAGATATATTGTTTTGCACTGTGTGTTTATGACTACATACTATACATATGTACTCATTATTACACTCCCAAATTAGAAGCAAGATTATAACTTTATGGTCCTTGGCTTGTATTGCCCCAGAAATACCCTCAATAGTTCTTATCTCTAGGATCACTGGATGCTATCAGTAGCAGCACTTAATTGGACTTTGTTTCTAGAAACCATGGTGAGTAGCAGTTTATCATACTGGAAAGTACTGTTGCCTTGGAAACTGGTGCAAAAAGGACCGCTTAGGAACCAATAGAAGCCAAAAAAGAGGTATTGAACAAGATAAGCAGCAGCTTCAGGAGGAAGACAGAAATAGAAACACTTGGCAGTTGCTTCTGCTAAGCTTAGAGGCTCACAGATTCAGCTGGTGAAAGTGTGTAGTGATTTGCTTAATGAATTAGAATGAACATATGTCTTGGAAACTGCCTTATTCCCAATTACACAGAAATTCATGTGGCTTTTTCTCACATTCAGAGGGTACATGTATTTTTCTGTAATGTTGTTCATAGTGAAAATGGAAAGTCTTTAGGAATCTTCTGAGAAAAGAAAAGAAAAAATATCATCCTTTTCTTTGGTTGTTTTAGAGTCACTGGTCAGAATTTTGTCTGTATGTGCGTAATAGAAGTTTTTTACTCTCAATAGTGTTTTTTGTTTGTTTTTTACAAAATTTATTGCACAAATGCACAGACATGGACAATTTATTTTTAATATCAAATTACCATTTCAGAATAACTGATTAATCATACTACTCTTTCCTCTGCCTGTCTTTTTTGACAGTTGACCTTTCAACTGAAGTAGAACATGTTTTATTAATTCCTCTTCCCTTTTCCTCTTAAAAAAAGTTTTCAAATTCTGTTCTGAATAGAATCCCTTTTTTCTTTTAAGCTACTAAATTTATAAATGGACTAATTAATACACTTCTGTAAACATTAGCTTTCCCACATATTATCTTAATTTCTGATGATAGCAACTGAGAAACTCTGTAGAGGATAGTATTATTCCCCTTTTACAGTTATTTACTAGAATAGTAAAATAGTAAACTAGGCCACATAGCTTCTAAATGAAACAGTCAGAAGGATAACTGGGGTCTTTGAACTGCCAACCTGCTGATTTTTTTCTACTATACTCTGTCTCTTTAATGTAATTGAAAAAATTATTTATAAATCATGTATTTGGATTTCAGAATTCATTATCTTGTCACTGTTTCTTCTCTGGATCTTCCCCGTAGTTTTCTTATTCTTCCCAGCCTCCAAGACAGTGCTGAGTACTGCTGGAACCCAGTGATAATGCTGTATGTATATTCCTGATAATTGGAAAAGAAAACACTGGGATGTAAGATTTAGAAGGATTTACTTGATTATATTACTCTTTGAAATTCTAAGACTTCATTTGTAAGGCTTGCTTAACCTGTTTCATCCAGTGGGTATTGATTGAGCCTACAATTTTTTCTCGCGTGCTCCAGAATTTCTTGTGTCTCTCTAATAAACTGGTTTTGGAATGGAGCAGATTTCAAGTTTTTTAAAGGTCACACTCTGAGAAGTTACAGTACAGAAATGTTGACAGCTTCCCTCTGATATTTGCAAATTCTGCATTGTTGCTCTAGCCCTAGTTTATGAAAGCAGTTTCTTCACCTTTGTCTGGGGGTATGGCCTTAGCTCTAGTCTTCACTGTGTACTCCCACCTCCTTAATAGGAGTGGATAATTAAAGGTATTTGGGACTATTTGATGATTAGATAGATCCTTTGCTAAGTGCATTGTACTTAGTGCTTAGAATCAAGCTACAAACAAAAGCTTTTATATTCTTTTTTTTTTTTTTTGGAGGGCAATTGGGGTTAAGTAACTTGCCCAAGGTCACACAGCTAGGTTTTTGTTTCTGTGTGTTAAGTGTCTGAGGCTGGATCCGAACTCAGTTCCTTCTGACTCCAGGGCTGGTGCTATACTCACTGATCCACTTAGCCGCCCCCAAGCTTTTATATACCAATGGAGGAAAACAGTTTGTAAAAGGGATTTGGAATTAAAAAAAAAATAGGAATAATTTGGGCTAGGAACCTTTTGAGATCTGGTGGAAAAGTGGATAGTCATTTGTGGATCCTGGAGAGAAGTGAGCCTGGTTGGCCTGATCCCTTACTGAGGTGGAGGCTCCTATGGGAGAGATCAGATTAAATAATGTAGATAGAGGTTGTGTGGAAGGAGTTTGAATTGGGGGTTAGTCCCACTAATCACTTCAGAGGAAGGATTAAGAAAGAGACTTTTAGACACGTAAAACATTATATATTGAAATAGACATAAGTTGTAGTTTTGGTGGATTTTTTTTTTCACTAACTTTTCTTGTAGGGGAATGCATTTCATCAAGAAAAAAAATTCTATTTGGGGAGCCATGGGAAGCAGTACTTTTTGTTACATTAGCAATTTCGACAGAAAATACATTCTAGCCTGTTTTTACACTTCTATCAAGGTAGGAATGCAAGGAATGAGATTCCTAGTCTTGATTTTTCTTCTGTTTTTTTTTCTTTCTCAATGTTCTTTCCTTAGGATAGTGTCCATTTAGGATATGTGTCTGTCATCAGTTTTCTCTAAATCTTTCTGTATAGGTCTGTCTATGCTATGTATGTTTTCCCTTAGGATATGACCTATTTCTTAGTTTCCAAGTTTATGGTCTTTTTGCATTGGGGATTTCTCTCAGTTATAGCTGATTAAAAACAAACAAACATGGAATAGAACAGCCATAGGTAAATTCAGCCTAAACTACTGTACCACTTATACAGTTGCACCTGGGATAAAGAAATTCCAAAGAAGTATCAGTTTCCTTATCTGGTAAGTGAGGGAGTTGTCTGTAACCAAAGAATTCACTTTCACTTCCAAACCTATGAATTGCCATTTGGAACAGACTAGCTGTTGTATGTTTGCCCATATTGGTGACCCCTGTTCTCTGAAGCCAGAGTCTGAGCTCTGGCAGAATCTACCAATTGGAAAGGCTTTTTGTCTAGACCCATGACAGATGTGTATCTCTAAGCTGAAGAAAGTACAGTTAAATGGAGATGGGCTTATCTTGAGGTTGGCTGTAGGTGAATGAACTTTTTGGCCCCAGCAGCAGTAAACCATAGAAAGGTGGAGGAGTGATGTCATCACAGTGACTTCACAGACCTTGAAATAAGAAGTGTGCTTCTGATCTGTCAACTTGGGAGGTTGGTCTAATATTGGGAAGAGACAGTGATGGCTGCCTTGGGCGTCTGTAATCACAAGTGAGTTTTCTTGGTGTAGATAATAGGTGATGCTGACCAAAACTGAACTGAGAACTTTTAAGGTGGCCTGCATTACAAGCAGACTGGAGTACCTTTGGATTAATTACTCCATGCTGGGATTTTCTACTCAGCTTCCTCCTGGGTAGGATTCCTTCTATGTTGGCAAGAACAAACCCTGAATTCAGAAAAGAAAACTCAGGTTCTGCTTCTAGTTTGGATACTTAGTATCTCTAGCCATGGTCAAATCACTGAGGCCCATTGAGCCTCTGTACAAGGCAGTTAGGCTAGATCAGCATTTGACCTGGTTCTTGGTATCTGACCTCTATGAACTGACCTTCCTTTTTTCCTTAGCTAGTCTTCTCAATTTGTACTAGCTTCCAATCTTGGCACCCACTGGCTTTCTGTGACCTATAGTCATACCTACAATATCTTCACATTGGCATTGAGGTGGTTAGGATAGGTGAGTTTTGAAATGAACCTTGACAAATAGGTTCGAAGGAGTTGCTCTGGCCTTATGGAGAGAAGTGAAGAGAAGAAATCCTTGACTAGGATTAAAATACATTTGGCAGATTTTTTAAAACACAAGGAGCAAGCTTTTTTTTTTTTTTTTTTTGCTCTTGGCTCTCAGGCTTTCCTACTCCCACAGCATCTGGTTGTTAGACCTGGCTCTCACTTCATTTAAAACAAATCTTATATACTTCAGTCATCTTTCTGCCAGCGGGCTTAGAGCCATTATTCTTTTGGCCGAGAAGGGTTGAGAGTAGTAGTATTGCATTTCCGAGCCATTCCAAGTCAATGTTGTTTAGTGAGTCAGTTATCATAGGTTTGGATCTTATGGTCGGTATTGTCTTGATCAGAGGTGGTTACAATCTGCAGGTCAGTTGCTGCCTGCAAGCTTCTAAATGGGCTAGAACCAGTTCAAAATTGTATTAGCAGTTGTTTAACCACCCAAACACAATGCAGCACGGATAATGTTAATTTAGGCTCTTCTAAGTCAGTTTGCTGCCAGCTGGTCTTCTCTTTGAGTTGGACTTCTTGATTATTTAGGTACCTATTTTGAACTTTCTAACTAAAGTATTAACATGATCTTTAGGAATTAGTTCTGATCAAGATGATAAACTGTCCAGTTCACAAAGGAAAAAGCCAGCTTGGATGATGGTCAAGATGCACAAAAGAAACCATAGGCATGGACTCTGTCGAGTCAGGACAGTGCAAAAAGGTTAATGGCCAGTAGGAAAGGAGATTCCAGAAAAGCTAATGCTGCTGCCAGCAGACAAGCTTGGTGGGCAGCCAGAGTTGAGTTAGAAATGTGCAGCCTGCGAGGCAGCTGGTGACCTGGTGTCAGAATAATCTGAGTTCAAATCTGGCCTCAGATATTTACTAGCTTTGTGACCATGAGCAAATAACTTCTGTTTGCCTCCATTTCCTCAGTGGTAAATAGGCCTACCTAAATAGCACCTACCCTCACAGGAGATAAAGTTTGTAAAAAGGACTTAACAACTTGGCACAGTGTTATTGTTGTTCAGCCATTTCAGTTATGTCTAATTCTTTCTGACTCCGTTTGGGGTTTTCTTTTCTTTCTTTCTTTCTTTTTTTTTTTTTTTGACTTTTTAAACAAATGCTTTATTAACTTCTGTTTTACATCATTCATTTCCGCCAGATTTTGAGTTACAATTATTTCCCCCCCCCCCCGTTTTTCCCCTACCCACCCTCCCAGAATAGCAGTCCCACAAGATATCGCTTCCTCCAATCTGCTCTCTCCCATATCTTCTCCCATACCCCCTTCGACTTTTCCATTAGAGGAAGGTGAATCTTTGTGACCCAAAGCCTGCACATCTTATCTCCCAATTACAAGCAAAAGAGTATTACTAATAGTATTTTTATATATATATGAAACATTTAATCTTAAGACCTCAAATTTCAGATCCATTTCCTTCCTCTCATTTGGGGTTTTCTTGGCAAATATGGTGACATTGTTTGCTGTTTCTTTCTCATTTTCAAATGAGGAGACTGAGGTAAATGGAGTTAAGTGACTTACTCAGGTACACACAATTAGTACATATCTGAGGCTGGACTTGAACTTAGGAAGATGAGTCTTCCTTACTCCCGGTCCAGCTCTCTATCCACAGTACCTCCAAGGTGCTTTTGCATATAATAAGCACTATATAGAATTGCATATTCTCTTCTACCTCCTCTTACCCCTTGTATTGTGAGATGACTAGAGCTGAGGACCCACTGAGAAAATCAACTGAAAGGGTTATCAAGAGCCCCCAGGATGAGAACAGGAAGCTCCAGGGTTTGGGAGTGGCCAGTGCTGTTTGGTAGGCATGGCCTGGGGTCTTAGCTCTTCCCCTGGAAGGTCCTGAGATGCCTTAGAGATGCCCTGAGGACCTGGAACTCTACATCTCAAAAATCTGTATGGTGGAGATTTCTTCCTCAGGGGCTCTGAACCTGGCTGAGATCCAAGCAGACAGACCACCCCACCCCAAATTGTAGGCACAAGGTGGAACCTGGCCTGACCTGATGCTCTGATTCAGTAACTACAACTGGAGAGATGATTAAACCAAGAAATATACTGACTAGTATTTTTTTTTAAATCATTGACAGTCTCAAGATCCCCAGAGGTGAGTTAATAACTGTAAGCAAAGGCTCAGAGGACTAAAATGGATTTTTCACAAGTACAACTTGAATCCATTGTAGAAATGAAGGAAGAGATTAAAAATGAAAGGCGATATCCTTTCACTAAGGGGCAGCCTTAGCTTCCTCCTCAGTAAAATCACTGTATGAGGCTAGATGCTGTGACCTTCTCTAGGTAAGGAATAGAGCCAGCATTTGATTGTTGGTTTTCTGATTAAATTTTCCATGCTTTCCTCAGTACTACAATGTTTCTCTTAGGTGCTTTGTAACAATTTTATCGCTGTGGAAAATAGAAATTACATGTTTTAGGAATAAAAAAAGGTTTTCCCTTTAAATGAGTTCTTCCACATATAGCTCATTTCAAACCTGGCATAGCTCATAAGGCTTTGTGATCTTAAGTAATGTTTTAAGTAATTTCAATAAATTACTATACCAAGAAATCTTTTCTTCTAGGAGACTGATGCCTCCAAATTTGACGATATTTGTATGTGGGAGGAAAATTACACATCCTAAATCTAATTGTTGTTCATAGTTATGGGTGAGGATTGAAAAAATTGTGTTTATTTTTGATTTGTAGTTAAGTTAGGAAGAAAGTTATCAGAGAAATGGATGTGTCAATAAGTGTGTTTGTAAACATAATTGAAAGCCAATATAATTACTGTCTCTAACATTTTGTATGGCTTAGTTTCTGTATCATCTTTTTATATGAAACTTTAAATACCTATGGTAGTTATCAGAAAATTGTATTTTCAGTTAAACAATGGTATTTTTTTGGGAAGGAATAGCAGTAGTTAATTTTTAAAATTGAATTGGTAAAGAGTTCTCTTCAAATTATTTGATGAATTTAGCAGCAACGGGCTTTGGGGAAGGAGGTGGTATGGGGGGTTGGGAGAAAGGATTTTTGTCATGAATCCTGGGGACTTGGTATGATGTCACTGGATCAGCCAGCCCACAAGCTCCGTGTGCTTGTAGGTGGTGTTAGAGCTCCAGGATTGTTGAAAGGGGAGAGGCAGCAGTGGGGATGTCACTCACAAATGAGCAGCCAGCTCCTCTCACGGCTTACAGCCAGCTGTGCAAAGGCAAGACCCCAGAGCGCTGTTCAGAATCTTCTCACTGCATGGAATCCCCAAATGATTTCAGCAAAGCTGGATATGAATGGCAGAGGACGGAGGGCAAATTACAGGAGATCGGGCTGAATGTGAATTCTGGCGGGCAGCTGCAAGAAGGGATTGGGAAGAATGCCGGCTTCCCGGACCAGGGCAGGCTGTGCTTCTTCGAAGGGAAGCTAGACAAAGAGCTGAACAGGGAGATTGAAGTGCAGAGTGAGAAATGCTCAGCAGCCCCTGGACACCTGGAGAGCCGGTCTTTGATCTCAGAAAACTTCCCTCCCTCTAAGGGGAACTTGACCAACCAGAAAACCTCCGGGTTCACCCTGGGGGAAGCAGAGGGGTCAGAGGCAGAAAATGGAGCTGGGACCAAGAATCAGCCAGGTGGCAAACCTCCTGAGACAACTAGGGGCTTGGCCCAGTACATTAAAGAAGAGGAGACTAGTGTTTGGAACCCCAACTTCAACCTAGTACAACAGGATACTTTGGGGTCAGGAGAGATGACTCCAGGTAAGAAAGAGGCTAATGCTGCCTCCCAGGACTGCTTTGTGATTGGGGTGAATGAGAGCCATGGCTTCAGTGGTTATTCATCCTTGACTGCAGCCCCGACCCCAGCAAATTCACAGACTGCTATTCCACACCCACCCACTACCATGGTTGAGCTAGCCCAGGATGACTTGAAAGTGAGTTCTTCTAGCAGTGGCTATGATGAAGAGGGCTCTTCAGTGGACATGGAGAAATCGAGTTTTACCGAAGGAACTTTCCTTAACAGGGCCTCCCAGCAAAGAAAGGCAATCCGGCGAGCCATGTCTGAATGTTCCCACCTTTCTGTACCCCCTGCCCTCAACCTAGCTGACAAGTACCCTGAGCTTCCTGGGCAGGAAGACCGTTCTCCCACCAATAACCCAGGACTGAGCCCCACACCAAGGAAACTTGGAACCTCCTCCATGAAGCGCTCCATGACTGTGGCTGAGGAGCAGACAGCAGACCACAGGCTGAGCCTTGGGGAATCACCCAACCAGACCACTACGGAGCTATTTCCATTAATCCAAGAGGAACTAGCAGCTAAGAAGGACGAGCTGATCCAGCCCACTAACAAAAGCTCTGTCAAGAAAGAACTGGTCAGCAAACTGGAGCAGATCCCTGAGGTGAGCATAAAGGAAAAGGGGCAAGAAGGAGCTGAGGTGAGGAGTGCCACAGAGTCCGCAGGAAGCCATGGAGGGGAAAAAGAGCCCAGGGAGACCCCCGCGGTGGGGAAGAAAGAAATCGAGGTCATCTCCACACAGCACACTCCATCTTTTCAGTGCAGAAAGGAACCACGTGATGGTATGTTGCTAAATTTTATCTCCATAGGGAACCAGCAGAGAGCCGCTAGGACTCAGTTGACAGATTGCAGGAGGGGAGGAGGGGCTGGTGGCTGAGCCGGCCTCTGAAAACTGGTTGTTTTAGTTTGAATATGCCAAACAAAGGGCAGGATGATTGAATTAATTTCTTTTGGAAAATCTTGAGGAATTAAGGAACAAAGGACTAAGAAATCATTTTTGACTGTTTAGCCTAAATACTTTAGTGTTAAGGACAAGTGGTTGAAGGTTTTAGAGAGCTGAATAATCAGGTTCAGGGATTATGTGAGAGGATAGTCTAACCCTCTCTTTGACCTCCACATCCTTTCCTTTTCCTTTTCTCCTCCCTTCCCCTCTACCTTTGTGCCTTTTTGACCAGAATCAAAATATTCATACAGACTAAAAGATCAAATTCCAACTGGCTGGCTTTCTTACCTGAGAATTTGTGTCTCTTTTGGAATACACAATGGATTATCAGCTGCTCTCCTCCCATTTATTAGCCCTGCCTGGATGTAAACTGTTTTCTGCTGCACTTAGGAGAACATTTTACTTTTGTTCAGGCTGAAAAGGAGTTTTCAAAGCTGAGTTGTTTTATATTCCCTTTCTGGTTCTCATGGTCTACTCAGTCTTGCTTCTTGTTTACTTCCTTTATGTATGTTTGCAGGGCAAAAAAAGGAGGAGGAAGAGGAGAAGGAGAGGCTTTGGAGATGATAAACAACTTGCCTGTCCTCTCTTCTTCCCTCCCTCTCTAATCACGGTACGGGTCCTATTGTTAGCTGTCCAAATAAGCCTGTTTTTCCTTGTGTTCTGTTTGTGTACAAAGGGCCTTGATTCATAAACCTAGTTGACTGGGATTTAAAATGTGACCAGACCTCTGTATGTGTGTATTTTCTTTGTTTAGAAATAACGGTCTCTTTCTTGGGGATCTGTTTTCTTTTCTCCATTTCCTCCCCACTCCCACTTCATTTTAATGAAATTACTCCATGTTCTGCTCCTAAAATCGGGAGTTATGGGGACCTATGGACAAGGAAAAATTGATTATAAACAGAATGTTGGATATCTTTTGTGGGAATGGTTTCCTAAGAGAGTGCTTGATACCTGGTTTATAATTTTTCCTCGAGCTTCTGCAGCCTACAAGCCTTACTGTGTTACTACTTTTATTATTGCATGACTGAATTAAAAGCTTTTTGAGGACAGGAATTTCTTGTTCTCTCTTCATCCAGAGATTCTTTCTAGAGTATCATCCAGTTAATAGATATTCAATGTAAATTAGAAAGTTAGGATGAATATTTTTTTCTTCCTAAGTAAAGAATGTGACAAATTATCTTTACTCATTCTGGATAATGGTTATCTTAAAGCTGTCAAAAATAATTGTTAGTTGTAAAAGCTGGGTACCATGAGACCCAGGCTATTCAAGTATCTTTAGTGAGTTTGTGAAAGTATTTAGAATTTCAGACTTTAATACTTTTCTCTGAAAAGCATTGCTTTTGTAGTCAGATGACCTATTGTATCTGTTATTATTTATGTGACCTTGGACAAGTTACAGCCTTCCTGTGGACCTCGTTATTGGTAAAATGAAGGGGTTGTATTAGATGGGCTTGAAGGTCTAATTCAGTTATAAATCTAGGATCTTGTAGTGACATCCAAGGGCCAACTGGAATTCTTAATATTAGGATTCTTCTAGAATTGGAAAGGATATTTACATGACTTTTAAGAATCTGAAAACTGCAAATGTATTCTACATGTATTCTAATGTATTCACTGTGCTTTAACCTCAGACCTGCCATTGTGTGACCTTGAGAAAGTCACTGGAAAGAAATAAGGAAATAGTCTTTTATTAAGTGTTGACTATCTTCCAGGCACTGTGCTAAGTGCTTTCAAAATATTACCTCATTTTATACTTATAACAAATCTTCAGAAGTAGCTGCCTCAAAATGTATTACCATTTTTCAGTTGAAGAAACTGAGGCAGAGGGGATTTGTCCAGGTTCATATAGCTAGTAAGGATCAAGGCTGAATTTGAACTCAGGTGTTCCCAAGTCTAGGGTCAAAGCTACCTACTGGATAGTTTCCTATATTAGGTCCCTAATCTATAAAATAAGAGTGTTAGACACAATTATTGACGAGTTTTTTCCATCCACCTGTATTCTTCTCTAGTTCTTTTCCTTTCTCCCATTACTCAAAATATTTAGAGTTGCTGTTACTCCTTTTAAATGTTCTCTAATACCTCAAAAAAGATTCTGGAATATTTCCTGAATTTTTCTTCTGCTTTATCCCTCCTTTCCTTCATTTTTCCCCCTTTTCACATAACTGAACTTTATGTGGAAATTAAGAAATAGTTACCTAATTTTTTTTCAATACCAGATACCTCTTTGGAAATTTCCTTAATGCCATTACTGTTCGGGGTGGTGGTGGAGGGGAGTGGGCAAAACAAAACTGAACATTTACTGAACATTTTAGAGAATATGAACCAGTATATCTGAGTTCATGTCATAATGAGTTGTTTTAGCATTGGTTGATAGTATATAGCCATATTGCCCTTTATTCAAACCGTATATATACCCTTAATGATAAATTACAATTAGAAAACTCTTAATAAATATTTACAATGGATAAATTATTGGGTTTACAAAGAATTCATCATTGGATTTTTTTATCTGATCTATTTAAAGGTGTATTGCTCCCTGGACTAATATTTCACCTTTTATGACCTTTAAAAATACACTTGCCATGCAAATCAAAGTAGTTAGTACCCTGAGAGCATTTTTGGTAGCATATCAGGTTTATTAAGGACTTTCCAATTCTGTTTTCTATTTAGTCTGCGCAACAAATTCATAAGTAGGTCAGTGCTCTTTCCATGGAGGAATAGGCACCAATATTCCCTTCCAGCTTCAAATCTGTCATCCTAAGTAGGTTGTGACTTCGCAGGGAATAACAGCAAATCAGGATTCAGTTTAGAATTCAGAACTGAGAAGTTAGTCTCTAGGAACCATCTATATTCCCTTTTATCGTCCTAGAGATTTTCAGCCAGGTCCGAGAAATTTGAACTATAGAAATTGGAGTAGGAGTGCATTTATTTATTAAAATAGAAAAGGTTTCCAAAATTTCCTCAGTCATGATGAACACATCATCTGCTTTTTGCCTAAAAGAACAACTAGCTCTTGTTGGGGTTGGGGAGAGGGATTCAGGAACTGAAAAATACCTAGGCAACAGGGATTGTATTGAAGGCATTTCTGTTGAAGAATTGCACCTAGGAAACCATCTAAAATGTTTGCCAGAATTTCCTACAAGAAAATACTTGAAAAGGGGTTTTGTTCTTTGTAAAATGTGACTTATAGCAGGTATCATAAATTTCAGTACTGATCATATGTGGTATGGAGGGAAATAAAAGATAACAAAATAAGAACTTTTTCTGAATATTCAGCCTACTGTTGTCTGGGAGCAGTGTCACCTATGCCCAGAAGAGTATTTCATATATTCATTTGTTTGTGGGTCTAGTCTTTCTTGATATTATTCTTCATCAGTTAATACAAATCTTCCCAATTTTCTCTGAAGCCGTCCATTTTGTTCTTATGGCGCAGTTGCTTTCCCTTAACATTCATATGCCATGATTTATTCAGTCATTCCCCAGTTAATGGGGTACCATATTAGCTTTTGGTTGTTTTTCACTACAGAAAGAAGGACTCTACCTGACACCTACTACCCACTACAGTATTTGTCACATAATAGGTCCTTAATAAATACATATTGGGTGGTTGATTGAGGTAAGACTTAAAGATGGATACTGAACCTGTGAATAGCATTGAGATATAAATGAAGATTAGGAGCAGAAAATAATTCTAGTAGATGTATAGATGTAAAATCCAAAAGATGTATAAAAGAGGGGCAGACAGAATGATGGTGAGTGTTCTCACTTGACTAAGTCAAAAGTTTCAGTGCACAGCACATAGCTACCATTTAGCAAAGATTGGGGGTTGTAATGAGATTGGTGAGATAGGTTGAGACCATAGTGGATTCTTGAGTAGTTGATTAAGGAGTTTAGATTTCATTTTATAGGTGGTGAGAAAAGGGAAACTGTCATAAAATATTAATAGAGAGATGACTTATTTTCAATTGATATAGTGTGTTGCATCTTTTGGGTAAAATCTTGTAAAGGATGTGTGTTCTAAGTACAGTTGTAAATGATTGGAAGACTGACTTGGCTAAGAAGATAGAGGAGACCACTTGTGAAATGTTCAGTGGAGGAAGGAGTATAATCAAAGGGCTATGAGTAGTTAGTATAGGCAAATGGTACATGTGAGAACATAACAGGTTGAGGTGGGATGGTGACAGTGTTATTGCTCTGACTAATGAGAGGGTACTACATGATTCTTGCATGAGAAAGTACTGATTTTTCTCAAAATATGAGGTGATCAGAGATGGTGTGATACAGTGGGAAACAAAGAACCCTAGTGCCAGAATCAGTTTTATTACTGTTCTTTTATACCTGACATTATAAGCAAGCCACTTGATTTTTTTGGGCCTTAGTTTTCTCATCTATTAAATGAAAAAATCAAATTATCCAGAGGTTGTGAACCTAGGGTCTGTCAACTTTCTTTTTCTTTTCTTTTTCTTTCTTTTTTTTTTTTTTTGTGTGCTTTTTGGAGGGCAATTGGCATTAAGTGACTTGCCCAAGGTCACACAGATAGTTTTTGTGTCTGAGGGCAGATTTGAACTCAGGTCCTCCTGACTCACCAGGGCTGGTGCTCTATTCATTGCACCACCTAGCTGCCCCTTGGGGTCTATGAACTTGGAAAAAAATTTTTTTATAACTTTTTCAGCATAGTTCTTTTGTAATCCTATATATTTTAATTGTGCATTTAAAAACATTATTCTGAGAAGAGGTCTGTAGGCTTTACCTTGCTTTCTAAGCATTCCATTATACAAAACAAAAAGCAAAAAATCCTTGACTTAACCAGTAAGATCCCTATAGCTAGTAAGATCCCCATAACTATAGAGCCTATGACACTATTGGATAAAAAGTTTGGGGAGAGCATGAGTGTAACAAATAAAAACTTGCATTACCACAACTTCCTTAAAATTCTTACATCTGAGCAGCTAACTGCTGAGTTTGGTGTAAAATGTAGGACTTGGTAAATATACTATAGATTAACTTCAAATTATAAAAGAGATTAATTTCCCAGGTTTTTATACCTGTGGGGAGCAAAGATATAATTGTTTGCAGTATGCAGATAGAATTGTTGCTTGTATAATTTTAAGAGATTTGTTAGATGAAGGTAGTCAGAGGATGAGAATGAGAAACTTTGAAAAGGATGGCCAAATATGTAAGTATATAACAACACATTCCAAATCACCAGTAACAGAAATATAAATTAAACAGCTCTGAGGTTTCTATGCCTACCTAGTAGCTTGGAATTGATGAAGGAAGAAAAAACTGTGTCAGGCAGGCTTTGGGAAACCTGGCACCTTGGGATCCTGCTGGAAAACAACTTGGAATTTTGTCAGAAAAATGATGAATATGTCCCATGATCACAGAGTTAGAACTGGAGTAGGTCATTGAGTGCTGTGTCCTTCATTTTATAAATGAGCATATGAAGTCCTAGAGAAGTGTCTTGGTCATAGTCAAGACTGAGCGCTTAAACCAGGGGTCACTGCACCCTGCATATTTACTTTTCCACTACAGCACTGGCTCTATTGAATCTTAAGAACTGATGAATATGATGAATTCTGGGAAACATTCGAAGAGATTTTTTTTTTTTAACAAACTCATGCTTAGCAAAGAATACCAGTTCATAAATACAGGTAACAGTAATGCAAATTGAAAGGACACTCGAAGTGAGCTAAGTATTTAGTAACTGTGTAACTAATCTTAGTCCTGTAGAATGATATAATGTCCGCCAGCTTCCTTGTCTTGTCAGAGAGGCCTAGAGCTATTGAGCCCCATAATATTCCATAAACTTTAAGGTTTCAGGACGGCTAGGTGGCGTAGTAAATAGAACACCAGCCCTGGTGTCAGGAGGACATGAGTTCAAATGTGGCTTCAGACACAACACAAAAACTAGCCATGTGACCTTAGGCAAGTCACTTAACCCCAATTGCTTGACCTTCTTTTCCCTCCCCCCCCATTTTTTTTCCATTTTAGTCACAGTATCAGTTGTCTTGGCTTGTTTTTCTTTATTAAAAAAGTATATCTCTGGCCTCAGACACTTAACGCACACACAAACAAAAACCTAGCCGTGTGAGCTTGGGCAAGTTACTTAACCCCAATTGCCCTCCAAAAAGACAAAAAAAAAGTATATCTCAATTCTGGGAATAAAGTTATACTAGAAATGATTATGATATAAAGCCAAAAAGGCATTAATAAATCTTTTACAATGATGATGACTGGTGGCTAGGCTTAGAAATAGATAAAAGGGACATGTTCCCATCCTGCTCTGACAGCTCTCCTCCTCTTCTACTGTATTCTTCTTTTAGCATTTATGGAGGGGGAAATTCTGTAATTCTTTAGTGCAAAGAAGTCTAAACTTGAGACAGGAGAGTTTTGGGTTTGATCCTCCTCTAGGTACTTAGTAGCTAGAAGTGTCTATAGGTAAGTCACTTAACCCTCTTGAAACTCAGTTTACTCACTTGTAAAAGATGGATGGAAATACTTATACACCACTTCCCTAATAGGATAGGTATAAGGATCAGATTTTAAAAAAATATGAACAAGGGGCGGCTAGGTGGCGTAGTGAGTAGAGCGCCAACCCTGGAGACAGAAGAACCTGAGTTCGGATCCGGCCTCAGACACTTAACACACACAAACAAAAACCTAGCCGTGTGACCTTGGGCAAGTTACATGACCCCAATTGCCCTCCAAAAAAGCAAAAAAAAAATATGTACAAAGCACTTTGCGTACTTTAGATTGTACAAATGCCGGTTAATATTATTATTAACAGTTCTAATTTTGCTTCTTTATCATCCATAACTGTACTCTGGTATTTGTGGAGGTGACATGCCCTAGCTTCATCCAGAATTGAGGCAGCAGATGAGGGAATAATTGAGGCATAAATGGATAACAAGAATTTAAATTGATAAAAATTTGCTTGGGATTTTCTAAAACTGATAATTTTTCACTAATCCACAAAGAATATGGTAGAGAAATACTTCATAAATATTCCAGTTTTTCACTATGTTTTGTGAATGTCTTTGGTTGTATTATTAAGGTAAAGAGGGGTCTTTCTCTTCATTTTCATACTATTATATTTAAAAAGTCCTAGTTATGATGCCTGTATTTCTGATGCTTATAGCTATAGTCTATGATGTTAACTAGAGGTGCAGTTAACTTGGTAGAAAATATAGAAATACCGTCAACTATGTAGGACATAAGGATAAAGGCACTGGCATTAAGGAGGATTGGGAAAAGCCTCTTGTTGAAGGTGGGAATCAGGAGAAGTTCAAGTCAAATAGGGATGTTTTGGAACACATTGGTCCATATCACAAATTGTGGACATCTTTTTGGTGACTTGGCGATATTATAGAAATATGGTAACCATATGACTTAATTGTCCCTCCCTGTGCCATGCATTGAATTTAAAAAGGTCGTTGTATAGAAGCATTCAAGTGACTACTACTAGCAATCTATTCTACTACATTCTGGGTAAAAGATAAAAGGATAAATATGGTCCCTGCTGTCAACTTAGAGACTTCACAGAAGAATTATAAGTACCTGTTGCAGAATTATTTTCTCAAATTATCTAGGAATTGGGGATCTTTTATATCCTTGAAAAATTCTCCCAGGGCAGGATGAGGGCAGCTATCTGGTTTGTTAACTTCATATTTTCATTGGCCTTGTTGTGTTCAGAACACGGAGTAAGTTTCTACTGATTGTGCCAGACTCTTTGAATTCCAGAAATAGAATTTCTCCTCATCTGGATATAACATTGATTATGAGCTTACTGGTTGGAGGGTATTGTGGTAAGCTCTTCTAGACAAAAGAAAAGATTTTGCCCTCAAGTATCTTATATTCTAGTTGCTGAATCAATTTCAGTACAATGTGAGTGCTACAGATAAATGCTATAGGGAGTTCAAGGGATTTATTTCCTCCTAGTCTGCTTATGACCGGGACTAAAATAATCTTTTTTTTGGTCACTTTAATTTTTAATGATATGTTTTATTTTTACATTACATACTTTTTTAGATTCTACGATTTGTTGAGGTCTCTTAGAAGAAAATAAAACTAATTATACACCAGAAACTACATTCCCTACTTCTCTGTTAAAAATAAAACATTAAAAATCTATTTTCTTTAGGTTGAAATCCTTACCCAGTGGAAATATTTGCGAGATCACTACTAATTAGAGAAAAGCAAATTAAAATATTTCTGAAATTCTACCTCTTAGTTTTTAAAAATTAGTTCATTATAGTCTCAACTAAGACATTTGCATCGGATAAACTTTGCTGCAAAGATTTTTTTTCTCAGTTATTTCCCATTTAATCTTAGCTTTATTAGCTTTGGTTTTGCTAAAAGTAAAATTTTATATAATCCAAATTATCCATTTTATTTTTTATGATTTTTTTTTTTAAGGCTCTGAACTTTTCTCCTGTCCATTGATCTTAATGCATATTTTTTCTTTGTTTCTGTAATTTGTGATATGACTGATTATATTTAGGTCAAGTTTGGAATTTATCTTTGTTCAAAGTGTGAAAAGTTGATGGAAATCTTTTTTTCCCCATACTGCTATCCTATTTCACATCAGTCTTATTTTTCCATGTTTCTCTTGAGATTTTTGACCTTTTCGCCATCTTTATTGTTATTTCGCTATTATTATTTTTTTCTAATTATATAAGGTGATTTTTTTTTTTGGTTGTTTAGTATGGCATTGAACAAGTAAATTGGTTTAAGTAGTGATATTCAGTTTTATTATTGTTCAGTCTTATCCCTGAGTAGTTATTTAGGTTTGTCTTTTATTTCTTTAAATAATTGTTTGTAGTTGTATTTACATAGTTCTTGTTTATATCTTAGAAGGGATTCTCGGGTATTTTATAGCTTAGAAATTTTAAATAGAAGTTCTCTTCTTGCTGGGTTTAATAGAGAAATGTTTTCTCCACTCATTACTCCTACTTCTCTCCTCTTCCCTTTGTAATCTGGCTTCCAGCTTCATCTCTCAACTAAAATTACTCCCTCTTATTTACCAAATCTGATGGTCTTTTTTCAGAACCTGTGTGCTACATTTGACACAATTAGCCACTCTCTTCTGCATATTCTTTCCTTTTTAGGTTTCCATGACATGACTTTCCCAGTTCTCCTCCTCCCTCTCTTACTACTATTTTTCATTGTCCTTTTCTGGTTTACCCATATCATGTCTTTCACCTTGGATGTTTACCAAGCTTCTGACTTGGGGTCCTCTTCTCCCTCCCTATTTAGAATCTTTATCAGGTCTCATGGCTTACGCTATAATCTGTATGCATTTAGTCCTAGTCTCTCTCCTGAGCTTCAGTCCTGAATCACTAGTTGCATAATATATATCTCACACTGAATGCCTCAGAGACATCTTAAACTTGTCTAAACTTTGCCCCATAGGCTGCCCTTTTTCAGACTTCCCTATGTCCTTCTAATATCGCAGGTGTGTAATCTCAGCATTATTTTAGAGTTCTCCCTCTTCATAACTTCATGTATACAGTCAGTTGCCAAAACTTCCTGTTCCTACCATCACAGCATCTACCCCTTTTCCCTACTCATAGAGCTACTACCTTATTTCACACTCTCTTTACCTCTTGCCTAGATTACTATACCAGCTTCCTTATTAATCTCTCCACCTTAAATTTCTGACTCCTCTTGTTTGTTCTTCACTTTGCAGCCAAAGTCATCAGCTCGGGTCTGACTGTGACTTCACTATTCAGTTAACTCCATTGGCTTCCTTTTGCCTTTAGGGTAAAAAATTGGACTTTATTCACACTCCTGCACTCTGTGATCAAACCAAACAGGGATTGTCTCTGTTCCTTACTCAGGACACTCCAGCCTTTGTACTGTCTACTATGCCTGGGAATCTCTTTCTCCCTCCTTCTTCCTCATGCATTCCCTCCCTTCTTTCTATTCAGCTCAGTCTTCCTGCTCTCTCCTCATCCCCACCTTCCCTGCCCCCTGTGATGATGTCCTGTCTCTGAAATTAACCTTGTATTTAACTATTTCATATGTTCCTTGTAAGTAGGGAATGTTTTATTCTGTGTACCTTTATGGCCAGCAGCTAGCAAAATACTTGGTTCATCATCTGGGTTGAAATGATTGGGCTACTTTTCCGGGTGAAAATAAAGCAGGCAAAATGTGGTCCTCAGAGATCCTAAGACTTTCCAAACATTGTTCTTGTTTGTGTCTTTCTAGGAAAGACATTAATTTCCCCAGAAAGAGCCTTTTTCCTTCTCCTGTTGTACCCCCATTATTTGATATTGCCTAATATTATGTTTTACTCTCTGCCTGTTCTTGAGCAGAGATGTTCTATCTAGTAGCCCAGGTCCTGTTTCTGGTGGATCATCGCTTAAAGTAGCACTTTTTTTTCCCATGAGAAGTCTGTGGCTTCCTGTACAGTTGGATCTAAAAAATAGTAGGGATGGAGTTGAGATGAACTTTGGAATAGTATCTGAATTGATTTGAGCTGCACTGGAAAGAAAACCTTTATGAGGGAAGAGCCTTCATTCCTTGCATAAATGCAGAGCCCCTGAGAAGTTCACTGCTGGCTGTGAATGATTATTAAGTATTAGTCTCTTGTTCAAATAAAGTTTAACTTTACTGCTAATAAAGCTGAAATGCTAAGCAGTTTACATTGTATAGCAGTAGGTTCTTTGTAAGGTAGTACCTCAGAGTTTTTAATTTGCCTTTCTCTAATCAATAGTGATTTAGTGCATTTTTATATGACATTGATAACTGATTTCTTTGTCTAAAAACTACCTATTCATACGTATTCTTTGACCATTTATTAATTGTGTAATGACTTGTGGTCTTATGAATTTGACTTAGTTCTCTATATAATTGAAAAATGAGACCTTTCCAGAGATAGCTGCTGTAAAATTTTTTTTCTATTCTTTCCTTCTAATCTTGGTCACCTTGGTTTTGTTTGTATAGAACTTTTTAAGTTTAATATAATCAAAATTATCCCTTTTACTTTTCATAATGCTCTCTGTTTCTTGTTTGGTCCTAAATTCTTTCCTTATCCGTATATCTGACAGGTAAACTAATCCATGTTCCCCTGATTTGCTTATGGCATTAATCTTTATGTCTAAATCATGTACCCATTTTGACCTAATTGCGGTGTTTATGGTGTGAGATGTTGGTTGGTTTATATTTCGTTTCTGCCATTCTGTTTTCCTGTTTTCCCAGGAGCTTTTGTCAGATCGTGAGTTCTTATTCCAACAGTTTGGATCTTTCAGTTTATTGAACACTAAGTTACTATGGTCATTTACTACAATATATTGTGAATCTAATATATTCCACTTATCCACTACTCTATTTCTTAGCCAGTGCTATGATTACCTCTTTATAATATGGTTTTAAGATCTGGTACAGTTAGGCTACCTTCCTTTTCTTTTTCTTTTTCTTCTTCTTTTTTTTTTTTTTAGTGTTCCTTTCATATTTTTTACCTTTTGTTCTTGTAGATGAATTATGTTTTATAGCTCTATGACATCTTTTTTTTTTTTTTTTTTGCTTTTTGGCTTTTTGGCTTTTTGGAGGGCAGTTGGGGTTAAGTAACTTGCCCAACGTCACACAGCTTGGTTTTTGTTTGTGTGTGTTAAGTGTCTGAGGCGGGATCCGAAATCAGGTTCTTCTGACTCCAGGGCCAGCGCTCTACTCACAGCACCACCTAGCCGCCCCTATGACATAATTTTTTGGTAGTTTGACTGTCATGACACTGAATAAGTACATTAATTTAGGTAGAATTGTCATTTTTATTATATTGGCTTGGCCTACCCATGAGCAATTAATGTTCTTCAGTTGTTTAGTTCTGATTTTATTTGTATGACAAGTGTTTTGTAATTGTGTTCATGTAGTTCCTGGTTTGGCCTTTGTTAGGTAGGTTCCATGTATAGCATATTTATCTTAATTTGTCTATAGTTATTTTAGTTGGAATTTCTCTTTCTGTCTCTTGGACTTCATTGTTGCTACTATATAAAAATGCATATGATTTACGTGGGCTTATTTTATGTCCTTTTAACTTTTCTAAAGTTGTTAATTATTTCAAGTACTTTATTCTGTCAGTCATTCTATAACTATACCATCATGTCATCTGCAAAGAACAATAGTTTTTGTTTCCTTATTACTTATTCTGATTCCTTCAATTTATTTTCCATCTCAATTCATCATTGTTATAGATAGCTTTTCTAATACAGTATTGGCTAATAGTGGAGATAATGGGCATCCTTGTTTCACCCCTGATCTTATTGGGAATGCTTTTATCTCTGTTACAGATGCTTGTTGATGGTTTTAGATAAACATTACTGGTCAGTAAAGGAAATTTCATTTAGTCCTGTTCTCTCTAGTGTTTTTAATAAGACTTGGATGCTGTTTTCTGCATCTCTTTAGATAAATCATATAATTTTTGTTATTGATGTGGTCACTTACGCTGATTGTATTCCTGATAGAAATCCCACCTTGTCATAGTGTATGACCTTTGTGATATATTACTGTAATCTTTTTGCTAGTATTTTATTTAAAAATTTGCATCAGTATTCATGAGAGCAGTTGGTCTATCGTTTTTTTTTCTATGTTTTTATCTTCCTGGTTTATGTATCAGCACCATATTAGTGTCATAAGAGGAATTTGGTAGAACTCCCTCAGCTTCATTTTTCTTCTTTCACACATAGTTGAGTTGGATTCTGTATCAGTGGAAATAGTACCTGTTCCCACAAAACCATAGATTTTTAGAGAGATTAGGAGGTATTCATATTAAAGATGACTGACAAAATTAAACATGACCAAGTGGCTTCCAGTACCTAGAGTCTAAGGAGTCAGTAAGAGTAACCAGAATACTACTTCTGCCTGCTAATAGTTGATGAAGTTTCATAATAACCTGAAAATTCATTGAAGGAATCCCAGTGTCACAGGCATGAAGGAAACACAACATAGAATAAGCCTAGAAAAAATACCATAGTAGTTATCCATGTGTTCATTTCTCACTGGGCAAGTTTCCATTATATGGAACTCCTTTCATTCCTAAATTTGTTGGTTTGATTCACAAAATCCTATTTGTAGTGCTATACTTGCTAAGCAAACAGTATATAGGAGTTGCCATTTGGCAGCTCAAGTCAGTAATACAGTATGTTTATCTAGAGCTTCTTTTTGAAACCTCGAAGAATTTTTAAAGTGATGCCTACTTTTTGGTCAGGCAGCTGCATTACCAAAAAAATACCCAGATAATCAGTGCCATTTTATGGTTGTAAACTAAGATTTACAGATTGACTTATATGGGCCTACTTAAGTGTGCAATTAAGTCAGGACTTGATCTAGGATTCATCCTTTTTTCTTTCTAAGGAGTATTTATTAATTTTCTCTTTCTTCCACTCCTTCCCCCATTAAGCAGAAACCAACCCCCCTCCCTCCAAATATCTGTCATGAAGCAAACCTAGATTTCCCCATTCAAAAATGCATATCATTCAGCATTATGAAACCCCCAGCTTTTAATAATAACAACAATTATAATAATAGTGTCTAAATAATAATAATTATTATTTACTAATAATTATTATTATCTAATAATAATAATGATAGTCTAAACACTAGACTTCTGGTTTTTTCCCATTTGAATATGTGCTATCTTACTACATTTCCTATTTTAGAAATGCTTCTTTGGAAAAGGTGCATAAAGGGTCTCCCTCCCACTCAACTCCCTCACCCTCATCACTTGCAGCTACATTTATATTCTATAAAATGCTGTGGGTGCTTATTTAAATTCTGAAAAATTAGTTGTTAAAAGTGAGTAAGATAATAATTATAAGAAAATGAGGTATCATTCTGTGTGAAAAGGGGCATTTGTGAATATAAAAGATTATATGTGCTTTTGTCATTTTCTTCTTCCCAGGTCCTAAAATGTTGAAATGTAAGAAATATCCTACTTTGAGGCTACTGGGTAGCCCCAGAGTCAACTTACTCCAGTATTTTTTTCTGACAAATATATCAAGGAGTAATTTGGAAAAGAGTAGGGTTGGGGCAGTTTAGGTTGTACGGTGGATAGCGCACAAGACCTAGAGTCACTTAACCCTGATTGCTACCTCCTTCTGCCCACTTCCACCTCCCAAAAGGGGGAGTAGTGTTGCCTTCCATGAGGTCAACCTTAAAAAATTTGTTTCCTTAAACCTTCTTGTGTGTCTGTGTATTTGTACATTTGACCCAAGTAATATAAGTAACATTTCCTTTTATTTGCCCCAAAAGTTTTCCTTTCACTTGTCAAAGTGTCCAGTGTAATGTGATTTGATAAAAGCACGTTCATTTTGATCTTATTTATAATTTTCATGATTTTATCCACATGAACCAACTTTTTGCTTTATCTGAAGAACTTTGTTTTGTTTAGTATGCCTTCATATTGTAACCCTTTCACATGCTTGAAGTTGTTCTTCCTTGGGCCATCTCTGTTCTTTGCCCCTGTACCACTTATTACTATGTGATCTTGTGAAAGTTCTTTAATCCATCTGGCCTTTAGTTTCCTTAGATCTAAAATAAGGGAAGTGGATTTGATTACCACTAAAATAATACAATCCTAATTAGTCTGAATCTGTCTTTATATTCAACAAATTGCGTGCCTAAGTCAGTAATACAGTATGTTTTTTCAGTGTTTCTCCCTGATACTTTAAGGTACTTTTAAATACTACTTATTAGTTCCAGTTAGATGCTTTGAGATACAAAAATAAAAATGGAACAGTTCTTTCCTTAAAACAATTTATATTCTTTTGAGGGTTGGAGGTATAATAACATACACAGATAAGTGTTGTTGATGAGTCTCAGTGCAAGGAACATGTTGTAATAGGCTTAAGAGCAAAGAAGTTTTTTTAAATGGTCACCATGGAGATTATGAGAGACTTGGAGAGGAATGAAAGGATTTTCATGTTGAACTTCGGGCCTTTTTGAAGTTAGATAACATACTTGTAGGGAACCCCAGCAGGACCGTTGTATGACTTCATCCATCACTCTTCAGTAGCATGTGACTAATCATAGACGGATATGGTGTGGGTTCAATGTTTTGGAATATGGGAAGTTTTGAGGGGTGATTGGAGAAGCATATTTCCTGTTTCAAATGCCATTTGTTGTACTGCTATTCAATATGTTTTTGTTTTGTTCTTGACTGTTTTGAAATCAGTAGTCTATTTTGTCAATACCTCCAGCCAATAGAATGCAATCTGTTTTTTGTTTTGGTTTTTTTTTTTTTTTTTTTTTTTTGCTTTTTTTGTTTTCAATGTTAACTAGTATTAACATCCTAGCCATGGTAACCTAATTACTTCTGCCACCTTGTGTGATCTTAAAGTTGACCTAGCTTTATGTGAGCATTGTCTTGGTTGTGACACAGTTGCTTGTCTCATTATAATGTACAGTGGGGTATTTATTACTACTTAAGGATTATCCATAGGTACCACTTAAAGGGCCAAGGAGAAACTTAGAGAAGGTTTGGGTCAGTGGCTGATAGCAAGGACTCCTAGCTCTTATATTTCTGGCTCCGTACTGGTTCTTTCATAACCCCATTTGGGGGAAGGATCAGTTAGACAGGAGAAATTCCCAGAGCTTTAAAGAGCTGGGCATTGGAACTCTTAGGAGCTTGGTTCTCAAGCACTGTACCCTACTGAATAGTGAATATCAAATGAATATCAAAAAGCTCTTAGGACATAATCTAAAGTGAGACCTTTGCAGACTGTGTGTGTTATAGTGATGTTTCTTCAAGAAATTCAGGGTATCCTCCTGACAGGGTTACTGTTAAGCCTATCTTTGGTGCTTCGTTCTTCGGCATGGGCTTCCTGCTGATTTTTTTTCCCATGAATTTCGATGCCCCTATTGGGAATCTAGGTCACTTCTAGAACTGGGACGGGTTAATTTTACATCCTACTGTGAAATAGTGATTTTATAAGGCAGTGGTATACTGGATGAACGACTGGCTTTCCTCCCATCTCTTTAATAGCTTTCACTCTAGAAGATCAGTTCCAATAGAAGAGGTTTTTGTCCCTTGTGTGTCATGGAGCCAACAGTTTGGTGGCAAACTTTCCTTTTGGCCTCCAGGGAAGGGGAACCAAACAGCAAGGGCCACTTTGATCAATTGGCCATTTGTGTAAAACCTAGTCAGGTTCTATTCTCCCCCTTGGAAAGATGCGCTCATCTTTGGTATCTAAAACCAGCTCCCTTCACAACGGAAAGAACTCAGTCTTCTCAGCTTTAGGCAGCAGAATCCCTTTGGTTGTTCAGAACAAAATGTTAGTGGTTTGCCTCTATTGCTCCTTAAAGCACAATTCAGCAGAGAAATGGGTTAAATAGACGTTTGTTTAAGCTTATTTTTTTTCCTTTTGGAACAGCCAAACCTGATGAAGTTCAGCCCTCTGCAAATCTGAATGGAAATGATATCACTGCTCCTCCAAACAAGGAACTTCCCCCAAGCCCTGAGAAGAAAACAAAGGTAAGGGCAAGAATTTTCTGGTGTATTTTTGTTTTATAAATTTCTTTCTTTTTCAATATATGATGTTTTCTTTTGCTGTTCTGACCACAGATTTAAGTTCTGTTTTCTGAACTTCTGAGGTGAGTTTTGGGGAGGTTTCTTAAAAAGAGCTACAAAATTGATATTACTGAGATGCTTCCTAGGCAAGTTCCCTGCTCCTTTTCACAACCTTTGTCATTCCATTTTTTTGCTTGTCATCCTGAATTTCTTTTGGAAAACTGTACTCTTTTTGTTGATCTCATTCTTAAGGAAGAGAAATGCCTATATTTAGAGTAATTTTGAAAGATTCAACTGGCCTTTTAGGTAGGGCATAGTTAGGTTAGTTGTTGAAAAGTTTAAAAACTTTCAGTAGGGACATTAACATAATCACGGCATGGGCAAATCTAATAGTTTATGTTTCAGCAGCATCATTGCTCAACTAATGGATATATTTCTGAAATTGAATCCAAAATGTGACTTTTAATAAATTTTAAGTGTCAACTATGGAAATCCTAAAATCTCTGCTAAATTTATCACACTCCAAGAAAGTTTTCCCATTTTCTTACCGGCATTCTAGTTATTTCATTTATGCAATTCAGAAAACAGAATGTTAATTTTCACTTTGCTCTAGGAATCATTTCCTATATATCCTCATTGCTTGCAATTTAATTTTGAAATATGCTCTTTATGCTTTTTTAAAAGTTTTTTTTTTGTTCTTTTGTGTGTGTGCGTGTGTATCATTGGATGCTTGTCTTAAAACAAAAAACAAAAACAAAAACAAAATAAACCAACGAACCTAAAGCCATCAACCACCACTACTCCATCTTCAAAGACTGCTACACCGAAAACCAAATCAGTGCCCACTCCCACCCCCAAGCGGCCAGTTTCCACTACTCCTGGTGGCCCAAGCAAAAAGTCCATGAGCCCTGCTCCAGGCCTAGCGCCAGCTGCCCCACCCAAACGACCTGCTGCTGCCACTGCTACCGCCCGATCCACTTCCTTAATCTCAAGAGATGGAAAACCAAAGGTAAGTAATCGCCTCTGGACTTGATATGGGGAAACTGCAAAGGCCTCCCCCCCATCAGCCAGTCAGTTTTGTACAAGCATCGGAGACCAAGAGACAACCTGCATCTATGGTTGGTATACTTAGATTTTGAAGACAGGTTTTTTAAAAAAAAGTGGATTTCTAATCATGTCTATATACCTTTGATGGTGAAAGCTATTGTGCTGTGACTTGGCTTCAGACTCAACTGTTTTCTCATATAGATGTTCTTACCCAGTGTTGGCTTTGCATTTCATGGTTTCATTTGCTGGTGTTACTCAACACTTAAATACCCATCTTCTGCAATGTCCATATTGTATAGTGGTGAATATGAGGGCATTGCTGTCAGTACTTTGTATGGTCCTTCTCATCTTCAGGAATTAGGGAGTTCCATCAAGTTAATGAAGAAGGAAAAGGAAAAAAGCCCACAAATGTTAAAAAAAGCTTTAGTTGCTTTCAAAATAGAGTCTCCCTATCTGGTTGCATAAACCTATTAATAAACAGGCAACTGCTCCTTGTTAGCGGGATAATTGCTTGGCTTTAACCTGTTGTTTCTCACTTTTATTATAATTTCATTGCTAGAGTTAAACTAGTTATTTTTTTCTGGTAGTTTTTGTTCAGTTTGGGCAGCTGTACTGTTACATTAATTGTTTTATCAGTTCAAGGGAGATTATGTGATCTCTCCTCTACGAGAGAATGTTGAGGTGCTGTCAAAAGACCTACATTCTTTCCCACTGGTTCGCCCTATTATTTTATTTTAGTCATTTAATGCCTCTGAAACTTGATTTCCCTGCTGTAAAATGGGTATGATGATACTAGTCCCGGCTTCCTTACAAACGAACAGGAGGGTCTAAGATATCTGCAGAAATGCAGGCAGAGTCTAAGCATTGTATCGCCTTTACCATTTACTGAACTGTGGGAAGTGCTAAAGGGCTTGAGAGTGGAAGTTTAAGAAGCCCCGCTCTAGAACACTAAGTCTCATTTGCTGCCTGGGAATTCTTATCCCATTTGTCTGACTACCTCACCCTGTCTTTTCAAGGATCAAAAATGACAATAAGTGTGAAACTGATGTAGCATGGGGTGGGGTGAAAACATATTGTGCCCTAAATTCTTTACTTAGCTCTGCCCTTTTGTTATGGGTGGGCTTAGCTGAGGGAAGTCCCTTTATCCTTTCTGAGTTCCCCTCAGCAGTTTGCCTCTTTGTGAGGTAGGTATGAATGCTAGTCCTCATTCTCTCTGCTTCAGAGGTAGGTGGAACATTGTGTAGTAGATTGCTTTGGAAACTGCTTGGGATTTGCAGGTGTTGGGAGTCCTGTGTTACCTTTTCATTTAATCGATGGAAAGCCAGGCCCAGAGAGAGTGCCTAGACTTGGTCATAGTCACCTTGGGATGGGGGTGGTGACTGTGAAGAGCACAGGCTGTCCTAGAACTAGGGCGCCTCTCTATTCTAGTAGTATTGGCTTATAGAGTCTAGTCCTCCAGGTAGAACATTTCTGGCTGGAATCCAGAGTTTTGGATTAGAAGTGAATTCTCATCATTGTAGTAAATCCTGTGGATGAAATGTTTGTATCTGCTTTGAAACTCCTGATCTTGGTTGCCATAGGCAGGACTCCCAAGATTTTCTTTTAATCCACCAGGATACAGGGTCACAACTGTATCATATAAATTTGGATTAAATTGTTTTGCATTTAATGCTTTTCTTTAAGTTAGCATATTTAAATTATCCTTAATAACTATTACTTGAATTTAATTGCATTGTAAATTTTTAGTGCATTATAAAATGCACTAAATATGAAGTCACATTTTCAAATTCCCAGCATTGGTTAGCATTCTTGGCATTGCTGAGCTCTAAAAATTCTATTCCTTTCACTTCTTCGAAAAACTTTGGAATCCTTTCTATTGTACGGGTAGAGGGTGCAATGGAGGTGCTGGGTTTGGAGTCAGGGAGATCTCGGTTCTGATTCAGCCTCAGAGTCTTACATGAGTGTGACCTAGGGCAGGATCCTGAAGCATTAGTTTCCACATCTGTAAATTCTACTTTCCAGGGTTTTTGTGAGGATAAAATAAAATATTTGTAAAAGCACTTTGAAACCTTAAATCACCCTTAAAGTACTAGCTACTATTAGTGTCATTGTTTTCATCATAAGACCACCACCAATAATAATGATCATAATTATTTATTATTATTCTATTTGGGCTCCCCACTGTGTTTATTCCCTTTTGAGTACACACAAAAAAGAAGCTGTGTGCTCTGGCTTTGGTATTTCCCTTATGGAAGTATTGTCCTTTGATTATAGCAACAGCATTTACAACCCTTTCCCCTACTTTACTATTCATTCAGTCCATATATTTTTTCATTTTAGGGGAAATCACAGTTAATATACATATACATTAATATACATGCCTTATATCTAAATTTAAGGATTTCTTCCTTTCATTTTTCCTCTGAAACGGAAGTTCACAACTGTTATTTCAGTTGTGTTCATTCTCTCTGTAGGAGGTGTTGATCAAGCCATCTGCTTACCCATTTTCCCATAATTTCTGATACTATCAAGACATTTCCCCATGGTCTTTTCTTTCAAAGTAATTTCCCATTCCTTCTTAATCTGTATGACTGAATGGATCTAATGTAGCCATGTGGATGAACATCTGCCCAGAAACCTAATAATGTGACCCTAATAAAGTAAAATAAACCTTTCATATTCTTGTACTTTCTTTAGTTCTGAATTTTCTTTCCCTACTTTCACTACCCCATTATCCTGTTTTTTTCTAGCTTCTAAAATTTTAATTGATTTTTCTCAAATGCTACCTAAGACAAAGGAAACTGAATTTACAGAAAATATTATTTTATTTATAGTATTTTATAGAGACAATATTCCCAGAAACTCATACCACAGGTAAATTCAAAGTGTATAAATGACCTGAAAATTGGTATCATAAACAATTAGAAGATACATAGGGCTTGTGCTTTTCACAATCATATTTAGGGGGTAAATTCTTAAACTCAGGTTTATACATGATTGCAAAAGACAAAGTAGGCAACTTTTAAAAAAGAAATTGAAAAGCTTCAAGGAAGAAAATTAATGCAATTGGATTAAAAGGACGTGACTAGGACAAAAATCATTGTATCAAAGATCTTTGGCAAGGGTCTTCTATACAGAATATATAGGGAGTTTACATAAATATCTAAGACCAAAGGGCCTTTACCCACTAGATGAATAACCCACAAACAATTCTCAAAATAATTTCAGACTGCTAACAACTATATGGAAAAAAACATTCCATTTTACTCATAGTAATGGAGATGCAATCAAAACCACCCAACCTAGTAAGTTAGAAAAGATGATAAAAAGATAGCATTAGTCAATGTTGGAGGGATTGTGGGAAAGACCTACAAACGAATTCATTTTTGATGGAGCTTTGAATTCATCTAACCATTTAGGAAAGTAGTTTGGAATTATGGGAAGAGAATGACTTAGATGTCTGCTCCTAGGCATATACTCCAGATAGGTTATTGACAAAACATAAGACTCTTTCTATATGCAAATATTTATGGCAGTATTTTTGTAATAGCAAAAAAATAGAAATGAAAGTAGATGCTCACTTATTTGAGAATGATTAAATAAATTGTGGTAAATGAGATATAACATGTGGCAAGACAAATGTGCTGAATACAAAGATGCGTAGGAGGAGTTCTGTGAAATGAGACAATAAAGCAGAACTAGTAAGTGCACACACCCACATACACATTCATAGATAATAATTGCAACAATAGAAATGGAAAGAACATTCAAAGTGGAATTTATGTCTTTTTCTTTTCCTTGGATAGAGCTGTATGTGGGATTGCTTGGAGAGACTGAAGTAGGATCATGAACCTTAGTTTTGCATTTGTTGTCTATTGGTTCAAACTAGGTTTTGGAGTTGATTTACCTCCCCACGATGGTCAAACTATCTTTACAGTGGTTCAATTTTTTATCATTTGATTTGACTAAAAGTATTTTGAACCTATGCAACTTTTTTTAAAAACAGTTCTTTGCAATTTTCTTGTTAAAATTGCTGCCTTTTGTTTTTCCATCACTTATTCCTTTAAATCTATCCCTCCTCCTGTCCTGTAAAGCAATCATCTTTTGTAACAGTGATTTAAAAAGAAAAACAGTTCAGGAAAACCAACTGTATCTGATTGTATATGCATAATTCCACACCCATAGCCCCTGACTCTGAAAATGAAGGGTGGCAGGTACATTTTTTTCATTTATTTTCCAGGTTCTAGCTTGACTATTACATTAATTTAGTGTTCAGTTTTCGTTTCTTCTTTTTACATTGTCTTGCTTAGTTCATCATTCTTTAGTTCATTTTTGTTTTCTCGTGTTTCTCTATTTAATATTTATTATTTCTTATGGACCAATAATATTTAATCACATTTGCTTAAGACTGTTAGTTTAGTAATTTCCCACTTGCTAGATATTTACTGTGTCTGCAGGGTTTGGTTATTTTAGTTGCTATTGACATAATTTCATACTACTCTTTAGAATAGTTGAAGTAATGCATAGTTTTCACCAAGAGTGTATTAGTGTAAACTCATGGAGCCATCTTTTTTTCCACTAATAAATTGATATCTCAGGCCCTGTAGTCTACTCCTGAGTTTCTGGTTTCTTTGAAAATTTGCTATGTGAACCTTATCCATGCTTCTTTGTTACCAGGCTATGGATGCAAAAAGCCCTGAGAAACGAACTCCACTATCCAAATCTCCTGCCACCACTACTAAAACTGCCTCAAAGAGCACCCCAACGACCCCCCGAGCCACAGCAGCTGTTTCTTCCACGACAACTGGTCCAGCCAGTAGGAGCATCTCTTCTTCTCCTCCCAAGAAGCCTTCCTGTAAGCATCATCCAGTGTTTTAGATCTTTGGTCCCCAAACTTTCCCAATGTTGCATATGGAACAAACCATTGGGTAGCCTAACGAGATAGTTAAGATTAGAGACAGTTTGTATGGACCTTCAGGAAACCATGGACTAGGCAAAGCAGCCCAGGAGCAGATAGGTGGTCACTGATCTTCACAATCTTCACCAGAAAAGGTTATTCACTCATGGAGCTTGACTCAAAACAAATATTTCTGGATACCAACACTTAAGGACTTTTATAGGTGGTAGCTCATTTACCTGTTTAGCAAATTGACTTCTTGATTGGTCATTCTGGAAAAGAAGTTACTGAAATTCCTACTTATTTGTGTAATAGCCTTAACCCATTCAGAATAGTTATTGATTCATAAGTTAGGATGGCTGCCCTCTGCTCATTTCAGTACATTCCATTTTATGCTAATTGGAGCACAGGGAGTTGGTCTTTTACATCTGTGAATACTGTTCTCCATAGAGAAAAGAAATGAAACTAGTAGTTTAAGGCTCAAGTAATCACTCCCTTTTTCTCCCTTCCCACTCTCACTTTACTCCTCCTCTCCTAGTCTGAATGTGCCAGCCCCTCTGTTCTCTGAGAAAATGGCTTCTTTGAATGCTAGTAAAATGATGGGAGGAAAGAGAACAAAGGCCAGGGCTTAGGTGGTCTGAATTAAATGTTATGTTTTTAGAATAGATAACAAAATGAGATGAATATTCCTTTTATTCAAGGAAAAATTTCTTGCTTGTAGATAAAAAGAAGGAAAACTGATAAAACTCCTTTCAATTAAAGTGCTACTGAAGCTGATTTTCCCACTTCATTTTTCAGGGGAGTTAGATAAACTCAATCAAAATCCAGTTGTTTGGAGGCCTTTTCACAGCCTTCAGTGACCTTGTGATCCATTCAGAGTTTTTCCCTTATTCTGCAAAGGCTGCCAGGGCCCTAGTCAGAATCTCCTAGGCACCAGTGGTGGCTTGATGTGTACAGTTCTCAATGGCATTAGTGTAGGGCTTGAGCCCATTTCCTATATTCTCTCCTAAGGAAAAATGCAATTGATAGTCAATAGCACTTATCTGTAGTAAGGAACTGGCCTCTACAGAAGGGTTCTAACCGAAGTACCCTGAAAACATATTCCTGTTCTTAGGAGTTGAGTGAACCCAGCATGCAGTGCATATCCTTTGAATGTCTGGGTGTTTATGTGAAATTTGTCATTTCAAAAACTGAATCTTTACCAGTATGGTTTCACTTTTCTAGCTCTCAGGAATGAGACAAAGCCGACGGACATCAAGAAGACTACTGCAAAATCCTCTCTTGGTAATGGCAAATCTCTCATATCCCTTGTTTCATAATCTTAAAGAATGGTATTGATCAATAATCACATAGACATAGTATCTCTTAAACCTGAATTTTTTCTTTCGTCTTTTTTTGGGGGGGGAGGGCAGTTGGGGTTAAGTGACTTGCCTATGGTCACATGGCTAGTAGGTGTGTCAAGTGTCGGAGGCCAGATTTGAACTCAGGTCCTCCTGACTTAGGCCCGGTGCTCTATTCCCTGTGCCACCTAGCTGCCCTGCTGAATTTTTTCTATCTCCTCTCATTTGTTGATCTTGTTCTGACTTTTTTCCAGTGGATCTAAGTCGTCCAAAGAGTGCCCCTACCATTGCTCAGAAGACCACTAGCACCACATCTTCAGGGGTCCCTCCCTTGCCAGGGGTAGCTTCCAGCCGGGTCAAGGCCAAACCTGTCACCCTGAGGCCATCTACAACCCCCTCTGTGGACAACAAGAAGCCAGGAGTGCCAAAGGCTGCCCCAACTAAACCAAATTCTGCAGCAGCACGGCCCAGCCGTCCATTAACTAGCATCTCTGTACCAGACCTTAAAAATGTTCGTTCCAAGATTGGCTCCACAGACAACATCAAGCACCAGCCAGGTGGAGGCCGGGTATGTACTTTGTTGAGGGCTTCTTTCTGGGGTGACCTTGGGCAATCTCTGCATATGCATGCTCATCCCTGCCCTTCCTGCCTCTTCCAGCCACTGATCACTAAACTTACTGCCTCTTTTGCAAGGATCTTACTTCAGCTCTCAGTTGCACTGAGAGCTATTCTCTATCAGTTATGCCAGATAGAGAAAGGAAATGTTTTAATTATTGGGGAGTGTTGGGATTTTCATAAAAGGGAACCAAGTTATATCTGAACTAATCAGTCGGGTAGAATTACTTGGCATACAAATTCCCATGCTTGAGTAAGATTGAAGATAATAAATATTGTCAACTTTTAGTTGCCTAAAAAGATACTGTGAATTTCTCTCCCACAAAAGAGATCAGTTTGTTGTCATTCCATCTTCCATCTTGTACCTTATTCTAAGTATCTGTGCCACTGAGAAGGCATTTCAAGAGAGAGAGTGGTTCAACCTGTGGAAAGTGGAAGGGCCATCTAGTGAGCATTCTATAAACTGCCTGCACTCCTGGAACAGAAAGGGACCTGAAAGGGATGGGATGATGGAGAAGAGGATCTCATTTCACCCACTGACATTTGAATTTGATGTCCAAAAAGACTTTATTTTATTTGCAGGACCTAATCCATTGCAGTTTCTAAAGTCAGATATACTCTGCAAGTCAAACATTGCAATCAGGAAAGGCTTCCTTAAACTGTTAAAGTAACAAGAAAAAGCAATCCTGATCCCCTTAATTGTTCTCTGGATGCAGAGACTGAGGAAGCCCTTAGACCATCTGGCAAAAGTTTGTAATATAGATCAGTGAAATAGGGAAAATTAAGTCCCTTCAGTTTGAAAATGTTATAAATGGAGGGGAAAGGTTCCCAGATACAGGTGAGGCAGACAGGGTGTTGTGAATTGATGGAGATTAGGACTGGAGCAATATTCAGCTTCAGTGTTGAATTCAGATTAAGGACTTTGGACACTTTCAGTACTTAAGGCTGTTTGCAATCTCCTGGATTCCTCCAGAATGGTCTGCTTCCCTCTTCTTGTTTGATTTTTATTCCCTATAGCAGCAGGAGTCCTTGGTGGGGATGCTAGAGTTTACTTTATTTTGCCTTCCTTAACAAATTTCCTTGATCAAGAATAGATCCTAGTATGACTGATAATCAGGAGAGTTGTTGCTTTCTCTCCCTGTAGACCTTGGAGAGTTCCTGCTTTATGGGCCATCCCTCCTACCTGTAGTTGCTAAATTCACTTTTAGTGCCAACGTAAAACATCACTACATATTAAAGGGATATGGGCTTTTTTCACGACTGTTCTGTACTTAATTTATTGGTTCATGGCAAAGATGAAACAGGAATTGATCCCAGAAAATTTGGCAGAGTGCTGCAGCTACCTTCTTCTGTACCTCCTTCATAGCTTCAGAACATAGGAATGGAGAGAAGGAGGAAAAGGAGGAGCACAAGAATGCCAGCTGAATTTCCTCTAGTGCTTATATAATTTACCAAGTACTTTTCTTTAAAACAACCCTGGACATAATAATTTACTTTAATGATTGTGAAACATTATATTTACTTAATTTATTTGGACCTTTTAAAAACCCTGTGAGGAGGGTACTGTTGGAATTATGACCACTTTACAGATAAAGAAACAGTTTCAGACAGGGTAAATAGCTTGTCCATGGGTACATGTGTAGGAAGTACCCAAGTCAGGATTGTCATTCAAATCTTCCTGGCTCCAGTACTTCCACCTGAACTGTGTGGTGTTGCTGTTGGTTTCAGCTCCCATGGATTCAGTATTTGTAGTTAAGGAGTCAAAACAAAATCCAAAAGATAGTTTTACTGATAGGAGGTCACAAGTAGGGGCAGTGGACTGGTCAAAAGCTTTTTACCTGGGATTGTTACTGAAATAGAGTACTTTCTGAATCTCTAAAGTTTGACTTTGCTTCAGTGTTCTGCTTCAAAAGTAATTGTGGCCTAGGGCACGGGAGTATGAGTATCTCTTCCTTAGGAGTGCAGGCACATGTACCTGTTGGATTTTGTTGTTTTCTTTCCCTGGAATTCTTCCTTCCTTCTTTCCCTGAACTTTCCCTGCTTGCAGAAAGGAGGCATCAGTTGTAAAAGCTCCCTTGGTCTCTTGATCCATCCCTCCAAGTTTGGGCCCTGGTGCTCTCAGTTTGAAATCACCCTCCATTTGTCTCCATCTAGGCCAAAGTAGAGAAAAAAACAGAGGCCATCGGTACAGCACGAAAGCCTGAACCCAGTGCAGTCACTAAAACAACCACCACCTTTAAAGCAGCTGAAACAAAAGAGAGTGCACAAAAACAGCCCAATGGGAAAGTGAGTTTTGTTTGAGACTTTCACCTCCTGAGGATCTGGAGACTCAGAAAAACATCTGTTCCACTTTGAGCCACTTTTTCTTGTCTCAAATTATTATATTTCTTTCTTCTGTCTCCCTGGTCTCCTCTCTTTCTTTGTTATTCCCTTCTCCATATTTGATGATGATTTTGTGTCAACAAGCATACCTATGTGGAACTAAAAACACCCATTTGCTCAGACTTCATCTGGGAATTTAGGGGAGATAATAGGAAATAATTCTAACCTATAAAGAATAACTTCTCTACCAAAAAAAAAAAGAGGCAGTTTTCCATAGTCTCTACCCTACACTCAGATAGACATTTGTTCTTTTGACTAGAAATACTCCTAAAATGATCAAAGGATGAGAGCTTTCTCTAATATATCACTATACTCAGATGCATGAAAGAAAACACCCGTTAATAAAATGCTCCTCAAGCTGAGGTCTCTGTTCTGTTCTGCTACTATTTCTTCTGGGTCCTTAGGGTATAGTCAGAAACTGCCCAAGTGTACTAGATGTATATCCATGGAGAAAATATGACTATTAGTGGAGTAGTCATGTCTGAGAAGAAAAAAAATGTATTGCTTTATTTTTATAGTTTGAATGCTATCAGCAGGGCATCCTCAGGATTTCTGAAGTCTATTGAAAGAAAAAAAAAAGCATTTGCAAAATTGAAGCTTCCCATTACCCTATAGCACATTAGAGATAAGATAAGCATCTTTTGCTTATTTTCACCTCCAAAATAATAAGTGGGATTGTTTCTTTTATATTTAGAACCCCCAAGCTCTACATGTGTCATAAAATTCCCTGTTGGGATGGGGGAGGTAGAAAATAGGCATTTCTACAATGCCCACTGTGTTCCAGGATCTGTGCTAAAGTGCTTTACAGTTATCTCATTTGATCCTCATAACAACCCTGGGAAATAGTGTTATTATTCCCATTTGATGGTTGAGCAAATTAAAACAAACAAAGAATCGGTAATTTACCTAGGGTCAGCCTGCTAGTGTTTGAGGCCAGATTTGAACTAAGGTCTTGCCTCTCCATCAGAGCTCTATCCACCGTGTCACCTTGTACATAGTTACTTCAAGTTCAGCCATCACAGTTACAGGCATTGGCAGGATGTTTTCCTGTTCCTTAGTGACTCAAAATGAAGCCACTGGTGTTTTAGATGGCTGAGTGTAAAAGCAGTCATAGATTGGGAAATTCCTGAGGACTCACCCTTGAAGTTAGGATCCTCTTGCTTGACTAATAGAATGCCTCTTCCATTAATTATGGCAGCTGGAGTGTGAGTGAGTCTTGGGTGAGAAGCAGTCACAAGTGTCACCTGTTTTGTGGCAGTGATGGGATTTAGAGCAAGATGAAGAACTGGAGAGTTGCTCAAGGTTATCCTGTGATGAATGGCACATTATTTGAACCCAGCTTTTACAACTCCAAATCCTGTGGTACCTTTAGCCAGTAATCTAGAATAGGTAATCTCTGCCTAGTACATTCTCCAGTATTAGGCTAGTAGATGATGAAGGCTGTAATTATACATGAAAGCTTCTGGATGTCACTTAGAGAAACTGTTTTTCATTCATTGCCTGTGTGGGAGAGGGTTAACAGCCATAGGCATGTGCCGCTGAAATACCAAGACTGGAAGACTTAGGACCTTAAGAGGAAAGAGAATGACTTTGTGATCTGTGGCTTAGTGAAAGTTTCCTGTAGCCTTCAAGTTAAGGCAAAGACATGGCTGTGAACTGGGGAAAGGTATCTATTCTTATCAATATGATGCTGGGAAAGCCTTAAAAAACTGATCTTCTGAAAACTCATAGAGCTGAGACATAAGACTCTCTTTCAATTAGAGAATGTAAAGGGTACAAAACGAGGAGCCCAAGGTAGCTAAGGGTTGGATTTTAATTCCAAACTGGATGGAAATTTCAAGAAAAACCTGATCATATGGTTGAAGAGGCATAGATGCCAGAGACATTTTATTGTTTTACATGTGGAAGCTATTAATATGATACATTAAAGCTGAAGTCTGGTCTCCAACTTGTGTTTAAGGGTTCAAGGCAGATTTTAGATGCAGCTATTTGAGTGTCAAGGGCTTTGTGAACCATTTGCATTTATTGCTGAACAATGTCTCTTCCTGTTGGCTTCAGATTGGTGTCCAATTAACTGGTTCCCAATGAATTTCCATGCAGTCTTTGCTTCTGAGCGCTGCCAGGATCTGGAGCTCAGTGTTTGAGCAAAGTGCTCAGCCCATGGATGAGAAAACTCCCCTTTGGGACCTTTTTGTGTGGGAGCCAGTTAGTTTTTGCAAATGAAGCATACCCATATAATGGCGAAGTGTTGGTGCCTAGGGCATCTGGAGAGTAGGAAAGAAGGGAAGGGTAGGTCTGAGAGTACCCCAGAGACCGCTAAGTGATTTTTTTTTTTTTATAACAGGCTAAATGTGCTCACAAGGAGGTCTCCCAATACCATGAATCTGGGGTGGGGTCCAGTGCTGAAAATTGGGCCCTTGCTGAAGTGTCCAGTTCGGGTGACTAGAGAATAGTTGGGAAGCATTAGGCTTATTTGTTTGCTTCCTTGTATTCTTGTTTGTTTACTGTTTCCCTACTCTCCCTCCTCTTCTTCAAACTCTTTTTGTTCCTCTGAGGATGGGCTCATGCTTTAACACAACTCTCTTTGCTTGTAAGTCACAGTTGGCCTCTGTGGACTCCCTGTGTGCTGTGTAACAGTTCTAACCAGTCGTCTCCCCTTGTGTTGTTTTTCCATTCTCTAACGCTCCAGGTCCAGATAGTCTCCAAAAAAGTGAACTACAGCCATGTTCAATCCAAGTGTGGTTCCAAGGACAATATTAAGCATGTCCCTGGAGGTGGGAATGTAAGTATGGGCTCTGGACAGTTTGTCTTTCTACTAACTCTTCTTAAGAGTGGCATTCCTTGGTATTTGAGAAAAGCAGTCTGTGGTAACTGAGTGAAACAAAATATCAGAAGGGACCAGGTTGGGTTATTGGTAACAGGGGGATACTAATTACCTACTTCTTGTGAAAGGATGTATCTACTTCCTTTGCCTAGAGTATAAGCACTGATAATACGCTATTTAGAAACGCTATTTGTAGAACATTTATGATTTTTGGCATGATTCTATTTGATGTAAAAAAGATAAGGAAAGTTAAGTCAGGAGCTGAAGGCCTCTGGATTGAAGAATCCTGGAAGAAAATGAATGTTATATAACAGCAACTCACATTAAAAACTGAACAGTCTACCTAGCATGTATATTGTGGTGGAGGGGCCCAATCCTTTCAGTATTTCTATGTACTTAGCTTACTATACTTGCTTCCAGACACAGCTATGAAGATAGGCCTTAAAATATAAGATATACGTTCGTGTGGTCCTATTGAACTGGAAGATTCATGAGTGATGGAGCATGGCCCCACCCAGAGCAACTACTCTTTTGTTTGTACCCCTAAAATGAGCTCGATTTTTCTAGCTCTTGATTCTACAGGGAAACAGGGTGGCCCATTGGAAGGATAAATGACCCTAAAAATCTTTTCATTCACAAGACCCCTGATAGGGGGAAAGACCTTTCTTTGTTCTTGGCTGTTCTTCTGTGATTGGTCCCACATGCTGTCATCTCAATATGCTTATACCCTTCTCTCTCTAGTCCTTTCATCATGGATGCCTCTTTCCTTTGGGACTTCCACCCTGAGTCTCACACTTGCCTAGACTCTTGTTCTGGACAGTAGCCAGACGTGGAGTTCCTGATTTTGCTCTGAATTGATTTGTTTCCCTGCTGAGGGTAGTGATGACTTTTAAACAGTTAGGACAGATTCTTTCCATTGGAGGAATGTATTCATGTCACAGTAAAGAGTGAGCCTCCTCTGACCATTAAACTTCAGAGTCCACATTCCATTTTGATGATGCATATTGGGACAGTTGGTCCTGACATAAGGAACTTTAAAAGCCTCTCTAAAGTTCCAGGATCTGAACCAGGCCTGCACAGCCTGAGGCCCATTCATTGGTTTGGCAGGCTGCAGGTTGTGTAGGCCTGATCTAAAGGACTTAGACACCACACCAATGAGTAACAGAGAGATGAGAGACTCCTGAAGCTGAATACACCTTTAATTTTTGGACCCAGGCAATATGGTCGTTTGTTTTTGCTTGGTTGTGCATAGTTTTTACAAGAGTCTTTTTTTCCTTTTCTTATTTGGGAAATGTTATATTCACCCATCCTGGTGAAGGCTCTTCAGAGGAAAGGGGTAGACATGGAAAGGCCATTAATATTCTAAGAGGATAGTCATGGAGTACAAAATTTGAGTTTTCACAAAAGGAAAAATACGATGGGGATGATAGGTTCTTTGCATCTAGATTTCATTTAATGAAGGTCAAGAGAACTATGTTTTGGAAATGCCAGATATAACCCTAAGTGATTTCAATTGAAAATGAAGTAAGGGAGAAAATTGTCTCCAAGCCATATTTAGTAGAGGAAGGAAGAAGGGTAGCAGTGTAGATACACAGTAATTCTAAGGAGACCATATCTAGAAAGGGGGCAGTAACAATACTGCTGGGCAGCTAGGTGGCTCAGTGGATAGAGTGCTGGGTCTGTAATCAGGCAGACTCTTCTTCCTGGGTTCGAATCCTTAATAGATGTGAGACAATTAGTACAATTAGGGTTAGTACAATAACTGTGCAAAACACTCAGTTTCCTCATCTGTAATATGACCCAAAGAAGGAAATGTCAAACCACTCCATTATCTTTGCCAAAAAAATCCCAAATAAGCTCATGGAGAGTTGGACACAAATGAAAAATTGGATTGAACAGTAAAAATAATGTTAGTTATTTTAGGTGTCAAAGTATCAGATTTAGAGATGAAAAAGATTGAGGAGATCTTCTAGTCCAGGAATTCTTAACCTGGAGTCCATGGTGGTACATGAGTAGAGTTCAGGGGAGTATTAAGAGAAGAGGTATATCCTTATAATAAAGATGTACTTTACTTTCACTAATCTGTTTTCCTTTGTAATTCTACATATTTTATTTACTTAGAAACATTATTTTGAGAAGGCATCAATAAGTTGCACCAAGTTGACACACTGAAAAATTAAGAAGTCCAGTTCTGGGTGTGTGTGTGTGTGTGTGTGTGTGTGTAGGACTAAAGACTTATCTTAAAGTAACAGCATATCCAGTTATATAGGTTTGTGTATATTTTAGGTCTCAGTCATCTACACACACACATCCTGGTTTTTCTAGTTATGCATTTTAACTTGGTTCCCTTTTATTTTTTAATAAGATTATTCGACTCTTAGCTCAAGAGAATGCTATAGACATAGCATCAAACCAGTATACCTGGATTTCAGTAAACCATTTGATGAAGACTTTCAGAGTATACTTGTAAACAAGCTGGAAAGAATGGTGTGGTTTGGGTGAAGACAAGGACATGCTGAAGTAGTTGCATGACCTAAAGATATGTGATTATTGCGTTGTTAACAACCAGAAGGGAACTGAGTTAATATATTTCAACCTGTGCCAAATGCTCTTTCATATTGAAAATTTGCACCATCACCTTCAGTAAAGACATAGTTGATATGCTTATCTAATTTGTAAATGACATGAAGCTTAAAGGATTATGTAATAAATTTGGATATGTAGCAGAACCCATATGCAGAAAGGTTTTACTTAACAGAATGGGGGGCAAAATGTAATTTAAAAAAATTTTTTTTTTTGCGCTTTTTGGAGGGCAGTTGGGGTTAAATGACTTGTCCAAGGTCACATGGCTAGTTTTTCTGTGTTAAGTATCTGAGGCCAGATTTGAACTCAGGTCCTCCTGACTCCAGGACCGGTGCTCTATTCACTGCACCACTTAGCCGCCCCAAAATTTAATACAATTAATTGTAAAACACTCACATAGGGGGTGGCTAGCAGTGAATAGAGCGCCGGCCCTGGAGTCAGAAGGACCTGAGTTCAGAGATGGCCTCCGACACTTAATCCACACAAACAAAAACCTAGCCGTGTGACCTTGGGCAAGTTACTTAACCCCAATTGCCCTAAAGGGGCGGCTAGGTGGCGCAGTGAGTAAGAGCGCCGGCTTCGGAGTTGGGATGACCCGAGATCAGATCCAGCCTCAGAAAATGAGCACCCACGCATAAATAATGACTAGCCGTGTAACCTTGAGCAAGTTACTTAACCGCAATTGCTTTAAAAAAAAAAACAAAACACTCACATAGGTTAGTGATAGACTATATCTGTCACCTGGAGAGTAGCTTTAGCTAAGATGGAGAAGCCTGTCTCTGAACTTAATCCTGCAGGGTGATGAACTTATAGGCCTTAGTGACTCTCAAAAACCATTTACTAAGTCAGAAGTAGGCTGTGAACTTTGCCTTTGTGAGGGAGTGTATTGACACCAACAAAATCACAGATGTTTCAAGTATACACGTAAATGTAAAGTCCAGTTCTAAACTTCAAAAAATTGGTTGTTATACATACCAAATTGGGAGATCTAACTGGACAGTAGGTTTTGTGAAAAAGATCTAGATAGTTTGGTGGATTGTAAACTCAATACAAATTCCAAAATGTCACATAGGTGTCGGAAAAGCTAATACAGTTTTGGTCAGAATGAACAGAAATATAGTGTTCAGAATGAGCAAAATTCTACCTTTATACCTCTTCCCTGACCAGCCCACTTCTGTAAGTATTGTGTTCTTTTGTGGGTACCACATTTTAAATGGAAGGATATTGACAAACTGAAATACAGCCGTTTAAGGTGAGGTGCTGGGGAGCCTAGAAATCATGTTAATTAAGGATTGGTTGAATAACTTGGCTGTCATGAGGCTGCCCACCTCTTCTCATTCCTAGTCATGCCCCCCTTATGGGAATCCTGTAGTACTCAGGATGTGACTGAAATGGCTAAACTCTAGCACTTTCTAGGTCCTTCATGGAAAATGGCAGAAGTATAGTGTCCATCTAAATAGAACATGTATCAGTCGTTCATTTTAGCTCTCTGCCGAGGCAGTAACTTTTTAAAGCAGCAGCTCTTTCCTTGGAGTCCTGGAGGAGTCAGTGCATTGATTTCTTTCACTGGGTCCATGAATTTGGATTCAACCACATCACTGACTGTAATTTCCTTTATAAGCCTATGCATTTTATTTTTTTGATTTGGAAGGATCCATAGCAAGGATTGATTGTGACTGTGGTGTTAATGCAGACAAAACCAACATCAGGGCCAAGGGCTATTTTCCTTCCTTTGAGTACTATGAAAGGGTCTAGAGAATATTCAAATGATCTTTTCCATTTGAACCAGTTCATACATGGGCTCCATCCTAACCAAGGATAAGCTGTATTTGATGTTCAAGGACATGTCTACAGATGTATATTTGCATGTATATACACATGCATTTGCATATATACAAATATACAAACTTTAGAGAGCCATCCACAGTTCTTTTGTGAAAAACAGTTTTGTCATCCTCTCCTTTTCTTTTGCTTCTGATTTTTCTTTGTATCAAATTTTTTTGCATAAAGCATTACCATATCTCTTCTCCCCTGACACTCCTACCTCCCCTTCCCAGCCCAACCCTACTGTTTCCCTGTTCCATCTAGAATCAAATATAAATCCTTTATTTGGCTTTCAAAGCCTTCCATAACCTGGTGGTCCCTTTCCATACTTCTTACACCTTACTACCCTCCACATACTATGAATTCCAATGATTTCAAGCTCTAAGTATTTTCATTGGCTATTCTGCTCCCCTGTCTGGAATGGTCTCCCTTTTGACTTCTACCTCCCATACATATTCTAAGTCCTCCCTTTTGTAAGAAGCCTTTTCCACTCTTTGCTTTTGGTTTCTTCCCTTGAAGGCTACACCCAATTCATCTCGTATTTTAACTTGGTACAGAATTGTTTCCTCCATTAGACTGTGAGCTCCTTGAGAGCAGGCACTGGTTTTTTTTTTTTTTTTTACCTTTCTTTATATCCCCAATGCTTAGCATAGTGCCTGGCATGTAGTGTGGGTGCTTAGTAAATGGTAGTTTGTTGGCATATTGAACCCTACCTTGTAACAGAGAAAAACAAGTAAAATTAACCAACACAGTGGTCTTATCTGACAGTGGATGCACTATCTATCTAACCCTATGGTTCTCCGCCTTTCTTCTGAGGAGAACGAATTTTATTTCATCATCAGAACTGGCCTCTTTGAAATTTAACTGAATTCAGCTTTATTTTAGTGTTTTCATTCATTGTGTTAACAACCATTTTATAGTATGATTCTCTTGATTTTGCTGTCCTTTCTCTGAATTTCACTTAAATGATTTTCCTTTACATGAATATGCCATAGCCAACAAGAACCTTCCCTTCCTTTCCCCTCCCTTTCTCTTCCTCCCCCCTCCCCCCATCTCCATCCATGATGGGCACTCACTTCTATTTTGCTACCACAAAAAGTGCTACTTTAGGGGTGGCTAGGTGTCGCAGTGAGTAGAGTGTCGGCCCTGGAGTCAGAAGGACCTGAGATCAGATCCGGCCTCAGACACTTAACACACACAAACAAAAACCTAGCCGTGTGACCTTGGTTGGTCAAGTTACTTAACCCCAATTGCCCTCCAAAAAGCAAAAAAAAAGTGCTACTTTGCGGCCACTAACTTTCATGTTGGAAATAGAAGGATGGTGGTTTCTCGTAGCAGAAGCAGGGCGCTGCCTAGGAAGTTGACATCTTCCACAGTAAACATCCCATACTAGCTTGTAGTTTCTCTTTTTAGTCTTTTACTCTGTAATGATATATGTAGTCATTGTTCAACCTGTTCTTTCCTTTAAAATCCCTCCATCACATTTCAAAAAGAACTCTGCCCACACACTTGCACCCAGCCCTTTTCCCACATGTTATTGACCCCACTTATAACACACATACCCTGAGCTTTTAAGACTATGGTTCACTCTTACTAAAGCGTGCCTCATTGTCTTTCCCAGTATCTCACTCTCCTCCTTCATCCACAAATCTTCCTGCTCCTTCGCCACACTTGGGCAATGCCTGGTGTGTCCCCTATCTCTTCTTCAGCTCTCTAGAGGCTAGTGATGGATTACGGACGGACAAGATGTAGGTACGTGTCGAGGACTGAGAAAGGCATGGCAGATGACCAGAATAAGGTCAATAAAGAGACACAGCAATGAATTTGGTTGGCAAGATCTGGAATCTGTGACTTAGGCCACGAAAAAGCTCATATGTGGACTTAGATGTAAAGAAAGCTCACAAAAATATGGAGGTTTCCCTTTATTAATCTGACCAGTCATATCATCAGAAATGATATGATGAATATTTGTGGGCTACCTTTGATGAGAGCAAGAAAAGGGACATTGGATAATTAGAGTTCGTCTATACTCTTTGTCCTTTAGCTTTGATCCATATGGTCTGTTGGAAACAAACTTAAGTTTCCTGAGCAATTTTTTTTTTTTAGCTTTTTGGAGGGCAGTTGGGGTTAAGTAACTTGCCCGAGGTCACACGGCTAGGTTTTTGTTTGTGTTTGTCAAGTGTCTGAGGCGGGTCCGAACTCAGGTCCTTCTGACTCCAGGGCTGACGCTCTACTCACTGCATCACCTAGCCGCCCCACAATGAGCATTTTTTAAGCACGCACTATCTGCTAGTCCCTGGGAATATAGATATACAAATGAAACAATCCCTGCCTTTAGGGATTTATATAATATAATATAATATAATATAATATAATATAATATAATATAATATAATATAATATAATATAATATAATATAATATAATATAATATAAATAATATAATTATAATAATATAATATAGCATTACACAAATTATATTACATTACATTACACATCCTGTTGCTAAAGCATTTTTCTTTTGACCCTGAGATGTGACAGTTGGCTATGAATTCTAGAGATAGAAATAGAGGGGCAGGTGCTGGTTTGTGGAAATCCCTGAGAACTTGCATAGGTCTTACCATTTCTAGACTTTGTCCACTGAGACATCTTCTGTACTGTCAGGGTAGAGAAATAGATTTCAGGTTGTTGGTATAAGTATCTTTGTCTAGATTACTTCTGTGCTTTAGAAATGCTTTTGGACAATAATGATGGCTGAACCTGTACTGCCCAAGTTTTAGGAAGGGTAAGTGGGGAATAGAACCCTGAAAATGAAGACAAGGCCCACCATGGTGAAGTGTATCATACTCCCCACATTTTGCCCTAAGGTGCCTTCTTCTTTTGTATTCTTTTCAGGTGCAGATACAAAATAAGAAAGTTGACATTTCCAAGGTGGCCTCCAAGTGTGGCTCCAAAGCAAATATCAAACACAAGCCTGGTGAGTTAGCCTTCTCCCTGGGGTGGGTGGGTGCTCCTGTTTCCCTACCCAGACCTATGAGGGTGCCCGGTATGGGGGTCTTGGCCCTCTGAATTGGGAAGGATGAACTCTGCCTCTGGTGGATCTGTCGATGATACTAGGTGAGGAGGCAGAGCTCTGGGGATAGCTGGGGAATTGGGGAAAGGAGGTTGTGGGTAAGGAGAGTGACCTGGAACCCAGCCACTGTGCCTGCAAAGCCAATGCTTCTCTTGTCCTCCAATGCTGTTTTAGAATGCCTGACTATTGCAGGTATTAAGACCTGCAGCCTCCTGGGAACCTACAGCCAGTATTTGTCACAAACAAACCTTCACTGGAGATATTCCTGATTCCTCAGGCATCTTCTCTGATGGCAGCCCCGCCCTCCCGGTAGCTCCACTGTGGTTAGGATTTCGCTTCAGGTCTTGTGACATAGTGAAAATATCACTGATTCTGAAGCCAGAGGACCTAGGTGGGGGAATTGAGTGAAGCACACTGAATCCCATCTTGAGGCTCAGTTCTGAATCTAACTCAGTTCCCTTTCTTTTCTTTTCTTTTTTTGGAGGGCAATTGGGGTTAAGTAACTTGCCCAAGGTCACAGGGCCAGGTTTTTGTTTGTGTGTAAGTGTCTGAGGCTGGATCCGAATTCAGGACCTTCTGACTCCAGGGCCGGCGCTCTACTCACTGCGCCACCTAGCCACCCCTCCCTTTCCATTTAATTATGGTTCTAGTCCAATTTCTGTCTTATAAGAAAACTTTATTCATTTATGGGAATTTTGAGAAAACTTTTGCAGGTTTTTTTTTTAATCATCACCCTTTGTGTCTGGGAAGCTGGACCATGTCTGCCTGTTGCTAAAGACCCTTAACTAAGGACCAAAAACCCAGTTAAATTCAAAGATTGATGCCGGGAGTTTCCTCCCAATCATAATTCCTAGGAGCCTTCATTTCTTATAGGAAAAGTGGCCATGTACTGTTCAGTCAGTTATTGTTTCCATGTACCTTTCACTGAATACAGTCACTTGAGGGGAATGGAACACCTCTTTTTTTGTGTGATTTGAGGGAATTGCACCTGCCTTCTCCCTCTCCCAACTTGGAAAATCCCTCATCATTCCTCCAGTTAGAAATCAGATTTTGTATCCTGATTTGTACTGTTAATTGTTTCTTTTAATTTAATGGTCTTATTTGATTGTTTTTAAAACATAAAAATCTGTCTCACTTTGCATTCAGGGCCTCTGCACTGGCTGGGGAGTCCATTGACCCCTTTTATTATGCCCGTTTTGCCAATAAATTCATATAGCTTGAGTACTTTCCTCAGTTATTACTAATTATCCACCACATTGATTGAAATCCCACTGTCTCTGAAACCTTGGGCATATCACCGAGCCTCCTTTTTCCTCTTTTTCTTTATCTCTAAAATGTGTAAATGGAATGGAGTGGTGTCTGATGCCCCTTTCAGTTCTGAATCTGTGATTGTGTGGTGTTTCTTCCTAACGCGTGACCTTGAGCACTTCTATTATCCTCATTGTCCTTCCCGAGAACGGAATATTGAATGCCTCCTATGTTGTCTGACAAGAGCAGCAAGCAAACAGTATCGTTTTCCTAGTCCTGGATACTACTGTAATTGTAATATGTAATTAGCCTAATTAGCACTCCTCCCAGTGCTTGGATCTTGGGAGCCTGTCCACTGCCATACCCCACTGTCCAGTCATTGATGTTGTAATATCCTATGACTCTCTTTTTCAGTCACCTCACTGGGATTCCTCATCTGTCTTGTGTTTGTAAAGTTGATGTTTTTTAGCCTCTATCAAATTTAAGTCTTTTAAATTTCATTTTATTAATTTCAGCTCAGTTTTTTAATCTACTGAGTCCATTCAGTGCCTTGTGATGAAGGTCATCTGCTTAGCCTCATCTTGTATATTTTGGTACACAGTGTGTTTACTTCCTTGTTTTTGGCTTTAACTCCCTGTAATCCATTTTTGTTTTGTTCTTGTCAGTTCAGTGATTGTATTTCTTGGCAGGGAAAAGAAAAATGTTCCAGCTCCTATCATGAGTTCCTTCTCATTGTGATGAATCATTTTCCAGATAGTAGTACCCTTAATTTTTTTCTTCTGCCTTTTGAAAAATGGAGTTATCATTAAATTGTCCAAGATGCATTAAGGTTCTGCTCTTGTTTAGAGGGTTCTAGCAGAAGTGAAAATAATTGAAATTCCCCTTCAGTACTGTGTCACTTTACTATGCCAAATTCCTGATCTCGTTTAATTCTTGCTCTTCAAATGCTCTGTAGTATGTTCATGTGATGATTTTGCTTTTCCTCCTGCCTCTATTGTCCACCGTCCACCTGAATGATCCTCACCATACTTTCTTCTTCTGGTTCCTTTATTTCCTCAAGTGAGGAATTTTTTTTTTTAAATATTCATTGGTATTCTCCCTCCTCTTTTACTTCTTCTTTTCCTTTTAAATAAGGTATATAGGTCCGGAACCATATTCCAGTCATGGGTTCCATGTCACTAAGTCTCAGAGTTTCCTTTTTGTCAAATATACTTTCTTGTATTAGAATCTCCAATTTATTCCATTACTTACCAGTGTACTTTGAATATTTGTGTATGACCAGCTGAGGCTGGTTCTTTTTATGTATTTTAATCCTCCTTGAGTATCCCAACTGCTAGTCTTCCTTTATAGCAAGAATATAGTATCTAGTTTCCATAGTATGTATAGTATTTAGCTTGATAGTTGTACATATGCAACTCTCTCCATTCCCCTCCCTAGCCAGTTGGAAGTCCTTTTGTTTAAATCTTCATTATCCCAGATAAATATATATCATCAGCCTTTGTTAAATGTATTGTACCTCTGGTAGAAAGCTCCTCATTTCTGTATTTTAAGCCATGGTCTAGAAATGGAAGTCTCATTCACCTTCGTAACCAAATGTTCAGTTTCCAGCTTTGCTCATACACTACTCATGAACATTTGCTTTCAACCTAAGTTAGCTTTTTGACATCAGAAGATTCCCTTTGAGGTGTTCCCAATTATCTGGTTCTTACCTTCTACTTCAATTGAGATACAACTCTTCACTGCACAGAGTGGCTTCATACCCTGAAAAACAGACTGGGAAGCATGACTAGGCCTTCTGACATAAATTGAGCCATGCGGCAGGCAGGACTGTTGCTTTTGGCACCTCTGATATTTGTGGCATCCTTGTCTCTTCCTGTACAAATTCTACCTGGGCCCAGCTAGGCTTAGGTTTGAACAACAGACCTAGCTTGGTCACTGGCCATGATTTTAATTTTTCCCCAACTTGAAACTCCTTGCCATTGTTTGATGGACCTACCATTGTTTTTTGTTTTTTTTAAACAAATGCTTTATTAACTTCTGGTTTACATCATTCATTTCCGCCAGATTTTGAGTTACAATTTTTTCCCCATTTTTCCCCTACCCTAGAATAGCAGTCCCACAAGATACCCCTCATCCAATCTGCTCTCTCCCATATCTTCTCCCATACCCCCTTCGACTTTAGAGCAAGGTGAGTCTCTGTGCCCCAATGCCTGCACATCTTATCTCCTAATTACATGCAAAATAGTATTAATAATAGTATTTATATATATATTTGAAACATTTAATGTTAATACCTCAAATTTCAGATCCATTCCCTTCCTCCCTTGTCACCCACTCCCTCTGAGAAGATAAGCAAGTCAGTATGTGTTGTACATGTATAGCTATGCAAAATATTACCATAGTAGATATATTGGACAAGGCTGCTTCCCTCCTCCCTCCCTCCCACCCATCCCACCCTCCACCTGGTCCATTTCCTACTTTGATCCTGTCCCTCTTCGAAAGTGAGTACTTCCAACCCCCTTCCCCCCAGAATGCCCTCCCCTCCATCATCCCCCCTCTCATCCCCCTTCCCCCTACTCTGCTGTAGGTTGGGATATCCCATTTAGTATGTATGTCATTCTCTCCCTGAGCCAAATTCAATGAGAATATGATTTTGCCTTTTTGCCTTCCTGTTCTTCCCCTCCCCTGCAGCCACTTCCCCTTGCTTCTTCTACATGGGATAGTTTACCCTACCCTGTCTCTTCCCCATCTCCTCTTGCCACTTTCCTCTCTCACCTCATAATTTCACCCCTTAAGTATCATCCCTTCCCAACAAATTCAACCTATGCCATCTATCCATGTATAACTCCTACCATTGTTTGATGTCCATTGGCCTAACATTTCAGAGCCCAAGTTTACCTCTATGCTCAGATCAAGTATCACCACTAGATTTAATTGAAGAAATCACAATAGTTCTTATTTGCATAGCCCTTTAATATTTGTAAAGTCCTTTCCTCACAACAGTCTTATGAAGAAGGTAGCATATATTCCTTATTTTACAGATATCTAAGCAAAACTGAGACTCACAGAAGAGAAAGTGACATGCCTGTGTTTATACACCTAAGAAGTTCCAGAACCTGGATTCAAACCTTATATTCCTGCTTGCTTCATATATTATTCTTTTCACCATGCTTTCCTCTATGGTTATAGGAGGAGGTGATATCAAGATTGAAAACCAGAAGCTGAACTTCAAGGAGAAGGCCCAGGCAAAGGTGGGATCCCTGGATAATGTTGGACACTTGCCTGCAGGTGGCACAGTCAAGGTAGAGCCATTGAGGAGCTGGTACTGGACTGGGGCACTAAGCCCCAGCACAGGGAGGAGGGTGCTGTGGGGGATAGGGGGACCGCCAGCCTGCAAGGTGGGGAGGTGGTCAAGGTGACTAGAGGTCAGCCGCTGCCCCTCAATCTTTCCACAAGCAGTGTCTTCACTCACTTCATTATCATCACCACCTTTGTTGCCAAACCCAGAGCAAAAGGAAAGAGGACTGGGAAAAATAAAAGGGAGGTATGGAAGCAGGAAATGTGGCTTTCCTATTTAGGTTGTGCTTTATCTTAGGGTGGCAGCCAAAATCCACAGATCTCATTTTCACAGTATGAATTATCCTCTTTGCCTCTTCTTACTAGCCCCCATTCCCAACAGGACGATCCCAGGATGTCATGCCAGGGATTGACATAATCCTTAAAAAAAGAGACACTTCCCTGACAGTCTGAGCTTTCATTGTGATAAGCCAGTAGCAATATATCTAGGGTTCAGATATTTTTCTAAACACTCTTTGTAGTTTGTGACACAGTACCAACTTGACCCTGCTGCCATCTTGAGTCCTGGAATCTTGGAATTAAAAATGGCATCTGGACATCTCATCCCACCTGTAAATGAACAGGAGTCCAGTTTACTACATGCTGGACAAGAACTTGTTCACCCCCATAGATAGGGAGCTCATTTCATTCTTGGATAGCACATAAGAACTGTTTTATGACAACAAGCCAACATCAGCCTTCTTCCATTTTCCACCCTGGAGCTAAGTGAAAGATTGTAGTGCCTTTGCACAGTCTTTCCCTTCCCCACCTATGCCTGGGGGCAGCTTGAGTATCTGAGACCTCAATATTGGTAAATTATTTCTTAGGTCTAACTCTGTTCCCCAGAGAATAGAAATGAAAATCTACATCTTGATTCCATAACTAGCTCAACAGGTTCTCTCACTCTGCTGTCCTTCCCCTCCTCCCCCTCCCCTTTTGGCATTTGTCTTTGTCCTTCTCTAGTACCTGGAAGTGCCATGGGTTTTTTTTTTTTATTTGGATCTAGTGTAATGGTTGCTCATGAGCCCTGAGCTCAGAGTTGGCTTCTAGCCAGTACCTGCTTCACAGAGAATAACCATTTTTCCTAGACTGGGACTCCCTCCTTCCAAAGCACTTTGGGTTTGCTCTGTGTGCCAAGACATTGTCTGCCATTTATTCCATTGCATGAAAAGGACTTGGGACTGGCAGGATCAGCGAGATGCTGGGATAAAAGGCCGTGGTTGTCATCTCCAGGGACCTTTTAGAATGTAATGTGATATTCTTTATCATGAAGAACCACCAGGACAGAGATGAGAATGAATGAAAAGACAGGTCTCAGTTAGTCACCACTTTTCTAGTGCCCACAGTGTGGTGCTTGGTTGGGAGTGTCAGAGGAGAACAAAGACAGGGATTCTGGCCCTATGGAACCACAGACTAAAGCCAGAATTGCCCCTAGAACAGACCTCTCACTTTACAGCAGCAGAAACTGAGGTCCAGTACCACATAGCAAATTAGTGTCAGAGTTAAAAATAGATCCAGACTTCCTAACTTTTAGCCCAGTGTCCCCTGCACTTGAAATCCTAAGAGTGTTACTCACTGGGGCCTAAAACTCCTTTGGATGATGACACCAGAGTACAGGGGTCTAACTGAAGATCCCAGCAGTAAGAGTAGACAGTTAGCAAGGACAGAGACTCTTGATGGAGCCCCATTGCTCAGATCCTAAAGGTTTTGATGTCTGAAAGACAGCAGAATTTGTGAAGAATACTCTGTCATTTAACAAGCTAGGGTTTCCTTTGGATTTTAGGGGGAGTTTTAAAAGAGATGGCTTCCCCCTTCCCCTATTTTTCTTTGCTTCACATGAAAAATCCATGAAGAAATTTTATGGAACTTGATAACAAAAGAAAGGGTGTTAGATCACTTTAGATCATTAGGGCACACCCCCCCACCCCCATTTTTTAAAGCCCTGAATGGAGAAAGGACATGCCCAGTGTTATATATCTATCAAGTATTGGCACCAGGATTCGAGGTTTTTTTTTTCCCTGTCCTCATTGTCTCTCATTACCTCTGATTGCCAGGTTCTTCACACCTCTTGGCCTGTGCTGGAATCAGGAGCAGGCTGTGTTTAGAACCCTGTGTTGCCACACCATCTCACCTCATTCTCCTATTGATCATCCATTGTCTCCTCCCCACCCCACTGTTTCATTGTAGACTGAGGGGAGCAGCGAGGTGGCCCCACTGTGCCTGACCCCTCCAAGCGGGGAGCCACCTGAGGCCCAAGCAGGCCCCAACACGCAGGCGAATGGCGTAGGGCACCTAACCCCCTCATTGGGTGGTGACCAAAGGGAAACTCAGACCTTCGACACCCAGATCCAGGAGACAAGTAAGTTGGCTGTGCCTCTTCTGTGCTCCCCTACAGCTCTACCTCGCTAGGTGGGCTCCAACAAGAGATCTGGAGAACTCACTTCTTCAAATTGAATCTTTTTAAAAGAGGTGTCTGTCCAAGTTTTAATGAGCTACTTAACTTTTATTTTCCAGGCATCTAATGATGAAATTCTGGTCTGGTCTTCCGTCCCCCTTCCAATAACCTCAACCCTACCCCTGCCCCTTGCCCATCTTTTCCTCTCCTACATCTTTCCTTTACTTCTTACCTCCTGTATCCCTACTGCCTCCCCCATGTCTTGCTACAGATTGAAACCTACAAGCTGACGTTCCGTGAAAATGCCAAGGCCCGCACTGATCATGGAGCCGACATTGTCTCCAAACCCTCCCCCTTCCCTGGCAACATCACCTTCATCAGCCAGAGCTTCAACTCCCTTGCCTCGGCCACCCCTTGGCAGCAGCAGCAGCAGCAGCAATAGCAGCCTCCCACCATAGGAGCTGCCCCAGCGGCTTATTCTCCCAAAGGCTTGTGACTGGGCTCCACCTTCTCATGGCCTCTCTGGGAGACCTTCTCGAGTATAGGTCAGCTCAGCTCTTTTGTACCCCATGCTCCCAAGACATATGTGCACACTGATTTGGAATGCCAGAGCTCAGTGTGTCTCTCTTCTTTCCCCTTCCTTCTCTACCCATGCTTCAGTCCCTCAGAACCCAGACTTCCCTTGCTATCATCTCCCACTTTGGAAAGGTGGACCTTCACTGGGGAGGTGACTTCTTCCATAGCAGGGCGTGAAGGGAGGGGAATGCTAGAATCAGGAAGAAAGCTAAAGCTTTTCCTAATGTAGCCCTCCTGCCCACCTACATCCCATGCATGTCTCAAAACTGGCTTTCTTTCCCTACCCAATAAAGCTGAAACTATACACACACATGGCCTGTGCCACCCCCAGGAGCAGTGCTAACAAGGGTTGGCTTGAGCTCTGATGGAAAAAGCTGGCAGCCAATTTCCTTGGTCTATTTTTTTTTTTTTAAACAAAAAGAGAGAAAAACTAAAAACAAAAAAAAAACAACATAAATTTTGTTCTTGCTGCTTAAGTTTCTGGTGTTCCTATTTAATGAAAAAAATATATAATGCACACACACTAGGCTATTCTTACCCAGTAATTTTAGCTTTTTCATTTTTTTTTTGTGAAGTATTGACAGTTTCATTGTGCTTACCAACCTCATCTAAGTTTCCTTTATTAATTTTTTTCCCTTTACCCACCCTGTCTCCAACCCCAGTCCTAGGAGAGGTAGAGATTTTAATCTCTATATTGACATACATATCCGTGCAGGTGTAACTTCTTTCTTTTTAATATCTAAAAATCCGATGAAATTCTTTTATGGGTTGAAGCCATGTCTGAAGAAAGTACTAAGAATGTGTTGAAGGGAAGATGGCCTTGAGGAATACATTGAATTACCATAATGGATTAGCTGGGTGCCTCTATCCAGAAGTGAACTGTTTGTGGCCAAAGGGCTAGTCTGAAATAACTGGATTGCAACCCTGATGCCCCAGTTTGGGCCTGAGGTCTGCAGGATAGGCCTGGCTCCTCAGAGGAGGCTGCAAAGAAGAATAGTGGGACAAGAGTTGGGGGGAGTTGTGATAAATAGGTGAGATTTTATTCTATTGTGAGAAGGATCTAGTTTGGTGTGTGATGATCAAGGGGGTGGTGGGGTGTGTGTATGTGTGTGTGTGTGTGTGTGTGTGTGTGTGTGTGTGTGTGTGTCTGTCTGTCTTTTCTAACAAAGACTGGTCATGGGGTTTATGTACTGTATTATACCACAGGATTAAGGCCCTGAAAAATCAGGAATCTTCTCACCAAGGGGCTATAGCAGAGAAGGAAATTGGGTTTTGAGGGACAGTCCCAGTGGGCCAGGTGATGTGGCCCCAAACAGCATTGTGCCCGGAATTTTAAGGAGGAGAGGGTGAATCAGGTTTGACAGAGAAACAAATGAAAAAGTGAATTAGAAATGGAGGACATTCTGGTTAAGTAGAGAAGGGTAGGGTAAGGAATAGAGGGGTCCCAGAGGAGTCCCCTCAAGGGCCAGGTGTTCCTCTGGGGGAAAGTCAAAAAGAATGATGTCAAATCCTGGGATCTGTATGACACATGAAGATTCTTATTGCACTTGTATTTTTTATATTAAAGTTTGCATGGTTTCTAATAAAACAACATTAAAACATAATGTAATTTGCATTGAAAATGTCTGGGAGTCTCTTAAAGTGCTTTCTCCTCTTGGAAAAACCAGATCCATTAGGGTAGCTTTGAATTTGACAGGATTGGCCACCACTCAACCCCTTCCTGACCCTTTCCTCTGACTTTTGGCCCAAGAGGCAGCATGGTCATTTTCCCTTTGAGGTTGGAATTTATTTAAATTCAGTCGTGTTCCTTCAGGTGTGTATTTTGGGGGAAGAGATTTTCCTTTCCACCATACTTCTTCTGTCCACCATACTCCTATTGACTGACTTCCATCCACTCCCTTTGACCCTCCCCCAGTACTCTCCCCTACCCACAACTTTTTCCTTCTGTAAACTCCCACGGGTTAGGAGCTTTAACAGGACAAAAAAGGGGTGAAGGCAGCCGTTAGTGCTAGTGGAGGGGCCGGTCTCACCCTCTCCCCTTGCCACTGCCCAGCTGCTTTACTTAACTGGTGAGTGGTTCTAGACGTTTCTAGCTAAGTAGTTCTCAGGATAAAGCTGTGCCTTTTGTCTTGAGCTACACAGTAGCTGAGGTCTTTTTGTTTGTAATATTCATGCAGTACTGGGCATACTGAGGTCTTAGCCTCCAGATGATCTGACAGTATTTAATTCTTGCCAAAGTAAAGCAGACAGAATCCATAAAGACTCAAAAGACCAGGCCTGGAAGGAACCTCAGAGATGGCCCTGCCCGACCACCTTGTTTTATAGAAGGGGAAGCCGAGGTTTAGAGAGTTTGTAACTTGCCTTGAAATCACATCCAGAGTATGTAGCTGTGCCAGCTTGATTCTCCCTTTTAAGTAGAGGAATTGCAAAATGTGTAGGAAATTCGAACCAGAGAGTGTCAGTGAGCTTAGGGTTTGGGGAGAAGAAAGTTGTACAAGTTCCTTCAAGAGGAAAGTGGGAGAAGGAGAAGGAACCGGGGATCTTTCTTAGCCAGTTGAGCAGAGGAGTGTGTGGGCACATGGCATGTAGAAATAAAGTTTATTTTCCTGTAGCTTCCCTTGCTATCTAGTGACACCTTTTGGGAATTTGGACCTACCTGTGGAGGGAGTATTTAGCTTGCCTGGGGCAGGGTGGTCTGAGTAGTGCCCCCTGGGGGCATTCTTGTTTTAACCTGAGGCACCTGGCCTATGAACCTTTCAGTTTCTCAAAAAGCTGGCGAACGGAGGGTTTCCTTTAGTCACCTCAAGGGTGGGAAGACAAGAGAAGACAGCAGGCACCTGCCTCTCTTGGGGTTAGAGCTGTAAGTGCTGAACCTAGGTCCATATTAAGTCAGATTACTTGATCAGTCCATCCTGTAATTCCCAGCATTAGTAGGCTTTTCCCTCTCACCTAGATGAAACCAGGGGTGTGATGACAAGGGTTTCAGTTATTCCCATGGATCTTTATCTCTATGTCCCTCTCTCAGGTGTTGGGTATTTTTACCCCAGGATAACAGGCAAGTCCTAGGCAAGTTGAATCTCTTGGAAAATGTCTATTTAATTTGCTAGCCCGTCATGAGAGTGGTCCTTGCCCTACTTTGAAACTGCCCTTTTTATTAATAGTAATGTTATACTTGGAACTTTTATCTCCTTCCTTCTCCCACTTACGGATATCAGGGAGCAGGACTTGGGGAGTCTGTTCCCCATCCCACTTCTGGCCAACCATAGGAATAAGGAGGGCCTGCCACCCAGGCAAAAACCTGGAACGAACATTTCCCCTTAAACCTTCCCTCTTGGCCAATGGAGAGTGAGGTTCTGATGGGTCCCATCTGAATACTTTCTTCTTTGTCAGGCTGGCATAGGAACATGGTCCACAGAAAGGGGATGGTGATACACTTTGGGAAAGTCTCAGATTGGGTTTTTGTTTTGTTTTTTTCTTTTTCTTTCTCATTTTCCTAGTTTGCTCGTGGTTATTGTTGCTGTTATATGGCACTTAGCTGTTATATGGCACTCTGAGTGACCTTGTGATTTTGACTGTTGTAAAGATTTGAAATAACTACATAAATAAAGCTTCTCAGTGTTCTAACCTGGGCACATGGCTGTCTCATTTCTGCTCCCAAACAACTTGGTTTCTCCCCAGAAGTTGTTTATTCTAGAATAAGGTTTCACTGCCCCTCCTTTTTGACTCTTTATAGGACAGAAGTCACTTGAAGTCATTTCACTTCTATGAACCCCCTTACCTTCCTAATCTACTAAAGGGAATCCTTTTGTATTCTTTCCTCATTTATTGTTAAGTATGAAGGAGTTAAAGCTTCCCAAGAAAACAAAAACTACTAAGTGCATATAGTTGGGATGGACCTTCTAATTCACTCTTTTCTCTCCTTCAACCCCAAATCTAGCCCATAGCAAGATCTTACTGTACTTCCCACCCCTAAGGTAGGAGGTTGTTTTCCAAAGAAGCAAAGTCAGGGGCTTTGTGTCAATGTGCTACCATGGTGCTGCTCTTAGGGTAAAGCCTTCCCTGTTTAGGGTCTGTGGTAAATGTGGATCAACAGAGTGTTAGAGGAAATAATGAATGATTGAAGACCTTCCTGGAGTTAAAATCACCTCCTAGTAACAGGATGTATAAGAGCATGGGATCTGGGAGTGTTTGGTCTCATTTCCAGAGCCACTCTGAATTTATCCAGTCTCAATTCTCCTAGGGAATCCTCAATCAGGAACCAAGAGAAAACAAAACCTTCTCCATCTCTTCCTCTCTGCCCTTTAAAAGCTGAGGCACTCAAGGCCACTTAATGCTGGGATGAGCAGAGCAGCTAGCTCTTAAGATCTAGAGTCTCAAGAGGACATAGAAGGTCTGAGAAGATATGGGAAAACATGAGCGTGACAGCGTGGAAAACCCTCACTATATTTGTAGTCAGTCTTTCTGGCTCCTTACCATGCTACAACACTTTAAAAAAAAGTTTTGTAGTGCTTTGAAATTTAAAAAAGCACTCAGCTTTCTTTACTTGCAGTTCTTACTACAAAACAAAACCCATCCATATGCTAATACTCTGTAACTTACAAGATTTGCTTCCTCATACAATAAGAACTGGGATATAAAGTCAAGTCTGACTCTTGAGAGCATTTACACTATAAAGTCTCTCGAGATTCAGATCCTTCACCAGAGTCTTTACGTGTAGCCTGCTGACTGTTTCTGTAAAGATGCTAAGTTTATATTTTGATAGCTCTTGTTCTAAGAGCAGGGTCTCATCTGTTAAGTGCAGGTTACCAACCCGGAGTTTGAAGGATAAAATTCTTTAGCCTGACATATAAAGTGCTTCAAATCCTATCTCAGACCTTTCTAGTTTTGTTTTCTAAGATATTTAGACTATTTAGGGGTGGCTAGGTGGTGTGGTGAGAACAGAGCATCAGCCCTAGAGTCAGTTCAAATCCAGCCTCAGACACAAAAATTAGCTGTGCAACCTTGGGCAAGTCACTTAGCCCCAATTGCCCTACCTCTCCCCACCCCCCCAAAAAAAACAAAACAATTTCAACTGTTCACCACCTCAGCCTCCAGGCTGATAGCTTTGGTATTTCTCCACCAAGTAAACCTTGTCTCAAAAGCTGAAATACACTTGGCATAGCTCTCTTGGCCCTTCACATAGCTAAAATACAATTAGCTTGTATTACATAGCCCTTCACACCCTACACTGTTTTGTTCTGCTTGCCTTCCTGCATATATTACCACTCCATGCAAAATAAAAACGTTTTAAATGTGTAAATTCTTCAAGGTATATACAAAGTGCTTAACGACTGAACTAAGAAAATCAAGGAATGTCAAGATGCGTGATCATAGCTGAATAAGAAAAAAGTATTTCTACCACTTTAATTTAGAAAAAGCGCTTTCACAACATATCCCTTTGCATCTTAAAACGTCTGTGATTTCATTTGAACCTACGTAACACCTGTAGGTGGAGACCACAAGGTTGACTTGTCCAGGGTCCCATGGCAGAACTTAGGTCTGCCCCGTGCCATAGAAGAGAAGAAAGTTTTAGACCAGACCTTCTTACCTACTAGCACCTCAATGCAGAGAGAGGTGCATGAAGCAGAGTATTAATTTTCCCTATTCTCCAAAAAAGAGACTCCCCATCTTTAGTTTGGGAGAAATATTTCTCCAGAAACAAGAGAAAGGAGGCTATGCATCTCAAGGTAAGAAAGTCTTTACACCTTCAAGAGCTCTGTCAGCTTATTAAGTAGCCACCTCAACTTCTGGACCAGAAGCTTAAGAACCAAAGAAAAAAGGAGCACACAGTGCATTCACAAGGGATAAATAGAACTTTATTTAAATAAACATTTGCGCTCTGTACATAGCCCCAGGGATGGGGAATGGGGAGGGGGCTCAGTCATCAGCGGTTTTACGAACATCAAAGCTACCACAAGGCCCACGCAGCAGCTCAACCAGCAAGGCCAGTAACTGGCTGTGTTCCTGCTGCACCTCTGGTGGCAGGGCAGGCAATTCGCAGCGGAGGCTCCGCTCTACCATTCGGCCTAGGGCCCGGCGAAGCTCCCGGAGCAGCCGGACAGTGTGTGAGTCGCCCTCTAGCCGTAGGAGATCATTGTCACTCAGGGAGATGGTGGCGCGGCGCCCATCATCTGCGGTTGGGAGAAGCAAGGGAAGGCTTAGAAGTTGCAATGGTTATTAGTTCATGGGAAGCAAGGCTGAGGAAAAAGCTGCCTAGTCCACCAGGGGACTATCAGAGAATTTAGTGAGACAAGATCACCTGTTCCTCAAAGGAAGGGGAATGGGCCCAAGGAAACTAGGCACCCACCTCTGATATGGACATCTCCATCCGTCAGCAGCAGCACAGCCAAGGGGTGGACCTGGGAGGAGTCTCGCACAAAGACACTGCCATTGGACTTGACAGCCATGAAATATGTCAGCCAGCGGCTCCGTAGACGAGTGGCCTCCCTGTGACGAGAAAAAGTGCCAAGTGTCAATCACTTTCCTTCTCCCATCCCAATTTAAATCCATGGCCTTCGCTGCTCTGCGCACCTGTTAATGGTTGATTTATGCAGCAGGATATTGCCAGCTTTGGTCCGGTAGGTGACACTGTTGGGCTTGAACTTCCCCTGCCGGGTCACTTTGCCCTGCCTCACCTGTGGGACACAAAGAAAATGGATGGAATAAAAACAGGTGTGTGTGTGGCTTGGGGGCCAAGAAGCCTGGCAGGGCAGGTACCTTCATCCTGCCAAGGGGCCTGAAAAAGTATTCTCACCCATGTGGAATCCAATAAGTGCTGTCTTTAGAGACAAGCCATACCTTGTTCTCCACTCCCCCTTTGCCTCTACAAGGCAAGCCATGAGATAGGACCACCATGCCATACCCAGGTCCTCTACCTGAATGAGGTTGGGGTAAAGTCCAGCCATGAGCACCCCTTTCACCAGCTCCTCTTCCTCACTGTACTGGTTGCACTGGGCTGAGGGCAGGGTGCAGTCTGATGGTTTCCCCACAAGGAAGGCCTCATAAATGTTCTCTGAGAACTGCTTGATGAGGCCTGAGAAAAGAAAATTCGATGCAGGGGGAGAAGACTGAGAGGTTCCAGTCATTCATTAATTAGGAAGCCTGAGTGTTTATATATGGGTAGGACAAAAGATGGGTGAAGCCTCTCTATCCAATACAGGTTAAGAACAACTAATGGAAATACATTAGCTTAGATCAAGAACTACAGGAACAGGAGAAGAGGCCTGCACTGAAACTCATTTATATTTTTTGGGGTGGGGGGTTTTAAAGAAAGTGGAGGGAGGGGCCCACCATGGATAAAACGCAGGCTGGGAGCATAAAGTAGGTTCTCCTCCAGGTAGTTCTCTCGAGAACTACGATCCTGCCAGCGAAGCACCTCTTCCCAGCCAGCCACAGCCCGGACAAACGCCAGGTGGTCACTCCCACTATCATGGCTCAATAGTGCCTTCACCTAAGAATAAAAGAAGTGCAAAGCTGAATCACTCAAGTACATTTATGACACGCCTACTATGTGCTAGGCATTGAGTTAATTAATTATATAGGAACTGGTAGAACCATCCCAAAGAATTGAATAAAGGGTAAAAACTCTAAAAAAAGGCCCGTGGGTGAAGACTTGTCATCATCGGGGTTTGAAAAGGAGTCGAGCAACAGGGTAGGAGTCTGACCTTGTCCACCTCAGCACGGTTCTGCAAGCTACTGCTGAAGGGATCTCGGGTGAGGCAGGAGACAACAACTAGCAGAGGATGGAGGCAGCGGAAGATGGCTGCCAAGACAATGGCCTTGGCAAGCCTTGGGTCCGTGGAGATATGAGCAAGGCGCTGACCCAGTGTGGTCAGGAATTCCCGCTGGTCCAGCACACCTGCAACGTTCCTTTTGTCAGAGCAACCCCCCAAACGGGTCCCAGACCCTTTCATCTGCCCAAGGAATAGAGAGCCCTAATCCTAAAGCCAGCCCACCAGATAGCCATAGTTCCATCTCAAGCTCAAGACTGGCCTCCCAGCAGCCCAAGGGGTTATCCTATCCAGAAGCCACAGCACCACTAACCAATCTCCTGCAGCAAGATCACAGCCTCATCTACAGCCTTGATATCAGGGCTATCCACAGCCTTGGAGAGGAATTCGACAGCCTGCAACGGAAGGACCACGCACATGATGAGAGTCTTGGCCATGCCACCCCATAATCCAAGGGAGGTACACATCAAAAGCCCTCCTTGGCTCCCTTCACACCCTTACCCTTCAGAGCCCTACCGTCTTCTCAGGCATATGGATCTTTGCTTGCAACACCAGGTTCTCCAGGGGGGTGCGCAGAATTTCAGGAACCTGAAAAGGTGCCATCTTCTCCAGCCTGCTCCGAGGAAACAGGTGGTAGGCAAAGCCTGACTGGCACCGCCCAGCCCTTCCTCGGCGCTGGATCACATTTGCCCTTGACACCCACACTGTTTCTAGGCAGGACACCTGTCAGAAGAAGACAAAGAGATAGGAGGTTAGATAGGAAGTTAGCTCTTGTTTTCCAGGCTGCACTTCAAATTTCCCATCAGAAAACACGCTGTATTCTGGGACTAAATGGAAAATTACTGGCCTAACACTATGCTCTTGATCATAAGACTATGGAGTCTTGTCTCCTACCACCACAATCTCCAGTTTATCTTCAGACTCGATATAAAGGAAATACAACAGATACTTTATGGTCTAGGCTAAGCCAAAATAGCTCCCTTGACCTGATTCCCAGAGCTGAAGAAAGGTAGAGAATCAGTTATCTGGGTCACCTCCCCTAAGCTACCACCCATCCCTACTTCTTGCTTATATTTGTTTATAGTTCTCTGCTTTTCAAATGGCTTAATCACCAGTTATCTCATATAAGGCTTAATAGACCCATAAATTAGGCTAGGTTTATCTCCATTTGGTAGATATGGAAACAGAGGCCTAGGGAGGCAGTATGGTTTAATGTAAAGAGGACTAGACTCATATTCCGGAAACCTTGGTTAAAATTCTGCCTCTTGTACTTACAGACAATATAAAGTCATTTAACTTACAGCCTCAAACTTGTAAGCTGTAAAATGGGATAAAAATGTTAACACTATTCTACATAACAGGATCCTTACAAGGACAGCATTTTATAAAATCTGAAGCATATAGAAACATGAGATTTGATCTATCAAGTAAGTTTAATGTTGGAGTCAGGCTAAAAGCTAGGTCTTCTGGCTCCATTTCCAGTCCTTTTTGTACTATACACTACTGGAGCTGTTTCTGAAGCATCACAGATAAAGCTACAGACAACTGGAAAAACTAGGAAAAGGCAAGAGAACTGTGGGCATCTGGAGAAAATACCTTGGTCTTAAGGTCATAGCGCTCCTCCTTGTGCAGGCCACTGTCCACCACATGTACTATGTCGTTGACCGTGATGGAAGTTTCAGCAATGTTGGTGGCCAAGACAATCTTGCGCACCCCTGTTGGGGGCTGCTGGAAAATTGCCTTCTGGTCCATCATGGGGATGTTGGAGTGCACTGTTTGGGGCGTGGGGGGGAGGGGGAAATAGTACGCAAGCGCGCACGCAGTCAAGCCCCACCAATAACATTTTCACAGGGATGTCAGGGAGCAGAGCATTCCCTAGGACACAAGACTCTCCCACAGGGCAGCAACCCTCAGAGCTCAAGTTCACAGTTAGCTTCCGTCCTCTTCCCTCCTCTACTTTGCTCTGGGCTTATAACTGACTCTTTGCCAAATGGAAACTTAGTCAAGCCAGTACCCACTGTTATCTCCAGATGGAGCTGCTTCCCAGGCCTCCCCCACAACCCAAAAGGCCTGGACCCTTTTATATAGGTCCCCCTTCCTCTCCCCTGCTCCCAAGCCCAGCTCACCTGGCAAGATCAGGTACTTGCTTTCATAGGAGCCCAAGGCTTCCTGCAGGCGTTGCTGTACTCCTTTGATTTCCTGCCAGCCAGGCAGGAAACACAGAATCCCACCTGAAAACCAGCCCCAGCAACCTGATTACTTGGGGGCAGCCCTGAAGGGGATGCCAGTTTTCCTGAAGAATTCCCACCTATTTGTTCCTGGTCAAGATCACAGGAAACCTGGGGCTTAGGGTAGGATTAAGCTGAATGGGACAGTCGTCAGTCACTCTACCCCCATTCTTCCCAACTCTATTCACACAAAGGTGCTTCCTCATTAATGCCCAAGGCCCTCTACCCTAGCAACCTGAATCTGGTGGGAAAAAACCTGACCTAGGAAGTGTAGGCCAAAAAGGCACTTACCTGGCTCTCCCCGGGCATCAATATGCAAAACCAGATCTGTCATGAGGTCCAAATCCAGAGCGCACTCATCCTCAGACTATGGCCAGGGGTAAAGGGGAACAAGAAGAGTTGGAGACAGTGGCCTAGCTTCAGGCATCTGATGTGAACAGTTCCCCAAGACCCTCTCCAAGGTCCACAGTGCACTCCAGCCCAATCCAATTGGGCTAACCAGCTGATGGGGGAACCCCAGGGTCACAGCAAGGGGTCATAGTACCCCAAGAATGGGTAAAGATTAGGGAATGAAAGGAAGAGATCAAGCATAACCATTACAGGCAGAGGGAAAAACCAGAGTCAACTCTGTATGGCAGCTGGGAGGCAAGAGATGCAACAAGGGTGGAAGAGGAGCCCTGGCCATTGCCATCTATTCCCCTTACCTCATGATGCCGATGCCGGTGCTGGTGCTTGCCCAACTTGGCCAAGATGTCCTCTAGGTAGTGTTCCTTCACTGGGTACATGAAGCCAGGCACTTTGATGACTGGGCAGCCACCAAAGTATCGAGCAAAGCGCTCATTGTCACCTGTGGCACTCATTAACACAAGCCGCAGAGCTGGGTTTAACCGCTGCAGCCCTTTCAGCAGGATGAGCAGAAAGTCTGTATTGACATCTCGTTCATGCACTTCATCTACAATGACATGGCTCACACCCTCAAGACTGGGGTTGCTCTGCAACTTCCGAAGGAGGATGCCCACAGTGCAGAAGAGCAGGGCTCCACCACGGGCCGGTGGCTTACTCTCAAGCCGCACCTGGAATCCTACATTCCGCCGCAGAGAGGGTCCCAGTTCATGACTAACACGTTGGGCCACAGACACAGCTGAGATGCGGCGGGGCTGGGTGATGATCACATTGCACCGGGCCCCACGGCCCTCTGTCACGTAACGTTCTAGCAGCAGCTGTGGTATCCGTGTTGTCTTGCCACAGCCTGTGTCCCCTGAGATCACAACCACAGGGTGCTGTTCAATTGCTGACAAGATGGTATCCCGGTGCGGATCCACAGGTAGCTGGTGAGTCTCCTGCCAGGAAGGCCCACGTCGCCGCCACAACTCCAACAGCCCCTGGCTTAGCCGTAGCTCCTCTCCCTCCGACAGAGGCATGTAAGGTTTCCCTGTGATAGGGTCACTCAGGGGCCCTGTGTCCTTGCTTAAGTGCAAGGGATCCTCATTCTGCAGCCTAGGCTCCGGGGAGATCCAAGGATTTTCCACGGGGTACTGGAGAGGGCCAGTAACACAGTGAGGGGTGTTCATTTATTCCAGCTTTACAACCTCAAGAGGGCTAAGGCCCAGAGTGCCCCAGTTACACAAAGCTGACTGCAGGCCTCACCCAGCCCTCCTAACCCTGTAGGAACCTTAAGGAGGACTAATTCAAGTCCAGGCAGCTGGAATTCAAAGGGTCAAATTTGGGGTGTGGGGATTGTTGAATTCTGGTATGGGGAAGGGAAACCAGAGGGAGCTAATACCACAACATGGGATACAACAGGTTTTGAAGAATGGTGTGGGAAAAGATGTAACAAAACATCACAGATGCCTAGGACAGTACCAAGTGAAGCCAAGCAGCTGACCTGGGGATGAAATCATTCCCAAGGCAAACCTGCTGACCTGTGCAGGAAATATTGACTCCTTAGTCCCTGTCTGTGCCTACCCCCATTCCTGCCCTACTCACATGGTTCAGGTAGTTCTCCATCTTTCGCAGGATGGGCTCTGGCACCTGGATAGTGCAGGGCCGACGCTGTGTCTCGCCTAGCTCTCGCAAAGAGGCCAGGTTGTACATGGCATGAGTCAGTGGTTCATTGTTCCTATCCACTAGGCCCAGGCTCTGCAGAAGGGATATAAGTCAGGTCCCTTAAGAAGGATGGCCCAGGTACATTCCAAGGAAAGAAATTCCTATGATGCAGTGAAAAGGAGATGGACAATAGGCATCCTCCTCTCATAAGTCATAGGATATAGAGCTGAAAGGGGCCTTAAAAGTCATCCCAGTCACTCCCCTCATTTTATAGATAAGTACTTAAGTCCAGAGATAAAGTGACTTGCCCTTGCCCAAGAGATAGCCAGGAGCAGAGCCAGGATTCAAATCCAGGGCCCTTTCGATTTTGCCACACTGCCTCTTAAGCTGGCTCAGGTCTCTGGAACAGAGGCACAGATGAGGACAAAATCCCTGGACCTCGGTTTATTCATCAGTAAAATGGGGTAGGAGGGTGGGGGGGTATGGAGTACAAAGCCTCCTTGGTCCCCTCTACCTGAAAGTCAATGACTAGATGGTCTTGGGCATTTTGAGCAGTATCACTCTCTCGGAGCAGATCTCAGGACTCCTCTGGGATAGGTTCTTTAAAGGAAGACTGTTCCTTTGACCATGTTAGCTGGACATTCAAATCCTTCCAAATAGCAGCTTTCTCCCTTTACTTACCCAAGCTCATCCCCTAGTGCTTGTCTATAACAAGCCCAAAGCAGACCAAGGGTCCCTAAGCAGCACCTCCCCATCTCCTTCCAGATCCTATTCCTTCTTCCTTCTCATTCAATACAAACCCTATGATAGCTTTATGAAGGGGCTCCCACCACTGCAGCTCAGTGAGTCTCAATCTCATTTGTTTGGGCTCACCTTCAACTTCTTGCAAGCTAAAGCAGCTGCTTTATTTTCTGCCTCTGCTTTGCGGCGCCCCTTGGCAACAAAGGTCATGGGACAGGGCCAGAGCAGGGTAAGAGTGGAGAGCTTTGTCTTGGTACCCACAGTGTGGAATTGCATGAGGTTCTGAAAGGATGTAAGGAAAATGGCTTATTAAGAAACAGTTTCACAGGAGATCCAAGTCAATAAATATTAGGTGGTGCTACAAAAACTATGCAGCCGTGGCTAGGGTTGGTGTGACCCCATCTTACAAAAGATCCCCATTTATCAATAATGATAATAAAAAATAAAATAAAGTTGCTTCTCAGATGGAAGCTTGGGACCAACATAACAACTGCAAGGCAAGCTGGTGATTCTGAAATATCGGCTCAGATCTTCTGGCTGCAGAAATAGCACCCAAAGGAAAACATGCTCTAAATTTGCGAAGACTTTACTTTCCATGGCAGGGCAAAGATATAAGAAACAACACCAAAAACTGTAATTGACTTTACTTAAGCTTACCCCAGGCATGGCATGGGGAATGGGAAGGGAGATGCCAGACAATGGAACTGCATGCTCTCCCCTTCATGACAAAAGATAATGAAGTTTTTGCCCTGGGTGTAAGGTCAGGCACTACTGCCATTCCTGGGCTACCATCATGTTTGATTGAGAGGACCCAAAGAAGGACTCAGAAGGGGAGAACCGCCTGGGTAGACAGTTTTATAGTTTCCTTTTGCCACCCTCTCCAGTCCCAGACCTTAGCCACACTTAGCTTAAAGCCTATTCAGACCCCCCCCGCCCAATCTTTTAACAAGAAAGGACCTTAGAGATTTTCAAATATACCCTTCCAACTTCATGTAGGAATCTTCTCTATTTTATCTCCTCCCTCCTTCCTATTCCATTATTTCCCCAGGGAAGTTCTTCACCTATGTGGCAAACTCCCATATTTCTGCTCTTCTATAAAATCTATCTTAAAACTCTTTATCAAGGTTAACTTCCCAGAATCACCTGAACATACTAGCAGCCTAAAAGATGGATAGCAAGACGTGCCCTTTCTGCTTCTGCCTCCCTTGCTAGGATCTTGCAGACTTGAAGACAGGAAGCAAATCTAATGCTGGACACAGACTTCGCTACCGGCAACCTTTCCAGAATAGATACAGCTCCCATCTTTCTTAGAGACAGTGCCAGTCATATCACTTTCTTACTTTTACAAGTCTTCAATGGCTTCCTAATGCACAATGAAAAATACCTGACTTTCTTAGTTTGGCATCCAATTGAATCCATAATCTCATTCTATCCAAATTTCCCAGCCTTATCTCATACTATTTCTCCTTTCAGCTAGACTGGGCTATTCACCATCCAAAAACATGCTCTATGCTTTACCACCATCATGCCTCTTTTCATGACACCCAACACCCCTTGTCAGATTATCACTATCTTCTGAAATCTAATCCCTTCTCTATACATAGATCCTTCCACGTACTAACATCAAAGTTTCACTCATGTTTCCAGATTTCTTCTTCAAGTCACTTTATGAATTCCTCCCCCTGGAATGCAAGGAATCACTACTTACCTTGGCGGTAGAGGATGAGGTTGCAATCTGGATCACCTTGGCCAGAAGGTTCTTGGGAAGCGGGAACTGGGTAAGCGCTCGGACAGCACTGTCATCATCTGTCATCTCAAAGGAGCCCCCCCTGGATACCCAAGAGTCTAGGTGAAGAACAATCTCCACCCCCAGTGGTACAATCTAGGTCACTAGGACAATGGAGTGATTTGGGGGTGGGTAACAGGGTGAGGACCAGAAATGGAACTGGAGCTAGAAATGCCTTAATTCTGAACTTCATTTAGATGCTTCCCTATGAATACTGCCCATGGCTGTGCACAAAATATTACAAGTGTTACCTAAGCTTCCCCCAAGGAAAATGAAGGTACTTCCCAGAAGGGCAAGGACTCTAAAATACTGTTTGAAAGCATTTCAGGGAAGGAACACTCTGCAACACCAAGGATTTTCTCCTTTTGTGCCTTATATAACGGCCACCAAAGCCTACAAACAGCAGAGTTCTGCAGCAGAGGCACCTCTGGATTCAAGTAGGTTGGGTCACTATTATCTCTGGTTTTTCAAAAGGGAGTCTCTGTTGCTATTATTTGGCAAAAACCCAGTCACATAGTTCAAGACCTAACCAGCTGTTTTCCCTAAGACAAAAAGTAACACTAACAAGTAATTAAGGTACAATACAGGCAATGGAGAGACATCTGGGATTCAATCAAAGCCACAACTATCAGGGATCCTGTCAATTTCACAGGAAGTCCCCTGGAAGCAGGGAATGAGTAGAAATCAAACACACCTGTGCAGAACCCTGCTTAAAATATCCCCACCCAGTCTCCAAGTACTGATGATCAGTTTTCCATGTACTTCCCCATTAGGACTATACCTCGTGTCCCTGAGTGGAGTGTGAGACTCCTGTTGGGCCATAGACAGGAAGTCAGTAACATCAATTGTCCCTTCCTCTAGCTCTTCTTCTTCCTCATCCTCCTCCTCTCGGCCCACAGAGCGGGAAAGACTGCTGGGCCCCATTGGCCGTATGCTCTCAGGGTTCAGCTGCCTCCAAGAATTGGGTGGCATAGTAGGCTCTGGTCGCCACCAGCTGTCAGCTGGAGAGCCAAATCTGTCAGCCAGCACTCGGTATTTAGCTGCATCAAAGAGTTCATTTCGGGGTCCCAGAAGGCCCCAGCCCTGTAAGGAAGAAAGAACTCAGGTAGGGGTATCTTCTAAAAGTTCCAGGTTCCTCTGAGAGGGGCATGGACTTTCCCCCACAGCAGGGTACCCTACCTAGAGCTCAGCTATAGGCCACAATGTCTCCAAGATGCAATAGAAAAAAGTGCTGACTGAATCAAAAAACCCTTGGGTAGGACTCTCTTCTCTGGTGCTTACTATTTGTGCGGTAATGGGCATGTCACTTAACCTGACTGGATCTCATTTTCCACATCATTCCGAATGAGAGGCTTGAAATCACACTCTATTCTCCATCTGCAGCTCTGCTTGGTTTCAACTCCTACAGCCAGATTCCCCTCCCAGAACAAAGTGATTACCAGAAATCACCATGCTGTTTATGCCAACAACCTCTCCACTCTCTCCCTCCTCTCCCCTCTGATTGGAGGGCTAGTGGGTGGAGTGCTCAAAATCCACCCACAAGCCTTGCTTTACCTAGGGAAGATCCTGGACTTTGCAGCTCATTCTACTCTCTATCTATAGCTCAGCTTGGTTTCATCTCCACAGAACAAGATGACCTCATGCTGGGTTATCTCTTGGGGCCACCTCACCCTTTTCCAGCTTCCTTTTGTGTATGGCCCTCCCCTGTTAGCTGTAATCTCCTTGAGGGCAAGCAGGGATTGTCTTTCTTTTTCTTATCTGTATCACAACCAGCAGAGTGCTGGGTACTTAAATGTTTACTGAATTGTACTAAAGGGCTTCTTGAGATCCCTTCCATCTCTAAAACCATCACCCACAATAACCAACAAAGGACTGCAAACATAGTAGGGACTGGACTTCTTGAGTAAAAGAAAAGCATTAACCTTTGAGGTGAATAGGGTTTGCGAATACTAGATGATTTATTATAATCAATTATAAAGCATTTACTGAATCCCATAAGGATGCCTCACAGAGCACGAGATCCCAGAAATGAGTTAGACCCGAAACAGGAAAAGTACCAAAATCTCAGAGGAGACACTAAGCCCAAAGGAAGAGGAGGTAAGGATGGACCATCACTGAAAGAGAGATTATGGGCAATATGAGGGGAAGAAGCCCTCACCTTAAAGAGCTGGCACGCAGCGGCTGCAGCCTGTCTCTCAGCATCAATCTTCTTACTCCCATAACCTTCCACCTCAACGCTCTTTGGCCACTTTATGTGTAGTGTGACTTTCTGTGGAGAGAGCAAAAAGCCTTGGAACTCGGGCCTCTTTCTGTTCTCTTCTCCATCTCTTGTTCAACTTTTAAGGTCTGTGAGAATTATCACAGAGTCAACCCACAGATATAGACTGGAATTTCGGTCACTTCCAAAAAAAGTAAAAAGGACCACTTCAGGGGACAAAGCCTATCATCTGGAGGAATGCGAGAATGACACACGATGATGGATTACAAGTCAGAGAAGCCTAAGGTGGGTTGTAAGGCACAATGATTCTAGCTTCCCCTTTAAAAATGAAGATGCGGTTCCCTTTCTAAATGGGAAGACTTCCCTGAATTGGCACTGATATGGCCTGATTCTAATTCTATGCCCATAAATGAACGTTTTTCTTATCACAGTTTCCTTATATACAAAATGAGAAAAAAATATCTAAGCATCTTCACAACTGCCATAAAGATCAAACAAACAAGATAAAACATGGCGCAAATGTAAGGCATGTTACTAAATCAGTTCAGTACCTAAATGAAAATTAGCCTAGTAGAAGAGCCAGATTTTCTGTCGTTGGAGGGAGAGTATTGGGAAAAATGGAAGGAATATGTGAGATACTCCTTCCATATAACACTAATAATTTTTCTGCATCTAGAGAAGACATTTAAAACAGTAGGAAAGCTTGACAAGAATTAGCAATCTTGAGTAATGATTTGATCCTAGTTCTAACACAAAGTTCTAAGTCTTCCCAGTATTTCTCTTCTCCCTCCTACTCACTCCAATGTAGCTTGCTTCACTCAAGATACTTTGATCCAAATGTTGCAGGATGAATTAGAATGGGTTTTTGAAAATTCAAAAGTTACCAGGTTTCCACATTTTCTGGTCTAACTTCACTCATTTTTTTCATTCTACAACCAATTACTTCTCTCTGTTACCTCAATTCTCAACCAACAGAAGAATTCTTTGCTATTCATTTAAAGTAGTTACCATTAGGAGTGGCTAGGTGGTGCAGTGAATAAAGCACCTGTCCTGGAGTTAGGAAGACCTGAGTTCAAATGTGACCTCAGACACTTGACACACTTACTAACCATGTGACTTTGGGCAACCCCAATTGCCCTCTAAAAAGCAAAAAAAAATAAAAATAAAAATAAAGTAGTTACCTTTTTCTTTGGCCCATTTGTGTGGACGTAGACCAGTTTGTCTTTTGCATGAGAGATGCCAAGGGCTCTTCCGATCACACTGTTGAGAAGGTTTTTGGGCTGTGGGAATTCTTTCAACAAATCCCTAGAAGCTAAGAAGACACAAAACAGAAAACTTTATGCTTGTTTTTAGCAACCCCCATGGTTTATTGTATGCAGGTCTTTGCCCCTCCAGCCAGGGCAAATACAAGGGATGTTGGGGTTAAGATCATATATTGAATTAAAGAGACATGGATAACTTTGACCCTTAAAAAAAAAAAGAGGACCAGTTTTTGGCATTATAGGGGAGATCAACCCTCCACTCCAGTCTCCACCCTCCATATGACTAAGTCCCTTACTCCTGTCTCACATGCAATCAGTACTTCCTAAAGTAGGAAAGGGTCTCCTCCTAAACTCTATAGAGAGGGGTGGAGCAAGGTTCTTTCTTATGAGTAAAACTGAGCTTAAGAAGTTTCTAGTTAATAATTAAAATAAATTGTGAGAGGGGAAGAAAAGGCACTCAGAAAAAAAGAGAAAACAAGAGCAATGCACAGGTCCCTTAGCTGAGGTTCTCTAAGCAAAGTTTATGGAACCCCAGATGGAGCTTTTCTGCATTGATGGAAACCAATACAGAGAGAAGTAAAGAATACATTGCTAAGTCCTTTGGATCACAAATTAAGAGCTAGGAGACATCTCATCTAGTCTAACCCCCTGAGACTCAAGAGAAGTAAACTGACTTGCCCAAGGTCACTAAAGGCAAGATTTGAATCCAGGTCCTTTAATTCTAAAGCCAGTACTCTTTCACTACACCACATTGCCTTTATGAATGCCAGATTTGAATCCTGAACCTTAATCCCCAAACTGAAAGCTAGAAGGAACCTTATACCTTATCTAATACAACACTCACAGAGAAAATTGGAGGCCCATGAGATTAAATTACCTGCCCAAGGTCACATGGTTAATGAAAGACTAGGAAGAACCCTGGGCTTCTGACTTCTTGTCCATTTCTTTTTCCACTATCCTATATTGCATATCCCACCAAAATGAGACATAACTCTCTGGAGACAGACACCTAGAGGTGAGTTAGATAACTTTACACCTGACAGATGGGCAATAGGCCCTACAGAGCAAGGAACTGTCATGATGTTTCAGGTACCAGCAGAGTAACCTTATTCCTTTGATGTTCATCCTTAGTTTCAGAGCAGAGAAGAGCCATGGGGGAGGTGTTTATGTAGACTCAATGCTACTCAGATGTACAGCCGGATGAAACCATAAGTTCTTGGCTGACAACTAGTAGGTAATAAAGGGAGGGCAGTCTCATGAAACTCATGTGGTGGTGTTCTGGCGAAAAACCACTGAGATGGAGGACGGCATCAGGGAGCAGGTGAGCTGCAGGAAGAGTCTCCTTACTTGTTAAGACCGAGGTCTCTGAGACACTCACATTTAACTGTAAACAGCTCCCAAGACAACCTTTCGTGTGAGGGCAACACTGAGAAGCCCGTCTACTCAGCACAGCTGGGCACCAAGTGAGATCCCGAGCACAGACACACCAGAGTGACCAGGAGGCCCCCTCTAAAGCTTCCTCATCCTCAGCCGCCCCTAACATCTTATCGGAGTCCCCCGCCAAGGGCGCGGGGGCCGTTCTCTTACAGCAGGGACCAAGGTGCCCCCCACCTCGGCCTGGGTCTTTGGGGCTCTTCTTCAGCCCCTATTAAACATTCCCATTACAATCAGACTCCTCAGGGGAGCGGGTCTGTCATTCGGTCGCCCCTTCCTCACTGCCCGACCTCCTCCCCCACTCCTTACTTATTTGAACACATAACCTAACCTCTCCTAGCAAACAGAAGGCGCTTAATATGTGCTGGACGGGTTCGCGGGACCCTTTTCTCCCCGGCCCGGTCCTCCTCAGGGCGCTCTGCTCCAGCCCCGCCGGGAGAGCCCCTTTCGCCGTTAGGCTGCCAGCCTCCTCCCGCTTCTTCTCACCGGTCGCTGCCCACCAAACCCCCTTCCCCCTGGTCTCCGGCCTCGCCGCTCCCTGCGTTCTAGGTCCAGGCTATGGGGCCCGCTTCTCCCCCCTCACCGTTCCCGGCCCCGGGCCGGGGCCCGCTGGGGGCCGGGGGCGGCTGCTGTTCGGCCGCCGCCGCCTCTATCTCGTCGAGTTCCTTGGCGCTGTCGGGGTAGGCGCGGGGGCAGCCTGACGAGAGGCTTTGCGACTGTCCCTGGCGCCGGGGTGGGGGGGGCGGCAGCGGCGGTAGCCGCTGAGACACCCCGGTCACTAGAACCATGAGCCGCCTGGCGACCGCCATTTTCGTCCCACCCACCCCTGCGCGAGGGCCCGCGACGCCTCGCCACGCCACCGCGGCGCACACGCGCACGCGCACGGCCGGGAAGCGAGCGGAGGCGAGAGCGAGCGCGCGGCCCCAGCAGGCCGAGATGCCCCAGGTTAAGGATAAAGCCATTAGAGCTTTGGGTCCAGATCTAGGGCGGCGTCGGGAGGGCTCGGAGCAAAACTGCCCGGAATGGGAGGCGCCAGTAAACCTCCTCCCCGTACCTCCCCCGCGGAGCGGCAGGGTCCCCATTCCAAAGTCTTTAGGGGCCGGGGGAAGGCTGGAGGCGCCCAGCAGAACTGCGTGAGCTCCGGTCAGTGTCAGGTCAGCCTCCCCATTACGGAGGGCATCGGGGACCCATAAACTCTCCTCTCCCCTCAACACACCCGAATAGAACGTTAGGCTAGAAAACCCAGCTGCCTGCCCGGAGTGCCGACACTCAGGATGAAGGCCCCAGGCCCTTCGGCCCGCACACCTTTCTACACAAAGTCCATATAAACAACTACAGCGGTCGGGTCCAGCCTCCTCTGGAGTCAGATGAGAGGGGGGTTGGAGGTAAGCAGACCCTGAGTCCGTGCCACCTGTACCCTGCCTCCTTCACTCAGCCGTCACCAGAACGGCAGGGTATGGAAAGAGGCCTCTGGGCAAGGAACAACCTTCCATGGCTCGTCTTCTCTAAGATGACACCCCAACCTGGGTTAGTGAGAAGCCCCACTGGCTCTCACTACCCACCTCACTACCCCTTAGGAACCTCCCTACAGGGCTTTGAACACGGAGAGCTGGTACAGGGTTTCCCCTAGGGTTCCCAGCCAGTTTCTTGTCATTTGGCCTGTTTTCTTGGGAAGCAGAGTGAAAACAAAACTGCATGCACAACTAGTTGAAGATTCCAGTTTAAGATGTCCTCCAGGGGTGGCTAGGTGGCTCAGTGAAATAGAGCACTGGCCCTCGACTCAGGAGGACCTGAGTTAAAATCTGGCCTCAGACATTTAACACTTACTAGCCCTGTGACCCTGGGCAAGTCACTTAACCCCAATTGCCCTACCATCCCCCTCCAAAAAGCAAAAGAAAAAAAAAATAAAAAAGGTGTCCTCCAAAGATGAACGATTTGGGTCTTCTGGTGGTGATGGTGGTAGCAACATCAACTGATGTGCCCTTTGGAAACTGAAAAGTTTGCAAATCCAAAGTTGGCAGAATTTTCCTTACAACATATCTCCACTGATGGCAGTTTTCAGATTTGGTTTACATAGCATGACACCATGTACCTATCCATAGACAATAAATATTAGGCAACGATGAACTGTCAGTTCCTAGGGAGCTCAGAGAGAAAAACGCTTTACTGAACTTTTTATTGTACTTATTTCACTTGGGTTATAGGCCTAGCTTTGTCACCAGCTAGCTTTACAACTTGGGGCAGGCTCCCTCAACCTATTTTCTTCATTGATAAAATGGAAGTTGTTCTAAAACAATGGTACTTAATATTTTTTTTTTTTACATCATTGACCCCCTTCTGCAGTCTGCTGAAAACTATGGAGTCCTCATAATGTCAGATTAAAAAAAAAAATTCAGAATTGAAGGAAATATTAAATTTCCATCAGAAGTTAGTGATAATAAAAACATATTTTTCCCCCTATCCAAGTTCACAGAATCCCTGAAATCTATGTGGTAAAACCTATGGACCCCTTATCAGAATACTATTTTTAGAAATTTTAAAAAGTGCTAAATTTCTGTTATCAGTTACTGAAAATTTATATATAATTTTTCCCCCATCCAAGATCACAAATCCGATGAAAGCTTTCAAGACTCCTTAGTGGTCCATGGACCTCTAGTTTAGAAGATCTTTTAGGGCTGGGAGGAAGTTTATGACTGCCACTGTTATGGCAAGACAGTAAAGAAACTGAGCTCAGAGAGATGAGATGCTAATGATCCAAGGTTCCAGGGGTCGCTGACCAAAGCCTCTCCTAGTAGGAAGCTATTCCAGGAAATCTTATTCACCTCCAGCCTAGGGTTGCTCCCCCCAATGTTCCTTCTGCCTACAAGGAATGAAAATTCTGGAAGAACAGCAGATGCGTGGGCAAGAGTTCTTGATACCCATTTCTAGATTGAGAATCACATCAGTGACTGAATCTGAATGATAGGTAAGCCCAGTGTTGCTTAAAACAGTCCTAAGGTCCTTTTCCTGAAGCTGAAATAAGTAATTTGAAAGAACCCAACTTTGGAGGGACTGATGGAGTTTGTATGGCTTGGGAAGAAGCCTGTATAGGTCCAGGCTCTTTAACTGATTAGGGAGATTCAGGTCATATCAAGAGGGCCACAAAGTTTCCATGGAAAAAGGAAAGTCCAAATGACAAGGTGCTTCAGTCAGTAATCAGAAAGAAGGACATGTAATTTTAAAGGTCAAATGTAAGGATTACTTTGTTGAGAACCAGGCATGGAGGGAGGGAATAAGCATTTATATAGCACCAACTATGTACTAGGCACATACTATCTCATTCGATACAGAATAAGTCAGAATACAGTTGGACATCAGGGGACTCAGCTTAGGTTTGTTCATGTGGCCGAGGAAATTAAAAGTCTTTACTGCCCAGCAAAAAGTCATTATTCATTCTTTCTTTACACTTAGTACACATCATATCCTATTACTAACATTATGTTATCCATATTACTAATTTTTGTTGTTCAGTTGTTTTTCAGTCTTATCCAAAACGTGATCCCATTTGGGGTTTTCCTGGCAAAGACACCAGAGTAGTTTGTGATTTCCTTCTCTAGCTCATTTTACAGATGGGGAAATTAAGGTAAACAGGATTCAGTGACCTACCCAGGGGTGGCCCTGCTAGTAAGTGTCTGAGGCTAGATTTGAACTTGGGAAGAGGAGTCTTTTTGACTTCAGGCTTGGTACTCTATCCACTGTGATAACTAGTTGCCAAATTGCCATATCACTAATAAGAAAAGGTAAATTTGACACCCCCCCCCCAAAAAAAAAGTTGATCAGATCATTCTATGACCATATGATCTTTTTTCTTCCTTCTTTCTTTGTTTTTTTTTGGTAAGGGAATTGGAATTGAGTGACTTGCCTCGGGTCACATACCTACTACATGTCAAGTGTCTGAGGCCAGTACTTTATCCATTGCCACCTAGCATGAATTTGTATCCCAATGGTACTCAGCACTGTGTCTAGTACATACTAAATAAGCACTTAATAGATGTTAAGAATGAGAATTCTTAATTGCTGACTGAATGAGAATAAATGTTGAGGCTACTACCTGAATATCTAAAGTTGACTTATTATTGGTTTTAAATAAGACTTCCCATTTCCTGGCTGGTGGGGACATTTGGGTTGTGTGAGATAAACCAATAGCTCTATCCTTTCAAAATACCAAATTCTGAAAGGAAATAATATCTGGGTCCTTTTACAATTGGCTTTAGTCAGACCTAATTTAAAGAACTATGTTCAGTTTTGGACACAACATTCTCTGAACAAATAGGCATGTCTTGAGGAAGGTGACAAAACCGTGTTGTATGAGGAAAGGTTAAATAAACTAGCCAAGAGAAGAGAAGACTGAGGGGAGATGAATTTACAATTTACAAATATATTAAGGATTGTCCCACAGACACATGATTAGATCTACTCTGTGAAGCTCCAAAAGATAGCACTAAGACCAATGGGTAAAAATTGGAGGAGGGCATATTTTAGCTCAATTTAAAATAGAACCTCCTAACAATAAGTGTTCCAAAAATGGGGGAAACTGCCTCATGAAGTAGTGAGTTTCCCAATATTAGAAGTGTTTAAGCGGAGGCTACCTAATCACCTGCTACAAATGTAGAAGGGACTCCTAAATAAGATAGGATGTTGGAATTAATCACCTCTGACATCTACTCTTAGATTCCCCTGGAGATCCATTTTAACCATCATTTTTTTTTGTGCTCTTCGAGTAAAAGAATTTAATGGGTGTTGGTGACTAAAACAGTATGTCCAGATATGAATTATTTCACTTATGTTTCTTCCTTAAGCAATTTTCTAAGACTTACTGGTTGAAATGAAGTGAGTTCCCACAGCAACAAAACCACAGATGCTTGTTGTGTTGACTTAGGTTTCTTCCTGAGAAGAAACTATGGGGCAGTTGTCTAAACTTCCAGCAACAAAACTGAAAATGACATGTTTTAGTATCTTAACTACTAGTGAATTAAGGTGTGACCTTGGCCAGTGCCTTCCCTTCTCTAGGCATGGGTTTCCTTATTTGAATATCAGAGATTGCTACTAACCTGCTTCCTCTCGTGGATAGAGAGAGCAGCAAAATCTGTGGGAAACACATTATTGCAAAAATAAAGTGCTAAGGAAATTCTAAACAACCATACTGCTGTTAAGGATTTAAATCTGCTGCTTCTGTGACATAGAAACAGATATATATATATGAGTGTTTGCTTTTCTAGCTAAGAAAAAGAAAAAAAGGGATGGCAAAGGAGCATACATGCATGGATGCTTTCTGGAGGCATGGCTGTGAGGTCAGCAAGTATGGCCCAGGTAGCTGTCAATCCACAGAACATAGAGCTCAGGGAGACAGCTCCAGGCTTCTCTAAAGGCCACTGGCCAACACTGGGCAAAATCAACTCCATTATGGCATACATAATGGCCTTCCTCACTGCACGTGCTAAAGCCCTGGTTCATCCCCACAGTAACTCTTTTCAAGCTAAGCCAAAGAGTAATTGCTCTGATAGCCACTCACCTGCCATGTTGGAAATGTTAACGTTCAGCCTTTTTAAGTTACAGTGCATTTTAAGAAAGAAAAAAAGGGCAATCAACTCTTTTGTGTGTGTGTGTGTGTGTGTGTGTGTGTGTGTGTGTGTGTGTGTAATGAGGGGGGTGGCATTTCTTTAAAACACTGTCAACTCAAACAGTCAGATGGACTGCATCTTCCTCTTGGTGCCAAGCCTACATTTGGAAGGAGCTTTGTAGAATGGAGACTATAGGATAAATTTAATAACATTTATTACTGAAAGTGGAGTGTTCTCTTACTCCCAAGTATGTTTCATGGTATTCTTAGCCTACAAAGCACTTTACAAGCATTTACTAAAGCTGATACCACCCACTAGATAAAGACATAGTAAATACGAACTGAAGATCTCAAAGTTGGATGGAAACTATCTCTAAGCCATTCAGGAAGAAGCCTGATTGGAAATGGTCATTTAAAAAGTTGAAAGGGACAATAGGCATCACTGATTTTTATCAGTTTTAAAAAGTATGAAGGAGTATTTTACATGTAATTGGGAAATAAGATATACAGGCACTGGGGCATAGAGATCTACCATACCCTACTGGAAAAGTTGAAGGGGGTATGCGGGAAGATATGGGAGAGAGCAGATTGGAGGAGGGGATATCCTGTGGGACCGCTATTTTGGGAAGGTGGGTAGGGGAAAAACAGGGAGAAAATTTGTAACTCAAAATCTGGTGGAAATGAATGATATAAACCAGAAGTTAATAAAGCATTTGGAAAAAAAAAAGTACGAAGGAGGAAGGGGGGCTACCATAGAGGGAGGAGGCTTGGGGGAGGGCACAAGTCTTAGATTTTAGTTCCAGGTTTGCTCATCACTGAGACTTAAGGCAAGCTATTCTACTTGTCTGGGGCTTCTTGAAATACCCTCCACAAAACAAAAGGGGAACTAAATTCATTGTCACTAAAGTGCTTTGAGGTGACTGAATAAGAAATGGGAGCAAGACTCCATTACTAATGGTGTCTCTATACATCTTTTAAGCCTTCCAGGAATAAGATACAAGAGACTTGGCTAGTTAATACCCTTTGTACCCACTCCTGCTGTGTGCTTAGTGCTCTCTTCTCAGTGCTATATGTACCATGCATAAAGGAAGAGAGGTCCTAGGATATATTCCAAATGCCCAGACCCATACTGGCTTTCCCTCTATCCCTGGCCACACAAGGGGGACCAAAAGAGACAACTGACGTCTAAATCACATGGGCAGAGGTAAACTGGATCCTTTTAGACTTAGGCTGTTTTCCTTATATTCCTTCCTAAAAACTACAACCTTGGCAAAAAAAGTTCACTCTGCCTGCCCCCATCATGGACCCTAGACCAAACAGGTGCTGGAGGCCAGGCTCCTCTCTTACCCCGAGAGATGGTCCCTCCAGGGGCTGGGTTGACACACATCGGTGGAAGGCGGGGCGGGGGAAGCTTGCACTGACGCTGCCTGTGCTGGGTCCGATCTGGGGAAAAAGAGAGGATGTCAGGGTGACAGTGGTCTCATCAGTTCCAGTCACTTGGGAAGTTTCATATGCTCCAGAAGATACTACCCACTACTAAACCTGAAGCATCTACCCAGGGATGTACACCTTTTTTAATGTAAGTTCTGTACATAAGGGGTATGTGGAGGGGTGAGGATGGGGAACAAATCACTGCAGAAATAAGGAAATTGTTTTGTCTAGAGGCTAAACTCTGTGGTATCTGAAAGGCAGCATGAGGGAGTGGGAAGAACACTGTACTAGGACTCCAGGAAGTTGTAGTTCCACCCCTAAGGAATTGTGTGACATTGGACACCTTTAAGAGACCTAGTTCTCTCATTTGTAAAATGGAGATATTTTATTCTCCCTGGTTGCCTCACATTATTGTTGTGAGGATCAAATGAGATCATGGATATCAAAGTACTTTGAAAAGCATACAGGACTTCCAAAGGTGAGGAATCATTTTTCTTAATAAAGCCATGATGACATTCCTGATGTGTGCTTTGCTCTTACCCTTCAAACTTCCTTCTTTCCCTCATGAGCCACGCTGAAGAAGCCTTAACAGGAAAAGGTGCTGGCCACTGACAATTTTTAGCAATATTTTCATTCTTTCTTCCAAAACAGGTGCTAAGTAATGAATGGTCAGAATGGTATACACCTGAGAAAGATCATCTAGATGAAGAAACTTACAGAAATAAAGGACCAGGGGAAGTAAAGCCAGTCCTACCACTGAGGAATTGTGGTCACAAACAATGCAACCTCTCTATCATCACCTGTCTATATGTCAATGGAGGACCATTCCCACCAACCATAAATGGGATGCTGAAGAAACATAATCCATTTATCTATGTACAAACATGTGGATAGATAAGAGTAAGCCCTATCACTGCTTGATGGTTATGCACATCAGCTTGGATAAGCTCTTTTTAACATTTATGGGATAAGGTATAAAAGTGAAAAATAGTACTTGTCCCCAGGACTGAGAATTCACCTGATCCATGTACTTCAGGGGCTATATGCCTTCCTATTAAACATTTTATCATTTTTCAGTGTCTCATACAAATACTTCCACTAAAAGTCATCATTAGGGCTTGGTGCTGAGCCTGGGTTTTTGAAGGCTATGTCAGCAGAGCTCAAGTTCTGACATGTCCTATCCAACTGGAAAGTTTTGAGTATGGACCTGATGTCCAAGGACCAGTTTATTTAAGTTAAGAGGTAATTCATCAACAGAGGTTTGGCCACTGTATGTTGAAGTTTTTCAGTCACAGAAAATGACAAGAGACTGTCAACTCAGTTGTAGAATGAAGTTTATAACTTTTTTTGGTCAGGGACCTCTTTGGCAATCTCGTGAAGCCTATGGATCTCTTAGAATAATGTTTTAAAATGCATAAAATACATATGATTACAAAGGAAACCAATTATCTTAAAATGCAATTGTCAAGATATTAAAGCAAAAAAACAAGTTCATGGACCCCAGAGTGAGAACTGGTGTAAAGGGAGCAAACAAAGCAATAAAATTACATATCTTTTAAGTATTAAGCCAATGAGAAAAGACCCTTCTAGTTTTTTGCTCACTGACCCTGACATGCTTCCCAGAACATTAAAGTACTAGAAAACCAGATATTTGCATCTATGCTGATAAGTGGCAGGAACTGGCTACTTCTCAAGAATTCAATGTTCATACTTCAGAGTTGACTACAGCTGTAATAGCTACTAAGTCACTGACACAATAGGTCCCAGCACACAACCAGAAGTTATCTCTCCCTTCTCTGTACCACTCATACAGTAGTTCTCATATATTGGGTTGTAATTATTTGTATACATCCATCACCCAACTATATTATAAATGTCTGCAGGGGGAATTGTTTCGATTTTCCATAGCAACTAGTACAGGGTCTTACATACACAGTAAGTAATCAATAAATATCTGTTGAATGAATTAATGAATTAATGCTTCTCTCAGAACACGAAAGCACACTGCATGCTGGGACCAAGCAAACCAATACTGGTTTGTATGTTTTTCAATAAAGTTTTATTGAATTTTAAAATGTAAAAACCATTTTTAGCCAAGGATCCCTTGGTTTGCCACTTAGACTAATCAATAAATCAACAAATATCTATTTAGTACCTACTTTAAATTCTCAGAATCTTCCTCCTAAACCTCATCCTGACATGGAGGTAACCCTGGGTTTTCGAAGATTATACCAATGGAGCACAAGTTCTGATAATTCTTACCAAACTGGAAAGGTTCCACGCACAGGAACGGCGACAGACACTGTGTTTGCTGTCTGCTGACTAGTCTAGATAAGTATGGAAAGATTCATCACCAAAAGTCTGAGTACCAGGTGATGAGCCTTTTGGTCACAGCAAGTTTTTAAGGGATTGTAATCTGGAAGGGATAGCCACAACGATGAAAATGATAGATTTCTTAAAGTACTGAAGTAACAGGTTATATGACAAGGAATACAAAAATCACAGTCCTAGTCGTTAAAGGGCTGGCAATCTAATTCATGAAAGACATTAGGGAAAACACTAAACAATTTACCAAAAAAAAAATAAAAAAATCAACACACCAATAGAAGAAATAAAACAAATCATTACATGATTTATTGCCAAATAAATGGCACAAACAAGTTCTATAGGATTTCTGAGGAAGGAGAGATCACAGTGGCTGAGAAAACTCCACAAAGAAATTGCTTTACTCTGAGCCTTGAATAACAGCATCAGGGAAGGCCTTCCAGGAGACAATGGGTAACCCCAGGGTGGCTAAAGAGTCTAGAAAAGTCTCTTTACCTACCAGTTATCAGCAATGCAGCTAGAAATTAAAGAATTACATATTTTACTAATGACTTTTCAGCCTAAAGTTAGGTAAACAAATTTAGATGTGGTTAAATTAAGGTGTACCATCAGATAGTACTCTATAAATGTGAATAGAACCCAACTGCTAAGCTGAATTTAAATGATGCTACTTGTTTAGAAGACTTGAAAATTGAGCAGATTGCTCATAAGTGTAGGGAAATAGTAAATCCTAGGAGAGTCTCTCCCACAGCACCTTTTGGAGATATGTAGTGAGTCATGTGATCATGACTCAACTGTGTTGTCCACTATCATCATGAAAAAAAAATGTGTTTCTCAGGGAAGAGGAAAAAAAAAATCACCCAATTTTTGCAAGTAACTGAAGAGAGTAAATGATTCATCTGTGGACACAAAGCAATCTAATGATGAAACTTGAATTTAAAGTCAGATTACTGTTGGCCACAATAACCTTAGATTTGGTTATCTCTAACCTAGGTACAGAACTAACTAATAAAAGCAGGGGAGTGAATGATGTCCTGAGGAGATGATAGCAAGAGGTAAAGTAGCAGGAGGGAAGGACACAAGGAAAACATGTTTTGAATCTTTGCACAAGTGCTCCCACATAACCGCCAGCACAGATCTCTAGTTATTCTAAGGGCAATAACCTGATGTGGGGATTAGAAAGGACCATGTACCTTTCCTTTGTGAGGGACATCTTGCAGGCTGGGTATGGTGTTTTCTATAGGTTTCTCAGATATATGCACATTAATAACTAGCATCTCAAAGATATTAGAATGAAGATCAGCACTCTGCACTCAGTATAGGTTTAAAAAAGGACAACTGGGTAATGTTGGTGAAACATTGAAAAGCAGTACTGACATTCACTAGGGAGGTAGCATTGACTCAGGTAAAAAGAATAATGGACCAACGACCATAAAACTTAGCTTCTGGTCCTGCCTAAATATGACTTAATGTGTGACCTTCCCAACTTCTAAGTCTCAGTCTCCTTACATTTGAAATGGGGATAAAAAAGGGGCGGCTAGGTAGTGCAGTGAATAGAACACCAGCCCTGGAGTCAGGAGGACCTGAGTTCAAATCCAGCCTCAGACACTTAACACAAAAACCTAGCCGTGTGACCTTGGGCAAGTCACTTAACCCCAACTGCCCTACCTTCCCCCCTCCACAAAGAAAAAAAAATGGGGATAAAAATCTGTCTTACCTATCTCATTAAGGTTGCCATAAGAATCAAATGAGATAAAAAGGCTGAAAATACTTTGTAAAATATAAAATACTTTACAAATGTAAGGCAGTGAAAGTCATTTTGATTTTCCTCTTACCCTGACATACACATGGTTCTTACCTTTTCTAAATGAGTCCAGGCTAAACATCTCTGTCAAAGTGAAAAAACTGGTATCCTGAGAAGGAAGATTGAAAGACAGGTCAATATTCTTGGCCTAATGATGCCACATAAAGTAGAAAGCTTTGTTCAAATAGATGACAAAGGAAGGTCTCCATTAATAAGCTCAAATCCAGTACAAAACTGGACTTCTCCAGTTTTGATCAGTGTTTTTTTCTATTCAAAAGCCACAGAATAACTATTAAACACTATTCTCCAGAAATTAATATATTACAGTGAAGGAGACTATCATTTAAGGGTTATAATAACAACTCATATTTTCATAACATCTCATGACTTACAAAGCATTTTCCTTACAAAAATCCTATGACTACCCCTTTTACAGATAAAGAAACTGAGTCTGAAAAAGCATGTTTTTGGATTGCTTTCAGATTATTCTGAGAAGACCTCTCCAAATTGTTGTTAGGAATAGGACTAAGAATTTATGAATTTATAAACTAACTGGCTTAGTGAACTTTGTCTACATATAGGTAAGTTTCCAGGAACTGATCTGCCTTGTAAGACCTTTCTTAAATGGGGACAGATAGTACTGTAATTACTGGTAAAACACATTTTTAAAAAATGAGCCCTTTAGTCACAATAGATTAAATCAAAACAAAAATTCAATCTAACAAACATTTATTGAGCATCTATTCAGCTAGGTTCTAGGGATACAAACATAAATACAAATACCATTCCATTTGGATCCACTGTGATTCCAAACAAAGCACAGAGCAACTAAACAGAAAAATAAGTTTGTTTCTTATATTTTTAAAGCAATTAAGAATTTGTGACAGATCACTAACTTTATCTGGCTCTAGACAATTTCTTATGTCACCGGAAACCAGTTCATCCTTCCCACTAGACCTCTGGGTGTTTCCATTTAGCTCAGCCATTGGTCATTAGAACCAGTGAGAGTAGGCCTGGTGTTGTTGGAAACTGCCATACCAGGATGCTTTGTATTTCTCCTTGTTTCGGGGGAAAATGGCTAATAGGTCATGTCAAATTAAGACTCAATTGCTGATCTCCTGTTGGTTTTTCCTTTGCGTCATAAATCCACAAATTCTCATGTTTGCCCCTAAGCATTCCAAACCTAGGAACAATTTTAGAAACTAGAAAAATAAACATCCCAGTGAAAAAGCATTTTTATACTTAAAACAACCATAATAAAAAACCAAATGCCATAAAAATCTCCATTTTACAGATGTTTTATTTCAGTGTAATTTAGCCTGACTGGGACTCTGGTAGGGATTTATACCTGAACATTACCTGCTGTTCTTAGATCACATTTTCATGTGTTACATGGATAAGAATTTTAAGTTTGTAATAGGTCTGTCCCAATAATGTCTTCCCTTCTTGGGATAGTGTTAATGTGAGGATTAGCACGTGGTAAGAGAAAAAAATTTATTTCTCTCAGCATTTTGTGCACAATTTAGCACAATTCTCCCCAACTATCCTCCAATCAGAGGATACTCCTTGAGGATAGAGAGGAATATAGTTCATCTTTGAGTTCTACTGACATGCACATGGTATACACTTAATAAACATTTGCTGAATTTTTGTCAAATGGAAATACAGATACAATGATTTGTTTTAGAAAATATAATTCTATGCCGATACAGGTCAGCTACCGATCAGCCCACAAATTTCTATTATCTTGGGACCTATCTCTTCTATGTTAAATGTATATGTTAAAGTAGCACTTTTCCTTTAAATTTAGCTGTAAGTCACATCATACATTTAAGGAAGCCTGAGCATGGTCATAAAATCTAAAGCACCTAACAAGATCAACCAACCAATGAGCATTTGTTAATGACCTATTATGTACCAAGTTTCTATTCGAGTTCATTACTACAGAAAAGTTACTTTAAAATCCATTCCATACAAATCCAGTTTTACTCTACATGATCTGGGAATAAATTCGCCAAATTACAAATGATATTGTACTCTATTAACAAAATTATCACTGTTTCTTATATAGCTTTTTATTTTTATTTTTTTTGCAACAGGCCATTAGGGTTACAGGCTTCAGTAGTGCTTCTAAATGTACACTCAAATTCTTGTTTTTAGTTAAAAAGTATCAACCACCTCATTCCATACTAACTAGGTCTCATTTTCCAATCCCTTCTCAGAGATAATATCCTGGGAGGTTCCACAAAGTTAAAATTAAGTCATTCCACAGGGTGCACACAAAGAAAAAATTCAAGAGAAAGTTGTTTTCCTCATTATATAATGTATAGGTAACTGTATATTGATATACAAATAGCTTGGTTCTGAACCTATTGTGTCTCTTTAACCATTTATAGACAAGTGAAGTTTTATTATGCCAATATTCCTGCAAATGAACTATCACTCATCTCTAGCCAGATTCATTTTCAGATGTCTCTATTTTGTGCCATTTAAAAAAAGCATACATTCCCTTTAAACTAGTCATAAATGGATTTTATATGTCTAGTACTTTGCAATATGACTAGGCTATAAACTCATCTTGTTTCATTAAATCAACTTACCTTACAAGATCAGTGAAAGTCTCAGATTTCTATAGCTTTTGAATGGGAAGTAAATTCTCTCTGTCCTATTCTTCATCACCAAGCTGGGCCTCCTCCTGGGAAGTACAATGCTGGGTCACTAAAACAGCAGCCCACACAGAATGTGAAAGTTGTTCCTGTCACTGAAACTCATTTACCAACTCTAACAACAAGGACAAGTTCAGTTAGTGGCATTAACAACTCAAGAGACTATAAAGGTAAACATGCCAGCTCAGGCTAACTTAAGGGCTAGCATACCTTACTCTCCTCCCAAACTTTGGATCATCTTATTCCAATCATTATAGCAGCTATGAGGAAAGAGCATGTCAATCACATAAGGCTTATATACCCTAAAATAATTTTCCCCAGAGGCATTCTGCTACAGCAGTACCTTATCCTTAGGCAAAGTGTTTTGAACCATGATTTCATAAAAATTACAATGTGGACTCCACTGACCTAGTTAGAGATTATATAAAGCCACCATCCCAGTCCAGACAGGCATTTTCTAGGGAGTGGGGGGAGGGAGGGGAAAGATAATGTTGCAGCCTAAATGTTTTTTTTCTTTTAGATAGAGGTCTTTAAAAAAATAAAGTGAACAATTTCAGAAGGGTTGCTTAAACTTTCCCTGCATAGAGTAATTCACTCCAAAGCCTGGGAACAGGTCAAAGCTGAAATAACACAATGAGACTAGTATGAGTTTTAGAAGGTAGAGAGAACCAGTAGAGATAACAGATCCCTGCAGAGTATATGGCAACTGATTAGAATAGCTACAGTGGGGACAAACAGTTCTGGCAAGTCATCCATCTAACAAAGAAAAAGAACCTACCACTAAAGCTTTAAGTACCAAACACTTCACCCTGACAAGAGCCTTCTCTTCTGGGCATTTCTGATCCTCTAGGAACTAATGCTAAGTAATCCTCTAAGATTATTTTAAGACTGCAAGGGATCTTCTAAGAAACTAGTGGAGAAACCTCGATGTAGTGTACTATTTCATACTATTTTTTTCCTAGCTATCAAGACATTTTGGACAATTTGCTATCTCCATCTCAGCTGCCACCAAGGTCTTAAAAAAGAACAAGTCCAAGAGGAATGAAAGGGAGTGTGGTGTCAAGAGATGATGGATCCTGCAGGCCTTTCCTAATAAATTCGATCAGGGGAAAAAATTCTATGTCCTAATGAGAAATACACTGACACTATGAGCAACCTGGGAATTTAGACTAGGGATTCCAAAGGAATAACGCAGACCTAGCAAGAAGAAGGGGCTCATTGCAAACAAAGGACATTGCAAGCTCTGAGCCACCCCCAGACAAATGGTTAAAAAAGCCTGGGGCCAACAAAGGCTACTTTATGCACCAGGCCTACACCCCGCCCCCCCAATCCCCCTAGGGGAGAGTATCCGCATCCAAACAAAGAACCCTGCATGCACCCGGGTCCCCCAGGGAAGTAGCCGATGTAGCCGGTGGCAGATCCAGGGGCTGGCCTCTACATGTTGGGCCTCCCCTTAAAGAAGTGGTCCAGGCACATCATGGCAAACAAAGGTTCCAGGATGCACCGGGCCTTCTCCACTCATGCAGCCGAGGTGCTCGAAGGGAGCAGACCCGGCTTCCCAGGCCACGGACCTGGCCAGGGCTTTCTCACCCCCACCCCCGGCACCCCCTCCGGGAACGGGGCGTAGGTGCTGTTTCCCCCAGCTCCAGGGGTGCACCGGGGCCTTCCTGAGGTTGCTCTTCCTTCCTTTCAGGAGATCGGCGGGCGCCTGGGCCAGGAAGGATGGGGCTGCAGGCCTCCCCGAGCTGCCCCCTGAGCATCAGGAGCTCCCCTCACCCCCGGAGGTCCCAGGATGCGGGGCCCTGCCCAGCCCGACCTCGGCTTCCCTCCGGGTGCCTCCCCCGGGGCTCCATGGCAACGGGCGGGTCGGACTCCCGCCTCTTAACTGTCCCCATCCCAGGCTGGATCCCCCTGGTGGGGCCCAGGATGCCCGGCCTGGTCCCTGGGGCCTCCCCGCCTCCCGCTCTCTTCAAGAACGGGGGAAGAACCCCGGGGGGCTTCCCCTACCCCAAACCCCTCCCCCGACCCCTAGCCTCGGAGACACGCCACGGGGGGAGAATAAAAAGCACAATTCACCTGTTGTTACAGATGTGAAACAAACCTCGGTGTAACGCGCATGAGCCACTTCCACCCAAATAGGACTACAATTCCCACAAGCGGCAGCGCGGCTTCTTCCGGGTCACGTGGCGGAAGCAACCCTCTTTTCCCTCTGACCCTCCCTTCTTTTTTCTTTCCCCTTCTCCTTCCTTTCCTCCCCTCCCCCTTCTACGCTTCTTCTTCCCCGCCCCACCCCACCCCCCGCCCGGAGCCAGTCTCGCTGGTTAGTTCTCAGGGGGCCACGAGCTCTGGGCTTCCAGCCGGCACCTCCAAACGGCCACTGAGGCTCGCGGGCGCCACCAGACCAACCCGTGAGGAGGAGGCCGGCCCCGGGGTCCAATGAGAAATGGGCCCAAGGCGGGCTGGGGGCGGGACATCCTGTGTGACACTTCAGTCCCTTAGCGGTGAGGGGGGGCTAGCGCCGGCGCGCGGAGCCCGGGCCGCCGAGGGGAGTGGGCCAGGCGACGGGCAACAGGTAACTGGGTCCTGAGGCGATGACTGGATCTGCCCCCTCCCTTACAGCTTCACCGCGCCCCACTTCCCCTCCCACCTGCCCCAAGCCGCGGGGGCCAGGAGACCCTTTCTCCACGGGTTGCCCCTCCCCACTTCCTTTAGCGGGCCCTCCCCCCCACCCTGCGCGAGCCTTGGCCCCACCCTCTCAGGGGTAACCTCCAATCCCCCAGTCCCCCACTCCCCCCACCCCCCACATGGCCAGTCGCCACCGCAGCAGCACTCCAGGTCTCACCTAATGCCCCTTCCCTGTCCCCCGGGTCCTCATCTCCCGACTGTTAAAGACATGGTACCTGCCCCAGCCTGAGGACCCTTCTTATCCCGGGTCCTCTCCAGGCTCTGCTTCCGACTCCTCCCCACCCGCTGGGATTTTCCAGCCCACTCCCATCCCTTTCCATCCCTACCCCGCCCTTTTTAGCCACTGTCTATGATGGGGACCCTGGAGATCCTGAGCCCTCTGTTACCCCACCCCAATCCTAAAATGAATTTATCCTTAATATTCTCCTCCTAGGGTTTTGGTTGTTTGGTTTATTCCCCCCTTCCTCACCCCCTTCATTTTTTCCCTGGATTTCTGGGAGCTCAGAGGTGTTGCTTTCGACAATTCTGGTGACTCCTATATTCCTGCCTTAAGCATGTGAGTAGGGACGTGCATCAGCTTCACATCGCATAGTCTTAGGCCATGATGCCTCTTGGGAAATGTCAGTATCCAGAATTTCATGGCTCTAGTTTCAGGTTTTATTGGAATTCTATGGAAAAATTGATGGTAGTAGCTCAGAATCCAAGTTAAGGGTTTAGAGAAGGAAAGATATTGACGTATCCTTTAAGATGTGTGTCTTCTTGGATATGGGGAGTATGAAGTTATCGCTACATCATTCTATCTTAATACATAAGCAATATAAATGCATTTCCTTCTTGAGTGTGTTTTGGCCTGTGGGTTTCTTGATAAATGAAACAAATATTCTTGAAGCAATGGTTTTATCTAATGAGGCACATTGAAAAACCAATTATACTAGGGTGAACTTGTCCTGTTTCCTGTTACTAGTTTATTTTCCTTATTTTGTCCTTTTTTTTTTTTTTAACCAAAAGCCTTATCTCCCTTTGTTCTTTCTGTGAAGAAAAGCATCAATTGCACCCAGTCTCCTTCTGTGCCCTTCTAAAGCAGATCTTTTTTCCTGTAGAATAAATTATCATGCAGCCTAATTTTCCTGGGGACATGTACTTTTTTGGTGATAAGGCTTAGTTGAAAAAATTTTTGATTATCTATTGAAGAGCTCCAATCTGAAGGAGGTGAAACCAAAGAAAGGCTACTGATTGAGAAACCTAATTTCATGCTGTTCCTTGATCTATATAGCTTCTTCCCCAGGAGTCAGCCCTGAGAATGACAGTCAATAATTTAATAACCTAGGCTGACCTCAGGAATTGTACATCTCACAGCTTTTAGGCCTCTGACCCAATTTTAATAATTGATTTATGATAGAATTATTATATCAACACACTGAATGATTTTTGTTAATCAAAAAGTATTTATGAAATATTTACTATGTGCCTGCACTGTGCTAAGCATAGAGGATACAAAGAAAAAGCAAAAACAGTCCAGAGATCAGGTATGATACTCTTCAAGAGTCATCTTTTTTTTTTAATAAGATCTAATAATACAATCCAACAGGTTTTTTGACTTAGCTAAAATAGATATTTTCTGCAGGACTGCAATGAGCTGTTGCATTTCTGTTTCTCTTTTAGTCAAATTAAGCTCTACTTTTAAGCTGATTTTGGGGACTTGTTCTTTTCTTAGAAGTGTGCTGTACATAATAGGCACTTAAGAAATATTTCTTTAATTTGTATTATTATAGGATCTTAGATTTAGAACTAGAAGGGGAAATTAGAATCCACTTAGTTCAACCTCACTTTACAAATGAGGAAACTGAAAGACAGTAAGTGACCTAAGGATGGGTTACACAGGTTAGTATGTAGCAGAGCAGAAATTTGAATCCAGTCCTCAGGTTCAAAATCCAGAGCCTTTTCACTTACCGTACCTAGAAAAAGTGACCCTAACATGTGCATTTCTTCATTTTTTGGAAACCATTAAGGCAAATAACTGATAACTGAGATAGGTAGTATATTAGTAACCTCATGTTGTAGATAAGAAAACTGAAACACAGAAAACTTAGGTGAATTTGTAGCAAAGTCACTTTTAAATAGTACAAGATAGAGTCAATGAACCCAGATCTTACAAACTTAGGTCTGGTACACTGGAATATTTCTGAGGATCAAGGAGAGTCCATGGGGGTAACATGGTTTTGTTGGTCTTGTTTTCATTTGTTAAAGCCAGTAAACAAAGGTGGTAGGTACTAGATCAGGATTGTGATTGAGGGTAAAACCAGATTCACAAGTGTTATTAACAAAGAACTGCAATGAATGATTTAGAAAGGTTACTGCTGTAAGAAAGGAAAGACCTATATGTGCATTCCAGCTGACCCAGATGTGTAGTCTTGGACCAGTCATTTTACCTCTGCTCTGGAATTTCCTTGCTTTACAAAGTAAAGATAATATTTATATGACTCTCCTCGGAGGGATGTAGAGAGGAAAGTACTTTGTAAACCTTAAAACAGTGTAAAACTGTGAGATAACTTTTTATCGTTTGGAATAAGCTGTTCATTTCTATGTGAAATTTTTGTTTTAATTGTCTTATCTTTCAAATACTACAATCATGGCCTCAATACATTTGTAATGACAATTTTAAAAAATTTGTGAAACATATAAGCCCCTCCTTGTGTTCAAATTACTTTGCTAGTTGCTATGAGAGATACAACATTTATATAGGTTTCAGTCTCTGTCTTCATAGAACTAACACTAAAATGGTGATAAAGCATAAAGATAGTTCATCAAAATAATTTATGAGAAATGCTCTGAAGTATAGTATAAAATGCTTTGTGAACTCTGGCATAAAAGGGAGATACCACTAGAGATCTCTTTGTTGACTTGGATTCATTAATTAATATCCTTTCAGTATGGATATTCAGTTCACCTAAATATATAATCATTCCTCCAGTATTTCTCCATCTTTCCACAAACAGCACAAAAGATTGGTTCAGCTCAAGGTTCTACTTTTATATGAGGACTTTCCTTGATACCCCCATCTATTAATACCTTCCCTCCCACTAAATGACTTTTTATCTATTTTTTATTTACCTATATATGTATAACATATATATGTATATATCTTCTTTAGCTAGATGAAAAGCCCCTTAAGGTCAGGGACTTTTGTAGTCTCCGTAGCACTTAGCATCAATTCCTGATACATAGGTTCTTAAGAAAGGCTTGTTCATTAGTTGATTGATTAACTAATGCCATACTGATATGTATTTGTACTACAGGGTAGTTTTCTTGTTATGATAACATGGGTACCAGAAAAGGAAATAAGATGAGGTTTTCATAACTTGTTTTGGGTAAGGTAATGCTATCTTGAAGTGATCATTTTTCCTTAAATATTCCCAAACATATTTTAAATTATTTGCTTTAGAGTTTTTCTAAAGATTAACAACAGGTTATTGTACTTCTGTCTTTTCTCAGATTTTCCCTCTTCTTATTTTTCAGAATTGAGACATTTGCCTTTCTCAGTTCTTATGAAACTGAGTTTATGGTGTTAGTGGTTCAGCAGTTAAAAGATTATACAGCTTCTCTGTGTGTCCTGGGATAGAATTTCTCAGGACTAAGAGATCTTCTTATTGTCACTTTATTTATTTTTATTTCCTTTGTAGCCATATTTATCCTACTCTTTCCAGTTTCACAATTCTTCTTTTTGGAGGTAATTAGGGTTATGACTTACCCAGGGCTACACAGCTAGTCTGAGATTGAGCTTGGGCCCTCCTGACTCCAGGACTGTTGCTTTATCTATTGCACTACCTAGCTGCCCTGTTTATTCTTCTCGGATAAAGAAGATATATAAGCACAGTTGAAGTTTAATAATATTCTCTGTCATCTGTTCATGTATCATCCAGCCTAAGCAGTGGGTGAATTCAGAAAACTCTTTGAGTATAGCCACATTTGTTTAAAATGCTTTACCCTTTTTTTCTCATTAGAATCATTTGCAATGGAATGGTATTTGTCAGAATTTAATTTTTGAGAGCCTTTTCCCTTTTAGATACTCTAGTCATCGTATCTTTTTTCAGGTCTGCTTTCCTAAAGTCTAGTGTTTGTTTGACCAAGCCAACCATCTTTACGTACTTCTGAAAGAACTGAACCACATCCATATTATCATTCTTGATACAAGTGAAATTAGAAGACATAAAAGATATTTAGCTACTTGGAATTTCTCAGAGGGTAAAATAAAAGAATGACTGAATTTTTTTCATTATGTGGCTCAAAGAAGCATTTAATGGGACAACAGGTCATATGGTCCTACAGTGTTAACAGTGAGCATGACCAAACCGACCTCTTCACTGAAGATAATTGCACCATATGCCAAAATCCATTGTAGAGTATAATAAAATGTAAGAATTCACTGAAAAATAATGGAAAACAAATTTATTAAAGTGAATTAAACTTAACTAGATCCTCCAAATTAAGTTAACAGTTATTTTGATATTTGTTGACTTTTAATATTAAAATGGCCATATAGGGGAATAGCAAAAACAGTTTTTGAAAATACAATTACAGATTCAATTCAAAAATACAATTCAGATTCTAGAAGTAACAGCAGCCAACAATTAAATGGTGTACATGCTAACTTTTTTTCAACAGTAGGTAAGAACATTTTGGATGGGGGTGAATTAAATGCCCTTTTGAAAATTGAGTTTATTGTATCTTGACGAGAAATACCTAGTTTCACAAATCATTTCAGAATCAGTAATCAATTGTGTGTTCAGTCAGATTGTTATCTAGTTAGATGTTAGAGCAACTGGAAACATGAATAACAAATTAAAAGGAAGGATAAATATGGGAAGAGACCACTTTATGTGATTATAGCAGTTACAGCCCAATCTGTTTAGAGAAGCCATTAACTCCCAAAATGTGAGAGACTAATTTTGACTAGCACCATTTTTTTTTAAAAGAACTTAACCAGCACAAAATTATTTTTGCGCAAAGAAGACCTAAAGAACCCCTAATGGTCTTGGCCAGGAAAAGCACTATCCGTGCCAGGTAGAGAACCTTGGATAACACTTAGGTAGTAGTGCAGTTTGTTTATAAAAATATTGTGGGGGACAATGACAGAAAACTGTGAATAATAGTATCACCATAAAATCATGTTTTAAGAGAAGTTTTGAGAGAAAACGAGCTTAGAGTTTGTCTAAAACAGATTGCTATCATTTAAAGATGAAATCAGGTGGACTAAGTAAATTTAAAATGGAACAGATTTTTTTGCATTTTATAATTATCTGTTTGTTATCTGGAATAATTTTCCTCCTCTGCTCTGCCTGTTGACCTCTGACTTCCTTTAAGTCCCAACTAAAACCCTACCTCTTATAGGAAACGTTTTCTAATCCCTCTTATTTCCAGTACTTTCCGCCTTTTAATGATTTCCTATTCATACTGTCTATAGCTTGCTTGTATAGATTTGTTTGAAGGTGTCTCTCCCATTAGATTGCAAACTCTTTGAGGGTAAGGACTGTCTTTTGCCTCTTCTTCTATCCCCATGGCTTAAGCAGCACAGTGCCTAGCATATAGTAGACACTTAATAAATATTTATTGATGAGGGGCGACTAGGTGGTGCAGTGAATAGAGTGTTGGCCCTGGAGTCAGAAGGACCTGAGTTCGGATCTGGCCTCAGACACTTAACACACACAAACAAAAACCTACCCGTGTGACCTTGGGCAAGTTACTTAACCCCAATTGCCCTCCATAAATAAATAAATAAATATTTATTGAACTGAATTGGAATAATGATTATAGTTCAGTTACTAGCACAGTGCCTTTTATAGCATTTAGTGATTATTGCATTGTTGAATATTGACTATATAATACTTTGATCTCCAGTGTAAGAAAGTGGTCATGGTGCTCGCTTCGGCAGCACATATGCAAAAATTGGAACGATACAGAGAAGATTAGCATGGCCCCTGCGCAAGGATGACATGCAAATTCGTGAAGCATTCCATATTTTTAAGGAAAGGAAATTTGAAAATCAAGGAACTATGGAATTGAATCTTGTTAACTGAAACTAAACTAATAAATTAATTTTTAAAAAAAGTGGTCATGGCACTTAAGAAGATGAGGTTGGGGAGAATGGTTATACCTGCTCTCATAAATCCATGCATACAGACTAGGTGTTGCAACTGTTTGGGCATTCAGAGAGCAACTTTGAAGATAAAGGGGAAAGATCCCAAAAGGTACTTCTATTTTTTTTTTAAAGGCAACTAAAAAAACAAGGAAACGGTATATACCTTTTTATTCTCATCTTAGCATATTTTTACACAAATGATCTATGCTAATGAAAACATGAGAAAAGAAGACAGGGGCTTTTGTAGGTGATTTGTACTGGAGATTACATGTTAATAACCACACAATTGAACGAAAGGCACAGAGAATACAAATTATTGGGGGTTTTTTGCCTATTACTTATCTCCTGTTTAAAAAAAATGACTGAACAAAATGCACCCCAAAGCTTTCCTCAGAAAGGTGTCTTCTGCGAATATGTTACATTTTATAAAATTCTGTGATGAATGTCATTGATCATAATTAATGATTTGCTGAGTGTTCTTGTTAAGGGAAATGGAAAATTAGGAGACATATGCTCACCCAAGGTGTTAGCAGCTATCACTTATTATGACCTGTATATTGTCTAAACAAAGACATTCCTTACTTATCTCCAGATACTCCTTAAATGATATTGTAATTTTCAGTATCATTGAATCTCCACTGAAATCCACAGAATGCAAATTTACCATCCACAATAAAATAATAAAGTGAATGAAAGATGCATATTGCTTGAGCTTTGCAATATCAGGTGGGGACCAGCATTTCCCTCCAAGGGTTTATGATCAACCAATGGGAGCTTAGAAATATGGGTTGAATGCTGCCCTCCCCATGATAATCACTCTGGGGACTTGTCTCCTACTCAGTGGCACTACTTCCTTTGCCCTTTATCTCCTGAACACTCTCCCCCTTGGCTCCCTTCTACCAGTGGCTTGTGGTTGTGCAAGCTCTCTTTCCTACTCCTACCCATCCTCCACACATCTGCCAATAACTTGGGATATTCAGAAAAGATACAGCCTTGGTTCAGTTGAATATATCACTGGTTAAAATATTGTGTTGACCGTCCTGACAACAATGGTCTATTTTACCTAAGGAGCTCTGACTCCTGAAGTCGTGAACGTTTATGACTTGGAAAACCCAGAAGCTACTTTACAGCCTTAGTCCTCTAAAACAAGTTTCAAAAACAGTTTCATTGCCTTTTTAGGTAAAGCCTATCCTAGCTTATGTGGACTAGATATTGCATCTATCACCTATGCATTTCTCTACTCAATAAACTCCAGTGGTTCCCTGTTCACTATAGTATAAAATGTCAATTCATCATTATCCCATCCCTTTTGGGGGATAACCTCCTCTTGCAATACCACCTGGAAAATTGCAGTTAGCTTTTATATGAGCAGTGAACCCCCTTCCTTCTAAATTTCAACTGGAATAGACACAGCACTGGGTGCTTTGTCATATGAAAGGAGCCTAGTGGCTTTCAAAACCTCTTCTTCTGTTGGAACTTTAGCTAGGAAGGGGTTGATTTCAACCTGAGGCAGCTTCAACATTGATTGATGATGGTCTGTTGAGAACGCTATGGAAGAGTTTAGCCCATCTCTCGAGGATCATATCCTTATCACTAATCAATGTGGCTCTATCAGCACTGAGTAGTTGAGATGCATCATAGGTCTTTGACCCATAAATAGCCTTCAGGGCATCATAAAAGGTCTTTGAATTGTTGAAATTCAGCATAAAACTGAATTTCATCTGCTTTCTTCCTGAGCCAAGAATCCTGCATCTCTCTTAGCTTTGCTTGTACGTTTCTTTTGATGGAATTAAATGCTGCCTTCTTAGAGATGAATAACTATCCTGCTGGTAAACCCTTTAAAGTTCTCATCTTTCATTTAGCAGCTTCTCAATTTCCTCATAATTTTCATCAAACCAGTCTTGGTATTTGTGAGTGTTCTGACCTAGATGATTCCAAGTCTCTGAAAACTGCCCACTCCTTTTCTGCTCCACTGTTGCCAACTATGTGTTGGCTCAACTTTCCCTCCCAGTTAGCAACAAACTATTCCTGCTCAGAGAAGAGTTCTAACACCCACAGGAGTTCAACAATGCCTCCATTATCCATCTCTATAAAGGTAAAGGAAATAGATTGTCCTGTGATAATCACAAGGGAATTTGTTTCTTAGTTATTGCTGGCAGAATTCTTTTCAGAGTCCTTAATAGGCTGATCCTTCACTTGGAAGATGGTCATCTACCTAAGAGTCAGTGTGACTTTAGAAAGGACCAAGGAATAGTCAATATGGTGTTTGCTGCCCAAACAAGTCTAGGAGAAATGCCAGGAGCAGAACAGAAGTCTGTACACAATGTTTGTAGATCTGATCAAGGCCTTTGATACTGTCAGTCATGAGGGCTTATAGGAAATTATGTCAAAATTTGGTTTCCTGGAGAACTTCATCAGCATTGTATGTCAATTTCATGACAGCATGCTTGCCCAGGTTCTAGATAATGGACAATGCTCTCATGCCTTCCTAGTCACCAGTGGAGTGAAACAAGGTTGTGTGCTTGCTACTATGCTTTTTAGCATGATGTTTTCAGCTGTTATCAAATGCTTTCAATGAAGATGAACATGGCATCAAGGTCAGCTACTGCACTGATGATGGTAAAATACCGTCCCTTTTAACTTTCTTTTTTGTATAAGTTTTATAATGTATATAATTATTTACATATAGATGTAATTATTTATATATGTGTATATATATATATATATATATATATATACACATATATCTAGTAATGCAAGGATATAACTTACAAACATGGGGATTATACTAAAAAAAATTTCTTATAGGGGTGCATAACCAAAACCATTTGTAAACTATTGGCCTAGACTATGATTTGCATCTAATGATGCAACCCATGAAATTAGTACATCAAAGTATAGATCTGAGGCAAGTGCTAAAGAGAGCCTATGAACTAGACCCAGAATTAAATTAAATAGTAAGAGAAGGTTCGTATGGAATGGCTCTCTGGAGAGAGGGGATAAAAGAAGGAAAATGGGGGAAATTTAGGCAATGTAAAAACAAATCTTGACTATTTGATGCTGTGTGTGTGTGTGTGTGTGTGTGTGTAAATGGCTATTGTGACCTCAGAAGAAAGAAAACTACAAGTGGCACAGAGGTCCAGGGAAAGATGTATAGTTGGTTAAAAAACAAAATGTGCGCGAGTAGAAACATGGCTCTAGCTTCCATTTTCCCCAATTCATGTAAAAGGACACTCTGAACAAACTTTGGAGCTACAGAACCCACAAAATGACACAGAGAAGCTAACCTCCCGCTGAGGACAGCCTAGCAGCCTGGCAGGGAGTTTGCCAGCGAAACGCTCTGGGAGCTGAGCCCAGGCCTGTGTGAGCCAGAGGTTTTTGCCCCAGGGTGGGCCTGACCAAACACCAGCTGGAGGGACTCCAGAACACCAGCAGCTATGATCATTTCTAGAATTATCAACACATAGATGCAAAGGACAAAGTGAGAAGTCAGTGCAGTGTGGACTTTGGGACCAGTAGTTGGGAGAGCATGGACTTTTGCCCCCAGGGCGAGAAGCCATTGAGCTGCCTTGGCTGCTGCCTTGGCCACTGCATTTGCAGCTTCAGCTTCTGGCCTGAAGACTGTAGTGGGACCAAGCGACCAGTCTAAGGGGTAATTGCTCTTGCTTTAACCTTCTTGGATCTGGATTGTGGTCTAGGGTGGAGGTCCTGGGGTGTGTGACCAGCTTGCCAGAGCATGTGGAGGCTTCAGAGAGGGTACCCAGCTAATACCTCCAGCAGCTGAGAAAACCCCAGCATTTGGGACGGAAGCTCCTCTGTTTGGTGGCAGAGGCCTACTATGGCAAAAAGCGCAAAAAGGCAAGTAATTGAGTGGCAACATGACCAGGCAAAGGAAGCAAAACAAACAGAGGAATCCAACATTAGACTCTCATTTTGGGGACAAAAAGGATCAAAGCATGGAACAGGAGGAAGACAGTGAAGTCAGAACTCCTGCATCAAAAGCTTCAAAGGAAAATACAAACTAGTTACAGGCCCTTAAGAAGCAGATAAGAGAAGTGGAGGAAAAATTGGGAAGAGAAATGAGAAGGATACAGGAAAAGTATGAAATGAGAGTCAACAGCCTGACTGAGGAAAATAACACCTTAAAAAACAGAGTAACTCAAATGGCAAAAGAGGCTCAAAAAGCCAATGAGGAGAAGAATGCCTTAAAAAGCCAAATTTGCCAGATGGGAAAAGAATCTCAAAAGCTCACTGAAGAGACTCATTCCCTCAGATTGAGACTAGAGCAAATGGAAGCTAGTGACTTTATGAAAAATCAAGATGCTATTAAACAGATCCAAACAAATGAAAGAATAGAAGGCAATGTGAACTATCTCATGGGAAAAACCACTGACCTGGAAAATAGATCCAGGAGAGATAATTTAAAAATTATTGGACTACCTTTAAGCCATGATCAAAGAAAGAACCTAGAAATCATCCTTCAAGAAATTCTCAAGGAAAATTGCCCTGATGTTTTAGACCCAGAGGGCAAAATAGAGGGTTGAAAGAATCCATTGATCACCTCCTAAAAAAGATCCCCAAAAGAAAAATCCTAGGAATGTTATAGCCAGGTTCCAGAATCCCAGATCAAGGAGAGAATATTACAAGCAGCCAGGAGGAAACAATTTGAATATTGTGGAAACACAGTCAGGATAACACAGTATCTGGCAGCTTCTATAACTGAGGGATTGAAGGGCCTGAAATATGATATTCTGGAGGGCAAAGGAGCTGGGATTAAAACCAAGAATCACCTACCCAGCAAAACTAAGTATCATGTTTCAGGAGAAAATATGGTCATTCAGTGGAATAGAGGACTTTCAAGTATTCTTGAAGAAAAAAACAGAGTTGAATAGAAACTTTGACATTCAAATACAAGAAGCAAGAGAAACATGAGAAGGTAAACAGGGAAAAGAAATCATAAGGAACTTCTCAAAAGTTGAATTATTTACATTCCTACATGGAAAAACAATAATTGTAACTGATGAAACTTTTCTCAGTATGAAAATAGTTGAAGGGAATAGAAATATATGTGTGTGTGTATATATATATATATACGTATGTATATGTGTGTGTGTGTATATATATATATATACATGTATGTATATGTGTGTGTGTATATATGTATATATATAGTCTTTATCAGAGGGTACATAGGCATATGAATACATATGTGAGTATGTGTGTATATATATATATATATGTTTACAGGTATACATAGATGGCACAGGACCAATTTAATAGGAAGGGATGATACTTAAAAGGTGAAATTAAGAGGTGAGCAAGGAATATAATGAGAGGAGATGTGGAGAGACAGAATGGGGCAATAGAAGAGGCAAGGGAAAATGGGTACAATGGAGGAGAAGAACAGGAAGGCATAAGGGAATGGGTCAACCTTATACTTAATGAATTTGGCTCAGGGAGGGAATGACATACCCACTAAATAGGGTATCTCACCCTACAGGAGAATAGGGGGGAAGGGGATGAGGGGATGATGGAAGGGAGGGCAGGCTGGGGGGGAGGGAAGTTGGAAGCATACACTTGAAAAGGGACAGGACCAAAGTAGAGAATACAACAAGTGGGAGGTGGGATAGGAGGGAGGGAAATACAATCAGTCTTGTGCAGTGTATTAATGTTTTGTATTAGCTACACATGTACAACCTATATTGAATTGCTTATCTTCCCAGTAAGGGTGGGTGACAAGGGAGGAAGGGAATGAATCTGGAATTCAAAGTTTTAAAACCAAATGTTTTCATATATATAAAATATTATTAATACTATTTTACATGTAATTTGGAAATAAGAGGAGAGGATATCCTGGGGGACCACTATTTTGGGGAGGTGGGTAGGGGAAAAATGGGGAGAAAATTTGTGACCCAAAATCTGGCAGAAATGAATGAAGTAAACCAGAAGTTAATAAAGCATTTGAAAAAAAAATGTGCATACCTCAGTACATTTCCAACAAAAATGTATCCTAGAAATGGTGTCAAAACATCAAGGATGTGTGTGGTTGTTAAAGGATGTCAGCTATTTATGTGTGATCGGGTTGCTGTAAAAGCTAATACAATCTTACCTGATCAATAAAAGTATAGTGTTAAGGATAAGAAGACTGGTAGTGCTACTGTATAATTTGGAAGTCATCTGAAATGCTCCATCCAGTTATGAGGCTAATGAGAAGCTAGAGTTAGTCTAGATGAGAGCAATCAGGATGGTGAAGGAAAAATTACAACAATTAGGACTCTAGACTATAGTGAGATACTAGGGTCAGGTCACTGGAGGTCTTCACAGCAATCCTGGATATCCTGCTGGGGCTGCATAAGACAGGAAGTAATAATAAATTCCCTCTGATTGCCCAGTTGTCTACTCAGAAATGAGGAAACTTGATAAAGTTAATTTCTCTCCTAAAGTACTCAAAACCAACATATGAATAATTTGTTCCACTTTTTATAGGACTCTTGTTCCTTTGGCAGAAAGGAAAGAAGTTAGTCTGTGGGCTTTTTTGTTTTGTTCTGTTTTTTTTTTTCCGGTTGCAAAAAATGGTTGCAAATGTGTTGCATTTAACTGCTTTTCTAGCATTTGATTTTCTGAATACCATAGGCCTAACAAAGCTCATTTTAAAGTTTCTGACTTGTGAGATAACAGCCTAGAAAGGGTTCAATTCAGTTTTACAGTTTACCCTTTGAGACTAAAAATAAGGGTAATGAACGTTTTGCTTATTGTTTTAGTCAAATGTTTCAGTTGGTAGAATCTTTATATGAATACATCTGTAGTTACCAATGAGGAAAACATTTTGATTTCAAAAGTTCTATATCAGGCAGTATTGAAAATGTGTATACTTAACGATTTCTTTTGGCAAGAGAAAATAATTAGTCTCTAGATCACTCTTGGGGCAAGTACACTGTCCTTCTATGTAGTTATTCAGGGTATAATTTTTATTTTTTTTCCAGACTTGTATTTTCATTGGTGTAAGGAACTACAGGTAAAGAAGGACCCTCTACCAATGCAAATTGGCAGTTGCTCTGTGAATTCCAGGCTTCAGCGAGTTGCCTGGACCTAGGGTTAAGTTACTTGCCCGGAAGATGTCATAGTCAATATATATGGGTCAGGAGTGGGACTTGAAACCCAACTGGCTTTTCCTTAGTCCTGAGTCTTCTCCATACACTACGCCATACTGCCTTTCTTAGTTCATAATAGTTTTCTTTGCTAATATGACTCTAAAATGAAGGTCTTACCCAGATGCTTTATGTTTTGGGATTTTTTTCTTTTGTCTTTTCTTTTGGGATCCTTTCTTCTCCCTGTTCCAAGCTTGCTTTGTGCATTCTCTGTCAGTGACATCTTGATGACATAGCATGGTGTATTACAGTGGCTAGTCATCTTGTTGGTCTCAGGATCCCTTCACTCTCTTAAAAATTATTAAGACTCTTACAAAGAGCTTTTGTTTTGGGAAGTTACATGGATCTCAGTATTTACTGTCTTAGAAATTAAAATGTTTTAGTATTATTATGAAAATAATTTTTACTTGCAGATTCCCTGCAAGAATCTCAGGGGATCCCACTTTGAGTATCACTGGTATAATGGATTCTCTAGGCTTGCAGTCAGGTTATCTAGATTGAAATCTTAAAATATTTAACTGGCAGCATGACCATCAGCAAGTCACCTAATCTCTCAGAATCTGTTTTCTTATCTTTAAAATGGGAACAATAATACTTGCTAGACTTATTTTACATATTATTTTGTTGAAAATGTTAAATGTGTGAATTGTTATTATTTGCCCCCCTTTCATCTGTCAGTACTAATATTTTTATATATCAGGATAGGAATTATTTTGAGTATGTTTCTTTGCACAAGTCTCCCCAGTGACTTCCAGCTAGAGCTCTAGAAACCCAGAGCACTGTTTTTATTATATTCCATTGTGACCTGGATCCAAATACCCAACTTTTTCTATAACCCTGCCTCCAAATAATAGTTGTTTAAATATGCTGATTCTCTTTATTTACATAAATCCTCTTTCATATACAAAACCCTTTTTATTATGTGAAATTAGATATTATAAATTTCATTTTATTTATTTGTTTGCTTTTTGGAGGGGGTAAGGCAGGGCAATTTGGGGTTAAGTGACTTTTCCACGGTCACATGGCTAGTGATTGTTAAGTGGCTGAGGCCGGATTTGAACTCAGGGCCAGTGCCCTATTCACTGTACCACATAGCCACCCCTGTAGATTTTATTATTAAACCCCAAGCAAAAGTAGTCATACTATATTCAGTTTTGATATACAAATTTTAAATTGTATGTGGATATGAACTGAAGAAATGTAAAGGGAGGTTGAAAGGAATGGCAATTTTGATTATCATGACAGTTGTTAGCTACCACAAGACCAAAATAATAGTTTATTCGCTGTGGATGAAATAAAAATTGGGTTCTTTTTTGTTTTCTTTTGGTGGTTAAAGCATCTTCCTTAAAGCATCAGATTTAACATAGCAGTTGTTACTTCCTTTCAGAAGATTTAGGATGTATTCTATATTCCTAGGGAGTTTTAAGTTTGGCATTAACTTTTGTCCATAGCTTTTTGCTTAAACCGTCCCCCAACTTTCCCTATCCTTGACCAAGGCAGGAGTTGACTTTGGAAAGAATGTATGTAAATTGCTTTGCAAATCTTAAAATTATATATAAATATGAGCCATTATTAATATCACTGGTATTTTCAGTATCTATACACAGCCAATCTTTTGTTTCTGGTAGCCTCTGAGAACTGTGGACTGCATCACTAGCTATTGTAGCCTGATTTGGGTAGCCAAAAAAATACAAATGTCAGGAGAAACTAAGTTAATAATTATGATGAAAAAATGAAGCTTATTTCAAGAAGTCACTTCTCTCCTGTCTCTTTGGTGTAGTTCTTCTCTTAGTCACAAGAGGTCAGCAGTGTTTATTAGTTCATCTTAAGCTCAATTAGTGTTAGCTGAAAATAGTTTGCTTTGAAGCTGATATTAGCTTGATATTTGACACTTTTTGGAAGGCTTATTTTAAAATATATGATCATTTTTTTCAGCACAGTTAGAATTTCAGGTTGAAAAAACAATTGTCAAAGATCTATTTGAACAAACTTTAAATGGAACTATAGAAGAAATTCATATACCTTTTAATGCATGGGATGTAGCTGGTTAGTTGGAAAGATAAGGTTCTCTGAGTGGAGCTATAGTTAACAAAGTATACTACTTTGTTGAAAACAGAGACAAACCAGTTTGTATATAATTATTTAGCCTTTCTAGAATTTCAAGACAACTGAATTTGTGTATTTAGATGGGGGTTTAGTGCCTTTACATTTGTGAAACTTTCTGTTTAGGTGTTGACTTGAGAAACTTAAGAGCAGGTAGCTTGTTCATAAATTACCTCTAAGCACTCACGGGAAGCAGTACTTTGGAGTTTTTCTCTTTGATATGATTCTGGACTTTTCTGCTAAAATAATTAATTCTAAGTCAACAATTCCCTGAAAAAGCTAGGTATCAAAAGGTCCTTGTATATAGTAAGTGCTTTCAGGTATGGCCAGTTTCCCAGTCTACTATGTATCTTCTCTCCTATGTTACTTTTCCATTTAACTTATTTATTTTAAATGAGATTTCATTGATATTTTCTGTTTCTTATATAACCATAGTTATCCCAATTCACCCTACACCTTCCCCTCCCAGAGAACTATCCCATATGACAAAGTGTTTTTTTTTAGAGAGAAAAAAAAAATCAGCATAACTGATGGTACATTGAAAAAGCCTGAAAACATGTAATGTGTAATACCTACCTTTCTTCCTTCTCTCTCTCTTTCGCCTCCCCTCTGTCCACATAGGGTATTGTACCCTTACCTACAGGTGCTCTGCCCAGAGGAATGTACATTTTCAGCCCTGAAACCTTCCAAGATATCTTGGGGTTTAGGGGATATATTTTTTCTTAAGGACAATGCTTTAAACCCAGATCACTCTGGCTCTCATTGATTGACCTTGGCTTTGCCCCACCTGGTCAGTGTTTGGTTTCTGATTGCCTCAGCATGCCTTCCCCTCTCAGATTGTTGTTGTTTTTTGGACTAGGTGAAAGAGGCCATTCTCTGCCTCATTTCTTACCTAGCATTAATCATTGAATGGGCATTGCCACAGTTAATTTAAAAAAAGTAAAGACCTTAGCCTAAAAAGGCCAAGGTGTCCCAATTCATCCTGGGCCATCTCCAATCCTCTATATCAATATCTTGCCACTGGACCCAGATGACTCACAGAGGAGAAAGTGAGACTGGTGACTTTGCACAGCCCTCCTTCACTTAAATCCAATTCAGTTGCCCTGTTGTCATGATCCCTTTTGATGGAAAAACAACATCTAGCCTCAGATGCTTGACACACTTACTAGCCATGTGGCTTTGGGCAAGTCACTTAACCCCAATTGCCCTCAAAAAGAAAAAAAAACAACTCAGAGTATATTTCAGGGCAGCTAGGTGGCACAGTGAATAGAGTACAGGCTCTGGAGTTAGGAGGATCTGAGTTTAAATGTGGCCACAGACACTTAACACAAAAACTAGCTGTGTGACCTTGGACAAGTAACTTAACCCCAATTGCCCTCCAAAAAGCAAAAAAAGAAAGAAAGAAAGAAGTAAAGGACAAACAACAACAAGCTTGATCTTTATAATTTTGTTAATATTTTAATTTTTTAACATTTCATTTTGTTTTTCTGCTAAGTCATTCTTTCTATTTACATTGTTGTAGTTACTGTGTAGATTGCCTTCTTGCCTCTGCTTACTTCACTTTGCATTGGTCCATATAGATATTTCCATGCTTCTCTGTATTCATCACATACATCATTGCTTACAACACAGTAATATTCCATTACATTCATATACCACAATTTGTTTAGCCATTCCCCACTTGATGTGCATATATTTTGTTCATATATTTTGTTTCATATTCTTAGGTATCATAAAAAGATGCTGCTAGAAATATTTTGGAATATGTGGGAACTTTTTCATATTGATGTCCTTGGGGTACAAGTCCAGTAATGGAATTTCTGGTTGTCACCATTATATTAACTTTATTTTGCATATTCCCAATTGTTTTCCAAAACAGTTATACTGTTTTACAGCTTCACCAATAACTTATTTGTGTACCTATTCTTCCATACTCTTTAACTTTATTGACATTTTTTGGTCATTTTTGGTCATTTTCAGGGTGCGAAGTAAGACCTCGGAGTTGTTTTGATTTGTATTTCTCTTACTAGTGATTTTTGAACATTCTTTCATGTGATTATGAATACTTTATGGTTCTTTTGAGAACTATTTATATCCTTTAACCGTTTATCAATTGGGAAATAGCTACTAGTCTTAAACATATATAAACATGTTTATATATCTTGAATACTACACTTTTATCAGAGAAATTTGATAACAAAAACATTCCCACCATATTACCAGTTCAGTTCTTACTCCAGGTGCATTAATGTTGTCTGTGCAGAAGCTTTTCAGTTTCAGTTAATCAAAGTGATCTATTTTATCTTTTTAATTTGCCTTTATTTCTTGGTTGTTTAAAAATGCTTCTGTCCATAGCTGTGATGTTTCTCTTCTAATCTTTTTATAGTATGAGCTTTAATATTAAGGTTTTGTTTCCATTTAGAACATATTGTGGAATATGGGGTAAAATGTGGATTTAAACCTACTTTCTGCCAGACTGTTTTACAGTTTTCCCAGCAGGTTTTTTTTTAATCAAATAGGTTTTTTTCCTCACGTAAGTAATGCTTTCTACTTTATCAAACACTAGGTTTTTGAGTTTTATTATTTTTGAATCTCCCTTGTCTGGTCTGTTCCATTGACCTATCTCTCTATTCTTTAACCAATATTAGATGGTTCTAATGACTGATGCTTTATAATACAGTTAGCGATAGCAATAAGCCAAGAGAAGGAAATTAAAGGAATAAAGATAGGTAGAGAGGAGATTATATGGTGGTTTACACGAAAAATCCTAGGAAATCAAGAAAAATCCCAATTGAGACAATAGCTTTAGCAAAGTTAAAATAATCTTCAAAAATTCACAGCATTTTTATACAACTATAGCAAAACATAAGCAGTCATAGAAAGGGAAATCCCATTACATATAACTACAGAATGCATAAAATATCTGGGAATTGATGGTCCACCTTCCCCCCACCCCAAAGCATATAAAACACTTGTATAGATTCAATTATAAAGTGCTCTGTAAAGAAATAAAGAACAACTTGAATAGGTGGAGAAATATTCAGTGCACATAACTAGGCCATGCAAATATAATAATCGTGACCATACTACCAAAATTAATTTACACTTTTAATACCATGCCAATCAGAAAATCCAAGAACATACTTTATGAAAAAATAATAACAATAATATAAAAAATAATAATAATAAAATAACAAAATTCATTTGGAAGAACAAGGACTACAATGTTAGTCCTATCCAATCTAATAGACATTTGTTAAATGTCTAGGACATGCTGGGCACTGTGCCAAGCCCTGTGGATACAATTAATAGAAAGATAATCCTTGTCCTCAAGAAGTTTATAAGCTAAAGCAGAATAGAACACACAGAAGGAGGCAGGAAGGTGGGAGGGGGTGAGGTTTTGGAATGGAATGGGGGTGAAGGTGTAGGGGGACACCAGAGTACCTGGCATCTTATTCCAGAGAGCTGATTAACAGGTAAGCTGGAAGACTCAAAATGGAATGATCTGAGAGTTCCGTTTCAGCCTTATAAAGGAGAGGGTTGGACTTGAAAGTCATGTAAGCAGATGCAGAAAAGCCAAATCTCTGTCAGATGGAGTACTGACTATGACATAAGGGAGTGAAGGAGTAGTATGAAATAAAGACAGAAAGGTTAAGGGTAGATAGATATGCTATCGTTTTCATTAAAATCTAAATAAATTTTTTTTATGCTTTATACTTAGAGACTCAATTTTTAAAATTTCTCCTTGAAATCTATGCTCCATTGTCTTTGAATAAGGCAAATAACCAATAAAGAATGCAGTGAGAGATGCCATTATAAGGACCATCTGAGTTTCCATTGTAGTTTACTGAATTAAATATCTTTATTGATAAATTGCCTGAATGAGAACTAGTTCTCCCAAAAGCTTGTTATTTAGCTTTATTTTGTTTTGTTTTGTTTTTTGAGAACTCCAGAGTAGATTAATTCTCCAAAAAGCCTCTTTTTTCCAAATAACTCTTAAGGGGTTTATGTACCATGGAATTTCCTATCTCCCAGAGCAGAACCATAACTTTTTATTTTAAGAGAAAATAAGAGTTTAATCCCAGTGTGGTATGGTATAAAGAATGCAGTATTTTGAAGATGGCGGTGGTGGCTAACGGGACTGCCAAGGCGAGCGGGGCTGAGTGCTCTGGGGTGGTGCTGCAGGCAGCCGCTGGCATGTAGAAGCAGCTCAAGGGCGAGTGGAACCGCAAGACTCCCAACTTAAGCAAGTGTGGCGAGGAGCTGGGCCGCCTCAACTTGGTGCTGCTGGAGCTCAACTTCCTGCCTACCATGGGTACAAAACTTACCAAGCAGCAGCTCATCCTGGCCTGTGACATCTTGGAAATTGGTGCCCAATGGAGCACCTTGTGAAGGACATACCCTCCTTTGAGTGATACATGGCTCAGCTTAAATGCTATTACTTTGACTACAAGGAGCAACTCCCTGAGTCAGCCTCCATGCACCAGCTTCTGGGCCTCAATCTGCTCTTCCTGCTGTCCCAGAACCGAGTGGCTGAGTTCCACACCAGGCTGGAGCAGCTATCTGCTAAGGACATCCAGACCAACATCTACATCAAGCACCCTGTGTCCTTAGAGCAGTACCTGATGGGAAGAAGCTACAGTAAGGTGTTCCTGGCCAAGGGAAATATCCCTGCTGAGAGCTACACATTCTTCATTTATGTTTTGCTGGACACAATAAGGGATGAGATTGCCAGCTGCATGGAAAAGGCCTATGAGAAGATCCTGTTTGCTGAAGCCACATGAATCCTTTTCTTCACCACCCCAAGAAGATGACTGAGCATGCCAAGAAGAAAGGATGGGTCCTGGGCCCCAGCAGTTACTACAGCTTCAAGTGCCAGCAGCAAAAACCTGAGGATCCAACCATCCCCTCCACAAAGCTGGTGAAGCAAGTCATCGAGTATGCAAGGCAGCTGGAGATGATTGTCTGGGGAGGGGGCCGGGCTGAGAGGGGGAATGTATTTATTTATTTATTTAAATTTATTTATTTAAAAGGGGAATAGTATGGGTTAATAAATGACATGAGGCAAAAAAAAAAAAAGAATGCAATATTTTGAATCAGGGCACCTGCATTTAAATCTCAGCTCTGCCACTTTTGACTAGTGTAACTTTTGGCAAGTCATTTCAGATCTCTGGGACTCAGTTTCTTCATTTGCAAAATGAAGTTGGATACCTGTTCTGCACCTTTTGGGGCCTTATGGAGTTGCCTGAAACATTAAGAGTTTTAAGTGACTTGACTAAGGTCACAAAGCCTGTGAGTGTGTGAGTTAGGATTTGAAGATAGATCTCCCCAACTCGAAGGCTAGCTCTCTCCTCATTACATACACACCATGCAGTTCCTCTTTATACTTTATTTGGGAGATGTTGCTAGGGCAATGATTTGATCATTCATAGTCTGTTGTATAATTATTCTTACTGCTTTGAGAGATTTATAAGATTTATAAGGATGAGCAACAAATCCATCTGGATTGATAATACTTTTAGAATAGAATTGGTGACTTTGTCAGAAAAGTCAGAAATTATGACTTTATGAAAGAAGCAAATTCTGTGGAAGACAATATTTTATTAAAGGATATCATGAAGCATTAAAAATAAAGGAGATGGTTGGGATGAGTTTGTTACTTTAACCTCTAAACAGGAGAGAGGAAGTCATATCAAAGGAAAAGATGAAAAGATATTTCCCCAATTCTAATGGAATCTTTAGTTCTCATCATTAAAATATTAGTCTCCCTCACTAAAGCCTATTTAGTTGACAGTTACGAGGTTAGGACTAGATAACTTACAAAATGAGTAGGATGAACTAATTGATATCTAAGGTTCCTTTCAAGTTAGAATGGTCAGTGAATTTGATGTGGGGGGTCAGGGAGTCCAGGAACCCCAATAATCAGAGTCCCTGGAAAGTAGTCTGAAATGAATTAATGGACTCAAGCATTCTCTGAATCAAGATGGCAAAGATTTATTGTTTGGCTATACAGCGGACAAGAGTTCTTAGGGAACCTGCAACCTTAGAGAGGTACAGTTAAAGTTTATATAGTATATTCTATAGTGTAACATGTGTCAAATATGCTAAATAGGTGAGTCAGGGTGGGATTAGGGAGGTTAAGGAGTGGTCAGTTCTTAAAGGAACAAGCACTTTTAATATCTGCTGAACAGGTACATTGTCCAGAATTCACTGGGAAATAACCCAAGGGGCGGGGGAGGGAGGCTGCATGGATGTGTGGTTTTAGGCTTGAAACCTCGATAAGTCGGCTACTGGTCAGGGCTGACCAAGCTGCCACCCATCAACGTCATGTTTGACAAGATGGATGTTGGGAGTTTAGTATATCCCAAGCTAAGGAGGAATTCAGGATGTCTATAATGAGCTGGGGAGTTACTTATAGATAATCTAGTGAAGGATTCATAGGTGCAGCTTGTTATTGTACCAAAGGGAGATGAACATTTGGCTGGGGCTTGATCTTGAATAGTTGCTAGGCAGAGTACTGGCACTGGGAGAAACGGGCAGAGATAATGCTCTGAGGCTAGGGAGAGATGTGATTTTACAAACTGGGGTTCAAGCACAGGTACCCAAGTACCCCATCTCATTTTTTTGTGCTTTTATGTCCACCATTTATCACAGTGCCTTACACACAGTAGACACTTAATGATTTTTTTAATTTAATTGGTTTCCTGACCATTAAGTTCCTGTCTAACTTTAAGGTTCTCTTGTTTGATCAGGACATAGTCTGTATTAGAAACTGTGGATGTGTTCAGATTGCAATAGCTTTCTGCCCTAGATTCTCTTCCTGGCATTTCTTAGTACAGCAGAATAAGCAATGAATTTGGAGTCAGAAGACCTTGGTTTAAATCCCTTTTCTGCAACTCACTTAACCTCCCTGGGCCTCAATATCTTCTAATTAGAAGGCTGGATTGTACGACCTCTTAGGTCCTGTAACATATGATCCTGTGATAGTAGCTCTTCAACTATATGCTCAGACAAGAGCCTAATTAGTTTAGTTTGGCATCATTTCTCTTCCACTGTTGCAATCTGAGGGGCTAAAACTGTTCCTGTGATTCTTTTGAGGCTATCCCCACCATTAGTCACCTCACCCTCCAGTTTCTACCCTACTAACACTGGGACTCTCTCTTCCTCGTGTAAAAGCTTACCTCTTTCAAGAATCAGTTAAGAAAGTTATCTCAGGTATTATAGAAGCATCCTTGGATTCCAGGGTTCTGTATAAATATACCAGCTATAGAATCACAAAGTTCTTCCTCTACAATGAGATGGGAAAAGTACTGATAGGACAGCAATATGAAGTAATGGAAAGATTGTTACTTAGCAGCCGTCTAATTTTGAGACCTGCCTCTGCCAGCTGATAGTGTTGTGACCTTGGGCTAGTCACTTGATCTTTGTGGATCTGTTTCCTCTTACATGAAATGAGCATAATGATTCTTATCATGCTAGATTTGTCAAGATCAAACAAAAGATGAGAAATTGCCTTGAAAGAAACCTTATCAGGGGCAGCTAGGTGGCACAGTGAATGGAGCACCAGCCCTGGAGTCAGGAGGACCTGAGTTAAAATCCGGCCTCAAACACTTAATACCAAAAATTGCTGCCTGACCTTGGGCAAGTCCCATCACACCTCCCCCCCCCCCCAAAAAAAAAAAACCCAATAAAAAAGAGACCTTATCCTTGCAAATGGTAAAACTTTATAGAAATGTAAAGAATTAAAAGGTTAGAAATACCTCACATTGATAAATATAACCATAGACAGCTTCCAGGAGAGGTGACAACTGATTAGAATGGTATCCTAGCATTGCCTATTGCCAGCATATAGGCCTACTCTGACTTGTCTTCCCTCTGCTGTGGTAGTGGAGTTCTGTTGACAGTTCTTCATTGATGGGTCTGGAGGGCTGTTTACATCTTGTCCTACTTGGCATTCTTATACCCTAGGGCATCTTTGCTAGGATGCTATCAAAGTTGTTAGCTGCTTGTAGACAGATTGTATTGTAAGTTTCTTAAGGACAATGATAATGTTTTTACTTGCTTTTGCCGAGCATTATGCTTATGAGTCTGTAATAATTATTGTAAAACCATTTGTTTCTAATTTCCATTATCAAATTCTTGAGCTTTTTCTTTTCTTTCAAAGCTATGGGTTTGGGCGGCTGGGTGGCGCAGTGAATAGAGCACTGGCCTTGGAGTCAGGGGGACCTGAGTTCAAATTCGGATTCAGACACGTAACACAAAAAACTAGCGGAGTGACCTTGGGCAAGTCATTTAACCCCAATTGCCCTGCCTTCTCTCCAAAATAAATAAATAAATAAATAAAGCTATGGGTTTGCCATTTGTTACATAGTCTGATTGTAATAAACTAGAAATTATTTAATTTTTACCTATTTTGAAACTTCAATTCTGAAAGATTTGACTAAAATAGCTTAATTACATCCTGAAGTGAAAATTGAATTTTGGAAGATTATTTTGGGACCCCAGGCTTTACCCACTCTTCAGTTGAAGTTTCCTGAGCTTTTCTTTTTTCTTAGATGTCTTGAAACTTTTAGGGAGTCATGATTATTATTTCCTTTCTTCCAACTTAAAATCTTAAGACATTAAAAACAGTGAAAGTATTAACAGTTTGTTGTTGCCGATGCCTTGTCATTGCTTTTGGTGAGATTTTATTTTTGGTTTTGTTTGTAGTTGGATGACACGTTTTTCTATCGTTCTTTGCGATTGAACAGATTATAAATAATAACAAGTTCATATTTGTATAGCACCATCAAGTTTACAAAGCTCCTGGTGAGGTAATTAGCATAAGTACTAAATACTACAGTATATTATTATTTTATAAATGAGAAAACTCTAAGTGCTCCATTGTCAGTCCGGACATAGTATAACCCAGTTATAACCCAGCCAAAATAGAATATCAGAGGCTTCTTGTAGAAGGTTGCATATAAGACATAGTAGCTAAAATTACTTGTGACTCAGTTCTCTCATGCCAATTGCTAGTGTTTTTACCATATTTCTGGATTTTGTGATTAAAGGGAATAGAACTGGGAAATTATACATGTAGTTGTAACTCCTATTAGCATTTACTTGAACATTGACAAGATAAAAAGCATTGCATGGTGTATTATGGAAAAATTTAGCCCCCTGACTTAATGTAAAATCCATCATTCATTTATTTTAAAATAATATTCTTAAGGCACACGTCTGAATATTACACCATTCCTTTAAAACTTTCAGTGGCTCTCTCTTCTCTGGAGGATAAAATACAAATTCCTCAGCCTGTTTTTTAGGGCCCTCCATAATCTGTCTGCAATGTACTTTCCAGCTTACTTTATATTACTCTCTCTTTATAACCCAGCCAAAATAGAATATCAGAGGCTTCTTGTAGAAGGTTACATATAAGATGCACATTGAAGGAAGCTTTATATTTAATGAAGTTGAAGTGAGGAAGGAATACATTTCAGATGCAAAGTCTTAGAAACAAAATATGAAATATTTTATGTAAGGGATAGCAAGACCAGTTTGACTCTTGACTAAATAGCACATGAAGGAAATTAATGTGCTGTAAACTTGGAAAGATAGACTGTAGAAAGGATTGTGAAGGATTTAAAAGCCAGAAAAAGAGTTTGTATTTATTATGTATTATTTATTTTTAGCCTTCCTTTTTGAAGAAGACCAGTGACACCATAGAATGGTGTCTTGACTCCTGGGTGAATTGGATTTAAGTGAGGCAAAGCTGCACAAAGTTATCAGCCTCATTCTCTCTTCCAGAGTCATCAAAGTCCAGTGACAAGACAAAATTCAGAATAACTGCTGATGACCTGGGATGCAGTGGATGATCTTGGTATCTTACATGGCTAACTGTAGTGCCAATGCAATATTCACAGCACCATTAGTCACTATAAATATACCTGCATAGTGTTTGACCACAAAACATAACATGTTTTCCACATAGAAGATAGAAGCAAAACAGTTACTCATACATTTATTCAAATTTTTTATTTTTTAAATTTCAAACATTTATTCAAATTATTTACACCAGAAAACTGAATCCCAAAACCAGTAAGCTGATTCCATCATAGTAGCAAAGAAGTTAATAAGCCATAACAGCACAGAGAGCCACAACGTCCTTTAGCCTTCCCACAAACCAGCATTTACTCACAAGCTTAACTGTCTCCTCAGGATGTGTCCTTTCCTCCCTTCAGTCTCTAGCTGCTCTGACTCCCAGCTTCCTGTGGGCTCTGCTCCACCCTTCTGCACACTCCTCCCACCACAGGCTCCATGTGATTGGAGGTATATCTTCAAAGGATGGAAAGTCTTCAAATTCCCTTAGGCTTATTAAGGGGAAGGGAAAATCTTCAAATTCCCTTTACCATTACTCTAACCAGACTCTAAGTGCGCCATAGCACGTGCTTTAACCATCTTCATGGCTGTTGGAACAAATTGTTCTTATGTGCCTATTCTGCCAGGAAAAGTCTTCACATGCTTGGGGTAGATGTTCTCCTAACTCACTAATAGGTTGAGACCTATTGGTTACCTTTAATCTGGTTTAGCCCATTTGCCAAGACAGTTTCACCAGGGTGTGGCTACTATATACACCACAGCTTTTTGGAGCCACAGGTGAGAGTTGGGTGAAAGGTAGTCACCAAAGGTAGATGAGCAGCCCTGAAAAGGGCTCTGCAAGCCCTCACACTGAAGGTTCTAGTCCTTCCAAAACACCCCATACACCTAATTTATCCTAAAGGTACTGAAACTTCTTGAGCAGGTGACATAATCAGAACTGTATTTTAGGAATACCAATTTTGCATCTATGTGGGGGATTGATTGAAGAGGGGATAGAATTAAGACAGGAAAAACAATTAGAAGGCTATTGTAATAATGCATGTAAGATATTTTGCAGAAGTAGATTGGACAGGGGTGGCTAGGTGGTGCAGTGAGTAAGAGTGGCGGCTCTGGAGTTAGGATGACCTGGGATCCGTTCTGGCCTCAGAAAATGAGCACCCACGCATAAATGATGACTGGCCGTGTAACCTTGAGCAAGTTACTTAACCCCAATTGCTTTAAAAAAAAAAAAAAGTAGGTTGGACAGAACTTGGCAACTGAGTGGATATGAGGGGTAAGTTAAGCATCTTAAATGATGAGATGCTTACTATTTCTCAGACTGGGGAATAAAGACTTTATTGCTTTTCTGTTTGTATCTTCAGTTTTTAGCACAGTGCTTGGCACATAGTAAGCACAAGACAAATGTTTTTTCATTCATTCATTCCCCACAGTTTTATGTATGACATAGAAAAGTATCCATTGGTGAAAACTTCTTTTGGGTCCTGTGACAGATTAAGGCCAGGAAGTGCAACTCTGTTTAAACACATTGCTTTGGAAAAGGAGATGCGGCATTGTTGAATACACTTAGAATATTTTGTCTTAGTGATGAGTTTGGTAAAAGGACTCAATTGTGTCATGTCGTGTTAGATCAGTTGATGGAACTGGGTGAGAGGGTGTTTAATCTGAAGAAAAGGTGTCCTAGTGAAGCACTTGGAAGGTTATTATGTGAAAAAACAGTTAGTCTTATTCTGCTTGGTCCCAGAGAAAACTTAAATTAATGGGTAGATACAAGTAAGGCAGATATCATCTATCTGAGGATTAACATAGTAATAATAAGAGCTATCCAAAAATGGATATTCTTTGGACATGGAATGGAAATGGAAACTTCCTTGAGAGATAGTAGATGTCTTATCACTCGAACTTATTAAGCACCTACTATGTGTAAGATATTATGTCCAACCACTAAGTCCTTTTTTATACTGTTTGTTTCTTAGCCATCTTTCCTCTCTCCTATACCTGTGTAGTTGACTTTATCACCCAAATGGTAGGATTTTACATTTATTCTTATTTAATTTAATTTATAGTTATTCAGTCCCTAATTGTTATGGATCCAGTCTGTAATCAAATATTTTAGCTATTCATTCTAGCTTCATCTTCAGAAAATTTGATAACCATGTGCTCTGTATGTTCATTCAAGTCGTTGATTAAAATACTTAACAAAAGGGGTGGCTAGGTGTTGCAGTGAATAGAGCACTGGCCCTGGAGTCAGGAGGACCTGAGTTTAAATTCGGCCTCAGACACTTAACACTTAATAACTGTGTGACCTTGGACAAGTCACTTAATCCCAATTGCCCTGCCTTTCCCCCCCCCCAAGCAAAAAAAAACAAAAGTGAGTCTTGGATAGAGCCTTATAATATTATAACATTCCATGGCAATCCTCCTTCAAGGTTGACGTCAATTCAATAACCACTACCCTTTGATTCCAGTCCTTCAGTCAGTATTGAATATACCCAACAGTTTTCTATTCTACATCTCTCCATTTTGTCCACAAGACTACTGAGAACTTTTTTTTTAACATACATTGCTGAAAACAAGATGAACTATGTCTAAGGAATTCTTCTAAAAGAAATTCTCTAAAACCAGGAGCAGATCATCAATTAGGGAATGGCCAGACAAGTAGTATATGATTGTAATGGAATGATGGAATATTATTGTGCTATAAGAATGATTAGGGGAATAGGTTCAGAAAAATCTGGGAAGATTTATATGAACTGTTGCAAAGTCAAGTGAGCAGAACATTGTACACAATAATAGCAATATTGTATGGTGACCAACTGTGAAAGACTTAGCTAATTTGATCAATATAATCTTCCATGACAATTCCAAATCCTGATGATGATCCAGAAAGAGAACTGTGAGTGTAGGTTGAAGCGTATTTTCTCCAGTTTCTATATATTTCCTCTCTTGTTTGTTTGGGTTTTTTTGGTAACATGATTAATATGGAAATATGTTTTTCATGACTTCACATGTGTAATAGTTATCGTATTGGGTGGGGGAGAGGCTGGAGGGAAGAAGAGATTTTGGGACTCAAAATAAAAAATGAATGTTAAAAATAAATAAATAGGGGCGGCTAGGTGGCGCAGTGAATAGAGCTCTGGCCCTGGAATCAGAAGGACCTGAGTTCGGAGCCGGCCTCCGACACTTAATCCGCACAAACAAAAACCTAGCCGTGTAACCTTGGGCAAGTTACTTAACCCCAATTGCCCTAAAGGGGCGGCTAGGTGGCGCAGTGAGTAAGAGCGCCGGCCTCGGAGTTTGGATGACCCAAGATCAGATCTGGCCTCAGAAAATGAGCACCCACGCATAAATCAAATGACTAGCCGTGTAACCTTGAGCAAGTTACTTAACCCCAATTGCTTATAAAAAAAAAAATATGTAAAAATAAATAAATAAATAAATAAATAAAAATGCATCAGGAAAAAAATAACAAAACCAAGGTCAGAGAATAAAGCATGGAATAATTATTGAATTGTGTTAGTTGTATATTGAATAATGGAGAACAAATATGAAGAAGGAAAGATGGATCTTACTATCTGCTATGAATCTTAGAACCCAGTTCTGTGTTTAATGTGTATGATTGAAACAGGGGATTCAGGTATAGATCCTGGAAGCAAAGTTGATGTTGACTGCATAAAGCGTGGGTTCTACAACCAGATAAGAGTATTTGAAGCAGAATGGAGAGATGGCAGGCTATGGGTCCTGTGATCATCCTTATATACCATGATCAGTATTTTGGGATCGGTAGTAATTGAATTCTGGCAGATTGAAACATCTGATTGGCACAGTTCTGAGTCTCCAATATTCTTTGTGTGGAGGAAAAAAATAGAACTTGGAGAGAGAACAATTGTACCAGAGTCTGGATAGGATCATGAAGAGTAGCAAGAGACAACCTATAATGTCATGCGAGTCACTTTGTTTGTTTAAAATATGCTGTGCTTGTGATAAAGAAACAACACTAAAGAAACTTCTCATTTCTGTGTTACAAAAAACAAATTTAATTTTATAAAATTATTGGTATACCTCAAGTGACAAGGGAAAACACTATAAAATGGAAAAATTAAAAACTTGACACATTTTACCCATGTTTTCTCATGATTAAAAGAATACAACACAATGAAATTCTGTTCAGTAGTTGTGGTTTTAAAAATTATGTGCAAAATTACCAAATTCTAGCAACTTAAGCCTCATAGTAGCATAAAATTTAGAATCAGAAGATATTTCAGAGGTCATCTACTTGACTACTTCATTTTACAAATGTAGAAACTAAAGCCCAAAGAGGAAGGTAACCTGCCTAGGATCAATAGCAAGTGCTAGGACCAGGATTCAGTATGAGCTCTTCTCAGAGTTCAAGAGTCCAGGTCTTCTCTGGTCTTGTTCTAGAACCTAACATAGCTTTAAAAAATAGCAATCTTTTTTGTTTTCATTGGCATTCATCATAAAATATATATATATCTTGCCAGCTGAGGACCAAATTGGCTAAATCAGGAGAAGTCTATTACTTTTGGTCTGGGGAGAAAAGAATTTTTCAGGAACTTTTAACTCTCTAATAATAGCTACTTAATAAGTCATAAAGAGACTGTAAGCTGGACTGGGGGAGAGGGTACCCACACCAGAGAATTCCTAGAACCTCAAAATATTGATATATAAATGCGGGGGATAGCTGGGGAGACAGAAAGGGGTGAATCAGACAGCCTCTAGGATTTCTAGCCTAGAAAACTGAAATAGGAATTAGTGCCATTAGTAGATAGGGCAAGTAGGGAAAGGTAGGAGAGAAGATCAGGGAATATTTGGACAAGCCAAGTTTCAGGTTGATAGTTCCTTTATAAGCTAAATCTCATGGTTCTGTAATTTAAATGGACATACTATTTTTGCATTTGGAGATAGAGAAATGGAGCTCAGGTAGGATGGGTCTAGAAATATTATAGCAGAAGAATATCATCTTTAACCAGAAAGAGTATCTGAAGCATTCTTTTCCCTTGAACTAGGGGATCAGGTTTCTTCCAGAAGTACAGCAAGGGTCTTAAGAGTAATGCTAAGATTTGGACCCAGAAAATGAAAGTGAAGAAGAATGAAGAAGAAATGAAAAATAGGCCAATAGAACTATAAACTTTGGCTCACGTTGTTGAATGCTGCCATGTTCTCCTGGAGAGGGCAGTCTCTGTGTTTGACCTCTGTGGCAGAATGCAGAAGGCTCTCCCACCTTTCCAAATTGAAAATGGTGATCTCACCATGCCAGCCCCCTTGTCCTTCCCACCTCAAACTTAACTGTGTAAATAAGAATGTTTCTTTCAATTGTTAATAAACTTTACACAGTAAATAGACACATTTTTCTGCAACATACTGACACGATTGTCCTACATATCTTATATTTTTATAATATAATAAAGTCCTGGAATGATTGGTTAAAAAAAAAAAAAAGAGTAATGCTAAGAGCATGCTCTCATAGACCAAGCATTGGTAGAGCTAGAGGACTGTGACTTTTTCCTGTTTTTGGTTCTACCAGGGCTGAAACATTGAAGATTCACATGATGATTGTGAGGTAGTTTCCTCCAGCCTTTAGAATTAGGGTTCCTAAGGATCCATGCCCAGTTTACCCAGTTTCTACTATTCATGCTCCACCTGCTGGCCTAGGTTCATTAACTTCTTTTGGCTCACCACTGACTCACCTAATCCTATGGGTGGCTCTTTTCTGGTAGGGGAGTTAATGCTGCTTTCCTCTCCCGAGTACCATCTTCAGACTTCAGCTTTCAAGAGTCTTTCCAGGAGGTTCAGAGTAGGAACATGGTCTAGATGACCACACCTCAGGCCCTGGGACCATAAGATTTCACCAACAGGTAGACAACATTTTCTGTGGAAGCAGTTGGAGTGAGCAGGCTAATCCCACCTCTTCCTGGGACAGGGACTTCATTGAAGGTCTGAAACTTTGCGTCTTCCAGATCCCAAAGCATTTCACAGATCAGTACTTCCTGGCTCAATGAGCCAGGATGCTCACCTAATACTCATGCCTTGGTCTTTTTAAGAGTTGTAAACTTAGTCACAAGGACCTCAGTTCAGATCTGGCCTCAGACACTTGACACTTACTAGCTATGTGAACGTGGGCAAGTCATTTAACCCTGTCTTGCCTTCACCCCTCCAAAAAAAAAAAAAGTTATAAACCTGATACATCGTTTTTTATCTAGACCTTTTGTTCCTGTCTTTTCCCTCCATTAGCCACTGATAGAGTCACCACCTTTACCCTGTCTCGATGATTATGGATTCCTATAAAAGAAAGACTGCTCATAATTTGACCTTTTAGAGTCTTTCTTCCAGGAAAACTCATTGGTTCTGGCTCTTGGAAGTACTCTGTCTTAGTTCCTTCTTTTCAAAATGTGGTTGTATTTCCAGAGACTAATTTATTCCCTGGATATAACAGTTGTTTTTTATCTTTGCTGAAGTTTTACTTTTTCACCTATTAACCTCAATCTAGATTCAGGCTCTTGATCTGTACATTAATATTCTTAAATTATGAATTTATAATTAGAGTTTACTCAACTTCAGTAAGTTCTGATTTTAAATAAGTATGCTTTTCTCTCCTCTTTGCCTAGGCTAAGATTCATTCCTGGCATTGAACCCAGCCAGTCAAAATTTGGGGGAGTTTTAGTTTGTTGAAATATTTGAGAGAGGACTGTAGTTCAGTGAGTAGGTTTGTACTAGGGCTTTTCAATGAACAAATAACTATAGATTCTACATTTTAAAAACTTTTTTTGGGTAAATATCTCAAATGTGCTAAATACCTGTGATAAATATCTGCATATGTTTCAATATTATCAACATTATACAGTACTGGTAAAGAAATCACTTTTTTTCTGTACTTTTGCAGGTGGATTTCTGAGATGTCTGATACTTGGTGTGTTTTTTTAATTGAAGTTTCTGTGTGGATTATGGTTTTCAAACATGCCACTTTCTTCAACTTGTGGGAGAAAGTTGATATGACAGGCTGTCATTTGACAGGAAAGGGGGTCACCTGAAAGTAAGTATCATTTTCTCCTTGTCATTTTACCAATACATAATCTTTTCTTTATCAGAATGACAGAGAGTATCTGATGTTAGACAATCAGTATTAAGATATCTACAAATGAAATAACCAATATGCTGGCGGCGGGGGGAGTCTTTCAGAAGAGCCTTAGTATAGCTATTCTTCACTTAGAAACTCTAGTGATTCTTATAGCTGTCTATTCTGTGCTTGAGACACACAGGAACTCTGTTAGAGTCATGTCTTTTATTGTTGAGGTGATGGATATAGTGAAATGAATGTACATTTTAAGACTAGAGAAGGAAATACTGAACCAGATGGAAGTACATTGCTTGGGATAGTTAAAAGACTATTATAGAAATGAGGAGAGAAGAGACCAAAATGATTATTGAGCCATCGTTATACACTGATCTTTGAAAAATGAGAGAGGCACTAGGGTTTGGGAAAGGAACCAGAAAGGGACAAATATTGTCTATATTGTCAAAAAGGGAAGAGAGTAAAATCTAAAAACTATAGGCTACTGACATTGACTTCAAGTGCTGGCAAAATACTAGACTATTGTTAAAAGGACAGTTAGGGGGTGGCTAGGTGGCATAGTGAACAGAGCACTGGCTCTGAAGTCAGGAGGACCTGAGTTCAAACTTGACCTCACACTTAACACTTACTAGCCATGTGACCTTGGGCAAGTCACTTAACCCAAATTGCCCTGCCTTCTGACCTCCAATAAACAAAAACAAATAAATAAATAAATAAAAACCAGACAAACAAACAAAAAAACAACAAATAAAAGGACAGTTAGAGAACATCTGGAAAAGACATTGATTGCTAAACATCTTCATAGCTTCATCAAGAACGGTTTATGTAAGAAGAACTTATATTAGTTAAATCATAGAACCTGAAAAGAATAAAGAACTAAGTCATGGGGAAAAAATAACAAATTCTGTCCAGCTAACCTCTTTTCCTTTTTCTTTCTTTCTTTTTTTTTTTAAGTTGGGACTAGACTGGTAAATAAAGGAATAGTGTAGATATAGTTTACATTGTAAAACATTTGATAAAGTATTTGATTTATTCTTGTTTATTCTAGTCATAAACTCTCTTACCCCTCCCCCTCGTAGAACCTTTTCTTATAAAAAAGAAAAACAGATAAGTAAAACCAACCTAGGAAGCAACCCTATCTGACAGCAAGAGCAACATTCCATGCCCATACGTCCTCCACCCCTTCAAGTAAAGGAGATAGCTACATTTCTTTATTTCTTTTTGGGGCCAGAACTAGTCACTACGAATAGTTTTCCTGGTTGAGCTTATATTACTTTGCTTCATCTTTTTTTTGTTTGTTTTTAATAGGATTCTATTTTTTCCAATTACACAAATAGAAAAATTTTTTTTATTATTAATTTGTTTGTTTATTTTTAGTTTACAGAATTCAGTTCTATAGTTCCTTGATTTTCAAATTTCCCTTCCCTCCCTCCTCCCACCCCCCACGACAGCATATAGTCCAGTATAGTATCTGCAAATACTTTCACAATAGACATTAGTCAAGTTACAAAGGAGTATTGTAGGGTAGGCTAGGTGGCGCAGTGAGTAGAGCATCAGCCCTGGAGTCAGAAGGACCTGAGTTTGGATCTGGCCTCAGACACTTAACACACACAAACAAAAACCTAGCCATGTGACGTTGGGCAAGTTACTTAACCCCAATTGCCCTCCAAAAAAAAAGAAGAAGAAGAAGAAAGAAAAAAAACAAAACAAAACAAAGGAGTGTTGTACTAGATGGAATGAAAAATGGTAAAGAGGAAATAAAACCAAACAATGAAAAGAAAAAGATCAAGTAATTTGCTTCCATCATGATTCAGATTCAGCTCTTTCTAGTTATTTCTCTGGATGTCGCATTTCTCTCTTTCATGAGTCTTTTAGGATTGACTTATATCACTGCATTGCTGAGAAGAGTCATCGTTGGTCATCACACATACATTGTGTCTGTAATTGTGTACAAATTTCTCCTGGTTCTGCTCTTCTCACTCGGCATCAGTTTGTATAAGCCTCTCCAGGTAAATATGAAGTCGGTCTGCTCCTCGTTTCTTATAGCACAATAGTATTCCATTACATGCATATACCACAATTTGTTTAGCCATCCCCTAGTTGATGGGCACCTCTTTAATTTCCAGTTCTTTGTAACCACAAAAAGAGCTGCTATAAATATTTTTGTACATATGGGTCTTCCTCCCACTTCTGTTATCTCTTTGGGATATAACTCTAGAAGTGGTATTGCTGGGTCAAAGGGTATGAAATTATTTATAGCCCTTTGGGCATAATTCCAGATTCCTCTCCAGAATGGTTGGATAAGTTCACAACTCCACCAGCAATGCATTAGTGTTCCAGTTTGCCCACATCCTCTCCAGCATTTGCCATTTTCCTGTTTTGTCATCTTAGCCAATCTGACTGGAGAGATGTGGTACCTCAGAGTTGTTTTGATTTGCATTTCTCTAATCAATAGTGATTTAGAGCATTTCTTCATATGCTTATATATATCTTTAATTTCTTTCTCTAAAAACTGCCTGTTCATATCCTTTGACCATTTATCAATTGGGGAATGACTTGTATTCTTATACATTTGACTCAATTCTCTGTATATTTTAGAAATGAGTCCTTTATCAGAGACATAGCTTGTAAAAATTCTTTCCCAGTTTCCCATCTCCCTCTTGATCTTGGTTACATTGGCTTTGTTTGTACAGAAGCTTTTCAGTTTAATATGATCAAAATTATCCATTTTGCATTTTACAATGCCCTCTACTTCTTGTTTGGTCCTAAAGTCTTTCCCTCTCCACAGATCTGACAGGTAAACTATTCCATGCTTTCCCAGATTGCTTACAATATCATCTTTTATACCTAGATCATGCACCCAATTAGACTTGATTTTGGTATATGATATTAGATAATGGTCTATGCCCAGTTTCTGCCATACTGTATTCCAGTTTTCCCAGCAGTTTTTGTCAAATAGTGCATTCTTATCCCGAAAACTGGGGTCTTTGGGTTTATCAAACAGTAGATTACTGTACTCATTAACTGCTGGATCTCGTGTGCCCAATCTATTCCATTGATCCACTACTCTATTCCTGAGTCAGTACCAAGCAGTTTTGATGACTGCTGCTGCTGTATAATACAGATTAAAATCTGGTATAGCTAGTCCACCTTCCCTAGCATTTCTTTTCATTATTTCCCTTGATATTCTAGACTGTTTGTTCTTCCAAATAAATTTTGTTACTATTTTGTCTAACTCTATAAAGTAGTTTTTTGGTAAATTGATTGGTATGGCACTAAATATATAATTTAGTTTGGGTAAAATTGTCATTTTTATTATATTAGCTCAACCCAGCCACGAGCAATTGATATTTTTCCAGTTAGTTAGATCTGACTTTATTTGTGTGAGAAGTGTTTTGTAGTTGTGATCATATAGGTCCTGGGTTTGTTATGGCAGGTAGATTCCCAAATATTTTATAATGTCTACAGTGACTTTAAATGGGATTTCTCTTTCTATCTCTTGCCGTTGAACTTCATTAGAGATACACAGGAATGCCGAGGATTTATGTGGGTTTATTTTATATCCTGCAACTTTGCCAAATTTATTTATTGTCTCAAGTAGTTTTTTACTTGATTCTCTAGGATTCTCTAAGTATATCATCATATCATCTGCAAAGAGTGATAGCTTGGTCTCTTCTTTGCCTAATTTGATTCCTTTGATTTCTTTTTCTTCTCTAATTGCTGCTGCTAACGTTTCTAGTACCAGATTGAATAAGAGGGGTGATATTGGACACCCTTGTTTCACTCCTAATCTTATTGGAAATGCTTCTAGTTTATCCCCATTGCATATAATACTTGCTGATGGTTTTAAATAGATGCTATCTACTGTTTTAAGGAAGGCTCCATTTATTCCTATACTTTCTAGTGTTTTTAATAGGAATGGATGTTGTACTTTGTCAAAAGCCTTTTCTGCATCTATTGAGATAATCATGTGGTTTCTGCTAGTTTTATTGTTGATATGATCAATTATACTGATGGTTTTCCTAATATTAAACCATCCTTGCATTCCTGGAATAAATCCAACTTGATCAAAGTGTATTATTTTTGTGATAAGTTGTTGTAGTCTTTTAGCTAATATTTAATTTAAAATTTTTGCATCTAAATTCATGAGGGAAATTGGTCTATAATTTTCTTTGTTTTATCTCTTCCTGATTTAGGAATCAGTACCATATTTGTGTCATAGAAAGAATTTGGTAGGACTCCTTCACTGATTTTCCCATATAGTTTGTAGAGTATTGGAATCACTTGTTCTTTAAATGTTTGATAGAATTTCCTAGTAAACCCATCTGGCCCTGGGGATTTTTTCCTAGGAAGTTCACTGATGGCTTTGTTTTTAATAGGATTTTATTTTTTCCAATTATACAAATAGACAATTTTTTAACATTCACTTTAAAAATTTTGTTGAGTTCCAATTTTTTCTCCCTCTCTCCCTCTCCTCCTCACCCACAGATAGCAAAAAATCTGATATAGGTTATACATGTGCAATAATGTAAAACATATTTCTACATTAGTCATGTTGTGAAAGAAGAAACAGAACAA